>CANTUV010000005.1:67940000-69140000 GCA_947685225.1 Garcia nutans | reverse complement strand
TTGTGTCGTCTCGTTTCAACTTTGAACTGTTTAGTCGCTTTCAGAAATTCTTTAAACGGTACCGTTAATTCACTCCCCCACCTTTTTTTTTAAGAAATTACATTACTTTTTTTCCAAAAAATACTCTATATTTTTTAGAAAATTTTCAAATATCTCCCTCTTTTAAATTTATCTCAATATTTTTCTTCTAAATATATACTGTATTGTAACCCAATTGGTACATGTATACTTTTTTTTAACTGGAAAATTATAAAAACAACCTTAAAAAAGGAAAAAAATTAAAAAGAAAAGATTATGAATATACTATGGAAATAAAAAAAAAATTAGAAATATATTATGTAAAAATTTTACTAAAATGTAATTTATTTTGATATATTTTTAATATATATTGAATATTATTTCAATATATTGAATATATATTGTAAAAATATAAAAAAATTAGTATATTTATAAATCAAAAAAGTAAAGCATAATAAAATTGAATTTCAATAGTGGAGAGTGTCATTTTTTAATTTTAGACTTTTAATAAAAATATAAAAAAAAGTAAAAATAATTTTAAATATACTATATTTATAAAATATTTATTAAAATATCAAATTTTTATTAGTTTAAGTAAAATTTACAATGAGTTTATAATGAATTTATGATGAGTTTATAAATTTTACATAATTTATAAAAATTTATTATGAATTTATAATAAAATAATTAAAATATTTTTAATAAAAAATAAAAAAATTTAAAAAATACTGTAAAATGTGCCATTTTTTTAATTTTTAATTTTTAATTTATTTATGCTCAAAAGAAATATTTTTGGGCCTGTAACAATCACTCTGTTATACTGACTGAGGCTTTCATTTTCTGAGACGCATCACTTTAGGCTTTTTCGTTACAATATGGGCCTATTTTGATTTCTATGGACATTTAAGAACTTTATAAGACTTGGCCCATTTTGGGTTAATAAGCCCAAAAAAAGATTAATTTATTTGAGATTTTCAAACTCTTACTTCCATGTTTATTACAAATCAAATGGCTTTACAATTGCTATTTAGTAACCCAATAAAAGTCAATTTGTGACTTAAAAATAAGATTAAATTTCAAAAAAATCATATTTTTAAAATTTTTTTATCAAGAGTATTTTAAATATTTTATTATAAATTCGTAATAAATTTATTATAAATTATGTAAAATTTAAAAATTCATTATAAACTCATCGTAAATTTATTATAAACTCATGATAAATTAATTATAAATTTATTATAAACTTTTTGCAAGCTAATAAAAATACAATATTTTGATAAATATTTTATAAATATAATAATTTTAAAATTATTTTTAATTATTTTTTTTTGTCAAAACCCTTGAATTTCAAGTTGCCAAATCCATTTGGGTAATGGGCATAGCTGACCCAGTAGTGTTAAATCCTTCCCTTTTTTAGGAGATTACAAAAAATATTACTTTTGTCTTGAAAATTTCATTTTTACTATTTTTTAGTTTATAAAATTGTGGTTTTGACTTTTTTTTTATATTTTTACAATATATACCAAAAATATACTGTATATATATCTAAAATATATCATATTTTTGTAAATTATTCATACATGCATAGTATTTTCTTAAAAAAAATTTACACAGTATTTATATATATTTTAAATTTATTTTTATAAATTTTCTTTTTTAGCGTAGGTACGAAAAAGGTTAACTGATTCTAAATCTGTTATCTTAAAAAAAATATATAATTATTATTGGATTATATATCTATCATATCCTTTTTTTTTAAATGCATCATAACATTTCTTGTTTACAACTTTAATCAAAATCTATAATATGGAAGTTGCACTCGCAACTTTTTTTTTTTAAAGTATCTCATTCACTCCATTTTTGAGAATACAAAAATACTCTGCTATTTTATTTATCTAGCAGTAAATTATTATTATTATTATTTTTTTTTTGAATAATAATCTTTATAAGTATAATCTTTCACTGTCTTTCCCCAAATTGTAAACAAGTAATGATGTAAATGTAGCAAAAAAGTTGACTATAATTTCCCACTATATAGCAAAAGCAAAATATGTCATAATAACAAAGATGGAGGCAATTTCAACTAGACAAAGCTCTTTCTTTTTCTAATTATTGATGAGATTAAAGGCCCCTTAAGAGCTTTTTATCATTGATGTTGCCTTCTAATTAAAGTCAATTTCCACTATAATAATATATGGGTCTTCGCCATTTTTTAGGTTAAATTAAAGCACTTCCCATACTATACATATTATATATATCTATATAAACATGTATCAATTTAATTAATTAAAATCCCCTTTTACATGCTTAGTTAAAATTAATTACTTTAAGTAAATTACTTTTTCCAAATGAAGAAATAAAAATGGATGAATTACAACCCGATATTTTATTATCATATACTCTAAAATCTAAACATCGTGTAAGTTATCATTCTTTTGTTTATTTTTTCAGTTATTCTCCGAAGCCATGTCATTGTAAAATAAAATAAATAATATTAAATTAAATTCAAAGATATTAATAATTAATATGAATAAATAGCATGATTTATATATATTGAGATATAATTTAATAATAAATGTATTTTTTTAAATAATAAATTTAGAATCGATTATTTTTATTATATATTAATAAAAAAGATAGTATAATTTATAAGAATAATAATTGTTAATGAGATCTTAAGCTTCCATTTATAGTAAGCAAAGTGATGATAAAGAGTGAATAATCATAATTTGTTGCTTTGACAAGACAAAAGCTTAGCAAGTTTAGTTGTGAGTTAACTAAAAAACTTATTAGAGGATGCATTTGCTTATGTTTGTTAATGGGCCAATCAACCTTAATAATTACACATTAATGTCTTTTCAACATTGGACCCTCTTATTTATTTATTTTTAATTTTTTTCTCTAAATCCTATTAATTTTACACTTGTCTAGGCAAAACAATGTGAGATGTTTCTTAAAATTTATAGTTTTATTGTTATTTCAGAATTCAAGAGGCAACAACGTTTGTTCTAGTTACTTCTTGTCCTTTGATAGCTTATTTCTTTCATAAATTTGAAGAATCACAGTACCATCTTAACATATTTTTCATACACCAAATTAATCTATCATTTATTAATATTTCAAAATTTTATCACGAATATTTTTATTCATTTATCAAACGCAGATATGTTAATATTCTAATATACAAAGAGAGTTAATGAAAATATATATTTATCACTAAAATATGTACCAATGTGTAAATGATGCCAATTTTGTAACTATTTTTGTGACTTAGAAGTACTTAATTAATTAATTAATTACCTTGAAGGTTTAGTTTATGAATATGATACCACTATATATATATATTTATATAGCATAATAATAATAATAATAATAATAATAATAATAATAATAATAATAATAATAATATTATTATTATTATATTTCTTGCCAATTAGTTGTCTGTCTGAGAATCAAGTTAAGAAGAAAAGCATTAAGGATAATAAGAACAAAGGGATTGTTTATTTTCAAGAGCATATGGATTGTGTTCCCTCTCTATTTTTCAAATGACCATTTGATTATTATTGTTATTATCTTTGTTAAATTCATGAATTTCAATTCACAAATTTCCCATCAAAATGATATACTTAATTAAGTAGGCCATTATGCTTCCCCTAATTATGTCTCTCTGTCTTACCAATAAGTAATAATTATTATTTTTACATTAATTTGATTTTTGAAATTTTAATTAATTTTATTCTAAATTTCTACTTGATGTCATCAACTCATCAAAATAGCTATTGCGTCATTTTAATTGGAAAAACATCTTATCGCACGGATTAATTTCTTTCATATATATATATATATACATATAATTTTCTAAATTTAATAAGTTGGCAGCAACTTTAACTAAATTCTCCCCGCTTTCTTTGTAATTCATTCTATTTTGTTTTCATCATTCATATTGAAATCTTTCCTTTCGTCTTTTTCATCAATATTTCAGTAGCAGCACTTTATATAAATATAGAAATTTTAAAAAATTAATAAAAACATGTAACTCTAATAATTAAGGAAATTAGATGACTATAATTTTTTAATACAAGTATATTATTATTTTATGAAGTTTAAATGTTATTTTATAACAATTTTAAACTTTAATATGAATAAAATTTATTATATAATATGTGTCAAATAAAAATAATGATATAAACTTTAATTGGAACTACAAAAACATAATGACATTAAAAAAATAGATAAGATGAGTTAATATAAATTTAGTTTTTCAAAAGAATACTGATGATGAAAAATTTTCTAAACAAAAATGCTCATTGAGGTCAAAACTTTCACATTAAAGCCAATCAATTTTAAAAAAATATATATTAAAATTTACTCATAGAAAAACTATAATGACCAGAACAGTTACGTGGCTCGTGAAGGCAATTTGAATTTTATTTTGAGGAAAATTTTATAATATGTTTTGATAATTTAAAGAAATTGATTCATTCCCTGAAACTGATGCATCACAATTTTTTTAATTGAAAAATAAAATAGTTATAGTAAATTAATTAACAATTCTCATTGTTAAAGGAATTTATTCAATTAAATTAATATTTTCATGGAATGATTGCTAAAAAGTAATAATAGCTTGTATAATTAAGTAACACTTCATATATATCATATGCCAAAATTATACTTAGAGTGACTCTATTTATATATCCAATCAATAATAATTTATAATTTTAAAATAAAAATTAATAAAAATTATTTTTTTAATGTTATAATTCACTTCATAGATTATTATTTATTGGGCACATAGGCAGGATTATAGATCTAATCTAGATAAAAAATTTCCTATTATATATTCTAAATTTATTTTTGTCTAAGAGATATATATTTATTATTAGACTGTATTTAGATATATATATATATTTATTACAATTATTAATTATCATGTTAATTGCATAATAAATTATTAATTTCGTTGTGAATTATTTAATTAATAATAATCAATTATTAGTAAGACCTTGTAAATGAGATTAGATATTTAAAAAAAAAATAGAAAAGACAGCCAATAAAATAGGAATGAAAGCATAGTTGACATGAAATAACAGCTCATATTACACTAAAAAAATAAGCGTACGAGCGCATAATGCTACAACATAAGCATCTTTTCGTGGATGTTTTATTAATTTTTTTTACTATTAATTAATGATATTTTTATTTAATCTTAATTTAATCTTTAATATTTAAATAATCATTTGATTTTGCTATTGGATGTCTGAATTAAGACATTGCCAGAGGTCAATGGGAAGCTTCATTATGTAATAAAACAAGGAGACAGACAGCCTATATATCACACTAAACTAATTAAACTTATATTAATTAATTACTTAATAATTAATAAATTAAACATTATTTAATTAACACTACATTATTGTTCTTATCATTATCATATTTGGGGAAGGTATTCTTTCCAAAATGTCTTAAACGTATTCAAGAAAGATAATTAAAAAAAATAGTCCATAAATTATTCATAAAAATTGCGAGATCATGAGTTTAAATTTTAATAAAAAAATTGGAATATTAAAAACTGGCTCAAGTTTTTTTTTTAATATATATTACATATAGAGAGGGAGAATATCTAAAAAACTAAAACTCGAGAATTAAATAAGAGCAATACACGCTACTAACAACCAATCTATACTTTGATGGTTGAAATTGCTCGGATTTTAATTGGGCCATTCATATAAAATAATATATTTATAAAGAAGTTAATTCAGTGACAAATAAAAGGCGAATTTAATATCTTTTCAAGACGATCATTTTTGTGGACATGATAATGTTCTAATGAGTATTTCGTGGCTTTCTTTTGGATGATTCAATGGATTATAAAGTGATTTATATATAATTTATTTACGTGATTCTTTAGAAAAAATGAATAAAAAAATTTGTATTTTTTAATGCATGCTTTCTTTTTCCCTAAGAATATCTTGCCTTCCGAATATATAACAAAAATAAATTAATTCAAAACATTATAATGATCTTTTTATAAACTACCTTGAAGATATGTAATCAAATAAAGAAATCAAAATCAAATGTATTTCTTGATTGATCTAATTATATATATATATATATTCAACATTATTAATTTCTGCCATATGCTTGTGCCCTACTTGTTTTCTTTTGGCTTTTTCTGATTTATATTTATATATATTTGATATACATCCAATGAACTTACATTCTCTTTATATAATGATAACAACAACAACAATAATAATAATGATAATATAAAAATAGCTATTTTCTTAAGGTATTGTCTTTATAGACAAATAAAGAATGGTGAATAGGGTATAAGGGAATCGTGTGCAATTAATCCACATTCTAAAATAAATTTAACAAATTAACAAATTATTAAATTAGATAAATAGCGTTGTATAATTAAATAATTCCACAATTGAGTGTGGAAATTAAAATTTTGTAATAATTCATCTAAAATTGTCTTTATTCAAATTTCAGAGAAATTTTTGATCTTTTTTCCTAAGAAGGACAACTACATTATTGCAATTTTCATATTTATATATATTCAGAAGAAGTACTAATTCATTTTACTTCCTTATATTGTTTTTGGCTTTACCCTATGACACAATCATACCAACTTACAACAATTCAAAAATAAAATGATGGATAAAAAAATTTAAATTTTATTAAAAAATATATACTTGGTGCATGATAATTAATCAATATTAATGATTAATTTGTTTTTAAGTTAATTAATTATTAAAAGTCTATTGAAATTTTCTTTTAAAAAATGGGATTTTGAAATAAATTATCGACAAATTATTTTCTCTCGTTAATTTTAGTCCGTAAACTGAGATTTTCTTATGGTGATTGGTGAATCCCTTGTATGTGTTGAAATATGTTGAAAATGTATTGTTCTTCAAGCTAATTATGAAATCTTCAAAATAATATTTATTTTAGAAAATTATCAAAAAAGAGGAAAAGAAGAAAAATGAAACATTAGCTGAAAGGTACATGAAGAAATAAGATTAATCAACTAAATAATAATAATAATAATAATAATAAATAAAAAGAGTAGCAAAGCATTCAATATTTTTTTCTATAAAAAACAAAAATCCAATTAAGAGGTAAATACATATAGCTGCTGCTATCATCGATTAATTGCATTATACTATATTTAATGACCTTAACTAATAATGGGTATTTCTTAATTCCACAAAATTATTCCATTTTCATTATTGTGACCAATTTTGTTACAAGAATCTTAGAGTAGACTTGGTTAAATATAATGGGTATTGCTTAAAATTCAATACCAACTAAAAAATTTCCAAAAAATTTCTATTTCCCTTCTTTAAAATAAAAAAAAATTAATTTTAGTATTATAATGGGTAAATAAAACCAATTTTAAATTTATTATCGAGAGAAATATGCATGCTTAATTTTCCGGATTGTGAATTCTTTAGATATTCTGATATCTCTTTTTTTTTAGCATTACATAATGATGACTAGGGTATTTTTCAGGTTTGGACTGGTGTTTTCTAAAATTATAAACATTTATCATTATTTTATATATGAATATATAAAATAAAAGTTTTTTGAAAAATGTTTTTGATTGTTATATTTGTCTGATGTTGGCTTCTTTACGTTACCATAAACTTTTAACATAGAGCTTCTCTGTTCTGAGTGTAACAATTTTACGAGTTCATTAAGAGAGAGTGTATCAATGAAATATCTGCAAATAGCCCCCACAAGCAGTACCAAAGTCATAAATGCTCAAAATTTGATGGGACATTTGTGAAAAAATTATACGCATCTGCTGAATCAGAGCCAGGGCCGTCCATGTATGATAGATCCCACCTAAGAAGTGGGTCCAAGTCCCAGTTGCTGACATGGACAATTCAGAGACAGAGCAGAGGAGAAAACAGAGGAGAGTATAATATATAAATTTCAATCCATGATCTTAAATCACCCTCTTGGCCTCTTGAATGTGACTATTCTCCTTAAGGTCTCTCTTATTAATTTGATTTCCTACCAGGCTGCCACTTCATTTTTTTAATCTCTCTCTGTTTCTTCCAAGAATCCCATTTTAAACCCTGTTCTGTTCTGTTCTGTTCTTCTTCTTCTTCCTCTGTTGCTGACAAAAACTTAGCCACTTTTTTTAAAAAAGTTATAATTTTTATCTATTTGTTGGTGCCAGCATTGCAGTTCTACCACATGGGTAGGCATTCTTGTTGTTACAAGCAGAAATTAAGAAAGGGGTTATGGTGTCCTGAAGAAGATGAGAAGTTACTCAACTATATCACTAAGCATGGACATGGCTGTTGGAGCTCTGTTCCTAAACTAGCAGGTTCCTCTGTTTTTCTCTCTAGTACAATTAATAATTATAATGCAGAACAAGTTTTTTTTTTTATTTCTCAGTTCTTCTTCTTCTTTTTCATTAATATGTTTATTTTTTTCAGGCTTGCAAAGATGTGGAAAAAGTTGCAGGTTAAGATGGATTAACTATTTAAGGCCTGATTTAAAAAGAGGAGCATTTTCACAGCAAGAAGAGAACTTGATAATTGAACTTCATGCAGTACTTGGCAATAGGTAGTTCTGTCTTGTTCTTCTGCATTTTTTTTTCTCAAAGTTTGAAACTTTATATAAAACTGTATGAACCCTTTATTGTTTGATAATCAATTCTGTGTCTGTCTTGGTTAATTGTGTGTTTTCTTCTTGATCAGATGGTCTCAGATTGCTGCCCAGTTGCCAGGAAGAACCGATAATGAGATAAAAAATTTATGGAATTCTTGCATTAAAAAGAAGCTGAGGCAAAGAGGCATTAACCCAAACACTCATAAACCTTTATCTGAGTTTGAGAATGATAAAGAAAAGCAGCAGCAGCCTACAAAAAGCAATGAGAAAGTCTCTATTATATCTAATAAAGAACTCCATCTCATTGACCCATCAGCAGCAGCAAATTCAAAACAAGCTCCTTTTTCTTCCAATTCCAAGATCAATTCCAACAATGAAAGTAGCAGCAATAATAACTTTCTACCAACTCCCCCAACTCAAGAATTTTTCATTGATAGTTTTGCTACTACTTCTCATGAAAGTTCCTCCTCTACTAGTTGCAGACCATCTGATTTGGTGGGGTATTTCCCTTTTCAGAAATTGAATTACAGGCCTAATAATAATGATATTGGGCCATCAATTAATAATCCAAATTCTACTACTGCTACTGCTGTTACTACTCTCTGTTTCAATCCAAATTCATCTGCTTCTGATATGATTTCTGAGTTCAGTTCACCAAATATTCTCCCGTCAATGTTTCAAAGTACTCCTGCAGGAGTAAAACCTTCGGTTAGTCTTCCATCTGGTAATAATAACAACAATAACAATAACAATAATCCTTCTTCTTGTTCTGTCAATGGAGTTCAGAACTGGGAAGCTAGCAATAATGGAAGTAGTAGTAGCAGTACTATTACTGAACTGCAACAAAACAATACCAACTTTGAAACAAATACCTTCATCTGGGGACTAACAGACTCTGGAAAATCCGGCGAAGAAACTCATCATTTTCGTTTGCTCGAAAACTTTCCTGAAGACATCAAATGGTCAGAATATTTAACTAGTACTACTACTCCATTTCTTTTTGGAACTTCAATAAACAACCAAACATCTCAAGCTCTATACAGTGAAGTTAAACCAGAAACACACTTCATTACAGAAGGGTCATCAAGTACTCATTGGCAACAGAACCATCATCAATCAGAAATCTATACTAAAGATCTCCAGAGACTTGCAGTGGCTTTTGGACAAACTCTTTAGGTAATGTTTGTTGAGTTTCATTAACAAGTGCAGAGTTCTAATTCAATTATAGAAGTTTCTTTTCTTTTCTTTTCAGTTTGAAAATGGCTTGGGAACAAATATATGTGTGCTTATAGAATTTTCCTTTTCGTTCTGTAAATGTTGTTTGATACAAAATCTTTCTGAGCTTTTGTTTTGTTAGTTAAATATTTGTGATTTGAACCAAATTAAGTTGCTTATTATCATCATTATTATTATGTAATCTCTATATCCATGAAGACGTTTGCAGAGTTCGCCGAGAAGGTGCCAATTTAATTGGAATGTTCGAATGCACTCTCTATTTTCTAGCTTCCAATCTTCCACTTAAAAAATCTCTATATCCATGGAAAAACTTCAGAATTTTTCTTAATGAGGCTTTGCTCATTCAATTATTTCAGGGTTTAAAAGATTCAATCTTTTCTTTATATTTCTTTTGACAATAATCACCACTTTTGCTCCACCTTTCCAAGTTGAAAATCCTTGAAGATTTTTCTCTTTTGGCAATATATTTGGGCATCTTTTAGTTTCCTGGGATTCATATTTTGCTTTAGTACCAATCCATCCTTTTCTATAATGATGCCTTTTTCACATTAAAATTAAAATACCATCAAAATTCAACCTTATGCTTTTTATATGTAATGCAAAATTCAAGGGACCATTCTTCTTAAATGGGTGTCTATCGTTGTCTGCTAGAGATGCAGATGGTTTTCACTTTTTCACAGTCTTAGTCATTTCTCTTGTTCCTTTTAAGAGACAAGAAATTATAGTAAATTTTCTAATCCGAAAGGTTCATAACATTAACATGGTTATTATTTTATCCAAAGTAAATTAATAATTAGCTTTTGTTAAATTCCACGTTTAACAAAAATAAACATATGATTTAGTTAATATAAAATAAACTCTCCAATTTTAATAATTATAAGAGAAATTGAACTAATAGAAGATTTAGATAGAGAAAAGAAAAAGTGTTGGTGATGTGTTTGAGAATAGATTTAGAGAAGTGACCTATACGATTATGCAGTTTATTATGGTACTAGCTTGTGCAATAGGCTTAGTATCAACAAGTGAGTCAATTGTCCCCTTAGTTCTACCCCATATGTGTATATATATATTCCTTTTAAAATTAATTTTTAAATATTAATTATTTTAAAATTTTAAAATTAGTTTTTAATTTATTATTTTGATAATTTTATTAAATATTATAACTATTCTTTAATTTAAAGTTAAATTTATAGATTTTAGTTTATTGATTTGATGATTAGATTAATTATTTTAGAATTTGATTATAAATTGGATTTAGAATTTTAGATTTTATGATTAGATAAATTATCTAGCAATTTGATTATGAATTGTGTTTAGAATTTTGTTATTGGGTTGATTATTTTGCAAAAAATATTATATCATATAAATTTTTTAAAAAATAATTAATTTAAATACTTTTTAAAATATGTCAAAATATATATATATATATATTATTTAAAAAATAATATATTATGTAATTTTTTAAAGTAATATTTAAATTAAAACGATAAAAATTAAAACATTTAAATATTTAATATGAAAATAAAATTGAATAAAAATATTAATATTAACTATTTACATTAATTTTTTAATAGAAAAATAAATTAAATATAAATTCATTTATAATTGTTTTACATGAAAATTTTATTTCTCTTTCATCTAAATTTTAATTCTGCCGCTGAACATTCTTGAATATATATTAAAGAATTTAATACATCCAAGAAACCTGCACAACTATAACAATAACATGTAGCTATCTATGTAACAAATTACACGAATTCTTGTTAAATTCATCGTTGAGAGAATGTGATAATCTAATTGGAATGTTCGTATACATAATTTACTTTCTGACTTTTAATCTTCTGCTTAAAAAAAACAAACCCCTTCAAGTCAATAAGACTTTGTTTATGTGATTTTGAGTCCGATAAGGGCCATACATTCCCCCATTGAAAAGCTTTTTCTTGAGGCTACAATCACATAATCTCAAAGGGCAACGGTGAAGAAAGAAACTTCCAATTTCAGTTTTATTGAAAGGGCATGCAATGCAATGCAATGAGGATATTTAAGAAAAATATTACGTTGTGGATTTATGATAATGATGAGGTCACAAATCTATCCACTTGATCATAATAATATTAGGACACTGTCTGCAATGTCCTTTGATGTGGACCTCTCCTTTTTCACTTCTTCTGTGAAAGAATAGTAAAAAGGGATCCTCCATTGGGGCATCTATTGATTGTGAAACTTCAACGCAGAAAGATTAAGAATTTTACTATTTTTTCTTGCAAAAAACAAGAAGATGATTCAGAGAATAATGGATTTTGTAATCAATTAGGGAAATGGAAATGAAAGCCAAACTGTACTTATGTAAAATTATCATTCAAACTATACAACTGTATATGAATTCTACTTTTTATACACAAAGTAGTAATTTTACTACTATTTATCTCGTAATATATAAAAAAATTTGTTTTAAGTGTTTTTTCATTAAATATTACATTGAATGAGAAAAAATCGATTCTAAATATATTGCTCAAAGTAGAAATATTAACCATACTAAATTATGCCTCAACGTACTCTTTTAAATGTATTAATGATTTTTTTTAATTTAAAATTTTTTGATTTGTGTAAGAAAGAAACCTATACATGTTTGTACCATTAACAATAGGAAATAAAAGAAAATATCAAAATAAATAATGACAAGAAGCTTAATGTTTGTCCATGTGAAGACATACCTAATAAATAGTTTTCTTCAATAAAATATGTTCAATTCTCTTTCTCGGCAAGCAAATTTTCTTCCCTCATATATATATATATATGTTATGCATGTGATCCAAATTATTGGTTCTTTCTTTCTATAGGGGCCCTACAATTATGGCTGCAGAAAGAGCAAAGAAAAACTATTTGTGCAGAAATGGAAGATTAATAAGAGACGGCAGCGCAATGGGTTGGCAAAAGTTCTAATTATTCCATTTTATATATGCGTTTTATATTTTATGCATATAATAAAGAAAGTTCTTGTAATAAAAAATAAAAAAAAATGCAAATTTGCTTTTTTTATTGAAATATATTGTAATGGAAAAAAGATGAAGTTTTTTTAATAATTTCTAATGATATGATAATTCTGATGATGATGGCAATGATTAGTATATGCAGAATAGTATTATCAGAATTAATATATCAACTGTTTTTTTTTTGGCTTTCTTCTGCTTGATACAAAGAAAATTAATTAATGCGTGATTAAGACACCAGTTTAAATAAGATTTTTGATAGAAAGAAAGATGTTTATATATTATAGCATTTGCAATGGACAAAAAAGAAAACATTTTTCTTTGAAAAAAAATCATGATTTTAGGTTTTAGATTAATTTGGACATTAATTAATTTTGGGTTTTTTTTAGTATTGATATAAAAAAAGAGAACGATTCTAGTTTATTATAAAAATATATATATTTTATCGTTAAATTTTTCTTAAATTTGTAATTTTAATTAATTAGTTGGAAAACCCAATTTTTGAATTTTGGAGTTGATATTCATTGCAAAATCATGTGATCAGTTTATATACGTTATTCATATTTTTTAATATTGATATGAATAGTAAAAATCAATTATGAATTTATTATTTTAAAAAAATGCTATATTTCATTATGATTTATTATATTAAAAAATATATATTTATTATTAAATTATATTTTAATAAATATGTAATTTATTATTTAAATATATATATATTTATTATTAAAATGTATGTCCGTACACACGTATCGTTTATGCCATTCATCAACTGAAACCGTAATTTTGACTAGAGAATTGATAGATTCATTAGGACAACCCCCTTAGCTATACATTTACTGTAAATCACGCATTAGTCATCTCATCCTAAGTAATCAAAAGCCCAATGATTAAGGAATCTTTATCACAATCATACATTTTGATTCTCAAAATCTGCAAAATATAAGATTTTATTTCACCCAAAATTAATTTATTCCTAATAAATAAATAATAATAATTACCCATTTTTATAATATTGCAAAATTATGAAATTGTTATGGAGGACATGACAGTATTGCATTAATTAGCATGATTTATTTAAAAAATTTATAAAAATAACATGGATGAGACTCTCAATTTAAAATTTAAAAAAAAGAAAAAAAGGACAATTGATTTAATTTATTTATATTTTTCTTCAATTATTGTTTAGTATTATTTGTTTAAAATTAGATAAAATATTGCAAATTTATAAAGTTATCAAGAAGTTGGTTTTTTTAGTGATAAAATTTAGTAAAATATATTTCCTTTACATATAAAAAAATTTCACATTAATTTTCATACAAATAAAATATATTATATATAATATATAAATTTGTTTTGAAAAATAAGTGTGTAAATATGAAAAATATAATATCACAAGCTATATTGAGTATAAAATAATAAAAAGATTTTGATTTTTTAATTTTTTACCATTAAGGTAAGAAAATCAAGATCTAGCTGGCTTTCAACCCTAATAAGTTTTTCTTCAATTCAATTAAAAAAAAAATCATTCACGTTCAAATTAAAATTAGATTTCTTTTTTAGCAGAAAATCTAACTGCAATGAAATTCAAACCCCATAAAAAATTATAAATGTATTTTAATCGTCATTTTAGGATTTTTTTTAAAATAACTATTAATTTACGGATCAAAAAAGTATTATTAATTTATTTTAATTTTATACTCCACATTATTTTTTATTTTTTCATATCAAAATTAAAAATGTATATATTCTAATTTTTTTATTTTAAATTTGAACCACCCAATGAAAAATCAAAATTCAAGATATGGACATAAACCTCACAGGAAAAGCATGAAAACAGAGTTTAATTAATTTAAATAAATAAATTCATTTCTTTTTCCACTTTCATGAGATAAAGACCGCTACTTTGTCCATCCATGAAAAAGAAAATAATAATAAAAAAGATCAAATAGTGTCGGTGTGGGTATTTTGGTACAAAATCAAAATATAGAAGGGGCTGTTTATAAATTTTTAAAAATTAGTGTGCCGTACCTGAAAAAACAAATTGAAAACAAATTTCAATTGGCCATTTCACAAGATACCGATAAATACTAACAACACATCAAGACATAGGCTAAAATATTTTTCGAATAATAGACTCCACAAATAAACACTAACATGCAACACATCCAAACATAGCCTAACACGTTCATCTGGATAATAGATTCAGAATCAATTTTTTTATGTATTAATGCTCAAAAAGAAAATAAACATTATCATACAAAACATATAATCGAGTGATTAATCATGTAATAAATATTAATTATTACTATTAATAAATATTACATTTTGAAGATGAAAAAATTGCAACTTGCATGCACAAAAAGTGCTATATCAATACTGGAAGGCTTGCCTGCATTTTCCAGCTTCCTTCAATCTTATTGTCTTCTGTATATTCTCATTGAATTGCAGAACTTCTTTTCCAATAACAATGGCTTGATATTTAAGATGATTATGTAAGCCAACTCAATTGCTGTAATAGCTTGGTTCATTTGAAAACAAGATTGTGGCATGTCTTGTCACATGGGTATGGACAATCGATTGATTTTACGCTTGATCGGCCGAAATACCAGCCTCCAACAGCAATTGCTATTGCCTGCAAATTATCAACCATCAAGTTTGAAATTTGCAAAACATTGTTTTTCTTGAATGCATGAAAATTGTGCCAGAGAAGAGCGCATGCACAGATGTCTAATGCGAGAAATGTTATATATATACCCTATTTCCGAGGACAGGTGAATCATCCGTGAACCATGTATCATGCCTTTCTGTTTCGAAGTGAGCAAAGCATGAATTGATAAACAGACCGTTCTGTCTAGACATCGAGAAGCCTCTTATTGCCCGCAGCATTTTGATTTCTCAATCCTGTTACCAAAGAAACAACAGGAATGCCCATAATAAGTATTACTAAATTCATTGGCTGTGTTTTACAGATTATGTGAGATAGATCAATCTGTCATATGTGAAATCACCTTGCAGAAATTGGAGTTGGTATGCAGAACATTTTGCATGGTTCTTTCTGCATTCACTCCAGTAGCCATGGGGATCTGCTGAAGGTGGAGCTAAGCTGGATTGGATCTGATATCGTATTGATAGAAAGAGATTAAGGTTGTTGTATTCATTGTAAATTTTAGGTCAAATCACATTATCAAACACCACTTAAGTTAGAAAGGGTTATTTGTTAGTCAACTAATCTGACACAATCACTCCCACGTATTTTACATTCATGTATTCATAGATTAGATGATGAAGATAAACAAAAGGATTACTACCTGCCAAACATCGTAGGCTGCATTGAGAATGAACAATGTGGTCTTAACATTGCCGATTAAGTTCTGCGGGAAGAAGCACTGAAACAAAAGAAAATCACAGAATGAAGGTGAACTTCAAAGTAACTGATCGCATGCAAATTTGGTAATGTATATCTTATAAAAATAGAGACAGGAGAAGAAGAAAAAGAAAGAAATACCAAAGTTGGATCAAGGTGGTTCATGCATATACGTGGCAGGGTACTTCGCAGCCCCTATGGGAACACAATAATTATCTTTAGTAAAAGAAAAACAACCTTGAAATTAAACTATGCAGTTACATAATTCGAACTAAATACTACCTGCAAGCCCACTACACCATGTACATATCCTTAGGGTGCGGCCACCAGATACATCAACTCTGCAATATCAAAAACTAGAGCCAGTAAGTATATGTGATGCTAAGCATGGTATGGTGAAAGAAACAAGTACAGATGTCTAAGTAGCACTTACGCGTCAAGGAATAAACCGCCATCACTCAAGCACTTCACTTTAGTTTTTCTTGGAAACAAGTTCCTAAACTCATCACGGTGTAAAATAGAAGCCAGACCTCCAGCAGAGCACCCGGAAAGAAGAGCCTAAAGTTCACAAAAAGTTGTTATTGCTGGAAGAATTTAGGCAGAAAGGTGAATGAAAGAATTGAAAGTTTGATGAGCATAAAACCTGGTTGGCATAACGATTCCTTCGACATTAAATCTTCCATTGCAGCTAACCATATACGTTGTCCTCTAAATTGCAGTTGTTAGCCTATAAATATAGCCATTTGATTTTAACTAGAAATTTACACAATTGTTCAGGAGTTTTAAACTAAACCACAGAGATTTAAAGTGAGTTAATTTAGAAAGCAACAGCGTTTATAGCAAACAGCAACATCCCAAGTCCCAAACCTTGTTTTCGCTGTTCCCAGAAAATGAGGCACCATCACAGTATCGGAGTTTTACTCTGTTCCAGTTGAAAAAATCTGCAAAAATATATCAAACAGAATTTTAAGAAAAATATTTTCATGACAGTAAAAGCCCAGAAATAGTGAAAAAAAAAACATGAAGTTGATGTCTTTATGATTTCACATAAAGTTTGAGAATTAAACTATACCAGGATTTTCTTGAGGCTTATTGCTTAGGATTCCGGTAAATGCCAACTGCTTTTCCATGTATCTGGATGAACCACGCCTGGTTGTTTTGCGGTATACACAATTTCTAATGCTATTGCACCATCCTCCTCCCTGTACAAATTTTTTTTGCTAAGTTTCATTCTCAATCTAGGACACTGTTAAAGAAATGTTTCTGAGACTTTAATTACCACCTTATAGCCAAAAAGAGTACATAAGAAAAAACAACTCTGGTAGGTAGGTTGTTTAGAGCCACTCGTCCTAAAGAGAAGACTTAACAATTCTGCTACTCAACAAGAACAAGGTATTTATTCATCATCATCTTATTTTCAGGAATTTATCATCACCAAACTTGAAAAATATGAAAATCTGAAGTTATTTACAAAATTTTGAAAATCCAAGAATAAAGACCCAGACACACAGGCAAGCACAGAGAAACACAGACAAGCTCCTGACATTGAAATCATGTGAATGAATTTAATGCAGTAAATAGAGACCAAGAATTACATAATGCTGTCATTTCAAATATAGAAGACAAACCTCCAATTGAATGAGCCAACTATTTGCTCCTGAACCATAGCCTCGGTGCAAATGATATCCAGGCAATGTTCCATCTAAACAGACTGTGACATTGAGAAGCACAGGGCTAATTAGGACAAGATATAAGACAAAATTCACCCCATTTTAACATCAAATATATCATGTCATTGTCATTAAAAAGTTGAAAGTTAAAAACTTTCAACGACATTTACTAGGCAAATTTAAATGCAAATCATTTTTTCTAATTGTAAATGCTATTTATATGTAGATTAACTGATATAATCAACACAAATAACAATTTAACTATTACAATGATAAACTTTACCGGTGAGCTAACTTTGGGTAAAATGATTGGACTGAAGAAAAAACAAAGAAAACATGTATAGTTGATAATTCCATATAGTGATAAATGTCTCTGCAGATTAAAAACATCATTTTCTTTTTCCAAAATAATTATCTTGAAATGAGCCTTTTTTAAGGAAAATTTGCCGCAGTAGTGCAAATAAATAAACAAATCTAAACTTAGAAGTTAGATCCTAGAAAGATGAGGGCAAATCCATTAGCTACCACAAGAGGTATGAAAATGTAACCATTGCAACAATCAACACAAAGAGCACTAATCCAGGCTAAAACAAGCAATCTGTAAAATCAAGCAAACTAAGAGCTAAAAATTAGCAGAAAATTACAGAAATAAGAGTAACACCAAAAAGCTAGCAAGTACCTGCTCCTCTAGCACCAGCTCATTGAATGAGAGTGAGTCCTACCATCAAAGCATTATAAATGGGTTTAGATTCATTAAAATAATAACCAGGAGCTTCAGCTCCAGTATAAAAAATCTCTGTCTCGTTGAATTCCAAGAACCCATTCACCCATTTCCCAAAAACAGAAACTACAACAACCAAAACCCAGAAAAGCTTCCCCATTTCCTTCACCACAAATTCACTGCCACTCAATTCAAATCTAGGAAAAAATGAGGCAAAATATAAAAATTTTTCAAACTTTGCATTAACAGTGACAAGAATCCACTGCCATTATTACAAACGAATGATATTCTCTTACAAAATCTGCCAATATATAAGCTTGGAAGCCAATATCTAAAGAAAATGAAAACAAAGATTACAACTGTTACAGAAAAATGTAGTGACAGAAAGAGAGAGAAAAACGGAGAGAGATTTGAGCCGTTATGCAAAGCACAGTATTTGGGCTATTTGCCGGGCTTTTTAAGGTTTATACATATATAGTAGAGCACGTTTGGAATCTTATTATTTAGATGTTAGGTTAACCGGTATGAGCAATGCTAATATTACAATAAATTTGAAATAATATAAATCACAGGCAATTGACAACCATCCAATATAAATCCAATCATATGATCATAAACAATGTAAGTAAGGTGGGTCCAGTTTTTTTTTTCCATATGTATATGTTATGTATAGATATCTAATAGTTGAAAATCATATACAAGTCTTGAGCTGCAAAATTTACATCAAATGGTTCATCATCTTTATGTAATATTTCTCTTCATACATATACATTAAATATAAAGAGACACTAAATGAAATATTACAATAGTCTGCATTGGAAGCCCAAAATGAAAATCCAACCCCAGAAACAAAGAAATAAAAATCATACAAAAGCATTTATATTTCTAGCTATTTGGTAGATTGATTCTTCTTGTTTTCTTCATTTTTCTTCATCATATTTAGGCTGATCATTAGCAGAGCTATTTTCACCTTTACCTTCATCTTCATGTACTGCATTCTCCTCTGTTCTTTCTTTTTTTTTTTCCTCTGTTCTTTCTTGATTCTCTGTTTTAGATACATTGGTCTCTGTATTACTTTCTTGATTTTCTTGATCCTCTGTTTTTGTCACACTCTTCTCTTTATTGCTTTCTAGATCCTCCACACTGTTCTGTTTATTACTTTCTTGATCCTCTGTTTCAGCCAAATTGTTCCCTTTATTACTTTCTTGATCCTCTGTTTTTTCCATAAAAGTCTCTGCATTACATTCTTGCTCCTCTGTTTTAGCCACGCTAGTCTCTGTATTACTAACTTGATCTTTAGCAAGAACCAGACCTTCTGTATTACAATCTTTATCTGTACTGTCATCATCTGGTTTGTATTTATACCAAGAAGCCCAATACAAATACATTGCAAAATTGAGGCAACTTAGAATGGCTAAGAACCAAGAAAACAGGTTCAAGTTGTTATAATTTATATTGTCACCATGTAACCATCCTTGTTTACTAGGAGCAATTCTTGCTGTAACAGTGTTAATAAGATTAACAAAAACAGAGCTCAAGAAATACCCAAATGATAAAGATAGAAATGTGAATGATGTAGGTAGAGATTTCATTCCTGAAGGTGCTTCCTTGTAGAAAAATTCCAATAACCCAACAAGTGTAAACATGTCTGCAATTCCAAAAATCCCATATTGGAAAGAAAGCCAGAAAAGACTTATTGGATGTGCGAAGTTTTTAAGTGCTTGATTCCTTCTTTTTACTTCTACAATTCCTGCAACTGCCATGGAAATTGCTGACAGAACAAGCCCAATTCCAACTCTTTGAAGCTGTGTAGTTCCTGATGGATTGCCAGTGATTTTTTGAGCAAAAGGAACGAAAAAGAACTCGTAGATTGGAATTAGTATTACCATGAAACCCAGGGGAATTACAGGAATTGAAGCTGCTGGAACTTCAAGTTTGCCAAGATGCAAGTCCATCATAGACCCTTGTTGTACTGAGAAAGTTTGAAGTTGAGCTAAACATGTGTTCATTATTATTGTGCTGAATAATATTGGTAACATTCTTGTTAGGATCTTTACTTCTTCCATTTGTGTTACAGTGCACACTTTCCATCTTGTTGCCTCCTCCAAGTCTTTAGGAAAAATAGCAGCTTTGTCAAGAAATCTGGTTCAGTAAGAAAATTGAAACTTTATTTATCACAGAAAAAGAACAGAATTTGAAAAAAAAAATGATAATAGGGTTTGTCTGAATTGGTCAGAATTTGATAATGCTATTAAATTCAATTATTATTACAGTGCAATTATGATAGAACAAGCTACCTGAATTGGTCAGTATGTGCAATCTTTTCATCTGAAGGAAAGGTTACATCTTTGTTACTAATCTCAAATAATTCATTAGAGTTTGCAGGGAGTGATAGTCTTCGATTTTTAATAGCCACAAAAATGACCTGAAATGTCGAGTAAAAGTGTTAATCATACCAATCCTGGAAAATATGTATTTACCGGTAAGCTGTATCTTACCAGTGCGACTCTTATGATGGGGCTTTCTCCATGTTTTCTATTGTGATAAAATGGCTTCCCACAAACAAGAACAACAAACCCAACAAAGGCAGCTATAGTTGAAATCATGAACCCTTTATACCAAGCAACTTCAGTACTAACCCAAACAATGGCAGTGACACCTATACAAGCACCAAGAACTGTGCTAAGTGTTACCCAATTGAAGTAAGTAGCAAGAGCCTTCGCTTCTTGTGGATCATTCTGATCAAATTGGTCTGCACCAAGTGAAGGAAGAACCCCTCTTACACCACCTGAACCCAAAGCCAACAAAGCCAGAGAGGCGTAGAGCATAACTGCTACATCACCCTCTACACAACTTGACTTCCCAGCTCCACAGTACACTGGGTGTAGGCTTTTTGCATGAGCTTGAATTGTCATCAACACCAATGCCTGTATGTGCAATTAAAATCACTTATGTGAAAGTTCTCTTTAGCATGGATCAGAATAAACTATGCTAAAGAACTGAAGTTCTAGAGTTCGCATGCCGATATATAATCTATCAGCAAGTACACATCTCCTGAGTAAACTCAAAATTGATTCACCCCTTTCCATTTTAATACTAAAAAAAAGTTATGGAGCTCAGTTTTTTATTAGAATCACTTTCAAGACTGTTATTACCTTGATTTCAATGACTGCAAAAATAATGATAGTGGTGAGTCTGTTCAAGTATCAGAAATGAAGCCACCAACAACAGCGAGAAAAAATGTTGCACCCATGAAATTAGTGAGAGTGTTGGAGGCGGTTGCTACATTAAAGTACATCACTTTGAGGAAGTAAAGAACCAAGCTAACCATGTTTGCTATGAAGCCCATATTTTCAAGTGCCACCAAAACTGTTCATATCAGTAAGATAAATCAATAAATGTTCCTTAATATAATAAGTATACACTTAAAGCACATCGAACTACAATCTAATGATAATCTACCAATAAGTGTATATTTCCTTACCGAATACAAACATGCAAGCTCTAAATCCACCTTTGCCTCTCTCTCTTTGATTGAAGGACTTGTAGTCTACTTTAGTAGCCTCCATATTATCCCCCTGGATACAATCAATTTTAGAGATATTAAACAAGAACAAATAACAATAAATCTATCTCATAAACCCAAAAATTAATAAAAAAAAATTTACCATTAAAAGAAATTAAACAGAAAGCTAATGAAGGGATTGTGATAAGTGATATAATAATGAGCGGAGACTATCTATTACTATGTGGAGAAACTAAGTTACTAAATTAATGATTAAGTACGGCGAAGGAATATGTCGTTTCAAAATAGAGCACATCAAGATACTTTGTTAATAACATTAAAGGACATTTAGATTTCTCCGCCAATTCATTCTGCGCTTTTATTTCTTTCTCGAACTTTACTTTGATTCTCCTCCTATATTTATTATAGTTTTCTCCAAGAAAACCTTCAGCTATGCATAACTTATATTCAGTAGCAAAATCAGAAATAAAATAAAGAGAGATGAATTTTTTAAATAAAAAAAATTACAGAGGAATTAAAAATAAAATTAAATATTAATATTATAGTAAAATTTAGATTTTTGTTATAAATTTGTAAAAAAAATTCTATCAGAAGTTTCTATTATTTATTAAATTATAAAAAATTTATTATTTATTATATATTTTTATTTTAATTATTGGATTTATTAATTTATTTATAGTATTTTATTAAATACTATTTCAAATAAAAATATTAGTTTTATCCAATTTATAATTAAATAACAACATTCTAATATTAACCTAAATATCTAATAATAAAATCCTAAATCCTCACCAATTAAAATAAAAAATATATATATGGTAAAAAATCAATATATATATAATACTATATATATAAATACATAATCACAAAATTTTAAATATTCACTAATTAAAAATATATATATATGATAAAAAAATCAATATGTATACAAAATACTATAATTTTTTTTATAAAAATATTATATATATAAATACCTAATCACAAAACTTTAAATATCCACTCATTAAAATATATATATATGATAAAAAAAATCAATATATATATATGATATTATATATATATATAACTTTCATAAAATACTATATATAACATACTACATATATATAAATACCTAATTATAAAACACTAAATTTCCATTAATTAAAAAATATATATAGTAAAAAAAGTTAATATGTATACAAAATAATATATATATATAATTTTTATATAAAATACTATTAAAGTTTTATAAAAATACTATATATATAAATACTTAATTATAAAACTCTAAATATTCACTAATTAAATATATATATAATAAAAAAAGTTAATTATATATATGTATATAATATTCTATATAAAATACTAATATATATATATTTATATTTATATGCATACAAGATGAGAGGAGAGGAAGAGGATCCATTGGCCCACCCCACCACCCGCCAAGCAAGACCGCTCCCTCTCTCCGCCACTACTTGTATCCATCACAGCAAATCACCAACCTTTACGTAACACAATTTAACGGTAAATATATAGTTCATAGGGTAATAAATTTAAGATTGGTTCACTCTTCCCTTATATTTACAATACAAACAATTTAAACAAGAAGCAACATATTCCCAATGACATGAATATTATGAAATTGATTAGGCTAATTTGTTTGAAGGGATTTAGAGGATAAACTGTTAAGGATAATCCCATATGGATTGAAAAACAAAAAATATATAATATATGGTTATAATAACACTTAATATACCAATATGTATGGTGTCTATTTGTATTGCTGATAGAAAGAGTTGTACAGGTTTTGTTCCAAGCTAGTTTAAATTTCCAGGCGCCAAAGAACTTGGAAACTAACAAGTTTAATTTAGAATGTCAATCACTGTCACTGGAAATTAAGTTCTTTAATTATAATGACTTGTAAACTTGAGTTCTTTAATTTATAAGGATATGTCAATCACTGTCACTGGAAAAAATTTACTCAAATTTACTCAATATTTTGTTTTGAATTGACGGATCAAACAAGGCTTATATTATGGTAAAAAAACAAGGCTTATATTAATTGGTATCTTTAAGATTATGCTCGCTGCTATTTAATAATATTCCTTTTGTCCTAAATTAATAGAGGCTTTTTTTATATTTATCTCAAATTATAATTTATTTTCTTTTTAATGAGTTAATGAATATGATAAATTTTTATTATACTTATTATTATTATTTATTATATGTATATCTCATACTAAAATATATCTAAGATTATTCCGGTCATCTACATATTAATAATTGAATAAAGGACAATATATATTATAAAGTAATAATAAGTATAAATCTCACACTTTATTAAGTATTTCACATTGATTAAATATAATAAATGTGTGCTCCTTATAATAGTTTAGACAATTCACACCTCATGAGTTAACATTTGGAGTTGAGCCAGGTCCAAATCTATTTTTTTAATATAGTATCAAAGCCACCGATCTAATCATTCAATGTTGGGCCACCTGCATATGTCCAGTCATACAAACTTCACACTTTAAATTTTCTGTAGGGGTGTTCATGTGGCCCGGTACCCGACAAACCCGACCCGACCCTACTTATTTGGGTCAGGTTAGGCTAGCTCGAAATAAAAATAGGGTCATGCATCGGGTAATTAAGTTAGACTTGATGTTCGGGTTTGGCTTTAGGTATACAAGGAATCCTTCGGGTCAACTCGACCCGACCCGTATGATTTAATACATATATATATTTTTAAAAACTTTTACATTGCATATTGTATTTAACCCTATCAGTTATCACATATTCATTTACTCAAACCCATCTCAACACCGCCCCTCATCACACTTGTCTTCTCTCTTGCTTGAAGTCGACGACGCCGCACTCCAGTCTGCAGTAACCCACGCTCAGCCTCAACGTTGACGCACCTCTCCACGCCTCACTCCAGACGTTGGGTGGATCACTCCAGCTCGAAGCAAGCTCAACCTCACTCCTGCTCGACGCTCGCTCGGCCTCCATTATCAGCTTTGTTCAGTTGATCGACATCCGACGATCTATTTCAGGTAAGTTTTGTTTTTTTTAATTTCTTGTTTGGTACAATTTTAACAGTTGATTTGTTTAGGATGATTTTAGGTAGATCATAAATTTAATTTTTTTAGATTAAATTTATTGATTTGATTATTTCTATGTTATTTTTATGTTATTCATGTTAAATAAATTCTTAATTTTAAGTAAATTGCTATAAATTATATTTTTATTTTAAATACATTGATTTATTGATTTATGTAATAAAATATTTAAAAAAAAGTCAAAAATTAAAAATAAATAAAACCTGCTGGACCGACCCAGTGGTCCGGAGGCCCGGTCAAACTCGAGCTGGCCTGACCCAATAAGGCTTAGGATCCAGCCACAAGCTGATTTTTTTAGCTTGAAGAAAAGTTGAGCTGGGGGTAAAATTCAACTCTTGAATACTCATAATTTTCTATATGTATTCAGTCTTGAGCGTGAAGGATGCATTAAGTATTCCACATTTTTATTAAATATAATAAAGATGTACTTCTTATGATGGCCTGGGCTATTCTCATCTCATAAACTAGTGTTTAGAGTTTATTAGGCCTAAATTTATTTTCTTAACACATCTCACATGTGAATAGAATTTAAAATTGATCACTTTTGATTTCCTATTATTTAATAACTAACATTCTTAGTGGGATTTAAATGAAAAGTGAAAAGTTTTTAAAGATTAAAGTATTTTATGATGCGGCCATTCATTTAACTTAAATGAGAAGCGTAAGATTTTAAAACATTAAAAGATTTTAATATAAAATATTTTTAAGGGATTACGATTCGATATATTTCAAATTTTGAGATATTATATAAATTAAAATGTAAAGAACTACGGTATTTTTTTTTTAAATTTTACATACAAGCACTAAATTTGATAGTTACTAATTATTATGATTGACAAAAGTTCAAATAGATATCTAAATTATAGCCTAAATAATAATTAAATATTTAAATTTTTTTTAGACTATTTAAGTATTTCTTTTATCAAAATAAGACTAAATAAACATAAATATAACGACAGTTATAATCTCCGTCAAATAATATATTTTTTTGACAAATATGAAACTCACCTTTTTATTAATATTAAATAAAAATTAATATTTTAATATCATATATTTTATTATAACTGGATGGTATTTGATGTGTATTGAAATTGATATTACTATAGTTATTATTATTTTATGTTGTTATTATAAAATTTTTCATATTATTTTGGTATAATAATAATTATTTATTAATTAAATATGCACCACCATTAGAAAAAAATAAAAAATACAAAAAAATAGAAAAAGAAATTTTTAATTTTTAATTAATAAAAAATATTTTATTTTTTATTTATTAAAAATTAAAAATATTTTTTTATATTATTTTTTTATATTTTTTGTTGATGATGTACATTAAATTAATTAATAATAATTATTATAATAATATTAAAATAATCGCCAAAATTCTATAATAGTAACACAAAATAATAATAATAATAATTATTATTATTATAATAGTAATATCAACTTTAATATTCATTAAATATGATGGTAAAATATATAATATTAAAATATTAATTTTTATTATTTAATATAAATAAAAAAGTGGATCCCACATATGCTAAAAAAATATTATTTGATAAAAATAATTGTTATCTTCATATTTGTACTTATTTGACTTTATTTTGACAAAAAAATATTTAAATGATCCAAAAAAAATTTAAATATTTAATTTCTATTTAAACTATAGTTTAAGTATCTATTTGAACATTTGGTCTTATTAAAAATAACAATTTTAATATAATAGGGATTAAAGTGCTAATTTGGATAAATTTTAGGAGTGTTATATTAATTTACCATATTTATTACAGGGAAATTTACGGAAATAATTTTTTAAAAGCAAAAAATAATAAGTAAACATTTAAAATAAAATATTTACAAATAAAAATTTTATTAAAATATGATTTGTTTTTGTTATTTTTTGATATATGTTAAGTATATATTCAATATGCTTTTAGTATATTTTATATTTATACATACATAAAAATTAAAAAAGATAATATTTTTATAAATTTAAAATTTTTAAATTTTAAAAAAGTAAAGCACAATAAAAAAATTGAAAAATAAAATATTATTTTATGTAATTTCCTTTTTTTATACGTATGTATATATGTATAAACTGGGATTCAGATAATGGGCCGAGCCCAGCCCAGCCCAGACCATCCCATCCTATATTCAACTACATGTATAATCAGAAAGTTGACCGACCCAAATCATTAACCAACAGGCGACAAAGGATCAGAGCTCGAGAGGGACTCAGATCAGAGGAAGGAGGAGAAGGTTGCTTTCTCTTCTTCCATTTCTTGTATCTAATACAACACCATGTCTTATTGTTATTATTATTATTATTATTATTACGTCTAATTTTTCATTAGTCTTTATTTTGAGGCTTCTAATCATAGATCTTTATCCTAATTATCGCTGTAAATCCTTTTCTTTGACACGGTTTGTTTTTGTGGTTCTTTAAGAAATTTTTAGAGCTTGTGTAGCTATTTGGATCTTGGAGAATGATTTTATCTACATAGAGTAACTTGAGCTGTTGTAATTTCAGTATCTGAATTAAATTAGATTTTTTTGCTGTCGCTCTAAATTTTACTTGTTTGAAACCCTAATCAGGATTGCAATTTTTTTTTGTTATTTTTTGAGTGAACACATTTTAGTTTTTGATTTCTTGGTTTGCAATTTAGGTGGAACAACAAAATGGACAGAAGACTGTACAATGTTGAGCAGAAAATGAACGCCCATGATGAAAATCTACTAGATAGAGAGCAGGTGAACAATGTGTTTTTTTCACGGTTATATGCTCTTGTTGCTAATCTGTTGAATTTGCATTCTGTTTTCCTGACTGCTTCTTCTAATGTGATATATTGCTTTATTTTTATGTACTGAATAAAGATACAGTGCATTAGTATAACTGTTCTTTCATTCATCAAACTTATGAATTTTTCAGTATGTTGACGTGTGTCGTGCATTTTCTGCTACTTGCTTGTCAGGATTCTTTTATTGATGAATTGACGGAAGATTTTCGCTTGCCTATTGATCACAAACCTGTGGAAAATGTTGATCTGGATAATGTTGAACAAGCATCGTTGGACACAAAGTTGACAGCATCTAATATTGGATTTAGGCTTCTTCAGAAAATGGGGTGGAAAGGGAAAGGTCTTGGAAAGGATGAGCAGGGTATGTTTACCACCATATTTGCTTGGTGTATGGTGTGGCTTTCAGATAATTTGATGTTCTATTTGTAGCTATTTCTTGTCTCATAACATTGTCCTGAACTCTTCTAAATTCCTGGAGACTTAATCCTGTTTCTTATAGTCTTGTTTCTAACTCTTTGTTTTTGAATACAATTGATTCATTTAAGCATCCTTCTTTTGATAAATCTGGATTTCATGGCCTTGGGGGTAATTGTAATCTGCTGTGTCATATTCCTTGAATAAATTTATGAAGATGGATTTGGAGATATTCTCATTTCTTTCCTTTCATCAAAATGATACTGAAGATTTTTCAGTGGATTATTTCTTTGGAATGTCTGATTTACTGATCCTGTTCTGATTTTCATAATCTGTTTGTTTTTTTTTTTGAATCTTTTCTAGGAATAATTGAGCCAATAAAATCTGGGATTAGAGATCCCAAGTTAGGGATTGGAAAACAAGAAGAAGACGATTTTTTCACTGCAGAAGAAAATATCCAGCGAAAGAAATTGGATATTGAGGTAGAGGAATCCGAGGAACACGCAAAGAAACGGGAGGTATGCCTGTAAAATTGTAGGTATATAAATACTTTTAACTAGTAGATAATATGTAGAGGTTGATTCTTTACTTTTTCTGAAACTCACATCTAATAGCAGAAGGCAGCATATAGCATATATGCATGTCTTTTGACGAGAATGGTATATCATAGGGGAACATCAACTTTGGAAGCTCTTGAGAATTTCCTGCAGTTTTTATTACCTGGTGGCTTCTACTGCCTGCTTCGTGCACATTATGAAAATTCAGGTGTTAGCAGAACGTGAGCAGAAAATTCAAACCGAGGTGAAAGAAATACGGAAGGTGTTTTATTGTGATCTCTGCAACAAGCAATACAAACTGGCTATGGAATTTGAAGTTCACCTAAGTTCATATGATCACAATCACAGAAAGGTGCATGAGTTGGCATGTTGCTGAATTTTCTTTCATCCAGAGCGTGTGATCTTCGTAATTGGCTTAATTGTTCAACATTCTTGAATCATCATTGCAGCGTTTTAAGGAAATGAGAGAGATGCATGGTGGTAGCAGTTGTGATGATAGACAAAAACGAGAGCAGCAACGACAAGAGAGGGAGATGGCTAAGTTTGCTCAGATGTAACTTGCACACTTGATTTCCTTGACGCATTTTAACTTGAGCCTCTTAGTGTGTTCTTTTCATCTCTATGGCCTGATTTCCTTGATATTTTTGTATTATTCAATGCAATCTAGGGCAGATGCTCATAAGCAGCAGCAACAGCAGCAGCAGGAAGAATCTGGATCTGCCCAGCTTTCCAATTCACTTAAAACTTCAACTGCACTTGCTGATCAGGATCAGCGAAAGGCATTAAAATTTGGGTTTTCTTCTAAGGGTGGCCCTTCTAAGGTATGTAACTGAAGTTGGAAATTTTTAACTACGTACCATCACTAATTTTGGTCTTGTTTATTTGGAAGCTATTAAGTAAGACTAATGAAGGTGGTATTTTCGTGGTATACATCATAGATTCATGGATTTATTCTGCTTATACATAAATAGATTTATTCTCATGAATCATGTGATGTCAAAAACTTGGGGCATGATAACATTTATTGTTAAAATTTTGACCAATGAAATTGGAGACATTGCTCTCTCTTTACTCCCTCTTCTTTCTTTTCTTATAATCTGAGGTAGGTAGGCGCTTGTGCATATACAGCATTCAGGGATGAATAGTTATTTCCTTTGTCGTCTCATGTAAAACGGCACTTCACAGTAACAATTTTTTAATCATGTTAAGTTGGTGCTTTCTCTCATAATTTGTAGGGGTCATCTAGCAATACTGCAAAGAAGTCGAAAGTTGCTGTTGCCTCAGTTTTCAGCAATGATAGCGATGAAGAACAGTAAATTTCGACCTGCAGCTGGACATCACCACCATTTATTTGGTTGGTGATTTGTGTTCTCATTGGCCCCGTGCCTATAATTTCAAGAACTCATATATTTATGGGTTGAAGGTCCTTGTTAATATGGAACACGAATGGTCCCATTGTCGAGCAAAGATGGTATTGCAAAGCATAATTTGTATCATGATTCAAAATTGGGTGGAAATTTTCTTTAATGTGAGGATCTGTTAATGTGTTATTAAACTTTGGCCTGCGTTATATATTTTTGTTAGTTATCTGCTTTAAATGATACAATTGAACCTTTCGAGTGGGCACCTTGAAATTTTGGGAAAATTATGCTTCTTATTGGAATTTTCAAAATTTTTAGTTTTTTTATTTAAAATTTTGTTAGTTTACAAAAATATATAGTAAATTTATGATAATTAATAATAAATTTAAGCAAGTTATTACATGTATAATAAAATTATAAAATTCTTCGCATATGCTGCACAGGGTGATATTTTTCTGCTGAGATAAATTTAAATTAGTAACGTTATATAATTTTTTTTTAATAATTTTTGAAAAAAATACGAAATTATAACCACAAGGCTTTCTTTTAACTGAAAATCAGAAGGATTATAACATATGATATCATAATCATCAGACATTTATCCAATTGTTGTTGAAATAGACATAAACAAACACACATTTTTACAATCCATCATCCCCTTCGTATAAAAGCTGCAACATAACAGACATATAACCTAACAAATTAAATTGTCAATTCCTAAACCGCCTCCGCAAAGCCCAGCTGCAGATCGCCAAAGTCGAACACGGTGTGATATGCTCTCATAAACACATCTCCAATAATCCTGTGAGCAAAAGAAAATAAAACCCATTTGTAAAAGAACAAAAATATCAAAATGCACTTCTATAGCCAATAAATTCAATAAATTAAACCCATTAACTGCATGTTGAGACACAATATAGCAATAAGTATATATTTCTTTAGACAATAGATTCAACATCGATTTTTCCTCTTCAAAATGTATTAAAGGTAAAAAAAATAATAATAAATCCAGTAAGCATATTTACATACCAGAGAGGACCTCTTGGAGGAGGCACATCAAAAGCTGAAAACCCACTGATGCAAACTGCAGAACCACCTTCTCCAGTTTTCAATATATACTGCGAGTACACAAGTTGCTTTCATTGTAAAAACTCTGAACAGGTAATTAACTGTTTCAAATTACTTCCTCCACCAACATTTAGAAATGAAACAAACCTGCTGAGGACTGAGGTTGAAAGGTTTATCTGCAATGGTGAAGGTAATGTTTGGCATGGCTGAAATGCGGTCACAGTCGATTACTGACTCGCCCATTGGACTTGGTAGACTGTCACATAACTGTGAAGGATCATAGCCATAAATCAACAACACACATTGAGACTGCTGGCTTCTGATCAGAGAGGTGAGGTTTCAGAATAAATCACCTTATTCACATAGTTGAGTGCTGCCTCCTTTGTCTCCTTGTGTTTGAGTTGATTCTGGACCCAAATGACAAGCATCTCACAGGCAGTGCATAGAAGATCATCCCCAATAGACCATCCCTCCATGTTTTCCCTCTCAAGGACTGATGCAATCCTAGTTCTGCACATAACCACGTTTCAGGATCAATGTAAGTTGCTGTTGGGACAATTTTTATGCACTGACAAGGACTATACCAACTAGATTGGCATTGATATTGTGTTAGGAATTGAAGGTCCTATTATGGCCAAAAGAAAGAAAGGAGATCAACAAATGCAGATTGAAAAAAGGTTATGGCTTTGTCAGCTAAATCCTTACTTCGCATACTTAGCCTCCCGGAAAAGGCATAAACCGAGCTGTGAACATACCTTGCTGGGTTGTACCTGAAGAGAACAATTTAAAACTTCAGTATATCTACAATTGAGAATGCATAAAGATAGTAAATTGAATGTCAGCCTCACCCCTGATATCAAGAGATCCCACATTAGCTCTCCATACTGTGTAACCACTTCCTTGCACTCAGCACTCACTATTCCTTCAGCTCCAATGGCATGATTGATTTCAGCCACAATAGGCTAAAAATAATAGCTAATTAGTGTATCGTTGAGAAAAAATACACGAAGGATAAAACAAAGATCATTAATGAAGAGACTGGAGATCACTTTTGAGCTGAAAGGATGAAATAAGTAGATAACTTACAGTTGGACCAGCAAGCAAGGATGTTCCTGAGTCCACAATCGCAGCACAACCCCCGGCACATACACCTGCAAAATCATTAATATTCTACAACTATCAATCAACTTTGTTCTTAGATGGGTTTTCAATGGAGATGAAATTTCTGTGCAGGTCCTAAATAAAATCTATCATCAAGCTGAATCTCTAGTATGGAAACTTGGGAGCCAACTACGAAATCCCATGTGAAGCACTAGACAATATTAGGCTTTTGCATCTCATGATCTAAATCATTTGGACATAAGGTGCTCTGAAGTTTCTAGTTTTGGGATTATCAGCTTGAAAATTCACTTACGAAATAAACAGTTCTGTTAGAAAATATCAACAACATAATGATGTTCAGATTGCATGAAGATCACCTGTTGAACGGTCTCCAATCAGAAAATCTCCCATGTTGAACTAAAAAAAGGGAAGAGGTCATTAAGAATCAAGTTCTGAACCTTTTGTTTTCATAGAAAATGGTATATAAGAAAGTGATAAAAATTAGTATGAAGACATTTCTTACCTGCCAGTAACCTTTTTCAGTAACTGGAACATAGACATGTTTCCCCTTATAGTGTCTTTCATCAACACCACCAAAAACAATCTCACCACCCTCACTGGCATCTGCACCCTTGTTGAGCCAGAATGAAAACACTTCATCGTTTAAAAGGCGTTGCTGCACCATATTGTACCTGCATCTTTATCATGAATCAATGCGTCTAATGCTGCAAATAATTGCAGAAATGTGAACTCTTTCTGTGACATAAGGTATTCCAAGGAGAAAATTAGGATTATCAAGTAACCAAAGAATCGACAGGACGATACCACACAGGAATGGCATTCCCAACTGAGATCTCCTGAAACCCAAGTCCCAGAATTCCATCAAACTTTGCCAAGACAAATGTAAGACTTCCTTCTCGCGTCGCCTCAATGAAAACCTGTGTTGAAAGAAATGGCAGGATGCACATTTTTGTAGGAAAAGGATGAATGAATTTTAAAATATATACACATATGGGCTAGAACTTGGGATTAAGGCTTTGTTGAGTTGAGTATAGACATATGGGCTAGAACTTACTTGATCCTTGACAACAAGACTTCCAACTGCGACATTATCTTGACTGAAGAAGCCAGAAATCGATCCAGTTCCATAACGAATGTCACAAGATGTTCCTGAGTCATATTTGGAAAAGAACAATTTGAGCATTAATTCTACAAGAATACTCCTCAAACTTTTCAATATTTTCTAGTAGTACTAATCTCATGCGACACATACAAATGAAAATATAGAGAAGAGACCAATGTTATTACCATTTTCGATATATGTACTGGATCGAGCTGACTTGTACTTAGAATGGAAGTAGCAGGCAAGCTGCAGGTGGTAAATTATGAGTCAATAGCTGAATCTGGTTTTAAAAGATAATATAAAAGCTAACGTAAGTATGTAACTCAGTAGAACTCACAGAGAAGTGACATTTTGAAGATGGAATCCAGAGATTGGAACTCCCAGTATCAAATATGACAGTGAAGTTCTGAGGGGGTAAGCCAATAGCAATTTCTCCATAGTATTGAGCATCCAAATAGTTTTTAAGTGGCACTATATCTATATCTGAACCATGAAGCATGCTGTCTGCAAGAACTCTTAAATTTTCCTCCAGCCTTGCAATTCTTGCAGCTTTAATGTCTTCAAGATCTAGCCGACGCTTCTTCAAACTTATTCTCACTAGGCCATCATCAGAGTGACGATGCTTCTTGAAATTTATTCTCAGTAAGCCATTAGAGCTTGCAGGAAGAAGCAAGCATGTCAAAACCCATAAACAAAAGACTATCCACAAAGTTTTTTTCCCCATGTGTAAGAAAATTCCTGCAAATTTTGATTTCATTTCAAAATTTCAGAAGATAATAAGAGTAAAATTGATCCAACAGAGACTACTACCCAGAATCCTGATAACCTTAATCTTATTCAATAGTTAATAACTATTCTTTCTGAAGTTAAGAAACAGGCATGAGATAACAAAGTCCTTTGAAAGATTGCAGAAAAATAAAGAAAGCCCATAAGCAAAATAGCATATTAACAGATAAAAGTTCATGATTTACATCACAGAAGAAAGCAAGTTAGCTAGTTATCAATGAACAGTATCATCTGCACCATATGTATCAAGAAATACACATATATGCATTATCAAGAACTGAAATTTAGAACTGACTGCAGAAAATAAACAGAACCCATACGCAAAATAACATATTAACAGATAAAATAAAACTTCATGATTTACATCCCAGAAGAAAGCAAGCTAGCTAGTTAGCAATTAACAGTATCATCAGAGCCATATTTATACAAGACCCACTTATGCATTATCAAGAACTGAAATTTGGAACTTAAACCTGAGTAGAGATGCAACAAAAGCAAAGAGAAGAGAAGCTAAAGTGAAGAAAGAGCAAAGAAAGATTAAACAGAGTTTCCTCAAGAATGGGATGAGAGACCCCCCTCAAAGACTGGTGATGAATTCAATACCCACATAAATATACATCCATGAAGATAAAATTTTGAAAAAGAAATATAAAAATTAAAATTAAAAATAAAGATTTGATTTTGACATGTTCATGAAACCACACACTATACAACAAATATAATGAACTAAAGAACAAACACATATCTTGCAATAATTTCAACAGTTCATTTACAGAATTTGTGGTAAAAATCTGCTCAAGGAAGTTTCCATTGCTTTTTTGAAAAGGACATTTAGTCTTGGTTCCATCTGATTATCTGATAATTTTCATTTTCCTTTCCCTTTGTCTAAGATGTAGAAATTACTTAGAAGTTTCAAAAAGACGTATAGACATAGACAATATTAGTACTGTAAATAATATCAAAATAAGTGAATGCCTGCTAATCCACCTGCTATTGGTGAAAATTTTGCTTATGGAAGATCAAAACTCCATTAGATAGTGCATATGACAATACCTTTTAGTGATAAACATATATTTTTATAGATAATAAACTCAGAGATTTTTTTTTCGTATTAATACTAAAAAACCTCCTTTGCTAGTGAGAAAACATGAAAATTATAATTGTTCACCCATGAATAAGTGTATATTTATGTATGTATTTTTAAAAGTTTTATTGGAGTTTCAAAAATAATCTGATTTTCTTGAACATTGGCAAATTCTGTTATGCCTCAAAACACTAAAATAAAAAAACAAAAATTTTCCAAGAAACAAACAGAGCCAGCTTCCTAATATTAAATGATGGTAAACACACCAAGATAGTTTAGCAGTAATTATATATTTTCTTGGGTAACAAAACAAATTCACGATGGAATTATACTATTTTTCCAATATAATCTTTGATTTATATAACATTACTCTATGATCCATATGAAATCATTAGATATGTAAATTAATATTTTAAATATAAAATTATAAAAAAAAAGTTTAACAAATTGAGATGCTTATTATACCAAAGAGAAATATTAATTGCAGTCATTTTGAAAATTAATTATTTAACAATCTTCCTCTCATTGGTTAAAAAAATATTTATTATAGGTTTATTTATTAAGAGAGATATTATAATAAATATTTTTTAACCAATAAAAAATAGATTATTGAACAATCACTCTAAAAAGTGACTATAATTAACATTTCTCTTATACCAAAATAAGCCCTCATGCCAAGTAATCTCCCTTCTATTTGTGAAAAAATGCTTTTGTATTTTATTTTTCATATTATTTCTTTAATAACAATAATAATTTGAATTATACATATAAGAAATTCAAATATAAAAGGAAAAAGGTCAAAATTGAAATATATATATATATATACACACGCCAAACTATCACCAAATGACTAGGAAATATTTACATAACTATCTAAAAAAATAATTTTTATTTAAAAATATTATAAAAACTAAAAATATTTATAATTTTATAAAAAAATAGAGTAAAATTTTAAAAATACTTCATTTTTCACTAAAATAATTTTTTTTTCAAAAATACATATTCCTTACTACAATCAATATTTTACTTTAATTTTTATTTTTTTCATTTTAAACTTCATTATTAAATAAAAATATTCTAATAAAATAATAAAAATTAATATTTAAAATTATTATTCATCATATAAAAATTATATTTTTAATAAAAGACAAAGTTTTAATTTTAATTTTAAAAAATAAATAACAATCACACAAAAAAAGTAAAATATTCAAAACTATATTAATAAAAATTATTAAATTTATTTAAAAATAAATTTTATATATTATACACATAAAAATATAAAAAATACATATAATTTTATTATATAAATGTGTTGTGAACGTTATGTGTATATTATATTTTTTCTATTTAAGTTGTATGTATTTTATATAAAAATTATTGAATATTATATGAATATTGAGTGAATATTGTGAGAATAAGAAATTAAAAAAATAAAGTTAGACAAATATTAAAAATATTATGTAAATATGTTGTAGATGTATTGTAGATATTATAAATGTAGTTTATATTATTAAGTGTGTATTTTATATATATTGTGTATATTATATATATATATTGTTTGTATATATATTAAAAATATAATATTAAATTTTAAAAAAAAAAGTAAAAAAAAATAAAAAAAAATTACAAAAATTACAAAAATAAAAAAATAAAGTTAAAAAATTAAATTAAAAAAAAAGGATAAAAACAATAAATATATAAAAAATAGAATAATTTATAACCATCGTCAATAATTTATAAAAACAATAAACAATAATTTACATCCATTGTCCTTAACAATAAACAATAATTTATTGTCCTTAAAATTTAATTTTTATACTCATCATTTCTAAAATTTGGTATTTTATAATAATTTAACCCTCAAATTCATTTTTCTGCTACCAGCAATTTTATATGGCGCTACCTAACATGCATGTAAAATGCCACGTCATCATATTTTTTCTTCTCTCTCCACGTCTCTTTCTTCTCTGCTCTATCTAGTTTCTTTCCTTTTTATTCCTTTTTCATTTTTTTCATCAAAAAGAGATTCCGACAACAAAATCAAAGAGTAATTTATTTCTTCGTGATGACAGATCAATCTCAGCATCATTGGAGCATCAAAGATCAATGCCAATAACAGGGTAATCACTTTCCAATCTAAGCCTGAGCACTTGCATACAATCAAATCAAAATAAAAATCCTAAAAATCAGTTGCAGCAGCAGCCAAACAATGGAACCTTTTTCATTAATCAGAGATCTCAGATGAACAATTCTTGTAGAGGCTGCAGCTAGCATAAGGAGCTAGGGTGCATTGTGGAAAGGGATGTTGTTGATCGGAAAACGATTTCATTATTTGGCTGGAAAAAACAAATGCGGTTTGAAGAAGTTTTCAATAAATTCTTCAATTTCTTTTTTGATTTCCATTTTCAACTCTAGCTTTGCCTCCCACTTCACCGAAATCTTCAAAGGAAGATTCAGTAAATGTTTTCGATTTCTTTGATTTCTTTTCTAATTTTCTGCTAAAATTTTAACCCATAATCGTAATCATTAGCAACTTGTAGCAGTATACAGATTTTCATTTTTATTCTTTATGGCTCTCATTACCAGCCCAAAACAAAGAGCTCTGTAGACGAAGATTAGAGAAGAGAGACTGTAGCGAGAGAGGTCAGCTTTTTTGCTCTTGCACGCTCTATCCTCTTTGTCTCTGCAATTGGGTATTTGGGTATGGTTCTTGCTTCTCAGTTTCACCTATTGTTTTCATATCTTTTTTTAATTTCCCTTTTCACTGTTTTGCAATTTGAGATCATTTACGAATAATTATTGTACTTTTTTTTTGTAGCTTTTGATTTTTTTTCCCTTCTTTCTCATCTGGGTTATTCATTTTTGTTTTGAGATAAAGTAATTTGCTGAGAAATTATATCTCAAAAAGATTATTGAAGAGCTTGAATATATAGATGTATCCATAATCGTAATCAGTTAGTTGAAATCTGCCGGAGGGAGAAAGGGAACAAATGATCGGTCCGCTTGAGGTTGCAGTAGAGAGAGAAAGTGACAATAAGCAAATTTTAGAGAGAGAAAGAGAAGAGAAATGAAACCAGATGGAGGAAGAGAGAAGTGGAAGATGAATAGATTGAATCTTATTTTTTTAAAAATTATAATGATGCGGCTAATATTGCTGTTAATGGCATTAATAAAAAATAAATTTTAAAATTAAATTATTATAAAATAATTTTAAAAATGATGGATGTAAAAATTAAATTTTAAAAATAATAAATTTAAAAATGATAAGTTGAATAAGTGAATTTTTCAAAAAGGATAAGTGTTAATTACTTTTAAAAAAAAATGCAAGTGCAAAGTGGATAAGAAAATTATGCAGACAACGTTAATTTCATCAATGACTTGTGTGGAAAAGTGGAAAGCTGCTGGAGGCCCAATAATTCAATGATGTTATAGTCTAAGAAAAGAAGAAGCAAAAATATATGAAATTGGATTAAGAGATCACAAGTGTAGATCAAAGTGAAAATAATAATAATAATAATAATAATAAATAAAACTTTGAGTATTATAATTTAATTATAACTCTTCATGGAAGTTTAAGCAAACTCTATCTTAAAGAAATTAAATTAATTAAAAATGTCCCTTTCATATAGTTTAACTAAAAAAACAATTAATCAATCAATTTGTGTATACATAGAAATGCAACATGCAAAATCGAAATATGATTAATTTTTTAGAATATTATTATGGCAAAGTATTATAATATATATAAATACACAAACAACTCAAAAATTATTGTTGCTTCAAAAATCAATGCATCTATTGTTTCAGAAAATTTTTAAATTAAAATATCTTTTATTTTGGTCAAAAAAAAAATACATCAAAGTATTATATATATATATATATAAAGAAAATGGCAAATACCATATTTTTTTTATTATTATACTATACTGTATTTTTAATAAAAATCTCGATGATGCCAACCTTTATAAAAAAAAAATGGCAAAAACTATATAGTATAGTAAATGGGACCTTTTCCATTATCGTTGTTTGCCTTCTCACCTTCCAATTCCATATTGGAGTTTTTTTTTTAATTATTATTTTTATTTATGTTTTTGATAATCTTGTTGCTCCACAAACAACCTACCAATATTGTTACATTTGCCCTTTACTAATCATTATGTGCATAAAATAATATGAATATGGTTAATCACTAAAAACAAAACAAAATTTTAAATTATAATTTAGAAACACAGCAAATAAAATAATTAAGAAAATGATACAATTTAAATATAAAATCAATTTAAAAATAAATATTACGTACCCATGGCTAGATATAATTTTTTTAATCTACTGTATATTTTATAAATTTTGTACCATTTTATTTATATGATAAAATTTTCCAATTTAAGATTTATTCATCAACATATTTGTTTATTTAAATTAGTATATATTTAAGTCGATTTATATGTTTATTTAAATTTAATATATGTTTCAATAAGATATATATTACATTGAAATATATATATATATTATAAATTATATCATATATATCTAAAAGTTATGTGATGAATTATTTATTCTACTATGTTTAATTGCGCTAAAAATTAATTTAAATGCACATTATCTTTTATATTTTTGTTAGATAAATAAAAATTAAGAAAAATGGATAATTTGACAAATTTAAAAAATAATTTTAATGCACATTATCTTTTATATTTGTTAGAATAAACAAAAATTAAGAAAAATGGATAATTTGACAAAATTTTAATTTTTTTATTTAATGTAAAAATGAATTTATTGCCAAGTAAGATTATTTTATATGAATTATTTATCAATAACAGCATTGGAAATATCGATTAATAATCCTATATATAATTTACAAATTAAATTTTCACAAACTATAAAGAAAAAAAATGAAAAAATAAATATATATTTTTGTCACAAAATGGCGCGAGTGGCACAACAATGGATCATATTCAGTAATTCATTTATTTCTCCGCCACTTCACGGCGTTCACGATGCTCTCGCTGCTCATCTCCGAACCCTAATTTCTCTTTCAATGGCTAATCACAACCACAAAATTCACATTCTCAACGGCTCCGATCACTGCAATTCATCGGTAACGAAAAAGCCCAAACTTTCTTCTTCTCCGATTTACATCACCGATTCCGAAATCCAATCAGAATTCTCCCACCACGACTCCGCCGTTGCCCGCATCAACAACGGCAGTTTCGGTAGCTGTCCACAGTCTGTCATCTCCGCCCAGCAACTCTGGCAGCTCCAATTCCTGCGCCAGCCTGATAATTTTTACTACAATCAGCTTAAACCTGGCATTCTCCATTCCCGATCAATTGTCAAATCGTTAATAAACGCCGACCATGTCGATGAGATTTCCCTCGTTGATAACGCCACCACTGCTGCGGCTATCGTTTTGCAGAAATCGTCTCGAGCGTTCTCTGAAGGGAGATTCGACAAAGGGGATGTTGCCGTTATGCTTCATTATGCTTATGGAGCTGTGAAGAAGTCCGTTGAGGCGTACATCACACGGGCCGGTGGACATGTGATTGAAGTTCAGTTGCCTTTTCCGGTGAATTCGCCGGAGGAAATTGTTTGTGAATTTCGAAAGGCTTTGGAGAAAGGGAAAGAGGATGGGAAGAAAGTGAGATTGGCTGTGATTGATCATATCACTTCTATGCCTAGTGTGGTTATTCCTGTTAAGGATTTGGTTAAGATTTGTAGAGAGGAAGGTGTAGACCAGGTTTTTGTTGATGCAGCTCATGGAATTGGGTGTGTTGATGTTGACATGAAAGAAATTGGGGCTGATTTTTATACTAGTAACTTGCATAAATGGTTTTTTTGCCCGCCTTCTGTTGCGTTTTTGTATTGTAGAAATTCTTGTAACGATGATATGCATCACCCAGTGGTTTCCCATGAGTATGGTAATGGGTTGGCTATAGAGAGTGCTTGGATTGGAACTAGGGATTATAGTGCTCAACTAGTAGTTCCTTCAGTTTTGGAGTTCATCAATAGATTTCCTGGTGGGATTGAAGGAATCAAGAAAAGGAATAATGAGGCTGCGGTGGAGATGGGAGAGATGTTGGTTAAAGCATGGGGGACTCATCTTGGATGCCCACCAGAGATGTGTGGGAGCATGGTCATGGTTGGATTACCTATTTGTTTGGGCATTTCGAGTGAAGTGGAAGTTTTGAACTTAAGGACCTATTTGAGGGATAATTTCGCTGTTGAAGTTCCAATATATTTTAGGGCTCCAAAAGATGGGGAAGTTGGTTCTATTACTGGGTATGCTCGAATTTCTCATCAAGTCTACAACAAAGTTGAGGATTATTATAAGTTTAGGGATGCCATTAACAAAATTGTTAGTGATGGTCTTACCTGTGCACGTCTCCTTGATTGAGGAGGTATGTCTTGTTTCTAATCATTCAGATGATCTATAAGCTGTTTGATCATAAATACAGTTGTTCATTCCATCAAATAAAAACAATTTTAAGTGAGCAGTCTATTCTTGTATATTCTGCTTTGCAAAGTACTAATGTACTATAACCCTGAACTGTGGGAAGGATTAGTCAATTGGGCTCGATTTTAGAGCTGATTCCAATGTGTGTTGCTACAACCTGACTGATTCCGAATAATGAATATCCCAAGTGTGTCTCATATACCATTTGTTGGTCATCTGCGATCAAGGTACTAGAATAACTGGAGGCACACTGGATGCCCCTGTAGAATTAATAATTGGAGTGATCAAAATTGTGGCTTTAAGGGGCCTGCATTTCCTATATTATCTTCCACTGCATAGTTTAAGCTTGATTTATGAATCTCCCATGTTTCATTCACATTCCCAAATGACTTGATTGCTCCTCAGCAGTGGTTCAACCATTTTTAGTTTCCATCCCTGAAACTTCAATGAACTTGTCTTCTTTGCTTGCTACCTGCTCAAGCAATTGCTAAAAACAAATGCGTTTTCCAGAAAGTTTTTAACCTATTTTCCCAGTAAACTACCATTACAGAAGTCCAGACTTGAGGAGAGCTTGTAGAACAGTATAACTGTACTACCATGAATGATATTTGAAATTTGCAGCAAGAGTAATTCCTGATTAAGATTAAATTTGCAGTGAAGAAATGAAGGTTTATGGTTTATATTCATCTTATTTTTTATGAGTTAATTTCAATTTATGTCCATTCATTAGTGAGATGGTTCAGTAAATTATTCTTTAGAGTAGTAAATCAGTGATGAAATAGGATTCTTTTTTACTTCCTCATGAGCAGTTTGTTACGCAATGCCTAGCCCTATGCATTGCATCCCGTATTGATTTTGACATTTTCTTAATAGCATAATATTTCCCCCTCAACCAACACCCCTCCCCATTTCTCTACCTTCCGCAAAGAGGCTATTTCCATGAATTAAATGTTGATGTCACTATATCTTGAAAACTTTCATAACTTTCCCACAACTTCTCTTTTTCCACCATATATCTGCTTGTATATTCTTTCTTTAGTAATGCAACATTCACATCTTTCTTTTTTAATGAGTAACATCGCTTTCTTATCCCTACTCTAATTCTTTAGGAACATTTTTGTCATTGTCACTTAAAATGTCTGTTAAAGTAAGGTAAAATATCTTGCTTTGTTATTAAAAATATTTGTTACTGGAGTGTGTGGCTGGCTGCCAGTTGACAATGTTATTACAATAACTTGCTTTGCTATTGCAAATATTTGTTACTAAAGTGTTTGGCTGGCAGCATCAGCTGACAGTGTTTTCTATACATTTGAGTTTTGTTAGCAAAGGTAGCGCAATCAATTTGTTGAAAGATTCTCATTAGTTGTCATATACAAGGCATTGTAAACTGCAAGGGTTGTTAGCCTATAAACATCCTATGCATGCTTCAACTTGGTGTATGCAAGGTAGAAGATATCTTTGCCAGATTTCATTAATGAACAAGTCAAACATCTTTCTGTATTTCAATCTATAGAATTTATTTGCTTATATTGAAGTTGTTTTTAACCTGTTCATTTCTTTTTGTTTGCAGTTCAATGAGGCAAACTAGAAGTATGCCAATGAATAACAGCCATTATCCTTTGCCAGAGTTCATGGTTTCAGTACCATGAACCAAAATAAACTGCAGAGGGATTTCTGCATAAAAACTGCAGCATATCCTTTTCAGTTGTGTGAAATTTTCTGTTGTACTCAAATTTTGCAAATGTTTTGATGACCAAATTTAGGTTTTGCATGTAAATAAATGAATTTTTCTCATTTAGGCTGGGCAATTAAGCATGTCTATGACTTCTACATGCTCCCATTGTTGTGAGCGTGTAATAACTATGATAATTTTTCTGGTTTTTAGTTTTCCATGCCATGCCAAGAGTATTTCTGACTGCTAATTTGCTAGTAGTTGTGGATTGTCAACATTTTTAAAGGACGGTATATAATAAGGAAGGGGGAAATCGATTTTTTCAGTCCATACCTCATGCTCGAAGGTGTGTATATTTATTGTTAAATTATATTTCAAAAAGCTTGAATGTGAGGTATATGATTATTGAGAATCTATTAAGATTCCAGTGGATTCTCGGTAAACTGATATCAATAAAAAGTTGGCAACTTGGCATTATCTACTATTAAAATTAGGGATGAGAAAAAAAAAATTAAAAAGTGACCAATCCGACTATTATCTGATCGACTATATCGGTTTAAATCGATTGAGTTAATCAATTTTAATTTATATATTTATTGAAAAATTTGAATTCCATAAATTCGATTAAAAAATTTGATTAAACTTACTGAATTAAGGTCAATTTAAAAAAAAATTACGACCGCTATTAAGGGATCGAATTGGCTTAGTTTTAAAATTTGATCAATCTGATCGATTTTCATACCTAATTTCGTTAATAATATGAAAACTGCCAAAGCAAACTCCTCTAATTTAGTTGAAGGTTTTTTTTTCTAAATTATGAATAATAATATGTTTAATTTATTTTTAAAGCAATATTTTCTTCATAATATGTTTATATTTTTACATGATCATAACAATAAACCCTAAATTAAAAGTATGATTCAAAAATAAAGTTTTCAATTGACTATGCTATAAGATCAATAATTTGCCTACAATACAAGAACATCAACATGATTGGTTATTGGACTAATGACTAGTGACTGGATAACAAATTTTGTCTATGTGGGATTTCTTTATATATATATATATATATGTCATTTTTTAATTTTTTTAAAAATTCTTTTTAATATATTAAATATATACTGAATATATATATATTAAAATTTAAAAGTGATATATAATATAAATTTTAATATGTATATAGGTGGAGATTATAATAATTAATAAAAAATATATATTTTTATCTTTAAAATAATTATACTTTTATATGGATATATTTTTTTTGTTCTTGATATTGAAGAAAAAATCAATTATATTATTTAGAATAATATATATTTATTATTAAATGATGTTTTGGTGTACAAAACTATTGTAAGGAAAATTACGTTTTTAATTAAATTTTTTTATATAGTTAATTTATAAAAATGTATAATAAATACATAATAAATGTGTAAAAATTATTATATATTTAATAACATTATAATAAGCTTTTATTAATGGTAAACTTATAAATTAATAAAAAATTTCAATAAATTTAAAAATATTGATAATTTTTTTAAATCATAAAAAGGGACCCAATTAAAAATGCAGTAGGGCCCAAATCCGTACGAAATATTAGACGTGGCAACAACATCCACCAACCAATTAGCTAAAAGCACGAACCGTAAAAAGTTATTGGCAGAGAGACAAACTGAGCGTCCCCTGCGTGTTAACGTAGTCAGATTTCCATAATCAAACGCCTCTCTCTCTCTCTCTCTCTCTCTCTCTATGTAACCTCTTTGGAGTTAATTAGTTTAAAACTCAATTTCGATCCAAACTCGAAATTATAAATATTTTACTAAAGTTTTGATTTTGGGAAGACTTCTAATTGAATTTCGTTTTGGTCTGTTCCTGATCTGAAAGTAAAAAGGTAACAGCTTTCCCTATGTATGGTGGTGGGGTATTATTGTTTTTCACTTTTATTATCTAGGGTTTTTGGACTTTTGCTAAAATTAGGGTTTTTTAGGAGCTATTCGTGGAATTTCTGCATTATACTTTCTGGGTGGCGGAAGGGTCATTAAATTGAACTAGATTTTTTTGGGAATTCCTTCTTTTCATGTTATTTTGCGCAATTTGTGGATTTATTAACATTTTTACTTGTAGAGTAAGTGTGTGTGTAACTATATGAATTGTAGAGATGGATAAGTAGTCTTCTGTTTATTTGAGTCTGACAAAAAGAATTAATCTTTTGAGCTCATTATTGTTGCCGCATTTTGGATTTTTGATAGGTTATCTTAATTTACGTATTACAGGTTGGATGACGATGAGTTTCCCTTTTTCTTTTCCCCTCAAAATACACCAAAGTTATTCTAACTTGGGTTTCCTCTTTCGTTTTGTACTACAGCTAAGTGAAGTTTTCGAGTAAAAGTTAGTTGTTATCCTGATAACATATGTGGGTACCATGTGATATAGGTATCAATTTTTTGGGTTTAAGAAGAATTTATTGTGTTCTCTAGTAGACGAGATTTCAGGACTCATCTGGAATTTTGATTTTCAATGTGCAGCCTCAATTATTTTTGACCTGAATGATTTGAAGTTGCTTCATATTCATTTGGAAGCAGGTCATGGCGGAGACTAAATTAATAGCGATTTGCCTACTCGGGGGTGCATTTGAGGCTGACAAGGATGGTTCATTGTCCTACAGAGGTGGTGATGCTCATGCTGTAGACATTGATGACCAAACGAAGTTTAATGACTTTAAGACAGAAGTAGCTGAAATGTTTAACTGCAGCATCAATACCATGTCTCTCAAGTACTTCCTCCCTGGCAATAAGAAGACTCTCATTACTCTCTCCAATGATAAGGACCTAAAACGGATGTTAAAATTTCATAGTGATTCTGATTCCACTGACATTTATGTAATATTGGAAGACATTGTTCTGCCTGATGTCTCAAACTTGCCCGCCAGTAGGTAGACTTCTCCTTGTCTAAGCTAAAATAAATTGTTGTGTTTGGATGGTTTGTTATAACTTTGGTAATTCTTTATTTTGTAGATCAAGCAGAACAACTTTGTCAGAAGCAGTGCCTCCTGTTGATGCACCTCTGGCTGTTGTTGATGGGGTTGGAGATGATACCATCCAATCTGCTATCCAACTTAGTGGGCCTTTTGATGTTGTTGTTGATATCAATCATGTTAATGTTCATATTGATGATGCACAGATTGATCAACCACTCGACATTTCACCTATGCTTCCTCTTGTTGGTTCCATTAATGAGAGGAATGCCAAAGGTGCACAGCAGTGGCAGAATACTATCACAGGAGTGGGTCAAAGATTCAGCAGCGTACATGAATTCCGTGAATCACTACGAAAATATGCTATTGCCCATCAGTTTGCTTTCAGGTATAAAAAGAATGATAGTCACCGTGTGACTGTTAAATGCAAAGCAGAAGGTTGTCCTTGGAGAATTCATGCATCAAGATTGTCAACTACACAATTAATATGTATTAAGAAGATGAATCCAACACATACATGTGAAGGGTCTGTAGTGACGACAGGGCATCAGGCAACTCGGACCTGGGTGGCTAGCATCATTAAGGAAAAATTGAAAGTTTTTCCAAATTACAAGCCTAAAGATATTGTCAATGACATCAAGCAAGAGTATGGAATCCAACTAAACTATTTTCAGGCATGGCGTGGGAAGGAAATTGCCAAGGAGCAGCTTCAAGGCTCATATAAAGAGGCATATAATCAGTTACCTTTGTTCTGTGAAAAGATCATGGAGACTAATCCAGGAAGTCTTGCTACTTTCACCACTAAGGAAGACTCAAGTTTTGAGCGGTTATTTGTCTCGTTCCATGCCTCACTATATGGTTTTCTTCAAGGTTGCCGACCTCTCCTTTTCCTTGACAGTATACCATTGAAGTCAAAATATCAAGGAACATTGCTAACTGCAACAGCTGCAGATGGGGATGATGGTGTATTTCCTGTGGCATTTGCTGTAGTAGATGCAGAAACAGATGAGAACTGGCACTGGTTTTTAGTTCAGTTAAAAACTGCATTGTCAAGTGATTGTCCTATAACATTTGTGGCAGACAAACAAAAAGGTGTAAAGGAATCAATTGATGATATATTTAAGGGTTCATACCATGGTTATTGCCTTAGGCACTTGACAGAGCAACTTTTTCGAGATTTGAAGGGGCAGTTTTCGCATGAGGTGAAGCGATTGATGATTGAGGACTTCTACTCTGCTGCTTATGCACCTAGGCCTGAAGTCTTCCAGAGATGCATTGAAAGCATTAAAAGCATTTCACTAGAAGCTTACAATTGGATCATACAGAGTGAACCACAAAATTGGGCGAATGCATTTTTTCAGGGTGCAAGATATAACCATATGACATCTAACTTTGGGGAGATGTTCTACAGTTGGGCATCGGATGCTCATGAATTGCCAATAACGCAGATGGTTGATACCATACGAGATAAAATTATGGAGTTGATTTACACACAGCGGGCAGAATCTGACCTTTGGATGACTAGATTGACTCCATCTATGGAGGAAAAACTTGAAAAGGAGAGCTTGAAAGCCCGTTCATTACAAGTGCTACTGTCAGCTGGTAGCACATTTGAGGTTCGTGGTGAATCAGCGGAAGTAGTTGATGTTGACTGTTGGGATTGTAGTTGTAAAGGTTGGCAGCTTACTGGTTTACCTTGCTGCCATGCCATTTCTGTCATTAGTTGTATTGGAAGGAGTCCTTATGAATATTGTTCAAGATATTTCACAACTGAGAGCTACAGATTAACTTATTCAGAATCAGTTCACCCTATACCAAATGTGGACTGGCCTGTCCTGAAAAATTCTTCTCAGGTGACAGTAACTGTAACCCCTCCTCCAACCCGTCGTCCTCCTGGCCGCCCCACTACTAAGAAATGCGGGCCACAACATGTAGTTAAACGCCAGCTGCAGTGCAGTAAATGTAAGGGTCTTGGACACAATAAATCCACTTGCAAAGAGCTTTTGTAGATTCAAGATTGTTAGAAGAGCTTTTGTACAGTATTAGGCACTGTAAGTATTATTTGGACATAATGCGCTTTATAGTACCCTCTTTATGGTACAGGAACCATATTTTATCACATATTAGTGGCTGGTATTTTTGATTATCTTATGAATATGTATATTCTTGATAGTCTATCTGCACGGAAATCATTGTGCATTTCTTGGTATTCCTTTCATAAGCACATCCTGCTGGCCACATACAACCATATCCAGAATACTTGCTGCCTGTGAAATTTGGATATTGGCCAACAAACTTGCAAAGATGTTGGTCTTGATTCTTTCCACTGCGGTTGTCTAAATAGGCACTTGCACTGCATATTTTTAGACGATTCAGTGGAAATCCTTAGCTGTCATCAGTAGACACAGTTCAAGTATTCGACTAATGAAATGCTTATATGTTCATCAGCATCTGGAGTTGCAAGTTCTGGAGTCGCAAGTTTATGTTCTCATGTCTGATCAATAGGGATGACATCCAAGGATCAGAGGCATTGGAATGTATATACACGTAACAACTATGTTATCACACCACGGTTCCTAGCAGGTGTGACGGTTTCAGGATCTAGGTAGGCCACTGGATTCTCCAATCAACCATCAGTCACCATTCCAAAACACATGATTAAGAGGGGTTTTACATATGTAGTCCGGGGAGCTGAGAGATGGCACTAAAACCTGCACCATCGCACCAAATAACCTGAGCCATGGAAACTCTTTAGCATTGTATGCTAGAATGTATTTCTAACTTGGAGTTCTTGCTAGCATGCAATGCCAGTGACAATGTAGTTAGGGAAACCTTTCTTTTTTTAGTTTGATGTAAACATAAAATTAATATTTATCAAAATTTGTTGGTGCACGAAATAAAGGCAAATGCTTGTAAGCATTCACATGTTCAGTATCTTTGCAACAATTTTTTTTTTCCTTCAAAAATTGCTTATATTTTTGTAGTATCTAAAGCAGAAATAGAATTGTACTTTACATGTGGATAGCCTAATTTTGAAGGGATTATCTATCTGTTTTTTTTTCCACTTTTCTAAACTTTTATTAAAATTCTTAAGGACACATTATGAATTAATGGATATGTTAAGATTATGTATTTTGAGTTTATTAATTAGCATAAGAATATATAAAAAGATATAAAGAACAATTACAACTAAATTTATATGAAATTTCTCAATTACATGCATTTTCAAATTAATTACTATATAAAATAATTTTCTACAATTAATAATTTTTTATTAATATTTTTTCATATTTACCTTTCATGTTTGGCTCATAATTTATTATATTTCTTCTTGTTAATGTTAAAAAATAATATTTTCATGTATTAATTTTTCATTTCAAATGTATTTGATTTTTCATTTGAAAAAAAAATAATGTAATTATGAAATATCTTTAATTTAATTCTTCAAAATTAATTCTTTAATTTAGTCTACAATATACGTTAATGTGAAAATTTTTTTATTAGATATTAAAAAAATTAATTATTATATAAAATTTTTATTATTTATTAAAAAAATTAATTATTATATAAAATTTTTATTAGATATTAAAAAAATTAATTATTATAATTATGAAATATCTTTAATTTAATTCTTTTAGTGCTTTAGATTTTACAAACTATGCTTGTTTTTAGAAATTTTGGGCCATTCATAAGGAGCAAAATTCAGACGACGTCGTTTCGTTTCTTTGAACTTTACGACGATTCAGTCAAAAACAAAAACTATACGGCGTCGTCGTTAATATCATGGTCTAATCTAGAGTTTGATTCTTAAATAAATTATAATAATTACTATTAAAAGTAGCTCACATCTGGGAGCTTCATGTTGAAAATTCTCTCATAAACCCCTCGGCTCCTCTCTGAAACGATACGAGCAGCCACCACCGCCCCCGCCGCCATCGCCACCACATGAAACCCTAAAGTCGAAAGTTGTATTCTTTGCAATTTCGCTAAATGAATATCCCGATAACATCAAAACCCAATACAACCCCTACTAATGGCAGAATCGCCACCACCAATTCAAATGGAGAATGCGGCAACTGTGGGTCTAAAGAGACTTGCCTCCTCCACAACGTCCGCCTCCGTGGTATCTACCGCCGTCTCTGCACCTCCTGTGTCCTCCGCCTTCACCCATCCTCCTTCTGCCCTTCTTGTTTTACGTTCTACGATTCTTCCCCTCCTCCTCCTTCTAAACGCCTCTCTTGCTCTAATTGTTCCTCTTCTACTCACTCTCACTGTGTTTGTTCTCATCCTCCTTCCCCTTTCCCTTTTCTCTGTCCCCCTTGTGCTGAACCCAATTTCTCGTTCTTTCACTTCGATAAAACTAATAAGAATCGAACAATTGATAAGAAAATGGCCACTGTCCTTCTATGTGCCGCCAAGATTGCGGCTTCCTCCATGGCTAAAGCAGTGATCGTAGCTAGAGCGGAGGCTGAAAGGAGGGCGAGGGAGGCGGCTGTTTGTAGGAAGAGAGCTAGGGAGGCGTTGGAGCATGTGGTTTTGGTTGCGAAGAGAAAGGAGGCAGAGTCTGTGGAGGTTTCTGGATCTGGAAGTTTGGGGAAAAGAGAAAGAGAAGGTGTTGATGGGACTGTTATAGGGTCTCCTAAGAATGTTGAGCGCATTGCTTCTGCTGAAATTAACAATTCTGCAAATTTACTAAAGGGTCTTGATAATGGGAGTAACACTGAGAGGAAGCTGGGCTTGAACATGACTCAGAGCAACATTAGTGTTAAACCAGAGAGTGTTATTTCTCATACCCAAAATAACTCATGATAATTGTTCAATTTTTCGGCTTCCCCAGGTACGAATTTCCACTGTGATTATTGGAAATTCTTGTCTTTTTTCATTCATGTAATTTGGAAAACACTCATTCCTGATTGTAAATGGTCCAATTTGCTTGTCTGTTTTGCAGGGATGTTGGTTATTAGATGACTGAATTTCATGGATCGAAGGTTGAAGATTTGTAAAGCTTCTGTTCTGTGATATGTTCTTGTCAAAAGAATAGTAATTCTTTGTCTGCTCATTGCCTTCTTGCTTGACATATGCAATGCCTGTTCTAGTGTAGTACAATTGATTAGAGTAAATGCTCGTGTATTTTGATTGAGTTTTAGCTAGCCAAGTTTAATCACATATTAGCACCGTTTTGTATTTTTTTTTTGGCAATTTGCATTCATAATCAGTAGTAATAAAATTTAATATTCCTTTCCAATTTTCTGGTGAGGATGCTTAGAGTTATTCACTTCTCATCATTTAGAGACCAATACAGTGTTCTTCATATTTGTATTACTTGGATACTCGGGCACTTGCATGTCATGCAGATGGACAACAAAGAATTTTATAAATCTATATCAAACTTGACTGAGAACAGCATCCAGAAGGGAGAACACCCAATAGATCTTGAAATTCTTTACTTGATGAGTATTTTGGTTAAGATTTTGGTTAATTGGGAATGTGATGAGTTATAAACATGAATGTTGGTTTTGGCTTGTGGGTATGTTCTACTTATGGGTAGTCTAGAACATGCATGTCCATTCTAATATTTGGTTCTCTCGTGGAGATTATGAGCTGGTACCCTTTTTTATCTGTCACCTGCTTCTCTATCAATAACAAAAACAAAAGGCTGGCTCACATGTTATGGATGAAATAACTTCTTGAAATTGTTTATATATCCACTTTCCCTTAATAGTTCTAGTTTTATCCTCTTTTAACAATCCTAGATCTGTTGTTGCCTACTTATAGCAACATTTGCTGTAGGACTCTTTGCTAATCAGTTGATTTACACCAACAGATGCTAACTGGATAACCGGATATCATCATTATTGATTGAATGAACAATAATGATTTTCTTGCTGAACAAGATGGCAGAGGTGCTGTCAAATACAGCGAAGTTTGTAGTTGCCTCGGTATCTTGTGAAACAATTCAGGTTAGAGTGGATGACAGTAGAGTCAGGTCAAAGCATTATAAGATGAGAATCATGAGACAGGAAAAACATACAATTTAATTTTGTTTTTGTACGAAAGAACACATGCATACAGGGAACATCAACAACAATAACAACAAAGCCTTAATTCTAAGCTAATGGATTTTTTTTTTTACTCTATTCGATTTAGGGATACCTCTTCTGATAAATTTAAAACAGTAAGATCTTTTTGTATCACTTTTGTCCAAGTTAATTTAGGTCTACCACTGCCTTTCTTAGGTATTTCTACTTTAATTATAGTTCAATTTTTCTAACCAGTGTATTCTTAGGTCAACGTTTCATATGGTCAAACTATCTCAATCTATACTCTCTTATTTTATTCTCACTAGGCGTTACCTCTACTTTTTCTTTAATGCTCTCATTCCTGATTCTATCTATTCTAGTGTATTTACACATCCATCTTATCATTTTCATCTCTGCAACGTGCATTTTACTCACGTGTTGTCCTTTCACTGTCCAACACTCGCTATCATACATCATCGCAGGCTATATGGCAGTACGGTAGAATTTTTTTTTTCAATTTGACTGGCATCTTTCGGTTACATAACACTCTTGTGGCACTCTTCCACTTTATCCAACCAGTTTTAATCCTGTGACTTACATCTTCTTCACAACCACCATTCGCTTGAATAATAGAACCAAGGTATTTAAAATGAGTACTATAAGGTACTGCTACTCCGTTTAAAATAATTTCGCTTCCTTCTCTATTCGCGTTATTAAATCTACAATACATATATTCAGTCTTAGTTCTACTAAGCTTAAAATCCTTTAATTCCAAAATATTTCTCCATAATTTCAACTTTTGACTTATACCTATTTAGGTCTCATCTATCAAAACAATATCATCTGCAAACATCATATACCAAGGAGTATCATTTTGTATATGCCTTGTTAGTTCATCCATGACCAAGATAAATCGATAAGGGCTCAAAGCTGAACCTTGATGTAACTCAATAGAAACAGAAAAATCTTTAGTATCCCTTCCAACAATGCGGACACTAGTGATAGTTCTATCATACAAATTCTTCAAGACTTGGATATATCTTATAGAAATTTTTCTGCGCTCTAAGATCCACTATAAAACTTCTCTAAGAACTCTATCATACGCCTTCTTCAAGTCAATGAAAACCATATGTAAATCATTCTTCACCTCTTTATACTTTTCAATCACATCTCTAATAAGAAATATAGCTTCCATAGTGGATCGACCAAACATAAAAACAAACTGTTTGGGGAGATACAAGTGTTCAAACATAAACGGTGTTCCACAACTCTCTTATAATTTCATGGTGTGACTCATAAGCTTAATACCTTTGTAATTTGAGCAATTTTGAATATCTCATTTATTCTTAAAAATAAGTATCATACTGTTTTATCTCTATTCATTAGGCATTTTCTTTGTACTTAAGATCTTATTAAACAAAGCGTCCAACCACACAACTCATGTATCTCTCAAACTTTTTCAAACCTCAATTGGCATTCCATCCGGTCCACATGTTTTTACCGATTTTTATTCCCTTTAAAGCTTCTTTTACTTCGAAGAACATAATTCGTCTAGAGTACTTCACATTTTTCTCGGCTATGTCGTCCAAACCCTCAATGATTTCATTACGATTACCATTAAGAAACTCCTCAAAATAGCTTCTCCATCTTTTCTTGATATCTTGTTCTTGAACCAAGACTCTATTCTTTTCATCGTTGATGCACTTAACTTGGTTTGAATCTCGACATTTTCTTTCCCTTATCTTAGTCAATTTATAAATAACATTTTCTCCTTCGTTTGTTTCAAGTTTTTCATGCAAATTCTCCAGAGATTGTGCTCTTACTTACCTATTTGCCTTTTTAACATCATTTGTTACTTGTTTGTAATGTTCAAAAGCCTCATTATCACTATTGGCAAACTTTTATATCATTCCTTTTTATTTTTTACTGCTTTTTGCATTTCCTTCCTTCACCACCAAGACTCTTTTAAGGGATATCCACATTCTTTAAACTCCCCAAGTATCTTTTTGGCTACGTCTTTAATTATAGTAGACTTACCTATTCACAAATCATTTGCTGACATATTCATATCCACCTTCCAACCTCCAGCTTTAATCAACTCATCCTTAAACATTAACTGTTTATACTTTTTAAAGTCCTCTATCTAATCTTAGAAATTTCATTTCTCCTAGGCCTACTAATCCAACTCTTAATCTTGATATCCAACACCACTAACCTATGTTGAGTAGTCAATGTCTCACCAGGAATAATCTTGCAATCTCTACATCTAGTTCAATTAGTTTTTCTTGTGAGTATGAAGTTAATCTGACTTCTATTTTATTCACTTTTAAAGGTTACTAGATGTAATTCTTTTTTTATAAAATATGTGTTTGTCAGAATCAAACCGTAAGCTATAGCAAAATCAAGTATATTCTTGCCTTCTTCATTTCTAGTTCCAAAACCATAGCCTCTATGTACATCCTCAAAATATGCTCTATCTTTTTTCTACATGTCTATTTAAGTCTCATCCTATAAAGATATTCTCATCATTCAGGATCTCTTGCATAAGCTCATCCTTATCCTCTCAGCATTTTTGTTTGCTCTCCTCATCTAATCAAACTTGAGGGGCATAAGCACTAACTATGTTAATAGTCTCATTTTATAGCACAAGTTTTACTGAAATGATTCTATCACCTACTCTTTTTACCGCTATAACCCTTTCCTTTAGATTCCAATCTAAAATTATACTGACACCATTATTATTTTTGTCAATTCCTGTATACAACAACTTATATTCTATGTTCTCTAACTTTTTTTATTTTTTTCTCCAACCCATTTAGTCTTTTGAATGCAAGCAATACTAATTTTTCTTCTCTCCATAGTATCGATAAGTTCTCTCAATTTACTTGTAAGAGATTCAATATTCCAAGTTTCTATTCTGATTTTACTTTTCACTTGTTTTCTGTTATGTCTCTTTCTATAAAAGCTTTTACTCTTTTTTGAACCAGTATTCCTTTTTTTATTTATATTTATATTTTGAACTAATTTCTTTATCCACACTCTTCTTTGATGTTAGAACTTTTGCTTATTTAGCGCCACATCCGGGCGCCGACATGGCGCGTAGCATTCGGAGAATTCCCTACACCCTTGTCTATTTCTCACTATACCCGGACTCCGATATAGCGCACCGCAAGTAGGAGACGCCCCAACAAAAATATCATTAGAATCCATATTATGAGATGTGACAAAGTTTTACGCTGGCTGTCACTATCGCAATCCTCATCATTTATTCGGATTTGAGACCGACTATGCATAAAGAGCTCATGTATAGGCGGAGTTATGCATACAGGGAACAATTGCCAAATATATTCCATAACAAAATCATGGAGACAAAAGATGGAAGAAAAATGGAAGTGAGGAAAGAACTGACAATGAATAAAATTTTTTATTAATCATATATAAAGAATAAAGATGCAAAAAAAGGATGAGAGGATCAGCAGAGTAAATAATAATGTGCCTATAATACATTATATCATTCCTGAAAATGAAGTTCCAGTCATGTTACCTTTTTTTATTGGATACAATATCACTGTAATACAGCTTCTGATATAGCATAGAGTAATTAAAAGAGCATGTAACAATTGATCGAAATGACTAAACACATCTATATTATGTACATACTGCTCATGTCAGCCACAAAAAAATGAATTGATAAAACTGAGACAAAATCTTCCATCTTTAAGCTTCAAAGGCAGAAAGTGCAATAAGAAAACAAGTAAGCTGTTAATCAAAATGCAACTTCAGAATACAAATATTCATGTTTTCCCCAAACCTTCAGTGAGTATTTCAAGAACATTATCTTCGATGGTAGAATTTTCATATGTCAACATTTTCTCTCCACTTTCCACCTTATCAACAGATCCAATCAACAATCTATGAGTATCAGCATCAGGAACCCAATTCTTCTCCAACATCGAATCCAATAATTGACAGGCTTCGTTCTTATGGCCCTCTTTCCAGAGACCTTTAACCAGTATGTTGTACACGTTTGAATCAAGAACTTCAGAATTATGAACAAGTTAATCAATTGTGGATAAAATCAAATGCAACTGAGAATGATTAGCCAAACATGACAACGGATTATGCAGTGTCTGAATCAGATACCAGTCCCTTGTTAATCATGAAGAGACAGCCCGGTGCACGAATGCTCCCGCAATGAGCGGGGTCCGTAAAAGGATCGGACCCATTGGATCTTTGTACGCAGTCTTCCCTTGCAATTGCAAGAAACCGTTTTCACGACTCGAACCTGTGACCTCAGGTCACACGGCAACAACACTTACCGTTGCACCAAGGCTCCCCTACCCTTGTTGATCATAGTAATAAAAAATAAAACATCAGTCCTTTATTTGATTATGTGCAATCATGCTTTGTATCAGAATGCAATATGCTTCTGAATCAAGATTGCAGCCCTTAACTAGCATTTGCGAGAGATACTAAAAGTTTTTTTTCCATTAACTGATTTGGATAACTCAAGCAAAATATAAGTCGTATTCGAACAGTAAGTACCAGAATCATAAGCCATCTGCTTTAGCCTGACTGCTGCATTAACCATTCCCTTCTTACAATTACACTTGATCAGTAAACTCAATGGGTGTGACTGAAGGAAGCATCTATTTGCAAACATGTACTGAAACACTTCAGTAGCCTCTAGATGCTTTTCTACCCTACAAAGGCCTTCAATCAGCTCATGGTAAGATAGAGAATCTAAAACCCAGCACTTGGCTTGAAATTGCAGGAATAGTTGTAGAGCATCTTCAAGCATGCGTAACCTACAAAGACCAACAACTAGAGCTGAATATGTGGCACTGCTGGGAACCAATGAAGATACAAACATTCTCCCAAGAAGTTCACATGCTTTCCTGATCTCTGCCTTCTTACAAAGCCATCTGATCAGAATATTCCAAGAATCACAGTCAGCTATACTTCTCTCAGACATTTTCTCAAGCAGACCTTTAGCTACAAAAAATTTATCAACATTGCAACAACCTTCAAGCAATGCATTGTGTGGAGACGTTTTGAGCACTTGTTTGTCTTCCAAGAGCTTCGCTGCGTCATTAATCTTTCCCAATTTACAAAACCCATTTACAACATCCACAAGAACATTTTTATTTGGTGTAAAATTATTTTCTATCATCTCTTCAACAAGTTTTACCGCATCATCTAACTGAATATTTTTGCATAGACATTGTATCAAGGCCTCGTAAATAAATGAATTTGGAACAAAATTAGAGGTTCTCATCATCCTAAACACCCTAAGTGCCTCTACTAGTTTATTTTCCCTGCAAAACAAAGGTATTATACATGTATAAAAACTCGATTCCAGCGAGAACCTAAGCTCTAGCATCTCATCTAAAATGACCATGGAATCATCAACTTGATTATTCAAAATAAGACATTTTATAACTATCTCAAAGGTCCTACTATTAGGACTACAACCTTTCTTCTTTATCCTTCTATACTGATCTAAAGCAGAATTAACCTTTCCATTCTCAAACAAAGCCTCCAACAGATAATTCAAAGTATCAACTACAGGTGCCACTCCTGCTTTCACCATCTCCTTGTAAACAAAGACCAAATTTTCAAAACCTCTCCTCTCCTCTATAAGAGCTCCCAAAATAACATTAAATACATTAATAGAAGGCTGATAACCACCCAACCTCATGTTCACAAGAACGCATATTGCTTCATTTAGCCTACCATGTCTAACAAATAACTCAATCAATGAAACAAGAGCATGTTCCACACCTGGGCACCCATCTTTTACCAAATTTTGGCAAAAACCCTTCATTTCCTCGACATTCCCAGCCATACCAGCTTCAAAATTATCCAATAATACGTATCTGCGGTGTGATGAAAACGCTGCTGAAGGGGAGCCCATTTGAATATCTTAACAGAAGAGCTTATATCAGTGGTGCTCTGCAAAACCTTGATTAAGCTATCAGGGTAGAGCTTATTCTTCAAGGATTGAATCTTTACTTCGAAATCCACAGTATTTTGGAAGTTTAGATCAATTTCTGGGTTGATTCGGACGTTATTACGCAAGAAATTGAAGAAAGGTATACTTTCAGATTAACCGGTCTGGGAATTCTCTTTGGAAGTGTCAAAGTAGAAAGCATCGCAGTTATCGCTGAATTTTGCTTTGAGCTTAAAGATCACATAAAAGAAAATAAGATTGATGACTGACCTGAGAAGCGAAGCATCAGAAAGTGATTTATTAAAATGGGATTTAGCAGCGTTGGCGAATGTATCTCTGTTTAGCTTCTTGCCAAAGCCGGTTGGCGCAGAGGTTTGCAGTTCTGTTTCTCTACAGAAATTCACTGGGTAGATTGTTTTGAGACCTTTTGTCTTTCCTTTTCCAATTTTAAGTATTTGTTAGGCTCTCTAACTGCAATAAAAAAAATCTTTTGCAGGTAATTTAAATTAAATTTAATCCTACTTAATATTTGAATATTACTCCTCTAGTATAATCTCCAACTATTACTTTCCAATCCCACTTAAAACTTTAATATAAATAACACTTAAATTAAATTCTATATAAATGTCAATCTCTAGTTTTTCTTGTCAATTCTTTAGATTCTTTTTTATGATTGACAACAAACGAGAAAATCGATTCTGAATTTAATCTCATCCACCTTCCTTTTCGTTGATAAAGATTAATGGCATTGCTTTACCATTTTAAGTTCTAATGCTGTTCTTTACAAGGCAAACGGTTAGTTTACACTTTCTTTCAGCACATTTTGCTTTGTTTTGCTTCCTTTGAATTGATTCGAATGGCATTGCCAAAGAAAGTCATAGCCTGCTTAATTAAGGCACTCTTAGAATGTTGGGTACCTCAAGCCCTGGTGGGCAGACATTGTTATCGTCTGCCATTCATGTTTGATGGTTACTTCTGATTTTGCAAAACCAATTTCTTTTCAGTTGAAAGGATGAATTAAAAGCCACTTCGAAATAGACTCTGATGATGCACTGAAAAACAATTTAAACATATCAAAAAGTATTACCAAACATGACAAAATAAAGGTGAGATCTTGAGCAGAAGGAGCAAAAGATAGAATCTTGTTTCCCATTTTTAATAGAAAAAAACTCTGGAACAAAAATCTTATATATTACTTTTATTTGTAAAGCATTCATATGATACAATCGAGAAAAAATCCATAGTAGTTATACTACAAAGTGTTTCAAATACCTCAGCTCATGCACTAGAGGTTTACACTTATCTTATAATAAACAATACTAAATACATCAAAGATAAAGCTCTGATAAGCAAATAAGTTACAATCACATAACCTTCTCAATCCCAGACTAAACCACACGTAGGCCAAGATTATTATAGCATCTTACCTCCACAGCACAGCACAAACAATCATTTTACCTCTTTCAATTGATCTGATCACCGTCATTAGGAAAACATAGGCTGCGTCCGGAAAAATGTTCCCAACTATACAGAATTTCTTAAATTACACTTCAATGCAGCGTTACCTAATACTTTTCAATCATATATCTTGCATGTCCTGTTTCCATTAATTAGTCAAGTTTCCAATCCACATCTACAAGGATAAAACCCAGTTTCAGTCCATTTTTCTAAAATGTTGGTTGTACTCGTATTGGGCAATCCATGGATGACTGATGTCACTAGTAACTAACCCTTCTTAGCGCAGCAAATAGGTGTCAGTGAGGGTCAATTAAACTAGCTAAAGCATTCATATGCTGGGGACCATAATAATTCATGTAGTGTCTGGATTAGCATGTAACAGGTAAATTCTAAAGAAACCCCAGCAGAACCATGAAGTCGTAAGAGAATATAGAGAATGGACTAAGAGCCACTAATGCAGTACCTACATATTGAAGGGTAGCTCTTAGATGCGAAAAGCATATATATTGGCAACTAGCAATCCTGCAACCACTGGAAATTGTATGGCATATTGTCCCTCTTAAGGTTGTCCAAGCACTTCTTTAAGTATCTTCTGCGAGATTAACTTAAACCTTTACCAGGAATGAGAAACTAAAATAAAGATAACTATTCCTATGCACCATTACCACCAGGAAAATTCTATCATCGACCGAATCCATATCTCCCCTTATAAACTCAACCAATCACAACATATGATTTAAATTATAATATTAAAAAATTAATTTTAATTAGTTTTATTTTTAAATCACATATTGTGATTGGCTTAGTCCATAAATGGGGATACGGACCATAATAGAATTTTCCTTACCACTCTTTAATTCTAAGGAACTCTTAGTCAATCATCACCAAACTCAGAGCCTCTAGCTATTTACATGCCCCTTTTCCTTAGCATAGCACTGGTTGAACTTATGTACCCGCCGCCAACCCTAAATCAGGGTTGGCCTCTGCAACAGCAACAGTAAGGGGTTGCCACCCTGATTGATGGTGTAAAATCCATTTCTTTATGGCAATGGCCATGTTTAAGATCCTAAGTACATTACCCAACGCAAGTTCTTTCAAGCACATATTCTTTAAAATAGTAGCAGCCTCATACCTGTATAATAAAGGAGAGGGAATGTAGACAGCATTTTCACAGTTAGATGAGGAACTTGGGCAGTCAACAAACTCAAAGCATACTAGCAGCAGTGATAAACTTTACCTGCATTGAGTAGACAGAATAGCAGATCGTCCAGCAGGATGCCAGAAATTTCTGAACTTTGTCCCATGTTGCTTTTGGATATTCCTTAGGATTACCGCCCACAGGATAAGGGTGCTCTCGGACCGGACTGGACCAAATTTCATCACAACTCGTAGCCCGGCCCGAAAATTATTTGGGCTGCAAAATACAGCCCATGGCCCAACCCTAAACCCGATCAAACCAAATCAGTTCAAGCTAACCGAGTTTGGGCTGGACCCAACTTGCCCAACGGGCCAATTTTTTTAAAAATATATTTTTTAAAAAAAATTTAATTTTTTTAAATTCCAATAAAATTTACCTATAAATATTACTTTAAAAAAACATTTCCCACAATACTTTAAAGCAAATGTAAAACATATATTTCAAAAATCAAATAAAAATTATAATTAAATTAATTAAATTAACCTAAATCACCAATAAATTATTTCAAAAATCAAATTCAAAACTATTGAAAACACTAAATCTCAACATGATAAAAATAACAAATTCAAAACTCAAATGAAATTAAAATGATTCCAAACATCAATCAACAAGCAATTTTAAAAAAAATACACATACAATAAATTACAAATTTAAAATCAAATTACTAAACCATACAAGTACTAAATGAAATTAAAATAATCTCCAGTGCTTGCTGCTACTGTTGCCGCTGCTGCTGCTGCTGTCGCTGCCGCTGCTTGCTGTTGTTACCGCTGTTGCTCCTTGCTGCTACTGCTGCGACAGAAATAGAAAGAGAAGGAAATTGAGAGTGTGGGTGTTCAAAAAACCGGTGGCCCGAAATTGAGAATAAATTTAATTAGGATTTTCAAAAATTCAATCAAACAATCCATATTTATAAATATATATTTATAAATCAAACAAACAATCTAATTATAAATATATATTTATAATATATAAATCTACTTATATTTTTATAATCTAATTATATTTTTATAATCTAATTATAAAACATGTTTACAAAAAAATCATTCACAAAAAAAATAATTCAAATGCAGTAACAGAAACAATTAAAAAAATGGATATATAAATCATTCAAAAAAATATATATAAATCATTCACAAAAAAAATCATTCTAAATTATAAATCAAACATATTTTTATATACAAACATATATAAATCATTCGCAAAAAAAATAATTGAAATACAGTAAAAGAAACAATTAAAAAAATGGATATGAACATATACCTGAATCTGATGCTTGGACTTGCTGCTGCTGAGAAGATCTGCGGCGCGACGACCTGGCTGCTGGATGACTTGGCATCTTTTGTGTCATATGTCCATTTTGAGAGTTATTTAAGTTTACAGATTTTGGAGCTTTTTTCTTTGCATCATGTTTTTGCTCTCCATTTTGTCTCTGAGTAACTGGAGGATAGTGAAAGCTGATAGGATATCCAGAAATATTCGAGTTACCAATATCAGGCACATTTGTAAGTGGTGCTGAAGTAAAGGCAGTCCCGTTGGGCTTAGCAGGGATAAGAGGAGGAGCATGGGTGTGAAGATTAGGTGGACGAGGATACAAACTACCCGCTGGAAAATCAGGTTGCATGGGTGGAGCATTTGGCCTTGGTGTATAATTTTGATGGTTACCAGGAACATGAGTGACCTCACTCCAAGTAAAGTTAGGATTCCCAGGAACAAACTCTGGAGTAGGTCCACTTAAGGGAACTTTTGGGACATAAGTACCAGGTTGGTAAGAGTTTGAATTATATTGATCTTCTTGGGTCCAAACAGACAAACTTGATGTTGTTGACCCATTTGTTTGGTTTAAGTTTCTTCGTGGGGTGTTTCCTTTCTGTTTAGTTGTGTAAGGATTTCTCTGATTTCCCATATGGGAATCTTCAGAATAGGAATCCAATGATTGCTTTGTGTAAATGGCATCAGAAACAGAAATTGAAACTGGAATCTGTGAAGTGTCTGAACTAGATGTATAATTATTATCACCAAGTTGTAATTCACCCTCTGATAGTGGTCGTCCTCCAGAAACAAGACTCGTCCAAAGCCATACACTTCTAGCAGCTGTAACTAAGGGTGCAGATGCTCTCTGAGGCTGTGCTAGAAGAATATTGTATCTTCTCATACGCAACTGATGAAGAGCATTAGCAAAGTCCCGATCACCAGAAATTAACAAAAAATTAGCAGGTGCAGGATTATCCACAGCCCAAAACAACATATCAACAAGAATCTTCTTATCACTGGCATCTTTAACACCTGTTTACATAAGAATTATTAACTATTAGAAAAAAATAAGCTAAAACATTTTTGTCTTCCACAAAATAGAGACAACCGAACGACCAACATAGAAAAAGAGAGAACCAATGTCAAATAAGACTCGTAACCCAGAAGAAGATAAATGTAACGGCTCAGTTGAATGGTTAGCAAACTCTGAGTAAAATGGATAAAGAAGGTATAGTAAATAAAACATAATGATGTTCAATTTTTTGGTATATTTCTTTCTGGTGTTCTACTTTGCTTAAAATTTTCATGCCTCTTGGTTGGTACAAAATCCAGGCGTTGGGGGACATATCTCTATTGAATTGCTAATACATGCCACAGATTTTTTAAATAGAGAAAAGGAAGGTATTCATTAAGTATCCAAACCATATATTCTTTCTGTCTCTCCGCACAAGAACCAACCGCATACGTCACAAACTGAGCCAACATTACTATACCCAAAATTGTTACTGAAAAAGTACAAGTACCCCGTTGCAGAAGTAAAGAGCTTCCAACCCCCTTCTAATTTAGGAAACTATTTACAAATCCAGAAAACAAAAAACAGTAAAAGGCACAAATCAGCAATTACAATAAAACTGATTTGAAATCGATCCAATTTCTAGCTTAGAAAAAGACCCATACGTCAAGATCCAATCTTTCTACCTCAAAACAAGGAGAATACTAAAAAACCCAACAAATAGATCACCAAAACAAGAAAGAAATGGAAGAAAAATAGTGGGGAGTACCAGCAGGGACATGATTGAGGGCGATGCCAGTACTGGACAGAGCTTGCTGGACGGCAGAGTGAATCCGATGGGTATCGCCATAAGCAGATATAGAAACTGGGCCGCAATAATTCATCTTGACCAAAGCGGAGCTTATATTCTGAGCAATCGCATGTGGGTCGCATTCTCTGGGTACTTGGCAATTCTCAATATCCCACCAAACAGAAGTCTTCGCCGTGACATATTGGGGCTCCGCCGCTCCTTCACCGCCCATAGCTTCGCAGCCGATTAACTATTACATTGCCAGCGGTTCGATTCTTCTGGTAGCGGAAACATATAGAGGATCAATTTGGCGTCTTAGACCATCTCCAACCACATCATTCAAAATGCAGGAAGTTTTCTCCAAAAGGCAGAAAATTGATAAAAACAAACTCCAATAAGCTTTCTCTATTTTAACTTCCATATTTTTTTTAATATCTTTCTTTTATAAATTATTTAAAATTTTATATCCCCAATTTTATTATTTTATCAACAAAATTATATTACATAATTATTTACCATATAAATATTTAATGTTATTTTTTATATAAATATTAAATTAAATTAAATTAAATTAAATTGTGGCCTTAAAATATAATAGAAAATTCATAATATCTTGTAATATGTAAAATTATTATGAATGTAGTATTATGGTATTTTATTTTATATATTATTTTTTTAAAATGAATTTTATATATTATTTATTTTATATTAAATTATTTTGTCATAAATTTAAAAAAAAAATAATATGAAAATCACACCCACATACATTAAATTTACTCAACAAATTAATTAAAATCAATTAATTTTACTTTTTTTAAGAAAAATTAAAATTTTTTATCAATTAAAAAAAAACAAATCAGCCCGTACAGATTTGCGGGACAATTAAACTCCCATAAATTTGAGGGACTTTTGAGTTGGCTGTAAAATGCAGCAAAATTTTGCAGTCTCATTTATACTGCATTCTACTTTAAATTCGGCAAAATGTCGTTCGATGGGAGATGCTCTACAGAGACTTAATAAGACCTATTCTCGCAGAATATTTGGCGACTTTCAGAGAAAGATGAATTTACTTTTATGTCCCCTGTTGATGTAGTTGCGAACGTGCGCCTTCATTTTTGTGGAGTTGATAAATGCTCCGATTTTGGTCTCCGGTCTAACCAATTATATGACTGATTTAAATAAACCAAACCTGCTCGGCTTTAAATAAAATTATAAAAATGTGTGAACCAAATTCCAAAAGTAATAAATAATAGTATTGTGTACATTAATAATTTTATAATAATTATGACATATATAAATATATTTATTCTTTTCCAAATTTATATTTATTTTGATAAATTTAAATTTATTTTATATTCTCGCATATTAAAAATATATAATAAATAAAATTAAACTGATAAATGTTATTGGTATTTTTCAATACTTATAAATTTTGTTAAACTAATAAAATATTATTTAATAAAAAATTTATTTGACGTGTTTTACTTTCATTATTATAATTTTCTTATAATTTTTTAAAATTATATTGTTTTAGAATTAAATATATATATAATTTCATAAACTTACGGCGTTAGATCACTTTATTTTTTAAATTTTTTAATTTAATAATATAATATTATAAAATTATATTTTTTTATTTTATAATTATAAATTTATTGAATTAGGTATAGTTACTAATGTATTTATTTAATATAAAAATTATAAATATAAATAATAAAATAATTAATATTAGTTAATATAAATATTAGTACAAAATAAATAAATATATTAAAATAAAGTAGTTAAAATAAAATTTTAAAATATAAAATAACTAAACGGTATAAATTTAATGAGCTACGTATATAATTATTATATTTTTTAATTATACTCAATAACATGGTATATTTTGATTTAAACTTGCTTTAAGTTAAAATTGATATAGTTAAAATATAATGAATCTAAATTTGTTGTCCATGATGAGGTTTAAAACAGAGAGTCTCACTTATTTTGAATTTGATTTAAAATTAAATTGGGGTTTTTATATTTTTTTTTTTAAAAATCACATTATTATAATCAACTTATAAATTAGGGGTATACACGGGTCGGGCCAGGTTTGACCCCGGTTCGAAGCCCAGCCAGAGTTTTTTTCGGGCTGCAGTTTGCAGTCCGGGCCGGGCTGGGTCGAGCCAGCCCGATTATTTTTAAAATTAAAAAAATAATTTTTTTTTAAATTTTAATAAAATTTACCTATAAATATTACTTTAAAAATTTATTATACTAAATTATATCTAATAATATATAAATTATTATGTCATTTTTTATATATAATATTTTAAAAAAATAAATTATCAAAATATAAATTTAAAAAAATTAAAAAAATATAAAAAAAATTAATATCTCGGGCCGGCTCAAGATTTTTATCCCAACCCAATGCCCGACCCGAACATAACTAGGGTTAAATTTTGAAGCCCGTAGCCCGACTCTAGTATGGGTTCGGGTCGGGCCGGATTGGTCGGCCCACGGGCTGCATGAACAGCCCTATTATAAATTAATCAATTATATATTATATAAATTAAATTTTTTATAAATTTTTTATACATAAAATTTAAATATAATAATTTATAAAATTATTATATATTTTTATAAAAAATAAAAATTTTAAAAAATCACGGCGCAATTTTCTCGATTAAATTTGAATCAAATTAAAAGCTGATTAAATCAGGCCTGGACTGGTTAACCGGACTCGAACATTGAACAACTCACCACACGTCGTGACGTCTGTAGAGTCAAATAGATGGTTTGCTTTGTCGTGGGGTTACTTAACAATGGTCGTGGAGTTACTTAACAATGGTCGTTACTTAACAATGTTCGTTACTTAACCAATGATTAATGCCACGTCATCCAAATGACACGTCTTTGGAAAAGTAATGCTGCGTAGCGATTGGCATTTGATTCGTGCGTTTTGCGTACTGCACACGCCGGAAAAACCAAACTTTATTGAGGCAAAGCACATTATTGCTTTTTTTTTTTTGAAAGTAATGAAAAAGCTTTAATAAACCAGTGAAATTGAAAAAGAATCCTAATAAATAACCTTCTAAAATTACTCTTATGCTCTCCATTTCTTTCTCTTTTTACAATTTAAACCATGCTAAATTGCTAATGTGCACCAATCCTTTTTTTATATGTTTTCTAGAAAATACATATAATAGTATACAAATTGACTTTTATTTATTTTGCTAAAAATATATATTTATATATATTTTTCTATTTATTATAATTTATAATTTATTTATTATATTATTATATTAAAATTTTGTTATATTAAATTTAATATTTCTTATTAAAATATTTAATAAATACATCTTATATTAAAATAAAAATATAATATAAATATATATTTATCTGATTCAATACTACATAAACGTGTTGTTTGTGATGTGGTATGCTTTTGTACATTGCATGTCAAACAATATAAATACCTATGAGTGTTCAAATTTTTTTAAACCGACTAAATTTGATCTAATTAAATAAATTTTGATGGAGTTTAGTCTATTTATGATTATATTGGGGTGAAATTAAATTTAAATTTTAAAATAACTTTGAATTCGATCGGGCGATAGAATTAAGATTTATTTTTTTATTGAAATCCAAACTCGACAGATAAAATATTATATATATATATATATAAAAAAACTATAATATATATTATATAACTCGACTCAATTTGATCCGAACCAAATAAAAGTATATATAAAATTATATATATTAGATATATTTATAATATATATTATATATATTAAATAATCTAATTTAATCTAATTGAACCTAAAAATATACGAATTGATCGAAACTATATATAATTTTAATTGAAGTTGATTTGATTTTTTAGTATTTATAATCAAGTTCGGTTAAATTAAAATATACACTCAATTCGATCAAACTCGACTGATGCATGCCCTTAGTAAATAGAAAGTATGTATATAAGGAAAACTGACTAAATATGTTTTATAAAAAAATTATTATAATATATTAATTACTATTTTTTTAATGCATATTTTATTTTATTGACGTAAAATACTAAAGTCCTGCCTAAATTCTCCCACATACTAGTTCACTTTGTGAAAACTTAGATCAATTTTACGCATGAAGGCCTTGCCTTTTTCTTGCTCTTTACTAGAGTCTATATGAGTTTCTTTTAACAATTTTATGCAGGGGTAAGTAACTGGCCAATTGTTTAATTAACTGATTAAATTAAATTTTAACTGATTATTTTAAATTTATTTTTTCATCTCAATTAGCTGATTTTTAATTTTAGTCAGTTTAATCAATTAATCAAATTAAATTAATCAGTTTAGTTAATTAATTAATTAAATTGACTAAATTTTCTTATTTTATGATAAAAAATTATATTTAAAGTAATAAATTAATATAATTAAATAATCAAACAAAATTTCTTAATAAACTAAACAAAAAATAACTTTATTTTGTAATAAAAAATTATATAATTAAAGAATTAAACAAAAAATAAATAACTAAATAAAATTATTTTTTAAAATTTCTGATTAATAATTAATTGACCAAACCGAACCGAATCAATTAACCGTAAATCAATTAAAAACTAAATTAATCTAAATTATTTAACCAAGACGACCATGATTTAATTGAAAAAATAAATATTAAGTTAACCAAACTAAATAATCTGCCAGATAATAAAAAATACCCACTCCTAATTCCATGTATGTCTTTTCAAAACATCTAATGAGGAATTAAGAGCAATTTAATGGGCAAATATCAGAATTTCATGTAATTAAGATTCATTTTTAGGGCTACTTAGATCTGGTCATGGGTTGGATTTGACCCTGAAAAATATAAAATTTTTCAAAGGCTTATCTATCTATCCATAGATTTTTTTTGCTAATTGAGATATGAAACCGATGAGTGGCCCAATCTTATACAAAACTAGATACTGCTTACTTAAGGCATTTGATCAATGGAATTATAATTTATGTTAGCTTTATAGTGCTTTATAGATGTTATTATTTGGGCATAATATTGGAATAAACAAGGTCCCCTTTTTTTATTATATTATTGCAATATTATTTCTTATGATAAAAATAATAATGCACCTACTTCTTTTTTTTTTTTTACCCACTTGGCATATCCCTAATACTCAAGCATCATATACTCTGATATCTAATATTCCTTTTTAAACTATCATTATTATTTCAAGTGGATGAAGAATTTTAATATTAAAATGTTAATTCTTTTAACATTCTACAAAATATTAGATAAAAATATATCTTCAGTTTATGTGAGATTTAATAATTATGTAAAAATAAGTTTCAATCGAGTGATGTATTCAGTAAAAAATACTAAACTAATTATTAATACCTTAATATCAATAACTAAACTTTTAAATGTTACTCTAATAATTACATTTACAAATGTTTCCTATATCCTAAATAAGCAGACATACTTTTTATTTCACATAAATTAAAAAATTATTGAAAATATAAATTTACATATATTTATCATATTATACACTTATTTTAATATAAAATATATTCATTACATATTTTTAATAAATTAATATAAAATGTAAATAAGATATATTTTTAATATTAATTAATTTATTAGAATAGTATGTGAAATATAATTTATAATAAATAAAAAATGCTTAAAATTGAATTATAAAGGGATATTTATAAAACTACCTAAAAATAAATTTTATTTCAAAAACAATACAAAAAAAATATTTATATTTTTAAAAAAAGTTAAAGTAAAATTTTAAAAATATTCAACTCCTCGCTAAAATAAGTTTTTTTTTTAAAATACATAATCTCTCACTACAATTAATATTTTAATTTAATTTTTATTTTTTTAATTTTACTATTAAATAAAAATATTTTAATAAAATAATAAAAATTAATATTTTTAGTATATAAAATTCATTAATTTTTATAAAAAAAAATTTACTTTTGGTTATAAAAAAATAAATTACACTAACAAAAAATAAAATAAATAAATAAAACTAATAAATTTATTTTTAAACAAAATTTATATATTTTATAAAAAAATAAAAAAAAATATTAATTTCGTTATATAGATATTGTGTATATATTTAATAGATTTATAGATGTTTAGAAAATGTGTGTATATTATATATTTATTTCGTTATGTAAAATATATAAATAAAAACTAATAAATTTATTTTTAAATAAAATTTACATATTTTATAAAAAAATTAAAAAAATATTAATTTTGTTATATAGATATTGTATATATATTTAATAAATTTATAGATGTTTAAAATATATATATATTATATTTATTTATGTATGCTGTATATATTTTATATCGATATTGCATGAATATTATATATATGTTGTTTGAATATTAAATTAAAAAAAATAAAAAAAATAAAAAAAATATCATATAGATGTTCATTAAGTATTTTGTAAATGTGATTAGATATTTAATGTATTTTGTATATATATTATTATTTGTTGTTGTGTATTTTATATATTATATATATTATGTATATATTAATTTTTTTGTATATTAAAAAAATAATATAAAAATTTATTTATTCATAAATAAATATAAATAAAAAAATTAAACAGAAAAAATAAAATAAAATATCACTTATTAAAAAGTAAAATAAAAATAGCTCGCCGTTAACGTTTAAAAAAAATCCATCACCGGAAAAATGAAAAGTCAAAGGAAATACGTGTAAACAGCGTAATTTCCTAAATTTTAAAACATTACCACACTGATTTAAAGTATGAGCCCAAGCCCATGAAAAGAATTGTATAATAAAATAAGACAAACTAAAACAAGGGCCGATCAAGACAGAGCCAGTCCAGGTCCATAATCAGCCAAACCAGCTGGTCGACAATAACATCCTACGGTGTCCACGTTTCCACGCGGTAAAATCGCAGCAATCCAGCTCAAAAAATTCGGATTTGCCGCGCAGCAAGTCAAATCGGGGAATCTAAACGCCAGCTTCGGGTTTTGTCATATCACAAACCCGAGGTTCGGAAACTCCGAACCAAAATCTCAACTACTAAACACGTCAAATCCGAACCTAATTCACATACTCTCCTCCTCTGTCTGTATTTGCTTGGTAAAAGCGACTCTCACTACTCACTTGCACGTACATAAAAGACAAAAAAAAATCCCAAACATTAAATTAAACCCTAAGTTTGCACCTTTGCTGTTCTTCTTAATTTCCATTTCCAGCCGTTGATCTTATCAAACCCCCCAAATCAACGCCGTCCGATTTACAGTTTCTTCATATTTGCTCATTTGTAGCTTTGGCCATTTCTGCTAGCTGGCGTTTCTCTCTGGGTTTTGTCTTCCTGATTGGTATTGCTGAGTAAAAACGGCTTCTTTTTGGGTTAGATTTACTTTTAAAGCTTTCTTTTGTATACCCTTTTGAGTTTTGAGTATGTTTTGTTTTTCTGCTTTTTGGAAATTAAAAAATTTTCCGAGAAAATTTTAGAGGGCTTGTTTGTTTTGGAATCTGAAGTTTAAAGTTTGAATCTTTGTTAGCAGACATTTTGATTATTTATTTTTTCCCTCTCTACACTCGTCATATTTATTTATTGGCTGATAGTGACCTACACTTTACGTGTTTATCTCTGTCTCTCTCTCTCTAGTGCTCGAGGGTGAGAGAAGGTGCGGTGTTTGCCATAAAAAATAGTTTTTTTTTTCCTTGGACCAGATTTTCCATAGCAAATGAGTATTTCATGATATAGTTTAATTACATTAAATTTGATTTTCAAACCCATCAAATTTCAAATCTTGAAGACCGTCCGTACAGTAATTTTAAAAGTTACTGTCTTTTTTATTCAGTTTTTAGTATAATTCCTGGACGCTGTTTATATTAAATGCACAACTACCCTTTTCACATGTATGTTTCTAGCAGTTCCACACTTCCCTTGCTTTCAATTCAAGCACTGCGTGGACCAAAAGGGCTTTCATTTCTAAAAAACTTCATTCTGTTAAATATTCAAGGGTGGATTTGTTATATATTTACCGTTTGATCAAAACCATCAAGCTGTCATGTCGGTTTTGGAAAAACCATCATCAAGTTCATCGATTTATTCTTCGCCATCAGTTTCAGTTAGAGAAATTGATCCGTCGTTGAAGGATTTGAATGAGAAGAAGCAGAGTTTTAGGCGGAACGTGGTTTCTTTAGCTGCAGAGTTAAAGGAAGTTCGTGGCCGCCTTGCATCTCGAGAACAATCATTTGCTAAAGAGACAATAACAAGACAGGCAAGTGATTTGTGGGTTTGGTTTCTTTTTGTATAGTTTTCGAGTTCTTGGATTTAATCATTGTTGTCCTCTTTTTTATAGGTCTTTTTGATTGTAGGGTTGTGTGGCTTTTGTTTATTAGAATTGAGGTTTGTGTTTTTGGGTTTTTATAGGAAGCAGAGAATAAGGCGAAAACCATGGAAAAAGAGATTCGTATATTGCAGAAGAGATTGGAGGAGAGGAATGGCCAGCTTCAGGCTTCAGCTTCTACAGCTGAGAAGGTCCAATTCATATCACACCTTTTTAAATTTTACTCTTGGTTTTATTTTTTATTTTTTGTTTCTTGATTTCCTGCTTTGATTGATAATTTGAAATTCAAACATGATTTCTTTAGTGGAAATATTTGCCATAAGGGCTTGGGTTGATCCAGTTTGTACTGTTGTTTTTTGTACTCTTTTCACATGATTCGTATATTTCATACTCATCCTTGAGGATGCATCTAAATCTCTTGGCTTTTATTGTTTGTATTTTTTGGCGGAGCCCGTAGGAGTGGAGTTTGACTGTTTGATATATATTACTCTTTCATTTATTTGTTAATTCAATGACTCAAGAAAGTTTTGTCATTCATCATAAAGACGAAGCTGAGGAAATAAATTTATGAACAGTGAGCAAAAAAGCGTCTACCCTTCTCCTTAGTATAATCCCTAATATTTTAACCAAAAAAAAAAGCACGGTCTCAGTAAATAAATTGGAATTGCCATTTTTGTATGTTCTTGTACACCATATACTTTGGATGGTAATAAAATTTTCTTGTTGGTGAGATTGACGAATCGAATGATACACATTAGGAATCATTAAATTATGTTCCCTTTTACCCAACAAGTATAGCCTGGTACTCTGTTTGGTACTTCTTATAAATATTAGGTAGAGGTCAAGAGTCCAACAATAAGGCTCTGCATCCTAAAAGTACACAGACATCATCTTTTAATTATTATAAGTATTATTGGACAATACCTTTTCTTTCTTAGTAGAGTTGATAACATATACGATACTTGGGTTATTTGAAGTATAATTGAAAAACAAATTTTCTTGTTAGTAGAATTGATATAGCATGTAGAATATGCTGCCAGAATTATTAAATGCAAGATTCAAGTTAATTTCTCTGTAATAAATGCAACTCAATTGCTTTTGTGGCCATTATTCCATATTAACAGTGGTCCAATGGCTTAAGTATGATAGTGGCTTGATAGTGAGTAACCTTGAGTTAGCTATGCATTAACTCAAATGCTGCCAAAACTTGTATCTTGAGCATTCTTGTAGATTCTTTTGGGTGAAAAATCACCTTTGTGCATATGCTTTTGCCTGTCTGTTTTGCCTTTTAGCTTTCGTTGGGTATGAATTGAGAACAAAGTCCTTCAAAACTCTCACATATACAATAAGCTATCACGTAAAAAGAAGCTAAAATATAGAGCATTTTTATGATTAGCATTCCGCAATCGCACAAGGATAAAAATTTCCATTATTGCATTTATGCTCTAAGTATATTGCAAGAGTAAATGCCTTTCTGCACTTATCATTTCATATGATAGCAACTGGATTTAAAAGGAAATGTGTAATTCAAAGATAACAGTGCTGAATGCATGGTAGATAATGCAAATGTGCTGGATATTGATACTGGGATGAAGTAAAGATTTAGGCTTTGGTAAGCACTATTTCAATGGACAATTTCATTGACAAGAAGTTTGATATTTAATACATCATTTAGCCTCTGTAGTTTATTTCTTTTATGCGCTTACCTTGCATGCTGGGGTTCCTTCTGCGTACTTTCCAAGTATGTTTACTGTCAGATTATTTTATTCTCTTCCAAGAGAAGAGAGTCATGGTGGCAAGTTGAAGAACTAAATGAAATAAAATAAGAAATCAGTGTGTTGAGACTGTCCCCCTTGTCTTTGTTCATACATTTCTTGTTTAAAAATATGCCTGCAATGCTATACAACCGTTTATGGGTTCTCCTTATTTGTTCATCATTTGCAAGTTTTTCACTGTCTTCACTTAAGTTTTGATTTTTTATCTTTATTGTACAACAGTATCTCAATGAGTTGGATGATCTTAGATCACAACTTGCTGCCACTCAAGCAACTGCTGATGCAAATGCTGCATCAGCTCAGCTTCAGTGTTTAGCACTGCTAAAGGAATTAGATATGAAGAATAGTTCATTAAAAGAGCATGAGGATCGCGTAATTAGGCTAGGAGAGCAGTTGGACAATTTACAAAAGGATCTTCAGGCAAGGGAATCTTCCCAAAAGCAACTGAAAGACGAAGTTCTTAGAATTGAGAAAGACATTATGCAAGCCATTTCCAAGACAGGAGCTGGTAAAGATTGTGAACTAAGGAAATTACTAGATGAGGTTTCGCCAAAAAATTTTGAGAAGATCAATAAACTTTTGATTGTTAAAGATGAAGAAATAGCAAAGCTGAAGGATGAAATAAGAATTATGTCCGCGCACTGGAAGCTCAAAAACAAGGAACTGGAATCACAGGTGCATTTATCTTCTGACTCCTATAACCTATACTTTTTATTTATATCGCCATTTTTAATGTGATTTTCTTTGAAAATGCTTATTCATGAGATCTTAAACTTTTCATTAACAGTTAGAAAAGCAGCGGCGAGCTGATCAGGAGCTCAAAAAGAGGGTGTTGAAGTTGGAATTCTGTCTTCAGGAGTCTCGTTCTCAGATACGAAAGCTCCAAAGGGTAAGTTTTTTATGCCTTCACTCTTCTTCCAAGAAAGAATTGTGGTGTTGCCTGTTACATATAAGATTTCCATCTGTTGTGCTATTTTGCACATAAGACGAGCATCATGCATGCAAATATGGTAGATGCCAACCTTAACAGTAATTAGCTATATTTGATATGATGGACCACATCTTTGTGGTGTGAAAATGGCCGCATCTTTTACTTGCTAAGCCATTAAGGTTGCAATCAACTAAATGGTCCACAACATTATACTGTCTGCGGGTGACTTTAAAGTTCATTGGTTGAATTAATTTTAGGGAATATCTATTTAATGCACTTTTTGATAGGATGATGTTCATTAAGCTATTCAAAAGTGAATTTTCTTATATTTTACTATTTCTTCTTACAGATGGGAGAGCGAAGAGACAAAGCTCTTAAAGAACTCAGGGAACAGTTAGCGGCAAAAGAACAGCCTGTAGCTGTGGGTAATAATGATAAGCAAAATTTCTGGGAAACTTCTGGATTCAAGATTGTAGTTTCCATGTCAATGTTGATATTGGTGGTATTTTCGAAGCGATAGAATGATTACTGTGTCTAGTTGTATAAATATCTTGGTATCTTGAGTTTAGGGAGTAGCGAAGGCTATTTTGCTTTTATAAATGCCCAGAGTTGAGATCCTCTTTTACATAATTAGCCGACGTCACAAGCACCCTTCTTTTTTTGGTGCTCTTATTTATTAGAATCTACAAATACTTTTTCTTGTAATTTGCTACATAGGATTAAGACAAAAGAAAAACCTGGAATGGAGGGTGAAAAGCAAGATGTTCAATGTTAATTAGGTGAATGTTAATGTAATTAGAGTAATGAACTATATATTGTGTAACTATGTCTCTAGTTTGTCTTGTATTATTAATGTCAGTAAATCTAGACAACCTACATTTTTCTGATGCTGAAGGTGTTATGTAATAGCTATTAATTATTGACATGATTGAAGTCAAATGTTTGGTCCAACTGTTGCTTCATTTAAATTCAATGATATTATGGCACAATTGGCATCCTAAGCACAAGGAATCATTGTGGTTGTTGACACAGGTGTTCTTACTGTTATGGTGTCTGTCTTGGTTGTAGAGATGTATTTTTTGACTAATTATCCTGTAAGGCCAGCAAATTTTGTCTGGTATGCAGATGAAATAATTAGAGCATCTTGAAAAAATAAACTAGCCAATAAAGTTACAGGGCTAGTTGGCATCAAAGGATTAATTTATGTATCCTTGCTAGACTTGTGAAATATTCTTACCCTAAAAAGTAAGAACCAGGACATTTAATTTGGGAAGTGCAATGCAAATACAAATACTAAACAAGCAACTTTGCTACTTTTCAAGGATATACAGGAACAAAATTGCACTCAAACTACTACTGATCAACTCCATTACCTTTTGCTACAAATTGCTTAGACCAACCTAACATTAAACATGTAATTATGTTTCATGGGGGAAATTGAATTGTACCTTCAGCAATAAACATCTTTACATCAGGATCAAGCTCTAGCAGACCACTTAATCTTTAGAGGAATTGGGTTCTGTAATTTAGCAGTGTGGAACTCAGTTTCTGTTTCTTTCTTGTGAAGATAGTGGTGTTTGCAACTTTGATATGGTCTAGAAGCACTGGCTTCCAACGAACTAGTGTACACTGAGAGATGCCTCATTTTACATGTTTAGAATGATTCTTTTGGCTACTAAGTATGTTATCAGAAAAATGCACCCAATTGATGGTTGCAAAGTAGCCGACTTGGATGTGGAAGTGCTGAAACCAGGGGGGGCATCAGACCCAAAAACTGTTGTGCCATCTGAGCCAGGGCTACTTGAGTTCAACACTGATGGTGGAGTAACAGTTCTGCAGAAAGCCATGAAAAGTCATTTCATTGAGTTATTGTACTAGTCCTAAAGAGTTAAAAAAATATATATATCTATGAGACTGAACATATTACCCTGATGATGCTCCGCCCCCTGGAGATAATGGCGGCGTCGTTGGATTTGTAGTTGAAGTTGATGGTGCAGGCAATGATGACAATGATGACGATAATTGAAAAACGCAGGAACCAGTGCCTATTATAATGTTATCAGGGTATTAGAAACAGTCCTTTATTTTGTATTTTTTTCTGTGTGACATGAAGAGATTTTAAGAACTAGGACGTATGAAACAACACAAGTCAAGCAGATTTCTTACTTGGATTAGTACTAACTACAGTAGCCGTGCCTCCAAAATCACAACTGGTAGCCACAGGATTCTTCTGGTAATAGCTGTTGAATGCATATGAGGCGTGATTTTGGAGAGTATTAGGATTATAACAGCTCGCACCTTGCTGGATCTGTGAACAATCAGCACCTCCAATGCCACAAGCATAATCAAGTGCTGATTGAAGTGCAGTTTCTGATGCCCCAGATTTTGCCACACACCAGGTCTGTCCTGGAATTGCTGGAGCATTAGTTGTTACAGGAGGTGACACAGGATTTGTGATTGGTGCTGCGACTGGTCCTGGTGGAGCAGGATATGTTGTCACAGGATTAGTTATTGGCTGCGCACCAGGAACTGTGGCAGGTGCTGCTGGTGTAGTTACTGGATTAGTGATTGGTGCTGGTGGATTAACAGAAAGATTTGTAGGGGGAACCATAACTGGTGTGGTGGATGGGATGGTCACAGGATTGTCCGTAGGATTAGTTGGTGTTATAGCGACAGGATTCGTAGCAGGGACTGTGACAATTGTTGGGGTGGGATTTGTCAATGGTGGGTTGATTGAATGATGTGAAGTAGTATTCATAAGTTCTCGGCGAAAATAAGGGAAGATCTGCTCATGTTCCCTCTTCAGCTCTTTTCCTGCAATATTTTCAGATACCTCTGCATATAATTCAACTATCTGATCTGAAATTTTAGTGTTCTTTAAAGATTTTGGCAATTTAGCAGCAAATTCAGCTACTTCTTTTGAACTAGTATATGCAAGGCTCTTCACTGTCATGACTATAGCAACATCTTTACATGGAAATACAGAAGTGGCAAGTTTAGCTTTCTGTACCATTGATCTGAGAAAAAGATCTCCCTTGCTCAATTCTACACCATTTTCAGTATTGTCTTCTACAATGATAAAAGACCTAGATCTTGAGATAAACCCTAAAACCCTACACAGCTCACTTTCTTGTGTTCTATCCAAATTCTCCAAGAAAGACAACGGAAATGCTACTGATACCTTCACTTCATCGTCAAATTTAAAAGTACTAAGTGTTGAATGGATTGATTTTAAGGTGGATAAAAGCTTGGCCAAGTCATTGCTGCAACTAACAATGATACTTTTGATGTTAACATGAGGTAGAAAGGGGACTAAATGGGTTTTCAGCCAAAAAATTGCAGATGATTTAGAATTTATAAAATTCTCAACTAAGCTATCATTTAAGTAAAAACCAACAGACACATTAAACCTGGACAGTGTGCTTAAAACCCTAAAATCTGCAACAAAAACTCGAACTTGAGATTCAGTGACCTTGCTTTGTTCAAGAACTGATAGTGTTCTGCTAATAGATGAAGCTCCAATGCTCTCTCTAGTATTATAGGAGAAACCCACCTGAGTTCCTGCCAAAAAAAGAGAACTTTAGTGAAAACAAAAGGAAATCCGCAAAAAACAGCAGTAATTTATCACCATATTTCAATCAAGAAAATTGAAAAGATTTTATTTATAATAAGCTATTTGTGCTCCTAATTAGCTTCTTCAATTATGTTCATAAAGATTTGGCAAGAAAGGGGGGCAAAAAAGAATCAGTAGAAAGAAAACTAAGTAGTTGCTTACCAGAAGAAGAGGGAGAGAGAAGAAACAAGAAGAACAAGAAGAGGCACTTAGAAGCTAATTTGGCCATTTTAATGGAAGGTATTTTGCGAGTTTTAGGAAGACAAGAAGAACCCAATTGGATTTTTAGTGAGATTAAGATAATGGGTGTGCTTAAAAGAGAATGCAACATAGAATTGGGAATAAAAGCCATTAGAGAGAGAGAGAGATAAAGTGTTGCAGATAAAACGGAAGAAGAAAAAAAAGTTGAATAGAAGATGATAACAATGTTACATGTAATAATATGAAGTAAAGATGGTTACTTTGTCATGAAGGATGATGGGGTTTGGAAATGCTTTTGCTTCTTCTTCTTCTTCTTCTTCTTCACAGTAGAAAGAATCATCCATCGCCTTTTTTTTTATTATTTTTTTTAATTCTCTCAGAAAGACAATTAGGCTTAAGAAACAAAGCAGTCTCACTAAGACAAATTATTGCAATCCCTTACATGTTCACATGCACTTCCACTTATTCTTGTAAATATGACCAAAGTTAATGGGCATTACTCCAAATAAAATTATGAATTGACGAATTAAATATTTAAAAAATTAATATATTGTAAATTTAAATTTATTGGCCAATTAATTTTTTTTAAATTAGTATTTTTTAATTCAAACTTAGTTGTGGCTAGAAATTGAGGATATGTTTGTAAAGAATTAGCAAAAGGATTAGTGATGTCATGAAATGTCTTGCAGAATATGTCGGTGATTAGCAATAAAGTATATAGCAATCGCTACTACTTTTGTCTTGATATGTGCTTTGCATTTTTAACAAATATGTATAATTTCTTGTCTTTAGATGCTAATCTCCTTAACAATTCGATGTATCAAATTAAATATTTGTAAAAAAGAAAAAAAATGCATTTTTCACTTATTATCTCATGAGTTAACGAGTACTGTCTATATTTGCTAATTTATTTCTTTTATGAAATTTGTTCATTTTTATATGCCAAAAAATAAATAAATATTTATTTAAAAAAATGCATTCCCTATAACTCCATTAGGAAATAAATATAAAACGAAGTTAAAACAAGATTAATTTTACTTTCTTCTCTTACTTGTTACTTATAAGATTTACTAAAAGTTAATTTTTTTAAAATATTTAATATATTGTTGGAAGAGAATAATTAATTTTGAATCTATTATTTAAGAGAATATACATTTATTGCTAAACTATATGTTAGTATATATTTTAAAAATTGATTAGATAAAATGGAAAAGTTGCAACTTGCAAAATAACCAACAAGAATAAAAGAAGAAAGCAGATTAATGAAGAAGATTAACAAGAATTCATGAACCTTGATTAAGACTATTACTATTACTAATCCAAAAGGAAATAAAATTGTTGTCAATCTCCATTAATGAATCCCAAGTTTAAAACTTTAATTAAACCCATTTAAGGATTTAAAGATGGCTGGACAATGTAAAATAAAAGAAGATATTATTGAAAGTCAAATTAGCTTACTTAAACAAAAACCATAATAAAATTTAATTAATGGCAAAAGGCAAACAAAAACAACAAAGAGGCTTTGGATAAGAAGAACTAAAACCTAATTTAAAGTTTAAGATATTTTTCATTCCTCTGATAAGATCTTATGTTAATATAAAACATTTATTATGTAAACTCTTTCACATTTAATTATTTTCCAAAGAACTTTATATATAGCATACAACATAGATGATGTATAAACTCCATTCCCATTTAGCAAATTGCTTGTAGAAAGTAATAAAGCCAATGTCTTTTTACAAGCAAGTTGTAAATTTACCTTTCTACTAGCATTATTAAGTATCTTTTTTTCACTAAATTAAAAAACAAAATTAATTATTTTTTTTAACTATGTCTTTATTATTAGAAAAACAGTATACCTCTCACCAAAATTTATAAATTTTTTATATTTTATTAATGATATTTTTCATTTTATAAAAATATATAATAAACTCATATAAATTCATAATAAACTTATATAAATTATTAAATATATAATAAATTCATAATAAATTTATAAATTAATAAAAAAATATTTTAAATTAAATATTTTAAAAATCTGATAAATTTTATAAATTTATTTTATTTTTTTTGATAATTTTATTAAAAAAAAAAACTCATCATCATCATCATCATATTATTTTCGTGTTTTTTTTACTTTATCATCTTAATACTAATAAATTAAGAGATATATTTTAATATATTTAAATTTTTTTTATAAATTTTAAAAAACATAGTAATTATTAAAACTGTCAATTTAATAAATATGGAAGGATAATATAATAGATTCCATGAAGTGGGGACGCTCCCCATGTGGAAGTGGAATAATATATTGTGCCTCTCTTGATGTCAAAAGCAAATTGTCTGACTCGATTACAGCCGAAAGCAACCAGCCCCATCACAGGTAATCGTCTTTGTATTCTTACTACTGCTGATTTGAGTATTTGATAACAAAGAACAAAAAAATATTGCCTAAACAGAGATATGGGCACTTTCCTTTTGTCATATTTGCTTTTCTGTTTTTGTTTTGTTTTGAAAAAAAAAATATTTTCTAAACCAATAAAAGATTTATTCTAAAGATTAAAAAAAGGGTAATTACTGGATCAATTTATTTTGCATTTCTTTTTAATTTATTTGATTATTCATGGATTCCAATATGCAAATTAAATGAAATATTTTTTTTTAAATATTAAGGTAGATAATTAAGAGGAGGAAGGATAAATTTAAATTAATATAAAAATAATGACTCAGTGTGATTTATATTTTTTATTTTTTCGACCATATAATTCATAATTATTTAGAATAAAACAAAAAAATTGCCTCACCAATTTCAATTAATTTAAAATTAAGGTTTAATTGAATTTAGTTTATTAAAAAGATATTATAGAATATTTTTTTCCTTTTTTATTTGTTGGATCAAGCGAATCAATACAGAATCAGGGAAAGAAAGAAAAGGTGCAAAGGATATTAATCACTTGCACACATGTCCACAAAATTTGGAACATTTCATGAGAATTTCTGGGCAGAAGATATAAAGTAATTTGCAGATCCTTTGTAAGCATTCTCTATAACCAGCCATGTGTTGCTTGTGAATATATTTTCTGGGTGTTAAAGGAAGTGGAAAGTTAAATATTCTGTTTTCAAAGCTAAAGAGAACTTTCTTCAAATGGGTGATGTCAATTTGAAGCATCTTCTTGTTTGCGGGTGCATACCTGTAACATACTTAAAGATATGCAATTAGACCTGGCTATGGCCGGATTTGAATCTCAATTAGTAAGTGGACGTTTCTAAAAATTAGCATTTTTCAAAACCAAATCCGGCCGATAACTAGTCTATGTAACCCTCAATAAAAAAGAGATTCAGAAATAGCAACTCACATGTTGTTTTGGAAAAGAATAATAATATGTTTGAATTAATAGATTCAAATGAATAATTAGATTGATATGCATGCTCATTCCAAATCACAATACTCTGATCATGTGCACTTTTTTTCCCCTGAAATTTCTGTACAATTATTGTTTCCCTGCATTTTTTTCCCCATAAATGTAAAAGAAACAAGCTGTTTTCTTTACCAGTATGAAGTGCCATCTCTGCTCTTTTCATTTACACTATCCCATCAACAACACTGAAGAAAGGATCAAATATAGCTTCTTTGGCTGAATTATACTTGTCCAGACGCTTCTTCAATGCGCGTAACTCTCTCTCATTTTTCAAGGAACGTTCCTGGTATAACATAATCTGTCAAAAACTTGCATTCCTCCCAGTTTCTCAATAAGCACAAGCACATTAGAGATCCAACATGCATCTAATATAGCCAATTTACTCCACCAGGGATGTAATAGCAGCCAACTTTACTGAAGTAGGTGTTTTTTCATAGAAATCATTTTTTTTTCCTGATATTTGAAGATGTTCAGGGAGTAACTTATAGCTATTCCACATTGTTATGAAGTGCATGCATAAAGGATGACAATGGAATATGAAGCTGAAAGCTGGAGCAGCAGCAAACTTTGATATGTTAATGGTCATTATTTTCCAAATCTCTAGTTAATAGTAAAATGACTTACAAATGATTTCTTCAGAAGTAATATATCCACCAAGTATAGCAGCCACAAAACATTTGTTCTAGGAAAACTGCAGAATATGAAAAATGAATCAAAAAATTATGTAAACAACAAACAATTAAGTTAGTTAACTGAAAATATGAACCATGAGTGTATGAGATATCAATGCTGCAGTTAAGTTAGCAAATAAGGCTTCTTTCGTTTGTTGATATAATGATATGGAACAGCACCGTCACATGTTCTTATGCACTGAAAAATGATAATGTACATATGAAAGAATATTACCTTCCTTCCCAGAAATCTTCCGTTACCTCCTTCATCTTTCTATAAGTTTCTGCCTGCAAGTGGTATTAAGAATCAATAAGCCCATTTTCTTATACTGAATTAGGAAAATGAATCTGCACTTGTTATTCCATTCATACTTGTCTATCACCCTTTGGACCTTTAAAGAGATAAGGATCTGAGGAAAGGTCCAGAAAGAGTATATCTTCACCTGTGCATATACAAATTTGTTAGTGATAAAGAAGTAAGTTCAAGTTTAACCTTTAACGTAGCAAATATAAAGAGGAAAAACAAAAAGAACTTTCACCAGTGTTGATTCTTGACAGAGTAAAATCAATTATTGATATCAGTAATCCATATGTTTTGACAAATACTTGCTTTCCCTCAAGGATAAACTGCATTGTAGTAGATTCATTTCGACTTAACAAAATGTTTCCCCTGGAGCAGAAATAATCCAAAATCAGCATTGGTACAGGATAAACATACAATATCACTGACTGCAAAAGTAGCCAGACCAGTGCAGGTCACGGTGCTCAAATTCAAATGCAGCTTCTGCAACAGCTAAGGCAGCAGTAACCTGCAACACATACCCAGATACAAGTTAATAGTAGACAAAAGCTCAGAGAATGGCCTAAAAATATTTCTATTTACCTGAACCAATAAACTTCTTGCCTCGTCGAAATTCAATAACACAAAGCTTTCAAGGTCCTTGCCACCATGTTGCAGAACAAACACAACATAGCACTGCAAAATGCTAATGCTTTAGTATAGTATGTAAACCTAATAAAGGACATCTCAAATGTTAACATGTATACAGCAATATTTGGGAGCGACCTTTAAATTGAGGGTTACTTTGTAGGATATCATCACCCCAGGACCCCAATAAATGTGAGAGAGAAGAAAATCGTGGCATATTCTAAACTATATCCCTAAACATGTTTTCAGAATTTTGCATCTCTTCAGCCAATGCATGCACATAATTACATAAAAGATGCATGCTTAATTGTGCGTCTGGAAGGGGATGCATTTTATATAAGCAAGTGAACATACAGTTATGTGTATAAATTCCAATGAGATGGACAAAGTTAAACCTGTTTCTCTGGAAACTCCTTAGGGTGATCATTTTCCGAACTGTGTTTATCATCCCAATCTTCCCAAGCACTAATCAATGCACTGTCATAAGGACCCTGGCACACCCGTAGACTGTGGAACAAAAAGATAGTTAGAATTCGCTGAATGTGAATATATCTTACAAGTAGTGAACTACGGCAAGTATATAATTCTATACTAACACCCATCTTAAATTATATGCGGGCTTAAGTAGACCAGCTTGGGCAATTTCAAGCCTAGCAAGCTTTAGTTTAAGGTTCTTGCTTTTGCGGGTTAACCTTGATAAAACCCAACCCTGTGCTAACAGCACTTGATATTGGTTTGTTTGGAGTAAAGTCAGACTATCATCATCCAATGTGAAGAACCATTGCATGCACATATATGTGAGCCTAGCAAATAAACTCAATGTAAAGTTGCACTTGTTGCACATTGTCAATTCCAAAAGATGCTAAGTGGTTGCAGAACTATAGAACTTTGGAGTAGTCGAGTAGAAGACATACTCTAAGGTTTCGATGAATGTTGAGCATGCATTGCGGGCATCACTATCATGTCTTCTTAGATGATTAAGAGTCTGAGAAAGTACAACCTCCTCGAGAAGTTCTTCTGACCTCTGAAGCATAACAAAAAAATGGCTCAGCAAAACAAGGCTAATCATAAGAAAAATAGCTTTAGAGATGCAACTAAGATTAGTACCTTTTGTACTTCCCCATTCACTTTCAAGTCTCCATCTATTGGAACTATTTTACAAACAGTATTTCCAGCTTTAAAGGCTTCTCCATATGTACCTTCTCCCACTTTGGTAATACTTTTTGGGTCACTGGTTCAAGAGAGTTCCATTTTCATTAGCTCAAGAATCCAGGAGTTGCATTCAAAGTTGTAACAGCACAAACGAAGTAGAAAATAAAATGTGGAACCTTAAAACAACAATTCCGACCATTGCCAATATAAATTATGAATTATGATAAATGTACTGATTCCTAAACCATTTCTATCTTTAACAACATCTTCTAAGTTTGAGCAACTCAAAGAAAAAACCTTTTGGAAAATTAAAAAATTAAAGATAGAGCACCAAATGTTAGGAATAGGAACAACCAATATTTGGTGAACACATCCAGCAGAGTTGATGGAACCAACTGTCCACAGACTGCCAAAAGTGAAGAAAACGGATCCACTGAAGTTGATGTTGACACTAAAGATAGTTTACTAATAGCAGCTTCAATGTCCTTAGAATCAGAATTCCGTTCAGGCACATATTTACTGATCGAGTAGGCACTGATTCTTCTTTGAATAGAATGCAGACCTAAATTGACTTTTGAAGATGATTTTTCTGGGGTTTCCAAATTTATGATGGCGAAATCATCACCATAAATAGGTTCCAAAGGCATGACTGGAGTTTCTAATAACTTCGACAGTGTACTAGAAGGTCCACAACTGTAATTTAACTTCTTCGAAATAAGCCACTCCTCTAATCTTGATGACAGATGTGGAATAGGATTGGCATCATTTTGATTGCCAGTGACCCATATAGCAGAATTTTTGGGCGAGGGACTCTCCTCGAGCAACTCAAAAGCATCAACTTCTTGAAAGTATTCCCTCTCTTTCTCAAAGTTCGGATGCTTTACAGCCTTTCCCTATAAAAACCAGAAATGAAAGTAAACAAATTTGAGTGCCCAACAAGAACGAAAGTTACTAACATGCTCTATGCCTTAGAATAATTGTCATGTCACATTAGAGGCAGTAAACAAAGATAAATTCTTACTTTTGGAACAGGCGGCCTGCCCTTTCTTTTTGCGTGCTTTTTTTTAGGTCGATTGTCCACACACGCAGCAACAGCAATACTTACTCTCCCTCTGCAGCAAGCACCAAATTAAACAACAAAAACATGAAATAACAGCAACAAAAAACAAATTCAGAAGAGAAATTTTAGTTAAAAAGGGGTACAGGAGATGCATTTTTTGAATTAACATGCATTTCTTGGAAAAAAAAAAAACTTGAGCAAAAGTTTTAGATTATAATCCTCAGCTGATAAGCCCCCCAACATAATATAAATTTTTAGAAATAAATAAACTTTCATAAACAATAACAGAGAGCATTGGGATTGAATTTGAACCTGATTGAAAGGGAACGATTCCAACTGACCCGCTTAGTGTCGGCAGCTAAACTCAACCGATTCTCCTTATTCGATTCCAACTGTTTCCTGTGAATAACAAAGAAAGTGGGAAATGGATTTTTCAAAAAACGAAATAGAAGACAACTCGAAATTAAATTAGACACAGGAAATAAGAAAATCGAGAGGTTTATCATTTATGGGCTTTACAAATTGACATCTGGAGGAGTTTTCTGGGGTTTTCTTCTTCGATAAATCACTTCAATCTTCGTGGGTTGTTGTTGCTCTTCTTCACCAATGATTTCTAACCACAAATCAACTTCATTTCCACCTGAAATATCCCATTTTATGTAGAAATTATCATGCTCTGGTCAGCAATTAAGAAAAAAAAATTGAAATTGTGGACTAATTTGAGTACCTGCTCTGGAAGCCATATATGATTTAACGGTAAGTTAATTCTCTTGACAAGATCCGTGCAGAGAGAGAGGGAGTTTGAAATGAGTTTCTGGGCGGGAGCAGCCTCGGGGAAAGAGCAGTTGGAGACTTGAAGTTCAGCCATCGCTTAAAATAAAAACGGTGTGTTTCGTTATCTCGATTTGCTTGCCTTGTTTGGGTTAAGAAAGCCCAACTCTCAAGGAAAGAAAGCCCAATTCTCAAGCTTGCCTATTTCGCCTAATTAGTGTCAAGAAAAATTATTTTCAAAATGAAGAAGTATCCCTTAATTTTATTTTATTTCATTTCATTTTCATTTAATTTAATTTAAAAAAATAATAATTTCAATTTAAATAAATTATACATTTATTATTATTTAATTGATTCTTACAGTATTTGAATTTATATAATAGCTAATTTGCTGAAATTCAAATTATTTGTATGTCAAATTGTAGCTATTAGAAATAATTTTCATCATAAAATAAGTTTTTCATAATATAAAATGACTAATTTGTTAATAATAATAATAAAGGTGAGCAAAAATTCCATTTTGTCTACATTATTGTAGAAAAGTTGAAATATATATCATAAATTTGATTTTTATGATATTCTTCATCACTCGTTATATAAACCATCACAAATTATAATTTTTTAACCAAAATAAATATTGGTATTAAAGAAAAATTATTTGATAATTTTTCATATTAATATGAAAATAAATAAATTATTATTTAGAAAATATATATTTATAGTTAAATTATATCTTAATACAGATATTTTAATTTGAAAATACTTTTATACTCATGGGAAAGGCATGTTTTGATGGAAAAAAATTTAAAAAAAAAAAAAGAAGAGAAAATGTTTGGTGGCAAATAATAAAACTAGCTAAAATCAAGAAGTTTTTTTTTTTTTTTTTTGGGGGGGATAAAATAATCAAGAGGTTCACTATTAGAAGGAAAAAAAAAATGATGACTTCAATTATCAAACATTGAAAAGATGGATAATTGTTAAAAGCCAAATCCTTTACGCGTGTGTTAATGTCCCACACTACTATCCATGTCAAGTTATCAAATCATAATCATACTTTCTATATTTGATACCCACATTTATGTCATTTTTATTATAATTCTAATCACTTCAATGTGACACTTTCATGCTACCAAACCAACCTTTATATATAGTAAATTTATATGGATTTATACATATATATATATGTATTACTTAAATTTTACTTAAAGTATATATATATATATATTACTTAAATTTTAATTATATTATTATAACTTTTTCATGAAAAAAAAATCTTTTGAGATGTGAAAAATGAAAGGTATAGAATTAAAAGACATATTTATCATTATAATTATTGTTGTTGTATTTTTAATTTATATAGTCGATTATAAATTTATTGTTTAAAAAGCATATATTTAATGTTAGATTATGTATTAGGATCCATTATTTTTATTATTACAAGAAATATGCATATAATTTTTCACTTTTAAATAAGAGATCGGCAATCAATCTAAAAAATATTTTGATTACGGCCAATGCACAACCCAATAAATCAATAAAAATTTAAGGCACATTAATGAAGTTTTAGGATTTTGATTAAGACTAGAAGGAGAGCAACAAGCTAACTCTATTGTGTATGTATGCCCAAAAATAATAATAATAATAATAGTAATAATAATAATAATAATTTTCACTTTTATAAGTCATCCTAACAATTCTACTACGCAAAATGGAAACGATAAAAAGAAGAACAAAAAGAAAAGTTGAAAATCTTTTTGATTTTTTTCTTTACCATAAATGACAATTTTTTATTTATGATTATGTATTTATTAGCTAAAATTTCATAATCCAAATGCAATTTACCTTTCAAATCATAACTTGTTACGTTTTCATTTTCATAATTTGACACATTAGACTAGACTAATCAACCTCCATGCTTTTTTTGTGAAAATTCATGCATTATATACTAAATTGCTATTAAATCAAATATAGTGGAAATAATCAATTAAATATAAATTAATTCATCGAGAAAAATTTAAAAGAAATTTTTTTAGCTTTTTATTTAATAATAAATTAACATTATGGATTAATCATATTATGTTCATTTTTTTATGTAATGAAAAATAAAATTTTCAAATTCGTATTAATTCAAAAAAATTATCGATGCCCATATGAGGAAATTTTTATTTATTTATTTGTAAAAGTTAAGCAGAAACTATTATTGGAAAATAGATAATAACCAAATTATTACTTGTTAGTCCATCTTTATTCATTTATTTATGTAAAAAGATGGGGAAATTTTTTATTTTTATTATAGGTTTTGGTTAAATTTTTCATAGTCAACCAATATCATTAAATTAGACAAGTTTCAATCAATTAAGATAGTGGATTGAATGTCATTTTTTTCCTTTTAAATTTAAGGGAAAAAAATTCAAAATGCTCAAGAAAAATTGAAATGTATGATCTTTTTTGGGTAAAAGCCCAACTAGCAGTCTACCATGGAAAGTTTGATAAAAAGAGTTTAATTATTGATGGGATATCTTCAAAAATATCCTAAAAATAAAATTAGTCTTAAAAATATTTATTTTTATTTTTTAAAATATCACTTTTTAATTTTTAATTTTAAAGATATTCATTTTTTAGAGGTATATATTTAATATATATATAATAAAATTAAAAATATATTTCATTCTTAAAAAACATACACTTAATATATATATTTAATATATTAAAAATATAACAAAACAATGGATATTTTAAAAACTTAAAAAAAAATGACATATAACGTAATTTTTTCATTATTGACAGGCATAGCAACTTTATCTCATTTAATGGGCCCTTTACAGTTATTGGCCCACACCTTTATAAACTGGAATTTTGGGATTAACCTAATAGCACTTAATTAATTATGAATCTATATAATATCAACACGTTTATATAATTTTTTTTTAAAATAAAAAATATATTTGATAAAAAAATAAAATATATGATATGCCATTTCTAGAAATTTTAAATGCTTTACGGTTTTTGGAAAATTTCAAAAATATTTTTTAAAATTTAAAATATATTATATGTTTATTGTTTTTTTAAAGAATAATATACAAGAATACAAGCATTTATGAGAGGCCGAAGTCACATTATGTGTATACTTTTAGTATGCTAAAAATAAAATGGATATTTTTAAAAATAAAAAATAAAAAAAAATATTTTTGAAAAATGATATTTTTAAAATGTTATCAATTAGATATTTTTTGTATAAAATCCATGTTGTTTTATTGTTCATGCTAAAATTAAAAAATAATTAGAAATAAATTATAAATTTTACAAATAAAAACAATATTTTTTCTTGTAATTTCTATCAACAATTCCAATCTTTGTAATAAAAATAATAATACTATTTAGTTGATTAATCAAATTTCACCATCGCCGGGATTATAGGAATTAAATGCAATCTAAAATTTTAATATATATATATATATGGGTGACGGACTGCTTAATTTAAGTGAAATGACATTAAAGATTACAATTCATTCCAAAAAAAAAAACATTAAAGATTACAATTAGTAAATCAATCACTATGACTGCACATATGTTTGCTTTATTCGTTTTGTATCTTTTTCTTTTTTTTTTCTTCTCGTATATATATATATATATATATATTAGTACAAGATAAAACAGCCTTTTATTGCATGATTGACATATGGTAATTTATAATACGTTACTATAAATAATATTTATTATATTTAAAAATATTATATGATATAATAAGATTAAATAAAGATTTTAATATTATTTTATTTAATTTAATATTATTTTAAAATTTTTAATATTTTATGAAAATAAAAAAATATTTATTATTTTAGTATTTAATTTTTTTTTGATATTTTTAAAATATAAAATTATAAAACTACGAAAAATTATTAAATTCAAACTATGAAATTGTCATAAAAAAATCGTATTATAGAATGTGAAAATCAAAATAAATAAGAATTAAATAATGGCAACCCATAAAACAACAAAGTATAAGCAGAAACCATTTTTAAAAATTAAGTTTCGATTAAATCATTATGAAGTCAGGAATGTAACTCATGTGAAATATGATGACTGATATAAAGACTGAAATTGAAACGAAGGCTATAAATAATAAACTAATCAGTAACATAATTTGATTCATAATAGACATAAAAAATAATTAAGCAACAAGAAGTTGAGCCATAACCTAACTATTAAAATTTACTGTAATCACTTTATAACGTGTATAATTTTTTTATTTAATTTATTAAATATCAATAAATATTCTAATTTTCATTGTTATACATTATAATGAATACTTTGAAAGTCATTTTACAAGAGAGAGAGGGGACCAAAATTCTTGTCAAATTCCATATAGAGTTGCTTCAGTAACATCCTTTGTTGTAGTTTATATAAAATGTGACTTGACATAGAATGTAGATAATAATAGCATCCATTTTCAGTTCCTTCAATGTTTTCTCAGCTGTTTAATCAGGTAAAAATTGAAGAAGAGTTACATGAAAAAAGGAAAGAAAGTTAGGCAAAATTTATTAAATGGAAAGTACAATTAATTGATGAATGAAGAAGAATAAGAAAAACAAATAAATAGCTTAAGTTGAACCATAAATTCATTTAAACCAAACTTTGTCACTTCAAATTTAAATTTCAACAAAACATCAAGATTTGAAATGCACCCACCTGGCCTCCAATTTTGTATTTGGATTTTGGATCATATCTTTATCAATACCAATGTCTTTAGGTTAGAGACAATGATTCTTATGCAATAGCAATCAATAATTTAATATATGAAAAATATTAATGGTGATATGATTAGATTGAGAACATTTAAAATTTATAAAATTATAAAATTTTCTATTAGGAGATTTGCACTATCTTTTATGGTTCGAATAAATTTATGAAATTTTTTGAATTTTTAGAGATATTTTGAGTAAAATAAATAAATCTCTTTTTTAGAGGTTTCAAAATAAATCTCTTACTTACAGGATGAGATATTTAAAAAATATATAAATTTCATTTTAATTTTAGCTCAATCCAACAGTCAATTTTGAATTTATAAAGTTGTTAAAATTTGTTAAACCACAGAGAAAAGGATAAAAAATACTCTATTAACTAATAATGTAGGTATAAATTAATAAGAGAGAAAACGAAAACGAAAACGCTCTGCTAGGGTTCGCTGAAACGCTCACTACGGCAACCACTTCTTCACCGGCGACTGCCCCTCCTGGGCAGTCACGGTCTTTCCTAGACGTTTTCCGACAGGGATCCACTATGTCTCATGCTGATAGACTATTTTCGGAAGCAAATTTGGGAGCCTTGGAGATTTCGGATTCAAGATTTAAAGGGTATCCCTCTGTTGCGTTTTCTCATAAAGATATTGAGGAATTTGCTCGGCCATTCAAGCATGCATTAGTCGGCCATTTCTCCTCTGGCAGACCATCGAAGAAAGCTTTACAAAAAGGTTTCGACTCGATTGGTTTCAGGGGACCTTTCTCGATCGGACTACTGAATGATTTGGATGTGCTTATTAATTTTCAAACAGAGGACGATTTCTTGCACTGCTGGTTACGACAACTATGGTTCTTCAATGGGTTTGGCATGCGCGTCTTCAAATGGACTCCAGAATATAACCCATCCTGTGACAGTCCGATCTATCCAATTTGGGTCTCGATGAACGGTTTGCCAATTCATCTTTTCCATAAACGAGCTCTGTTCTCTATTGCAAGCCGGATTGGAGTTCCATTAAAAATTGATGCAGCTACCGCTTCTCTTTTCAGACCTTCAACAGCTCGGGTATGTATTGAAATTGACTTGTCTTGTGTCTTGCCTGATAAAATCTGGATAGGAGATGAAAATTCTGGTTTTTTCCAAAACATTTTGTATGAAAATTTGCCAAATTTTTGTAATCGTTGCTTCAAATTGGGTCACTTAATGACCAATTGTGCTGCTGACAATGATATGGTTACTGATACTAAAGGCATTGAGGCTGTTAACTCAGAAAAAATTTGGATTCCTAAAACTAATTCTCGGACTGTTAACTCTACAATCACTGATAAAGCCAAATCTGTTCAATGTGAAGTTGCTAAAGCTAACTGTGATAAGATTGTTTCTGAGAAGGTTGAGCATGTTTTGAATACTGCCATTCCAACAATAAATTCAAACTCTATCTCCTTACATGAATCCAACACTAATGATAAGGGCAAGGGCAGATTAGAAGTATCTTCTATAGAGGGAATTGTTGATGCTACTGAGGGCAAGGATGTAGCCTCAGATAATCTGATTTTTGATACCCAGAAGCTCTTTATTACTTCCCCAGCTGCTGTTAGTATTGAGGAGAGAGTTTTAGAAGATGATTCTGGCTTTCAAACTGTTAAATCTCGTCGTGGCCGTTCTAATAAGAATGTCTTAGGTCTTGAGATAGTTAGTGAATCAGACATTGATTTGGATGAAACTCAAGCTCAAACTGAAACCAAATCAGACCAAGATACTGCTGTTGTTAACAAAAAGAAACGGGGTTGGCCCAAAGGGAAAAAATGAACTACAATAGGAAGCTCTTCTGAACCCAATACTGCTGGAATAGTTTCTCCCATTGAAGGTATTTCGGTTACTTTACCTATCTCTAACTCGGTTCAAAATCTTGCTTCCTTGAATCAATGAATGTTCTATTTTGGAATGTAAGGGGTATTGATTCCTCTTTACTTCGTTTGTCTAATCTCATTAAATCACATAAGTTGGCTTTGCTAGTGTTGATTGAACCTTTATCCTCTGTTTCTAAGATGAATTTTTTGGCTAATAAATTCGGGTTCACATAATCTTTTGCTTCGACTAGTAATAAAATTTGGATCTTGTGGCGTGAGAATATCTTTAAACTATCTAAGTTCATGGATGCTGGTCAGTTATTGACTTGTGAAGCTGTTCATTTCCAGTCTGGTTTTGTTTTCAATATCTCAGCTGTTTATGGAGGTCATGATAGGGTTGTCAGACATGATTTATGGGATGCTATGTTCAAAATTTCCGATTCTTGCTCTTTGCCTTGGATTGTGGGGGGGGGGGGGGGGAATTTTAATGTTATTAAATATAGTACTGAATATGTGGGCTCAGGAAATGTTGAGCTGAATGGAATGCAAGATTTTGTGGCTGCTTGTGATGACTGTGGTCTTCAGGATATTCCTTTTCAAGGTAATGAATTTACATGGACGGGCATTCGCCAGAATGGTCGAGTTTGGAAACGTCTTGATAGGATCATGGCAAATTTCTTGTTATTTGATGCTTTTGATATTGTTTCAGTTCATCACTTAAGTAAGAATTCTTCAGAACACTCGCCTCTACTTTTTTGTTGTCAAAAAACCGAGTTCAAGTATCCTAAATCATTCAAATTCCAACATATGTGGCTTCAGGATGATTCTTTTCTTTCTACTGTGAAACTTCACTGGGACAGTGATTTTAATGGAGGTGGTATGTCTGGTTTGTTTACCAAGCTTCGTTCTCTTAAAAAGGTTCTTCGGGAATGGAATCAAAATAAATTTGGAAATATTTTCTCTGGAATCAAAAACGCAGAAGAGGAGGTCATTCAAGCTGAAGATAAATATGTGATTGATTCCTCAGATTTTAATTTACAGGATTGGAATAAAAAGCAGGCAATTTTACACCAGAAATTAAAGATTGAGGAGATTTTTTGGAAACAAAAGTCCCATATTAATTGGTTTCAGGATGGGGATCGTAATACCATGTATTATCATAATTTTGTTAATATGAGACGTAAGCAATCTCGTATTAATTTGATTAAGACTGATACTGGTGTGCGATTAGTTGAGCAAGATGATATTGGTGCAGAGGCGGTTCGACACTTCCAAACACTGTTTGCTTCTGAGAATAATTGGGATTTTTCTTGTTCTACCCCGATTTTGGATAATATTCCTTCTCTTGTTTCTTCAAATGAAAATGAGGCGTTACTTTCCATTCCTGATGCTCTAGAAATTAAAGCTGCGGTGTGGCAATTAAATCCTAACAGTGCCCCAGGTCCTGATGGGTTCGATGGGTGTTTCTTCAGGAATTGTTGGGATATTATAGGTCGAGATGTAATTAGTGCTGTTCAAGAGTTCTTTTTGGGGGTCCCTGTTCCTCGAGCTGTTGGTAGTGCGACTATTATTCTACTTCCTAAGGTTGCTAATCCAAATATTTTTGACAATTATCGCCCTATTTGTCTTGCTTCTTTTTTTAGCAAGGTATGCACTCGTATCTTGGCTAATCGGATCATTCCAATATTGAACAACCTTATTTCTAAAGAGCAAGCAGGTTTTCTCAAAGGTCGATCTATTCATGCCCAGATTATGTTGGCTAACGAGATTTTTCATGATCTCGATAAAAGAACCTGGGGTCATAATATTGCTCTCAAATTGGATATGGCCAAGGCTTTCGATAGGGTCTCATGGGACTTTCTCCGAGCTATCTTACTTAAATTCGGTTTCTCTGATAAATTTACTCAACTTATTCTTGGTTATTTGGGTGCTACCCATCTTTCGATATTGGTTAATGGAGTGAACTACGGTTTCTTTCAAGTCAAGCGAGGGGTTAAGAAAGGAGATCCACTTTCTCCTTTATTGTTTATTCTTGCATCTGAAGGTTTTTCTAGAGGTTTGAATGATTTAATCTCTAAGGGTAAAATTCGGCCCTACATGCTTACTAGAGGGTGTCCTATTGTTTCTCACCTTGCTTTTGCTGATGATTTGTTGATTTTTATTAATGGTGATGCTAGATCTCTTAAGTTTTTTAGAGCTTTTTCAGATTTGTACCAGCGAGTTTCAGGGCAGCTGATTAATTATGCCAAAAGCTCGTTCTATGTCTCTGATAAAGCTAAGAGAACTATGGTGCACAAGTTCGAAGATATTCTCACCATTCGTAAGGGCACTCTCCCTCTTACCTACTTAGGTGCTCCTGTCTTTAAAGGTATTATTAGAGCCTCTTATTGTTCATATTTATTGCAAAAAGTGGATGATAAACTGGCAGGTTAGTTAAAACGTTTCCTTAGCCCAGGTGGTCGCCTTATTCTCATTAAGCATGTGTTGAGTGCCATCCCGGTTCATATCATGGGAGCTCTTTTACTGCCTAAATCCATTATTATTGGTTTGGAAAAATGCCTTGCTAGATTCTACTGGAGTGGGACTGATACTTTAAAACATCATTGGGTAAGTTATGATAAGATGTGTTATCCCGTGACGGAATTGGGTTTGGGGATTAAATCATTGGTTGCTCTTCAAGAAGCTTTTTCAATCAAGAGACTATGGATGTATCTCTCAAGAGATTCTCTTTGGGCAGAATGCCTTTCTGGTAAATATGGTCGTCGGGGAGATTTTGTATACTCAGCTCTTGACTCACCTGGATGGAAAAATTTATGCAGAATTTATGAAAAACACCATGATACCCTTTCTCTTGTTGATGATAATGTAGTTTGGAGAGATGGCAAGAAATTTTCCTTATCTCTAGCATATGACATGGTTAGAGACAAAAAGGAATCTAATCCTGAGATTGCTTGTATCTGGAACTCTGTGGTCCCTGCCAAATTGTCCATTCATACTTGGCGTGTGTTTCAGGATTCTCTTCCGTTACCTCACAAAATTCAACAGCTTGGAGTTTCCTTATGTTCGGTTTGCTTGTTCTGCTTTAATGCTCCTGCATCAATTTCTCACATTTTTCATGATTGTCCTAAGATTCATGGTCTTTGGAATTTATTTTGTGAATACTTATTTCCTCAATGCAGGCGTCGTGCTTCTTTATTTCATGAGTTGAAATCTTGGCTTAGATTAGCTAAGTCCTGTTCCATGAAAGGGCGTCTGGCTTGTATTTTACCACAGGTTATTTTGTATGAAGTTTGGTGTGCTTACTGTTCTTCTGCTTGGGGTACTCAAACTTTTTGCTTACAGGCTGTGAATCATAGAATTTTGAAACTCCTCCTTAGTTGGGGTGCTATTCACTCGGGTGACAAGTGGGCAAGGGAGAGTTCTTGTTATGATTTTTTGCCTACTGGTTTTGGGAGATCCACCATTCGGCCTAAACTTGTGTATTGGGTAAGACCCCCAATGGGTTGTATGAAATTGAATGTTGATGCTTCCTTTTCGGAGCAAAATGCGACAGGAGGGGCTGTTTTGAGGGATGAATCTGGTTATTTTATTGGAGCCTCTTCTTTCATTTTACAGGCTAATTCTCCTTTTCATGCTGAATTTAATGCTTTATGGAATGATTTTTGTTGGTGTTGCGATCAAGGTATTTATCCACCCAAACTCCATATCGAAAGTGATTCCCTTACATTAGTTCAACAACTAAATGGGGAGGCTCCTTCTTCCATGTATTTGATTGATCGTGCTCGTGAGGCTCTTCAAGGGTGTGTTATTTCATATATCCCCAGGGAAGGTAATGTAGTTGCCCATTCACTAGCTTTTCAATGCAGGCTTGATGGTTATTCCAGGCATTTCTGGTCCTTGCTTTCTCTTCCTAAGAGAATTGTTGGCATGATCTTGACGGATGCGGATGGACTACCATATGTTTCTTTTAGATATTAGGCTCTTTTTTTTCTTTGCCTATCATGTAATTTTGGCTTTCTTTTTTTATTTTCTCTGTCTTTATAGAGGTTGTAACTCAAACTTTCTCCTTATTTAATCTTTTATAAATATTGCCGGTGGTTTCGCCCACCTTTACAAAAAAAAACTAATAATGTAGGTTTGTATATATATAAATAATATATAATAAATGATTTATTTATAAGTGATTTGACCGTTTTGATGAAAACCCAAATCCAATAATCAATGTGCAAAATATTAAAATTCATATAATAAAATTTAGTTAGTAAACATTTAGCCGAAGAAGAACAAGTTGCAACTTGGAAACAAATATATTTTATTTAATTAAAATTAATTCAACAGGAGAATAAAAGGGTACATTTCCATGTGTTGTCCCATTAATATGAGGGCATAGGATCCCTTATAAAGAAAGACAACTCCAATAAAATGACCCTATTAATTTCTGAATATTTAGTTAGGAGAAAGTTTATATTTATAAAATATATTAGTTAATATGTCATAATAAAATTATCACAATTTTATTGTAAAATATGTTCAATTATTATTTTCTATATATAGAGATGTATTTAGAATATATATTAATTAATATGTAACCATAAAATTATTATACTTTTATTATGAAATGTGATTGTATTTTTATACATGAGTATTTTTCTTTAAAAAAGCAAAACTATATGTGTATTTTTCTTCAAAAAAGCAAAACTACATATATATATATATATATATATTTCTTGTTTAAAACCATGGGTTTGTTAGGGTTTCTTTGTCTAATAGCACAAACCAGCAAATTTTATATGATTAAACTGTTAATCTTGCCATTAATTAGTGATTTATTATACTGAAACTGAGATAAAGAGACAGAAAATATTCCAATAATAATGTTTTATCAAATATTATAATATATATTCGCACTAAGGAAGCATTAAAATATATATACATTAAAATAATATAAATTCATACAGTAAAATATGACCATATTATTAATTAATATGGTCATAAGCATAACTACAAATTAATTATTGTCAAAAAAAAAAAAAAGCTAGTGATCACGTTGCTTGCAGCTAAGTCTATTAAACGGAGACTTAGGTCCCTGTGAATTGTGAAACTACCAACAGTAAAACAAATATACTTTAGAGTTAATTAAAAAAAATCAACTTGACATATTAATGAAAAAATATTTTGTACTAGGTGTAGATCCGCATGATGTATCGATTTATTTATTTTTTATTATATTTTATATATTTTAATTATAGTTATCATATATATTATATTTAATTTTTTTATAACAAATTTTTTTTAAAGTCCTAGCAAAATTTATTAGTAAAATATATTGGTAGTATAAATTTTTATTAATTTAGTTTAATTTATAAAAATTTTTGAATATAAATTTATGTTATGTAAAATTATCTTTTTAAAAAATTATTAAATAGAATTTCATAATTATTATATTTTCATAGTTTTATATTTGTATTTTTAATTTTACTATAATATTTTATATGAAATATTAAACATTATGGTTGAATTAAATTCTTAAATATATTGTCTTATTTTTTATTATTTAATAAACGTAATAACATAATTATATGATGTTAGTATTAATTTATATAGTATTATAGTATTACAATAATAATATTTTTCTATCATGTTTATAAATAATAAAAAATATTTAAATTTAGGCTAAATAGCAATTAGACTGTCTAAAGTATATTATAATTCCTAACTCAAATTTTTTCATAATAATATTTATATAAACGATTAACGAAATTTAATTTAAAAAAAAATACATTTGACACTCTAAGCACATTATTACTAAAAAATTGGCTTTTATTTTTTTTAGTATTTAAAAAGCAAAAAAAACAAAATTTTATTTTCAAATATAATTTTATAAGAAGGTAAAATTTTAAACATTTATAATAAAGTCAAAAAATTAATTTATACAAATAGCTTTAAACTCAATTCTAAATAAAATTATTAATTTATTCATATTAATTTTTGGTTAGTAGACCATTTGTTAAAATTTATTTTGATAAAAGTTGACTAGCTATATTTAACTTAAATTTGTTTCAACTAACGTAGCTGAAAACTTTCATTTTTTATTTATTGAAAAAATCTCCATATTTTAAGTTCAAATAGATTATAATTATAACTATTAATTGGTCTTCAGTCTAAGTTGATAAGTATACATTTATATATATTTTTTTATTTATAAATTATATCCTATTTATCATTTTAATAAATTACTTGATATATAAAAATATCTATTATATTTATATTTAATATTACTAATTAAAATATTTAAAAACTATATTTTATACTAAAACAATATATATAATAAAGAAATATTATGTAATTTTATATTTTTAATAAAATAATTAATTTCTCTTATTATTATGAAATGAAAAATATGGCTATAATGAAATATAATTATCTAGTAAATTGAGTAATGGATTTGACATTTATTTGAAGAAAAAAAATACTGTCAGTATTCTTTTTTTTATTAATGACTATTTAATTCTAAATTTACATGCGAAAAAGAATTTTTAATTTTATATAAATTTTATAGTTTTGAATTAAATTAAAAAATAAAACTTAATATTTACATATTATGTAAAGTAGCATGTAAGATTATGGTACTTTCTCCATTATAAAGAAAATTGTCTAATATATATCTAATAGGTAGAAAATAATTTGTAATAACATTAAGAAAAAGACTATATATTATATAAGATGTGATAAGTTGATGATCGATTTATAGAAAAATTAATTATAAAATTAATATTAAAATAAAAAATTAATTAAAATATTTTTATAATAAAAATTAAAAAATAGATAAAATAGATATTGAAAGTAAGAGTTTTGAATTTAACATAATTGTGTCCATTTGCATCCAACATAGCTTTTCTACATTATCTTTTTTTATGATACAATTTCTATAACTTGAATAATTTATAAATTTATCGAAATTTTTATTATATTACTTTTTATTTAATTCCTCGTGACAAATTTAAAGAGGATTTTGAATAATTTAAGCTAATTTAAAAGGATATATAATATCGAAATAAATAGTTAAATGAAGAAAATTTTCATAAGTGAATTAAATGATGAGATGATATGTTAAATATTTAATATATTAATAAATTATTAATGAATAAGTAATTGTTGATATATATTTTAATTGAAACTCTTAACATGTGAAGATAAAAAATTAAATTTAATATATTATTATTAATAAATTAATATTTTTAATAATTAACAAACACTAATGAATTTTAAAATTGAAATTATAAATTAATGATGAAGATAAAAACTCATATATTTATATTTAATAAATTATTAATTTTTATTCTAGATATATCTATAAATTATTATGAATATTAAGAGTTTTATATTTTTTAACTTTTTAAATTTCTAAAAAATAATAAATATATTATTAAATTATATTAATATATAATTAATTTAATTTAATTTCATTATATTTATGTGTAATTAACTTTTAGAAAATTAAAATTTATAAATATAATTTATTTAATTAATATTAATTGATAGTTATTTAATAGGAGGTTAATAGTCATAAATATAATAAATATTAAAATTTATATTTTATATTTATTATTAAAATTAAATAAAATTTAATTAAAAAATAAAAGAGTATTATTTTAAAAATCGATTAGTGTGTAAATCTTTCAACACTTCTTATATCTTTAGCTTATATATATATAATATAGATATAGTTTAAAAAAAAAAGAGTCAATTTCAGTGTTTTTTTTATCATAATTTTTTTAAAATATCAAAATAACATATGAAAATTTAAATTTTAAATTAGAATATTAGCACATCATGAAAATACAATATAACCCTTATTCTTATAATAGTAAAATGTAATTAATTTTGACTTTATTGAAATAACAGTTTCTTCTATAAAATTTTAATATAAAGTTGTTATTTTTTGAGGACTGTTTGGTCTTTATATTAATAAGTGAGACATGCTAATATGATTTTATTTTATTTTTCTAAATTCTAGAGCCAAAACTATATCATTTTAATAGTGTTTTATGTAATTAAAAATTTGTAAATGGTTAAAATTGTTCTTCACGCGGTGCTCATTGAACCCCTTGCAAACTCTTTAATTGTCAAAACATTGAGGTTCTTCGAAACCATAAGACTTTTTTTTTTGCCTCATAAGTATTAGAATTCATTAATTAATTTATTTAATCTTTAATAATTCCGATTTTAATTAAGATTTTTATTTAAAAATTTTAAATTCTATAAATAATTTCAAAACAGCGAAATTTATTTTTTCAATTTATACACCTACAAAAAATTTTATTTTGAGAAAAATGTAGTTACTATAATTAAACTAAAAATGTAGTTACTATAATTAAACTAATAAATTTTCTAATATAACATTTCACTGGTATTAGATACACGATATGATTTTATTAAAATTAATAACTTATATTAATAACATTATACATCAAATAAGAATATGTTAAAAATTAATAAATTAATTATTGTTTTTAAAATTATTGTCTTTTTTACAAGATTATTATTAGTATTATTATTATTATTATTATTATTATTAACTTGATAGTTGACTTGAAAATTATGAATTAGATATATTATTTGTATAACTCTCACAATATTGATGTATCATATTTTTTTATATTTTTGCCTTTTAATAGTAATTTTTTTTATATTTTATTTTATCTATTGTTTATCTTTTCATTTCATTATTATATTTGCAATATACTAATTATAATTTTAAAATAATATATAAAATTTTACGAATAAGAATAATCTTTTAATTATTTTAAGATTAATATGTCTTTTGCATATATATATATATGTATGGTTTGAATTTTTGTTCTCAGCAAAATTATAATTTGATTTTTACAATAAATTAATTAAATATATAAAATTATTAAATTATTTTCACATAATATACGAGTTTAAGGCTAAATTTGTTGCAGTTAGTTTTCTAATCTTACAACATATCATATTTATTTAAAATATATTTTATTAAAAATAAATTCTTTAAAATTTATTGAAATTTCAAGATATTAAATATAAAAAAATATATTAATCGTCTATTCCATTTATTTAAATTTTTATATCCTCTCTGATTAATTTTTTATTTAACTAAAAAATAATATTTATATAAGTTCACCCTAATTTTAGTTTACTCGTAATATATAATTTATTTAATACCAAATATTTTATAGTATTGTGTTATATATTTATTTTTTATTTTGTTATGTGTTTTAATTTTTTAAAAATTTAAATTAAATTATTATTTATTATAATAGATATTAAAATTAATTTTATTTTTTTTCCATTTTGACACTGAGTACTATAAGATAATTAAATTTAGATTTATAAAAATATTTTATTTTATTTTGAATATAGTCAAAAAATATTTTTTTTCTAATTTTCCCTTTATTTTAAATAAAAATTAATAAAAATTATTATTGTTGCACTTTAGACATAATAATTTTGTTCATTAAAATTTAAGTGAACTAGCTGTGTTATTTTAGTCAAGTTAATTTTCAAGAATTTCAAAAAATTAATAATGAACAAAAGTTTAATTTAGCCCCTAAATTATAGGGAAAAGTCAAAATTGATATTTAAAGTTTTTTTTAATTAAATTAGTACTTTTTTTTTAATTTGGTTCAATTTGATTTGTTTTTTTTTAAATCGAACCGTTAAATAGTTAACGAGATAAGTTAATTTAGACTAAAATTAAATATTAGGGGCCAAATTAAATTTTTAAAAAATATTAATATAATATTTTTAAAAAATTATTTATTAGTTAATATTTTTAATATCAATAATTTATAATAGTAATAAATATTTTTATATTTTTATAATTTATAACAATTTAACAATATATAATTTAAAAACAATTAAATAATATATAAAAATTTATATTATTTAGGATTTTATAATATTTTTAACATAATATTATGAAATTAATATTGAAAATATTAAAAAATAATTTTTATTAAAATATTATAATTTATAATATTAAAATTATAATATTAATAAATATTAATAATTTTAATTTTTAATAAATTTTATATTTTTAATAATTAATTAATTTTAATATTATAAATTATTTATTAATTAATATTTTTAATATTAATAATTTATAATATCAATAAATATTTTTATAATTTTATATAATAATTATCTATCTTAGTTATATACCTTTAATTCTATTGAATAGACAATAAGAGCTAAAATTATGTTATTTTTTTTAATTTATGACCCTTTAATACATTACAATAGTAGATAATGCACTATTTATTATTTTTTATTTTTTTTGTTGATTAAAGTTTTTTTTTGAAATTTTTGAAAATTTTTAAATTTTTTTAAATTAAAATTTCCGAATTATATATATAATTATTAAAATTTTAATTATTTTTTAAATTATAGATTATTAAAAATATGAATTACAAAATTATAAAAAAATATTTACTAATATTTTAAATTATTAATATTGAAAAAATTAATTAATAAATAATTTATAATATTAAAAATTAAATAATTATTAAAAAAAATTAAAAATTAAAAACTAAAAATTAAAAATATTAAAATTTATTAATATTATACATTATAATATTTTTAATATAAATTATTTATTAATATTATTAATATTGATTTCATAATATATAAATAATATTATATTAAAAATATTATAAAACCCTATATAATATAAATTTTTTAAATTATAGATTGTTAAATTAATATATTATTTAATTATTTTTTAAATTATAGATTGTTAAATTAATATAAATTAAAAAAATATAAAAATATTTGTTAATATTGTAAATTATTGATATTAAAAATATTAATTAATAAATAATTTTTTAAAAAATATTATATTAAAATTTTTTAAAAATTCAATTTGGCTCATAATATTTAATTTTAATCTAAATTAGTCAATGTCATTAACTATTTAATAGTTTCATTAAAAAATGAATAAATTTGACTAAATTTAAAGGAAAAAGTATCAATTTAGCCTAAAAAAAATTTAAGAGTTAATTTGAACTTTTTACTATAGTTCAGAGATTAAATTAGACATTTATCCAATTAATAATACTAAACATGTTTTTTTATCATCAAAAAATAAAATTTAAATTTATTACCTATACCATATATGTATTTATTATGAGACAATAGATTGTTGATTTTTTTAATATAATAATCAAGATATTTTACTAATAAATAGGTAGGAAAAATAATATAATTACTATACATATTGTTATACTAAATACATCTTTAAAATAAAACCAGAAAAAAAAAACTTATTATAAAAATTTGAGAAAAAAAAAGTAATGATACTATCCATAATTAAACTTAAAGAATTTTTTTAATATAAATTTTTATTTCAGAGTTAACTTTTTCTGCTGAGTCTTATTAAAAGAAAATTATTAAAATTTATCTTAAAATTCTTAAATTTGAGTTTTGAAAAAATAATAGTAATTAATCTGTTTAATACATATATGTTCTACAATATTATAAAATAAATATCACTAGATTGTATATAAATTTAATACATCACATATAAATATAGAAATAATCAATAATTATGTAAAAAAATGAATTAAAATAATAAAAATGACTTAAAATTTTAATTTATATAAACAAATAAAATATTAAAAAAATAAGCTATTAACATACATGTAAATAGGCTAAAATTAACAGAAAATTTATTAAAAAAATCATGCCTATTATGAGATATTGATATTGTAAAATGGATAAAAAAATATGAGAAAAATAGTGATGTCATAAATATATATCCATAATACAATTATTTATTAGAATAGTTATTGAAATATTAATTAGAATATCATTAAAATGACAAATTCTATTTATATTAGAATTTTTTAATTTTAACAAATTTTATATTTGACTATAATGAAAAATAATTTTAATTAAAAATAATAATAAATCAATTAATTTAAAAATAAAATATCTCTTATATTAAAAAATTATATTACGAAGAATTCAAAATTTGTACTAAGAGTATATTGACATGATTATATTGACTCAATTTAAAATCATAAAATTTCATAATGAAATTTAATAAATATAGATTATATTTTTTAATTATTAATAATTATTGTATCATCGCGCATGTGATTTTCTAATTTATATATATTCATAACAAAAGAATGTTTTTTATTGTATATAATATATTAAGACATAAATTGATATAGTCACTCACTATAAATAAAATTGATAATTAATTAATTTAACTCATGATTGATAATTATTTTTTAATAATGATTTAATTTATTTAAATAATTAAATAATTAAAATTTATCATTAGTTTAAAAGTCAAATTTATTTTTTCATAAAATTATTTTTTGATAATAATTTTTGTATAATCTTTAATATATATAAGTAAATAAAAAAATATTTAAGATTCGAATTCGAATTGATACAAGTTTATAGTCACTAAGTATATTTCAGTGGTTTTGTCACATAATTTTATTTTTTTTGAAGAGTCACATAATTTTATTAATTAAAATTTTATTATTTTTTTCTTTTTAAATGACAGTGTAATTCTCTAATTTTCATCTTAATAACTATTGTCTCTTTTAGATTATTCTTTTTTAATTATTATTCATTAATACATGTTTTATTATATTAATCATATAATTGCTCCTTTTTTTTTTATTTTCTCTATCGTTATCATCAGTCATTACTTCTCAATCTTAATGGGGATGTTTGACCGACAAATTACACATTTAATGAGTGGTAAAAGAATTTTCATATCTTAATTCTTTTAACATGAAAATTATTTTTTAAAAAAATAAAAAAATCGTATTTGCTAATTTTTTTTTGAAAAAGGATGATGCCATTGTAAACCTTTTAATTTTAATTAGAAATTTTTAACATGTGCTCTCATAATATATTAAACAATAATAAATATTATAATTTTTATTGAAATTTATTAATGATTACTTTAATTTTAATGATAATTAATTTTTTTTAACAATGGCAATTGTAATTTAATTAGTATTACTGAAATCTAACCATATTTTATTTTAAAAAATTTTAACTATATACTTTGATTATATTGAGTTTATTTTCTTATTATATCAATGAATTCATAATATAATTAATTTTTTTAATTAATTAGGATTGGAAAAAAATTGAATATGGACAATGGTATAAATTTGGAAATGATTTTAATATTAAAATATATTAATAAATTTCATAACATTAAATATTTCTTAATAATGATTTAAGCCAAAATTTTCTAAATTTTGAAAGCAAAAGAATGCAGTGTTTAAATTATTGACTCTTGTTTATATGATTCTAATGATTTTTTTTAATATTGTCTAATGATTTTTTGTTTTTCAAATAAAACCTAGAAAAGAGAAAATTTAATTTTCAAAAAAGAAAACAAAGTGATGAGATAAATCAAGAAAGTGAATTAATCAAGAGAGAAAAAATGAGTTAATTTAAACTGATATTCAGTCACGTTCAAAACAGCAAATCAAGAAAATCCCAAGAAACCCTTTACACATTTCAATGCCTTCGCTTTTGCCTTCTGTTTTACTGTATGCAACAATGGTAGTAATGGATGTGTAATGGAAGGCATCTAAACTCATCACCTACCATTGATAACTCCATCTTTTCTTTCTCTTATTATTTCTCTTCCCCACCACTCTAAAAGAAAAAAGAAAGAAAAAAAAACCACCCCATTCACCACCAATTTTTTCCATGTCCATCATCTTCTTCTCTCTGCGACAACCAACATCAACAAAGACAACTTCCACTACAACAATAAAGACTCTTTCTTGTTGTCATTTTTGGCTTTGGATTCACAGAAAGCTCCACCCCATCTTAGATTTGCTCTCACATTTGCCCCCACAGGAGAGGAAATCTACTCTTTTTGGCTATATAGCTTCACTTTTTTGCAACAAGGTTGATTTGTGTTTCTTGGACATGGGTTTCTGTTGACATTGGTTTTTCTGGGTTTTCCAGTTTGAGATCTAGATTTTAAGAACTGTGTATGGTTAAGAGGTTTCAAAGATCTAGACTTTGAAGGCTGCTCTTGTGAACTTCACTGCAGAGAGGTAAGAGGTAAGAGAGAATGATGCCTTTGTTCTCTTCTTTCTTGCAGTGTTTATGCTAATAGTCAACTTTTTTTTTTCTTATTTTTTGGTTCTATTTCGTCAGAGGTATTTGCTGATATGAGTAAAACACTTTCATGATTAATGCAATTTATTTTTCGTTATTTTGGGATTGTCTAATTGCATTTTGTTATTTGATCTGCTGATTTTTATCCATTGAAATGCTTAAATTGACGTTCCATGCCTCTATGTATCTCGTTAATTTTTCATTTATGCAGTAAATGAAGTTTTTAGTATCTTCTCTCATATATTTGTTTGAGTGTGAAAACACTGGAAATATTTAAGTTTTATGAAAGTTCTGAGATTGGATAAAGGTTTTATTTTGTTAATCTAAATGATGCCATTCTTAATCTGCAGTTCTACTTTGATGAAGTTGCAATATTTGTCTTTATCTCAATTATGCAGGTTTTGGGCATTTGAAAAACACAAAAATGGCCAATGATCTCAACACAGAACTGTCCAAGAGAACTGCCATTCTTGGTCTCAAGGTGTGGGAAGTAATTGGGATTTCTGTAGCATTATTTATCATAATTATTCTCTCAATGCTGTCATTTTGTTTAACTTCTCGGAAGAAGTCAAGAAGAGATGGAAACAAGCTTCCCCTTAGCCAAATCCCAGCCGTTTCAAAGGAAATCAAGGAAGTTCGAGTGGAACAGATATCAACAAATGAATTTGTACCTCGCGATGGGATTCTTCTCACAATTCATGATAAAACAAGTGATAAAGATTCTGATAAAGTCATGGTCCATCTGGGTATGGGAAAAGTGAAGAATGGAGATAACAGCAGTCAATCAGGTTCTTTTCATAATTTAGAGAAAGATTGTGGATCACAATCAGGTGAAGAAGGGAGTTCTGGCACAGTAACCACATATAAACCTTCTTCTTCATATCCTATTACTTCTCCTTCTCCTCTAAGTGGTCTGCCTGAATTCTCTCACTTGGGTTGGGGTCATTGGTTCACGTTGAGGGATCTTGAGCTTGCCACAAACCGGTTTTCAAGGGAAAATGTCCTTGGGGAGGGTGGATATGGAGTTGTCTATCGGGGACATTTGATTAATGGCACGCCAGTGGCAGTAAAAAAGATCTTGAACAATTTGTGAGTTTGACATTAGCTTTGTTAATTTCCTTCTTCTTCTTCCTCTTTTCCTTTTTTTAATCTAGAAGGTTTATCTTCTTGTTCTGTCAAGTTCTTGTTTTAAAGAAACTCTTTAATTCTCATCTCTAGGGGCCAAGCAGAAAAGGAATTTAGAGTGGAAGTTGAAGCCATTGGCCATGTGCGCCACAAGAATTTGGTTCGCCTTTTGGGATATTGCATTGAAGGAACGCACAGGTGCCATTTTTTTTTTTCAAATGAATATCTTGTTATTTGGTTTGGAGATGAGATTAGATATAGGGTCTAGCTTGCTGCTTTATTGTGCATATGTTTCTTTTATTCTTATCCTATAGTTTCATTGTGATAATGAATACAGGATACTGGTTTATGAATATGTCAACAATGGTAATCTGGAACAATGGCTTCATGGAGCTATGCGCCAGCATGGGTATCTGACTTGGGAGGCTCGCATGAAGGTTCTTCTTGGCACAGCAAAGGCGTAAGTCAAATTCATTTCATTTCTTTTCGGAATTCCGGTTCCCATGTTGACTTTGTATGTTTCTTGCAGTCTTGCATATTTGCACGAGGCTATTGAGCCAAAAGTGGTGCATCGAGACATCAAGTCAAGTAATATATTAATTGATGATGACTTCAATGCCAAAGTTTCTGATTTTGGCCTGGCCAAGTTGCTTGGAGCTGGCAAAAGCCATGTCACTACTAGAGTTATGGGAACCTTTGGGTATGCGTTTTTATTTTTTACCCTCAAATTCATGACGTTGCTGCCTTTGTAGATGATGTTCCAATAACTTCTTGCTCTTTCTTCATTTTATTTCTTTTTCTTCGATGGAAGAGGAATTCATCCTATTCTTCTTTCTCTTACAAATATTATCCTGCAGATACGTGGCCCCTGAATATGCAAATACTGGGCTTTTGAATGAAAAGAGTGATGTCTATAGCTTTGGGGTTTTGCTCTTGGAAGCTATTACTGGAAGAGATCCTGTTGATTACGGTCGTCCTGCTCATGAGGTATGCAACAACTATACGCACAAAGTTTATTAAATTGCTGACAATGCAGCTAGTAAATTGTAGCCATAAAAAATTAACAAGCAATGAAAAATTTCTACATCTTATTCTTACATCTACTTAATGCTGTTATGTTGTTAGTTAAACATTTTGAGACAAAGCTCATTAACTTTGCTTTTCTTGATTGCACTAGATCTACCTCAAGGGTTTCTGAATTAGGCCAATGAGTAGACTGAGTAGCTTCTGTTCATCATAGATGGGTCAGAATAACCTAAACCAAGACCCTAATGATGTCTTCTAGTTTGATCTTCTTTAATGCTAAAAGGAATGCACTTATCTTAATAGCCTTAACCAGTAGTGGACTAACTAAAGGTTTTGATTTGATTTGAGACAACCCAATTAAATAGCCTAATAGGGGTACCCATCCTTTTTCCGCCGCTTTGTAAGCCCAGCTTTGCATTTTGGACCTGGGACCTCTAAGTTGGAATCTCAGCTTGGACCATTCATTTGTATTTTCTGTTGCATTTATCGAAAACTTGTTAAATTACTAGTGGTGTAACTCCATTTTAATTTTTCCTATTGTAGATTTCCGAGACTTGTTCCCATTCTTATTTCTTTTATCTGTATCCTGTTAATGGAATGAATCCTTTCAATTGAACTTGTATGTATTTTGTTTTTCCAAAAATCATTTCCTTATTCTACTCTGGATGTTGCTCCCCATGCCACTTCTACATGTTCTGTCATTCTTATTTTCTATTGTTGAGGTTAAGCATCAGTGGGACAGATAGGAGCATTGTGTTCTTCTTATGTGTTGAAATGATTCTTTGGCATGCACGGATTGGTATTTGGTATATTAATTTTCAGGGTTAGGAATCTTGTGATAACACAGTGTGGATAATCCATACTGTGTCCTGTCCTATAAAATGCTCTGAACAACAGTGTGGATATTAACAGTCAAGTGGATCACTGGGTTTCCAAGTTAGCTATTCTGTTTCTGCACAAATCAGATCTTTTTGAGTATGTTTATAAGTTGAAGCCTTGGTCATAGTAATCCTTGTTTTGATTTTGGAGTTGTATTATTCATAAATTGTCTTTACCTGCAGGTAAATCTTGTTGATTGGCTGAAAATGATGGTTGGAAGCAGGCGATCGGAAGAAGTTGTAGATCCTAACATTGAGGCTAGGCCATCAACAAGGGCTCTAAAGCGAGCCCTCTTGACTGCTTTAAGGTGTGTTGATCCTGATTCTGAAAAAAGACCAAAGATGGGCCAAGTAGTTCGAATGCTTGAATCCGAAGAATATCCTATTCCAAGAGAGGTTAGTTTCTGTCCTCAATTCTATAGTACATTTCCTAAACTCTATTTGGTGTATGACTTGGCTGCTTCCTACATTACCGTTTTTCTCATAACAGCATTAAATGTATTTGTTTTATCGATCCTAGAAAGCTTTTCTCGACAAGCTAGCTGTAAGCTTGTTTGATTCATGAGAAACTGATCAGTGAGACAACTTTCAAATTTTAACACTCTTCCCGAAGAAAGAAAACTTTGCTAGAAAGATGACACTTTTGACTAAATTTTGAGTTGATTTCATGATCTTTCAGGATCGAAGGCATCGACGAGCACATGGAGGTAGCATGGAGATTGAATCTCAGAAAGAGAACTCTGACACCGATCGCAGTGATTATCCTGGTTCAAGATCAGAAAGCAGAACATAAAGAATCTTGATGATAATGGTGTTTAGTGGGGGAATTTGAGGTACTTATAATTCTTATAAATTTTTTGGAGACTTTAAATTCTTGGGGTTGGCTCTTTTTATAAAGCTGTTGATATCTAGGACATGGGATTGGGGTTAGGAAGGAAAGAATATGATATTTTTTCTTTTTTTACATTTCTTGCACTTCTTCTTTTTCAATTTAAATGGAGAAATTATTTGTTTATGTATGGAATTGGTGTTGAAGAACCCATTTGATTTTGTGGGGTGTGTACAGAATTGGTTAGCTTTTTTTTTTTTTCAATATTGTTTGATGTTTGAACCAGCAAAAGAAACTCACATAAAAGTTTACTGCTTTCTTTGCAAATCTTTTTGCACCATAAGAAAGCCATGTTGACCACGCCCCTTGGGCAGCATGTCTAGAAAGAAATAAAGTTTTAATAATGTTAAAACTATTGCACTCTTTTTTTTCTTTTTTTCCATTTGTTGATTTTTTTTAGGATATGACAAGCAAATTCATTATTTATATTTCTATATATTTTTATTGTTTACATATTATTTATTATTTATTAAAAGTTTTAGGATTATATTGACTTTTTTACAAATTAAAATACTATATATCATATAAATATATTAAATTTCCTATTACATTAATTTTATACAAAAAGAATGGGAAAATTTAAATATACTTGATAAGTTTTTTTTTTCGAGCAAAAAAAATTATAAATTTATCTAAAAATAATATGAGTAAAAGAAATATAAAGTGATAGAAAAATAAATATATTGAAATTTAAACTAAATTAATATAATAAACATATTTTTAAGTGGATAAAAAATATATTAAAATTAAATTAATTAATATACAAATTTAAATTCAATTATAGTTAAAAATATATTTATTTTTAATTATTTTAAGATAATTAAATTTATATTATCAATTAAAAAATTAAAATAAAATAATAATAAAAAAATAAAATTTTGAAAAATCATCATTTTAAGAATTATGACTCATAATGTCTATTAAAAATTAAAATAAAATAAAATAAATAAAAAAGAGATTATATTTAAATTATTTCATTATTTTTTAATTAATACAAAAAAATAAATAAAAGGGTAAAAAATATAAAAAACAACAAATAAAAAAAGAAAATAAATAATGAAATAAAACATAAAAGGAAAAAATTAAAAAAAGAAACAAAAAGCATTCAGATACCAAAATATCATATTGTCCATCATAAATAATAGTCACGCTACGTTGCGATTTATAATAATTTAATATTATTTTTAGTGAAAAAAATAATTTAGATATTAATATAATTAGTATATAAAAATAATATTATACACATAAATACATATAATATTAAATTTTCATACTCAAATATTATAAAAATATTGTCTAGTATATTAAAGTAAATCAAGTATTTAACCTTATTTAATTATAATAATTATATATTTTTTTAGAAAATTATTTTAATAAATTTAATATTTAATTTTAATTATTATTTTTGAATGACATACATTATTTATTAAACTTATATTTTTATATAAAATTCTATAAATATAATGAAATACATATTTTTTTTATATTAAATAAAATGAGAAGAGGCAAATTGCCTTGATAAAAAATTAAACAAAAAAAAGAGGCAAATTGCTGTTGGGCATGAGATGGGAAACATTGACTATAAGCTGCAGGAAACTCTAAAGTGAATACCAACACAACGTGCAAGCTAACTGAAAAGGGGAAAAAAAAAAAGAATAATGGCAAAATAAAAAAATAAAGTAAATAGCTTGGTTTAAGGGGAAATTAACTGCCACGAACAATAGTAATATTGGTTGCTATGTAACATGGGTGGAATATTTTTTTTAAAATAGCGATATAATATAGGTGTGGTGTGGTATTTATGTATATATATATATTAAATTATAAAAATATAATGAGAAATAAATATATATTTAAAATAAATATATATTAATTTATTTATATATTAATATAATTATACATATATATATTTTTAAGTTATAAAAATATATATCCTTAAAATAAATATATATTAGTTTATTTATATATGAATATAAATATAATAAAAAATAATTTTTTTGTGATAAAAAAATTAATTTATAATTAAAATTAATTATAATTATCTAATTAGTAATTTATCAATATTATATAAATAAAATTTTATATTAAAATATATCCTAAAATATTTTAAAATATATTTTTTTAGTGCATATTTCCGCTATGTCATTTTCGTATTTAAAAAATAAAAAATAAAAAATAATAAAACACATATGAATACTATTTATATGTCAGACATATATTCGACAGTCTGTTTCTCCGCTTTATTCAACGTTGACATTTTACTATGTTTGAAGTGTCGGTATTTTATAGATTTTAATTCATATTTTAATCCCTGTTATTTAAAAATTATATTTTAAAATTTTAAGTAAATTTAAATGAAAAATATAAAATTTGAAAAGTATTTTAGAATATAAGAATTCATTTAACTTAAATCAATGTGTAAGATTTTGAGAAATCAAAATATTATATACATGTAAAAAGATTAAAAAAATTTATGATTTTATATACAAATACTAAAGTGTTATTTATTAATAAACATTAGGGATTAAAAAATATTAATTTTTAAGTATAAAGGACTAACTAAAGTATTTATCAAGACATTAATTTAAAAGAGTGCTTCAATTCAATCCTAACTGAATCCAGATTTGCTAATTTTTGACGGCAAGTCGTTCTGTCCTTGATTACCTACAACTACAGGTCATTTTGTCTTTGATTACGTAAAACTAAAAGTTGTCGTCATATGTTGATGAGTAATTAACCTAACAAAACGTTTAATTCATTGAAACGATATGTCGTTTTCCATGATTAGATTACATGGTAATAAGAATTGAGATTATTATTTTTCCCATATTTTTGAATTTTAAAAATTAAAAAATGTTGATCTATCTTGAAAGTTAAATGAAAGAACTTGTTTGGGGAATTTGTTAAATTCTCATTCTTTTGATTTCCTGTTAACTTTGTTGAATTTTGTATGTATTTAGAAGTTAGAACCAAGCAATTTGTTAAATAAATTTTAGCATTTTTCTCTTTTTAAATTTTCATTTATTTTTGTTACACTAATTTTTTACAGTTACAAATTAAACTTTAATTACAAATATAAAATATAATATTTTAGTTGCTTTATTTTTAGTTCTATTTATTATGTTGAAAGTTTTTTATAAAATAAGAAAAAAGCTCAACTTTAAGATTTTTCTTTTTCTAAATACATTTAAATTTTATATATTAAATTATATCTTTTCAAAAATGAGAATTAATTTGTAAATAAATTCTATTAAAATTTTAAATTTATAATTCATTTGTTTTAACGGAGTTCCTAATATAGTTTAGCTTTTTAGTTGTATAGAATTAAATTTCTAAAATGAAAATGAATATTTTTTAATATTGCGATTTTAATATTTTAAAATTGGACAAAAATCCAAAATCTTTGCCCTGAGGTGAAGTCTTTTTAAGTTATAGGTTTGATAGTTTCACTCAATCAAGAAAAAGATCACCACGACAATCCAACAAGAGGCTAAGAGAACATTAATTTAGTAAAAGAATGAATCATAATTCCATTACCAATCAATTAATTGGCAATACATCAACGACTTCTTTTGCATTCCTATTCTCTTCTTAAGCAAAATATTTCAAAGACTTATAATGGCAGCTTCTCTCTACATTCTTTCTTTAAGTAAGCCTCAAAACCATATATATTCTTACATATGGAAAGCAAAATAAAAACATAAAAAATAAAGACAAAACCAAGAAAATAATAGGGAGATTTTGGGGTTCAGAGAAGCTGCAAAGGACAAATAATTCTGGATCACTCGTGATAGTGGGGATTTACTCTTGAGGCTTCTCCCACTTTAGGGGCTTCACCACTTCCCATGTGAAGTCAGTGTCATCTCTTCCAAAGTGACCATAGGCAGCCGTCTTCAAGAATCTACTATTGCCACCCCTCTTGAGATCCAAGTTAATGGAAATCATACCAGGCCTGAAATCAAAGTTTTCCTTCACAATCTTGAGAATTTCCTTGTCTGGGATCTTTCCAGTGCCATAAGTATCAACAAACACTGACAATGGTTCTGGCACACCAATAGCATAAGAGACCTGAACGATGCATCGGCGAGCAAGCCCATTGGCAACAATGCTCTTGGCGGCCTGCCTAACAATGTAAGCCCCACTCCTGTCTACCTTGGTGGGATCCTTGCCAGAGAAGGCACCACCACCATGGGCGCCCCAACCACCGTAAGTATCAATGATGATCTTACGACCAGTGAGTCCAGCATCACCATGCGGGCCACCAATGACAAACCTGCCTGATGGATTAAGATGGAAGATGGTCTTCTCATCAAGGTACTTCTCAGGGATCACAGGCTTGATAACATGCTCTTTGAGGTCAGCTGCAATCTCATCATTAGTTACAGTTTCATCATGTTGTGTTGAAATGAGAACAGTGTGTACTCGTACTGGAACCATTGCACCATTGTCATTGTAGTACTCAACAGTGACTTGGGTTTTGCCATCAGGTCTCAACCAAGGGCAGGTGCCATTCTTGCGGACTTCAGTGAGTCGGGCACCAAGCTTGGTTGCAAGAACATGGCTGAGGGGCATGAACTCGGGGGTTTCATCAGTGGCATAGCCAAACATGTGACCTTGGTCACCAGCACCAATCTCGTCAGGTCTCTTGGTGAGATGGCCATGGACACCCTGGGCAATATCAGGACTCTGCTGCTCAATATATACTAGGACCTTGCACTTGTCAGCATCAAGACCCACATCATCAGATACAAATCCAATTGAACGGCAGGTGTCACGAACTACCTTCTCATAGTCTACATTAGCTTTGGTTGTGATCTCACCAAAGACCATGACCATGTTGGTCTTGGTGCAAGTCTCACAGGCAACCTTGCTATCAGGATCTTGCTCAAGGCAAGCATCCAAGATGGCATCAGAAACCTGATCGCAGAGCTTGTCGGGGTGTCCCTCATTCACAGATTCAGAAGTGAATAGGAAGGTGTCCATTCCGGCAACTGCAAAGCACAAAACTGCATTCAGAATTCAGCAAATTCAAGTGATAGAACAACTTTAAAGATAAGGGGCATGCTAAACATCTTAAAAACATCAAGACAAATATCTAAGAGCAACTCCAACACTTAGAATAGCGCAACAAATCCACTTTTAATCTTTCCAACGGTGCGCCATTATTTATGCCAGTTTGAAGATTTGCTACAGTGGTGCACCATATACACTATTTTTTTTTAATTGTTTTGATTAAGTTTCAATTAAATCTAAAAGTTTCAATTTTTTTCAATTAAGTCATTTATTATTAATTTAGTTACTAAAAATTTTCAATTAGATCCTAATTTTTTTAATTTATATAATATATTGTATTATTAATTTATTTTATATTTTTAATAATTATAAAAATTTAATTTGTATTAATATAATATTATATATATGTAGTATTTATAATAAATTATTTATTTAGGATTTTTTTTATAGAAATAGTGATATTATATATATATTATAATTAAATAAAATACATTAATAGAAAAAATAACAAGCAATACACATCATTAACTTAATTAAAAACACAGCATAATAAAAAAAGTACTAAAAAACATAAAAATATAGATAGATAAATATAAAAAAAAAGGCTAATAAAATAAAGGTTTAATATTCCGGTAAGTCAGATCCGGATCCACCAATATCGTTGAAATATTGGCCATACATGTTTGAGGCAGATGGTGGTGGTGGTGGTTGTTGACGTTGAAATATGCATTTTTATTATTAATGTTTAATTAATATATTTTTATATTTAATGTATTATTATTTATGTCCAATATATATATTTATTTCATTTATTAATTAAATATATAATTAATTAAATTACTTAATACTTAATGTTGGATGAAAAAGTGAAATATATAAAGATATAGGTTTAATATATAAAATGATAGAAAACTTTTGTAGTGAAATGAATAAATAAAGTTAAAGATAAAAATTAATATAATACTAATGAGAGAGAAAAGAATATGAAAAAATATTTTTTTTGTGTTAAAAATTGTGTAAATGGTTGGAGATGATATTACTCTATTTTAATGTTTTACACTAAAATGGTGTAAAAAATGGTCCAAACAGTTGGAGATGGCCTAAAGGATAAGGCAACAAGATCTAAAGAAACGGGTTTGTTTAACAACTCTTCATGATTTAATAGACTATCAAGAAATAGGATTTCATGACATAAAAGTACAACAAAAATCGACTCTTAGAATGTATAAATTATCCATCTTTAGAGATTAAGTCATGAGCAAATGAAGCTATATAATAATAAAAAACTAGATCAGTCAATTTCAAATACAATTTAGAAAATTTATGGAATCTATATTTTCTGTAAAATCCCGCCATCAATTCCGGGTTTAGAAACATTAGAATATAATTTTAATTCAAAACTACAAATACCAGCAATTTCAGTTTAAAGAAATGGCTTACACCAGAAGCAGAGCAGCAACAACATATAAATCAATTAAAAACAGATGTAGATTACTACAAATCCAAACAAAAACAAAAACCCATCATCCTAAATGCTCAGATCTATTAAGAGAACACATAGAAACATGAACTTTCACTAATCAAAAAATTGAAAAATCTTCACATTTGTGCCCTATATTAGATCAAAATTGAAGTAAAAAAAATGAAAAGAGGAACAAATAGAAAAAGAAGAATATCTAAGCATGGAAACGAACCTGCAAATGAAAAAACAGATCTCGGAACTTTGATTTAAAGGCAGAAACAGAGAGCTTTTCAATGAGTCCTTTAGCTATAAAGAACTCTTGACGGCTCTTACAGGGTTGCTCTGCTTCGTATTTATAGACAAAATGGTGTTTAAATTTAATTAATTTTTTTTATTACTATTACTATTTAATTATTATTTTTTTAGTATATTATTGCGTTTTAATTAGGTCCGCATTTGAAATTTGAACGAAAAATATAAAAAATTGGAAAACATCTTAGCCGTTGTATGTGAAAAGTGGACGGTGACGATGAAATAGAGTTGGTGGCGGAGAACGACCTGAACTGACAACTGAACCACCGGTTTCACCAACCCCAATTTGTTTTGCCTTTTTTTTTTTTAATGTTTAATGTTTAATTTCATCTTTCACCAAACTTAAATGTCGCTTTTTGGCTTTGTTGATGGCATTTGAAATTGAATGGCTATCAAGTTTGACCCTTTGACTTTATTTTTTCATGTTGTAAATATTTAAAAGAAAAAACTACTATTAATTGACTCTTTGTTCTTAATTTTGAAGTTTCAAATTAATTTTTTTAGAAAATTACTCCCTTTATAATATTTTTAGTATATTATTATGTATTGATGTGCATATAAAAAATTTACGGAAATTTATACTAAAATCATAGAATATATATTTTATTATTTCAGGATTTTTAATTTAATAATCTTTCAGATTTATGCCTGATTTATTCACTCTAATAGTTAAATTAAAAAATATATATATTAAAGTTGTGAGAGGTTTTATATATGGCTGGTTCCTTCGAATTTGCCCATCATCTAGGACTATTACACTATAAGATTAGGGAGGGATATTTTTTATCATATTTTTTGATTATTTTATAAAAATATAAAATAAATTCATATTAATTTAATAATAAATTTATAAAAATTATCATATATGTATATTTGTAAATTTGTAATATTATGAGTTTTTCTGATAATTTTGTAGAAATTTATAATTTTTTTTCTAAAATATTAGTACATAATTGAAAAAAGAAAATTAAGGAAAAAGATAATATTATTAAAAATTAATTGCAGTCTTAATGTACTTTTTTTAACAGAATAATCTTAATGTAATTGCTGTAAAGGATGATGTGTTATTGGCACTACCGACACTTATTTATAGGAAGGAAGGTGTCATGTGTGATATGCCATCTGTAGTATATTAATTGTTATGTTTGATTGTTTTCCAGCCAAAAAACGCGTATAGATTGCACATGCAAAATGCCATTTTATAATTTCATTTTATTGCTTTTTTTTAACCCAAATACAATTGGAACAGCTACTTCACAGACTTTTGAAAAAAAAAAAAAAAAGCCATCTCACTTAAAGATACTTCTGGATTTTGCTATATTAATATATTTAAGTATATACAAAATTATTACTCTTAAAACTAGGGTGGACATTTTTTGTTCGATTAGTCGAATCGAATCGATTTATAAAAATCGAATAAAAACTGATCAAATATATTAGTAACCGAAATCGAAATCGACAGAAGTAGAAATCGAGAAAAAACCGAACTAAAAATTTTCGGTTGGTTTCATTATAAACCAGCGGTTTTAGCTTAGAAAAAAAAAATCGACCGGTTCGGTTTTCTGAGCAATGAAACCGCTGGCCGACCGAATATTTTTTGTTTGATGTAATTTAGAACAAAGAACCGAATCGACCAGTAGATTAACCAATTTTTTAGTCTATTTTTAATCGATTTTTCGGTCGATTCGGTTTTTACGGTTTTTTTTCCACCCCTACTTAAAACGTTCATTTTATGGGATTGCCTGTCTGACCCAAATATGCAAGAACCCTGCAACCTCCAACATGCTTTATATTTGAGTCATTTTTAATTTTTTTTTCAAAAAAAAATAAATTTAAATCTCAGTTGAAATCGAATTTATATAAAAAAAATATTAACATGATATAGCATTTACAATAAAACATGCAAAATATTTCTTTTACTAGTATTATGGTTCTTTTAACGAGTATTATCTTAGTGTATCTTAAACACTGATAAATATTTTAATTTTCATTTTCGTTCTTATTAAAATTTGTTGTAATTAATGTCTTATTTTATTTTATTTTTTTTTTTAAAATAATGTTTTTCTGCCGTTGTAATGGGAGGCTTTGGACACTTTTAGTCAAATTGATGAGTCATATTAAATTTAATTGGAAGGTAATAAAAGAATGTTAGCAGAATATGTCTTATTTAGTAAATACCACTATTGAAAAAGAAAATTCAAACAAAACATAAGTTGCACAGTCTAATATCAACCATTGCCATTCAATATTGGCAGCATTCAAAAAAAAAAAAATCATATCCACGTTTATAATTGTGAATTAAAAAGCTAAAAATAATCAAATTGTTTATTAAATAATATTTAGAAATATTTTTAACTGCAAAATGAGGTGAATGGCTTACTAATTTAAAATATCATTAAATTTGAATGATTATGATTTTTATTTTTCTCTTTTCTAAATTTATTTATTTAAAAAAATTTATTATTAGTTCTTACATGATGAAGAGATTCAAAGGAAAATAATGAAATTATGATATCCAAATCAAGTCCCTACATATGCTTATTATAAGAAAAGACATACATATAAGAAACAAACTCTTAGACACTACAACACGAGATAATTAACAACATTCACGCTAGCAATTTTCCTGTTTCTCCACTAAAAGGTCTAAAATTAAAATCCATACACTAAGACATAATTTATCGATGAGTGCATATTTCTTAGATAGTCAGTGGCGTAGTCAGCAAGTTGTCGGCGCCCGGGCTCTGCTACTGCTCTCCACCATTAACGGCAGTCCGGGCTCTTCTACTGCTCTCTACCATCATATGTGAAATTAGTTGAATTACAGGTAGAAATTTTCCTCGGCCAGGCCTGGGCGGCTGCCCGGGCGTACCCAGGCCTAGCTACGCCCCTGTAGATAGTACACCCGCCATGGATTCTTCGTGCTACATTGTAATTCTAAGAAAAAGTTTTAAGACCCATTAATGAGAAAAGGACAACAAAACTGAAGCAAACATAGATATAAAACTACGAGGAATCCTAAAATGAAAACCCAAACAATTTTTCTAATGAAAGAACCTCCATATCTAGACCACAAAGCCCTTCATGTTCTTGGTGGTGAGCCACCAGCACCAGGAAGAGTAGGCTGGACCCTGACACAACCAGCAAGTCCTGGAAAATTGGAGCAATACCCAGATGGACCTAATGCAATGGTTGGACCAAATGGAGTTGGGATGACTGAACCGGTTCCACCAAAGCCTGCAAAGTAGTTTTGTGGGTGCTCAACTTTGTCCTCATTAAGTCTCCTTCCTCCTTCAACCTCTGCAGCAAGCACCACAAGAAATATGGTCAACATCATCATCACTACTTTACTAGTTTTCTCCATTTCTTTTACCTTAACACACTCTTTCAGTACTCTAATTTTTCTTGAACTCTGGCTTTGTATCTCTCTTTTTCTCCTTGTTTTGTGAAGATGAAACAGAGACAATCTGTTTTTTAAGCTGAAGGGTGGCAACTAACTCTGCGTCAAAATTTATTCGTTACCTGACATTGGAACTGCCACTGTTAAAAATAAACTTAGATATGTAAATTTACTTGAAGGCCCTCACTATTAATATGTAAGCATACATACTTGCATAATTACTTCTAACAATTTACAAATGTTATTACTTATATAATTGGAGTAATAGAATGGGAAATACCTGATAATGGGATTATTATAATTTTTTAATCTTAATAATCTAATATTCTATATTTTAAAAATTATAAAATAATCCGAACTTGGATCAAATAAATCCATTAAGAAAGTAAAGTTCTCATTACCATATTTAAAAATATTCTATATTTAAAATTTGAATTCAAAATCTTTGATTAAAATAGAAGGGACTCTACAACTCTATTGAAAGGTAGAGATTAAGTGAAGAAGAGAACAATGCCATTATTGTAATTTGAATGGAGACAGTCTTTTATTCTAATAATAATGAGGTTGTAAACTAACATGTATTTGCATTGAACAATGTTATTAGAAAAGTAAGATGCTCTCTTACAAAATTTAAAAGTATCCCATACTCAAATTTCGAGTTCAAAATCTCTATTCAAAGAAGAAAAAACCTTTACCAACAATTCTATTAAAGGGTAAACACTAAGTAAGAGGGCAATGTGGTCATTTGGATTAAAAATGGAGACATCCCATATATCCAAGATCAGAAGTGTCCAACTCACAAATACTTATGGGCTGTTGACTGTTTTTAAGGCATAATATAGAGTGTTGGTGTTGGAATTTATAAGGGCCTCACCTAACAATGAAAGTGTAGGTGAGTGTGAGTACAAGTCCTTCAACGTTAAAACCCTAGACATGGACTCTGATTTTGTAGTTATTATGTTTCAGAAAAGTTGCTATAAAAGATATTTTAATCTAAGAGGCAGCTGAGTAAGTTGTAGTCGATTTAAAGAAAAGGGTATCACGGGTCGCCATTCAGGTCGTTGTAGTATGGTGGTGAGTATTCCCACCTGTCACCCGGGTTCGATGTCACCTGGGTTCGATCGCTGGCAAAGGCGTTTTGATTATTGCTCTTCTATTTTGAAAAATTTTTATAAAAATATGATATTTTGATAAATATTTTATAAATTTTCATATTTTGGTAAATATTTATAAATATGATAAATTTAGAATTATTTTTAATTTTTTTTGTATTTTTGTCAAAAGCTCTTTTAACTTCATGACTTGAGTTAAGATCAAGAACCCACCAGCATTTTTGTTTCACACAGCCATTTTTCTTAAAAATATAAGCTCAATTTTCGGGGGAAAATGTTTTCTTTTGAATGTTTGCATGAATACCAGTTAGACATCTGAGTGTTCAAGTGAAGATAATTAAAAACAAGTTGTGTAAAAGCATACAAAACAGAAAAGATCACAATGTTATGATTAATGTCCAAGATAATGTTTTCATAAACAAGCACAATCAATGCTAAGAGTGTACAATTAAATTCAGATTTCACATTTGGAAAGAATGTCAATCTTGTTCATGCATTCTACAAAAATTATTTGTCTCAACTCAAAAAAGCAAATTTCTTCTCAAACACATTGCTGCAAATTGCAAAACTATGCTGTAGACATGATGCAATCAATGGCTTGCTTGCAAATGCCTGTCATTGTGGCCTCGGGTCCATAAACCTGAAAAGATAATGACTTGACCTGGTTAAACTACAACTATGTAATTATGAATTATTTCCATATTTGAATTTTCATATGGAAAATGAAAAGGAAAACATTTTTTTGGCTAATCAAAAGTATGATCCATTGGTTTTTCCATTTTATGCTAAAAAACTAGTTTCAATATTCCAAATTGAGCAAAGATTCCAATTTTACTGACCAATGTCTGAAGACAAAACCTGAACCTTTGCTCTAGTAAGTGGTATGCAATTCAAATACCTAAGTTCTGTTTACGGGCGGCGAACAAGGGTTGTGTTAACTCAACTGAAAAAGTAAATGTTGTCATTTCATACCTCAAGTGGTACCCCCAGCTCATCTCCCAGAGCGCGCATTTTTGCTAGACCGGTTTGATAGTTTGGACCACCTCTTCGAACATAGATGTGCATTCTTGCAGCTTTTAACTTGGATTCCTGTAGTGCAAAGAAAATAATAGCTAAATATAGAAAAGGTAAACTAAACAATTGAACTGTAGCTTGAGTCAATTCAAACAAAATACCTTTTCTCTGAGGGCTCTTATAATGCCATTGAAAGTAGCTGCAACATCTGTGAAGTTAGCAATGCCACCTCCGATAAGCAGGGCTCTCTTACGGCCATCAGGATCAGCAGTGGCACACTGCAACAATTTAAGGCACATGATTTCCTCAATATATGAGATAATCACGAACAAATAAACGTAGAGAAGAGGAAAGTTCAACATCTCTTACATCAATTACAACTCTTGCATATTGCAAAACTTCCTCCTCATTAGGAGCTCCACTGTACTCTGCATAGTTGCCAAGCTCTGATGCATAACCCAAATCTCCAACCTTGTTAAATGGGAAAATAATGTCATACTACAGATAAAGAATAGAGAGTATAGACTCCATTAACTACTGGAAGAATGCCAAGAAGGTGTACGAAGTACTTACAGTATCAGCATATATAACACTGGCACCACCTCCAGCTACCATTGTCCAGATTCGTCCTTTTGAGTTCAAAACAGTGAACTTTAAAGATGCACTCGTCTGTAAAAACAATAATATCATTAGCCAATCCAATTTTACATGGTCGCATAGGGAATTCCAGCTTCATAATAAACAACAAGCTAAGGTAAATTAGATTGGAGAAGTCTTAAGGATTTATGAAATTACCTTCTCATCCAGTGAGTGAATGAAGCTTTCAGCAGGGCTTAGAACTCTTCCGAAAGGAAGGGGAAACTCTATGTTACCCCACCTGATGCACAGAAAGATTTGGATTAATAACAAATTAGTATAACAATATTTTACTAAATAATTTGAAAATCAACTGCATCATTTTTTTTTAAATTTACTCATAAAGAACAATTGTTAATGAATATATACTTCTTGAAGTTCTTAAAGGCAGCAGTGTCATCCAGCTCTCCTCTCATATCCAGTGGATATGGCTCTCCATTTACAAGAGTAAATGGATTCATCTCTAGAAAACTGAAGTCCAGATCTGTGAAGAATAAGAAAAGCAATTAGGTGTGAAACTGCCAACATGAAGAAAAAACATCATAAAAAGTAAGCAATAAATAACAGCTTACATTTGGAAAAAGAGACCTCTTTTTATCTAAAAAAGGGATGATGAGTATAGGATATTTTCAACACAAAGTAGGTCCTAGAGAAATTAAATTATTTCATATTTTGTGATCCTCATCTCAGGTAATATTTCAGACAAAGGCAATCTAAACAGTACTCAAAAGTTAAGTAATTTCCTATGTTCAATGAATATGAAAAGGAGAGTGCCATTGTGAAACCTCCAAACCATACATACCTTGAAAGACAGCAAAGCAACCGATTATGAAGTCGCCAATTTTACCTCGAATCTGAAAAAACATAGAACCAGGATGAAAATATGCTAAACGGCTCAGAATCAGTAGACCAACAGAAAGACAATAACAAATGCCAGATTACGAGAATTTTCAATCATGAAAAATTCGACATATATTGGAGAGTCCCCATCATTCAATGACACAGGCTATAGCTTGATCATAAAATAAGTTCAATATCTGTTATCCATTTTGATAAGTCAAGTGTACTCAGATTAACACCATAAAAATTTATATTTAATGTGCCAGCAAGTTATTATGTTCTTTCCTTCTAGTCAACACATTTTCTATTTCTACTCCTCTCACCCTGATTTAGAGACCCCTATAAGGGAAATTTTCTGCTTATGCTACATTGCTACTGATAAAGACAGAGACACCAGGATAACTTCATGACATAGTTTGTGCATACCACCATGAGAAAGCCCAATAAGATATATTGACATCCATCAAGAATATAAATGCTAGGAACCGACATTCATCAAGAATAGACTGAGCTCCACCTAATGAAATACTTTTTGTTCTTCTTGGCCAAGAAAAAGATCCAAAGTAATTTCGGATATGAACTATATTCCATATGCTGTTGAAGATAACAGGAAAATGAGAAGTAAATATACTGGCACTAACCTCTAAAGGAAGTGTAGCAATCAATGGTGCACATGCCTCCAAGGTCATAGCTTTTTCAGTAGGAAGATATATAGTTTTAACCTGTATTAAGAAACACCAAAAATAATCATATCTTTTGCTATGAATTCTGAAACTTGCATTGGAATTGAGAGCATAGGCATACCTTATCCCAGTTCTCTTCAATTTCAATGCCTCCACATTCTGAAAAGCTAATGGTGCATCCAAGTCTTTCAGATACTATCGAGAGGTAAAATTCTTGCTCATGTGGAACAAATGGTTCTACAATGAAGGCAGTAATTGGTGCCTTACAGCCACCCATTTCAACCTACAGAAAATTAAATCGCATATCAATGATCAAATCACTAAAATGAAAAAAAAAAAGACTTTTCAAACTTCACACTTAGCTTGATCAAGTAATTACCTCAACACCAAGTCTTGCTTTCACAAATTCAGCAACTTGAGCTAGATCTAAATTCAAAGCAACCAAACCACTCTTCCCACGTTTCCCAAATAGCATATCTGGCTTCACCACCAATCTTGAAGAAGAAAGCCATGGTTCTTGGTTTGTTAACTCTGTGAAGTCTGTTGACTCTGTTACCTACACGACATTATCAACAAATAAAAGTAAAACCCACTTAAATTCCATCAAAATTCTGCCATAATCGAATCCACTAATAGTTAAAGATTCAACTTTTACACCATTGCCGAACTACCCCATTTCTCTAATGAATGAAATGAAGAATGCAAACTGACCAAACCAGGAAGATATACATAGTAAGTATAGATATAGATAAAAACCTGAGCAGAGAAGATCTGGAGATCGATGCCAGGGAGCCGCTTTAAGTGCTCTTTGAGAAGCCTCTTAGAATCATACTCTCTAATCTTCTTTCGAGCCATTTCTTCAATTCAATTTAAGATCTGTAACAACACAATCACCTAGAGAGTGTAATTAAAGATAATCTGTTCTTCTATATAAAACAAAGACTAGTAAAAGACTATAATTTGGAGAGAAAAAAAATATGAAATATGGAAGCTTTGCTTCAAAGAGACGATATTTAAGACTCAACAAACGCCCAGCCAACAAGAAGAATTATGAGAGGAATAGGATGGGCTTTGGTTGGTGGGAGACTTGGACAATGAGGAAGTTGGAGCCAATTACTATTTCACAATAATATAAAAATAATTAAAAATAATTTTAAATTTATCATATTCATAAAATATTAATCAAAATATTAAAATTTATAAAATATTTATAAAGAGTTTAGTTTATTATGAGTTTATAAATATTATATAATTTATAAATAATTTTATTATGAATTTATAATAAAATAATTAAAATACTTCTAATAAAAAAATAAAATTTTTTAAAAATATGTTTAATGGAATCATTTTTTTAAATAATAAATGAAATAAAAAAATGGGCCAAATACTTTGCCAATTAAAAAGGGTTGATTATTTTTCCATTTTTAAATATACGGTACATGCAAAAAAATTTTCATTTTTATTTTTTTAAAAGTTTTTTTTTGCTTTTTAAATTTTTGTATTTTTATTTTTTTAATTTATTAATATTTATATTTTTTATCTTAAAAAATTTAATACACACAAAAAAATAAATATAAATATAACATATACACAACATATACAAAATAAACATTAAACAATATAAACTACATTTATATATCTACAATACATCTATATAATATTTTTAATATTTATTTAATTTAATTTTTTAATTTTTTATTCTAATAATATTCACATAATATTTAATAATTGTTTCATAAAATATACATAGCTTAAATAATAAATATATAATGCACACATTTACAATATCTACAACACATCTACAATACGTTTATTATATATCTATATAATGAAATTGTGTGTATGTTTTTAGTTTTTCATGTGTATAATATGTAAAAATTTTATTTAAAAATAAATTTAATAATTTTTATTAATATATTTTATTTTATTTTTATTTTTTTTAGTGTTACCTTTTTTATAATTAAATATTTTTTATAAAAAATTATGATTTTTATATGGTGAAAAATAATTTAAAATATTAATTTTTATTTAATATTAATTTTTTTAAAACATAAAAATTTTAAGTAAAATATTAATTATAGTGAGAGAAAATATATTTTTGAAAAAAAATTATTTTATTGAGAAATAAGATATTTTTAAAATTTAACATTAATTTTTGTAACAAATATAAATATTTTTAATTTTTATAATATTTTTATAATAAAAATTATTTTTTCGGGTGATTATAAAAGCATATCAATTAAAAACAAGAATATCCTCAACCACCCCCTTCTAATCTTATCATTAATACAGTTTCTTTTAGTATGGCTATTCGCTACAAATATGTGATGGCTATTTAGGTAAGCTGAAAAATTTTAGAACTATCATTTTAACTTATTCAAGAAAGGTTTATATGAGTCAAATTCATAAGACATTTATCTCTTTGAAAGCTTATTCTAATACTTCCTGTCCTGAATTAATATGTCCACTTTTTTATGAATAAAATTTTTAAAAAATTAATTAACTTTATTAGATGCGTGTGTTTTTATATATATATTTATTATATTCTTATATTAATGATATATATTTCTTGAATATTTTAAATAAATAATATTAAATATAAATAAAATAAAATTTTAATATATTAACTAATTTATTAAAATGATAAATAAATTATCCATATGAATGAGAGTGAATTTTTTAAGCAATATTCTGAATTCGATTCTTGAATCTAGCATTGTGTTAAAAAAAATGATATTGAAAGGATAGCTCTAGCCTCTGTAATGTCTGAATAATATTAGTCATAGACTGTTAAAACATATAAAGATATCTGTAATTTATCTAAAAAAATAAATTATAATTTAAAATTAAAAAAAAGGTATCTATTAATTTTAGGTGATCAAGTATTATCTAATATTTTTCAAGTTTTATGATGAAGACAATGAGGATTACAAAAAAAAAACTAAATTGGGGGGTTAGGTTGGGTTACTACTTACTAGAGAAAGTAGTTAAGCACGTGTATGGAAGGATGATGGATCTTCAAGTCTTTAGAACTTATCATACTGACGACACAAACGACAAGTCGTCGTGGTCGTGGATTCAGATTTAATAGGCTACACTTTATCCGAAATACATAAGCCAGCGAGTGAACCCCAGTTTATTCCCATTTTGCAATCCTCTCTTCGTTTTCCCATAATGTAAACGATAATTGTCGTTTTCAAATGCAAATTACCGAACGGCATAACGCACAACTCATTGTCAAATTGGACAAGTAATGAACTTTTTTAATGCATATATAACATGTATGGAATCCTGCAAATCCTAAAAATCCATTAAAAATATATATATATATATATAATCAAACAAACAACTTGGACAAAAATAATTCAGAATAATTTTACGGCCCTATATATTTAAAAGGATATAACTTAGCCAAAAAATTCATATAACAAAATCCTAATTAATTTAGAACTAAAACTGAGATGAATTGAGTTTGTAGTGACATTACATTAATGGCTAATTATGAGATTTTATTATTATTTTTTTAATTTAATCAACTTCATTAGATAATTTTAGCTTGATCTCTTTTTGCATGTCTGCTGGTTACCTCAGTTCAATCATGAATTGTACGTGCCTCTCATATGAGTGTCTATACAAGTGTTCTGAAGTTGTTTTTGCTTCCTGATCAGTATTAATGTATATCAAACATAAAGCATTTAATACCGAAAATATAATGAAGTGAAAAGAAAATACTATAAAGATGTCAATGTGAGATGTCACGCTACTTGCCCCTTGCCTAAAGATCTCATGACAGAGAGCATAAATGGTCTCGATTAGAATGACACGCTTGGAGTTTCTAAATCCATGTCTAAAGCAACAATTAACAAGCTCCAATGATGCGCACACCGAGACAGTCCTTGCTGTAGATATATATTTTCTAAGGTGATAGATTCAGTTTCGATTTTCCTTCCCATATTTGTACTAAAAGACAAGCTCCAATAATACAAAAATGCATTGTAACATCATTATCATCATAAAAAGTATACAATAATATCAGATTGCTTTAATCCCAGTTGGTTTGTTCTCAGATCAGAAATAGAAAAGTACATCACTCCATCAGAATTTGGGATTCATAAGTTCCCCACAAGAAAATAGAGCTTTAGAGTGAGGCTTGACATACTAGAACATTGATATGCATATACCAACATAAGATTTCTTTAAACGAGAAACCACAACAAACTCATTTCAATCATCCTGTAAACAAGACCTGCAAAACGAGTTGAATTCTGACAAAATTTTGACAGAGTGAAGCATATATGTATATATATATATATCAATCAAAATAAGAATAATCTGACAATGATTGACTGTGCACAATAAGGAACAGCTCAGAAGGCATCCCTTGATAATTGAAGAGAATGAGCATCATTGTTCCAGGGAAAACTTCTTATTTCCACTGGTCTAAATAATGAGTTTTCGGCAAAACCTTTGGTGCCAATGAGATGAATAGGATAGAGACAGTAGGTGGCTCACTTTCAGTGACCTTCCACAGATTTTGAAGAAGGATTGGGTTTGCTAAGAAGGAGATAACAAAGACGGTGCCATGAAGAATCAAGAAGAAGAAAAAAGAGCAGCAATTAAAAAGCAATTTTTTTAGCTTTCCTAAAAAGCAAAATTCTGTCAAGTTCAATTCAACTTATGCTCAACCGTTTCAAGTTTCAACTGCCAGTTAGCTTTCTTTGAGTCCCAATCACCGACATGGGCAACTAGAACTTCGACATGGCACCATGTCTGGATTGTACAGAAACCAAGAGTACTATCTCAAGAGCATTTTTTTAGACCAAGAAGATGGAATCCAGAATTCCAAGGTGCAGGTTTCTATTTTATCCCACTACATGCAAAGGAATGATCCAACAGCACATACACCACAAGCAAACAACTTGAGAAAAGGAAAATACTCAAATTTGAGATTCAGATGGGAAGACATGCAAACTTTCACGTGAACTGCTGATTTTCAGTATTTTACAAGCAAGACCAACGAAGGCTCTTAAGTCTCAAGTTAATCCACTATTGTACAAGCACAAAGTCTTGAACAAGTTTGTTCCAAATGCAAACAAAACAGTAATATAAGAAAATGCTTTCCAGCATATGCTTTCTCACAAGAAGGCTAGACAAGACATCTATGATATACAAATGTAGTACCTGCTGGTTTACCTTTAACGAAACAATACAGTAAGGCAGATATCTTCATTCACCTTAACTTGGGCCTTTTGGGAAGACTACTGCCAGAATTCCTTCTATCAGGTGCTCGAGGTGGTGCTCGAGCCTTACCGAAGGCTTTCATCTTCCTTCTTTTCCTCTCCTCCTCACTGTCTGAGTCATCCCCCTTCTCCCTGTCTGCATAGCTAGCTTCTCTCTCCAGCTCTTCCCACGTCTTTCCCTCATCCTCTTCTGAGTCTTCCTCAGAGTCCTCATCCTCGTCATCTTCTGATTCCACTAGTGACTCACTGTCATCATCCTCATCTTCAGAACCTGAGTCTGACTGTACATCTGAAGGAACATATCCTTGGTCAGAGTCTGCTGAGTTATCAGAATCAGAATCACTAACTTCCATGTTTAAAAATTCCCAACCACCATCCTCTATGAATTTTTCCGGATCATCAGTGATAGTTTTCAATATAGGCCGCCAGTTCAGATTCAATCTACTCTCATAGTACTTGAGGTCAGTTGTGTTCAGCCATTCCTTGATGTTATCAAGTGATGTGGATGGAATTGAGTCTATCCGAAGGACATCCCTCTTGAAGTCTTTAAATACAATAGTCATATCAAAATTCTTCTGCCCAAGACCAACTCTCTCCAGATTGACTATCTCAATTTCACTCAAGGTGATCACAACAAAGGGTGTCTCTATCAGTTCAACCAGGCAGGTTGATGTAGGGACAATGAAAGCTGAGGCTTTGTGAGGCACACCATGGAAACCAAGCTCTCTCAGAGGCTGATCAAACTCAAGATCAAATGCTTTGAATTGGGGTTGGCCCCATACATCATTCACCCGGTTTACAAAGTTCTGGAAGTCCATGTTTATTTTATTCTTTCGATCCCTTTCTCGTTGTTCTTCCTCAATCTCATCTGGGTCATAGGCAGATCTCTTTCCACCTCCAACTGTCTGGACAACATCCATCACCTCAATATAAAATTGCACGTCCTTTGTCTTTTTGTTCCCCACCATTATGTGGTTATGCAAATGAAAATGGAGAAGAGTGATCATTTCCTTATCTGCTGGCTGGAAGAATGCATGTTTGATGTTACCAAACATAACATCAACACGTTCATCAGGCCTAGAAGTTGAGTAGCGAAACCCATTCGCATGGGCTTCAAGTGAACCAGTGAGCTTTCTTCCACGACCACCAAAAGGAGGGCGAATCCATAGATCCAGCAATTTTATGGGCTTAAACTTGGCAGATGCAAGTTGCAGCTTTTCCTGAGTAACTAAGGTTGCCCTCTCAGCCCTCTCAGACTCTCTGGAAGTGACCTGCCTGCGCAGGGTTTTAATCTGTTGCACCACTTCACTAATATGTCTGGAGTCCTTGGAGCGAAATGAAACTTCTTTCAAATATATTGACCCTTGAAACTTAAGAGAATTTGCATCATGAGGATTAAAAGGAGTGCCAGGAACATTAAATATTATCCTTATGTAGCATGTCCGGTTACTATCCTGCTGGCTAGACACACTCTTGACAGTTGCAATATGGAAAGGAACCATACTTCCATGAATTGGCAATAGAATGGCCTCATTCTTCTGGTCAATCTGAATCATCAAGTCTCTTGGAGGAGGCAGGTCATTTACATTCTTATATGCAATTAAATCACCAATCGTCTTTACAGAACCTCGGTTGTCTGATCCAGCAGAACCCACACCAGCAAGTCTCCTGGCAGTCTCTTCATTCTTTTGGCGGGCAAGTTCAGCTTGGTGCTGCCTTCTTAATTCTTCCTTCGATATTTCCTGGTTGTCTGACCTAAGTGTTGCCTTAGACAAAGTGGTCTCAACCCCTTTATCTTCAGGTCTGGCTTTTGGTCGCACTTCTTCATCCTCGTCATCCTCATTGAATGAGTATGCCACATCCTTGACAGCCTTTGAACTCTTTGAAGTTATTACATCTGGGAACTTCTCACCAACAATAACTGTATCTGCCAGTAATACAGAAAATTTCTGGGTCTTTGGGTTTTTAGTCTTTGTCTGCAAATTCTGAAAGCCCAGTGACACGTTGAAAACCATTCCAGGTTTCAAAATTCGATCATTCTTAGAATTAAGACTGAAGCCTGACTCACGAAACTCAAGGCCAATTCCAGTTCCTGCAGTTTTGGTAAAGTTCCCAGTTAATTCAGGTGCATCCTTCTCAACTACAGAGAGTGCTGCTTGATAAACAGCACTGACTTTGTTCCCAGATTTCAATGCACTAATTGCTGCTTCTTGGGCTTTAAGCAAGACTTCATATGCCTTGCTCTGCATGGAATTGGCATCAATGAGAAAAGTTCTAGCAACATTTGAGCAGTAGCTGTTGTATCGGGATCCTAGTGCACATATGATCACACTAGTGGAGTCATAAGAAAGATTCTCATCATTGCTAGCAGCACTTGGTTTCAGATCAAACTCTCCCCCACTCTGAAAAATTGGAGGGTAACATATATCAATATTCTCTGCCTTCAGCTTCACCTTGATTCTAGCAGGTTCTAAAATAGCCTTCTCTGTGTCATCCATCAATAAAGAATGGGAGACCTTCTTCTCCTCATCAATGATCTTTTCAAGCTTTGGTACCACAAACTGCTTCATGACTGAGGAAATCAAGAATGCTGCTTTCCTCAAATTTGTAAGCTCAATGTTGTCTTTGACAGCAAACAAATCTGAGAACCCATTTGTTACATCACTTAACTCATAATTCGAATTCTTTAACTTTCCATCCCATATCTCCAAAAGCTTCCCCTCAGGACTTTCCCTTGCTATATGCCCAATAACTGGAGTATCATGACCACTAGACTTTGACTGAGCATGAACAGCTCTGAGAATGTTATCCATCAAGCCAATTCCACCATCACTTTTGGCCTTCACATGCATCACAACTTCAACTCCAACAGACTCCTTGGCCGACTTCTTCACAACATCAAGCAAAGAAGCCTTTTTTTTACTACATAAGAAATGTACCTGCTTCTTCATGAAGACCATGATGGTCTCTGGGAACTCATAACCAACCAACCAAATGTTCAGTGCTGATGACTTCAGGTAACGTAGATCCTCTGAAGGTGGAGGAGTTGCTACAGCAAGAGCATCAGAAGCACCCCATAAGTGATTGCTGTGTTCACGCCAATGTGAATATAGCATTCTCAACCGCTTAGCGAAGTTATCCAAATCTATAGAATAGGGATTGGTGGTTCCTGAAGGTTTGCCATTTGAAGCTCGAACATTTGCATTACGATCAGCCATTAAATACAACTTAAAATACAGATTTATAGCATAAACTGCAACAAAATACAAACAACTATCACTTCACTTCCTCCTCTACATATAGCAAAATATTAGCCTAAATAGACTTTCAAAGCTGAAAATGAAAATTTCGATTGTTTTTTAGTCAACCCTTTAATTGTTCTTAGATTGTCCATGGACAACCATCAATCATTAAACTGATATTAGATTAAAAAAAAAACGAAAAAGAAATTGAGAATCTTTACCTGTGAGAAACGAAAAATCTCAGCAAAATCTCACTTCTTCATCTAAGAATCATGAAATCTAATTGAAAAAAATAAATAAATATCAATTTGATTTATTCAGCTCCTGCAGTTAAAAAAGTCTCGATCTTCCAACCCAGCTGCAAAAGCCCAGAAAATTTCAAGGCTTGAAGTTACATTTGGTGGTCGAATTCCTTCAAATTATAAAATATCCAAGACAATGGGATCCATAGATTACCAATTATAGCTATGCGATCATCCGAATTTGATTCAAAACTGAAAAAGAAATTAAGTCTTTATGTGTGAAATATGAAGGGTTATTTACGATCAGGTGAAAGAGAATCAGAGTTGGGGAAAAATCTGGTTCACACTTGATAAGGTTGAAGATGATGAGAAACAGAGCAATGAAGCCAATAGATAGGGCCAAAAAAAAAGGAAAAATGTCATAATTAATTGTTAATTTATATTATTTTAAATTCTAATAAAAAATATACAATTTTAAGAAATTTAACTATGAAACAGGTTGATAGTTTAAAATTATAGAAATAAAAAATTAATTATGTTCGTTGTAAAATGAAAAAATAAGTAATAAAAATGTATAATGTAAAGGAATAAATATTAAATATAAAAAAACTTATGTATTAAAAATATTAATGCTAAATACTACGGAATGATATTATTATTAAAATTTTGATCAGAAAAAAAGTGAAGACAAATAAAAATATAAAATATCTCTTCCTTTTCTCAAGTAGAAATGCTTTTGGTTTAATTATTAACTCATACTCCCCCAATTTCACATATATAGATATTTGAATAAAATTATATATTATTCTCGCGCAAATAATCTAATATTTTTATGTGAAAATGATATTAATTTTGTAATTGAAAAATAAAATATTATTGAAATTTTTAATTTCTTAATTTAATTTATTATATGAAATTATAAAGAATGTAATTTTTTTACAGAAAATTAAAAATATGAAAGATACAATAAAATTGAATAAAAATATTAGATTATTTTTTGCAATAGTAGTTAATTAATTGTAATAATAATAATTAAAATTTTTAATGAATTTTCTTTCATTTATTTAAAAGACTAAAAATTTAAAATGGATTTATAAAAAATATAAATATTTTAAACATATAAAAATAAAGGAAAATTATATCATATGTCATTTCTTAACTTTTTTAAATATTATATAAATTTAATACATTAAAAACATACCATATAAATATTTTTAATATAATAAATATACATTAAAAAGAATATTTTTAAAATTGAAAATTTTTAAAAATAAATATTTTAAAAAAGTTAATAGCTTTAAAAATGGTTTTATTTATTATTATTATTTTTTTTTGATATTTTTGAGGAAATCCAGCACCAAAATTCGCAATAAGCCCAACTGCGAGACCCAATTATGGAGCCGAGCATGGGGCCGTAAAACTAGCCTCATTGTCAAGGGGCAAAATTGTACTTTAAAAACCTAAAGCAACGGATTTAGCCTTTTTCGTTTTATTGCCTTTAAGCCCATTATTGGCATGGCTCCTCCTCTGGCTCTAAACAATCCTAAAAAGCCGATAATATCCTCGCTAGAGCCCTCTCTATTTACATTAAATTGTCATTTCATTTTTTTTTTCTAATTAAACTTCACATCCTCAATGCCATTTTTGTATCATTAATGAGAGAGTAAAATAAAATAGTACAAAAGAGATATTTTTTTGCCCTTTATAAGTCTCATAATTTATTATGAAAAAAACATTTTAACAATAAAAAAATTTAAATTTTCATCAAGAGATTACGAGATTAAATATTAAATTACATTAAATAATAATCATTGATTAAAACTATATAATATCTATTATTATTTAAAGGATTTTGTTAACATATGTCATATTTATATTATTTAAATAATAATAAATATTCTAATTTTTATTTTTATATATTTTATTTTTATTAAAATTTGTTATAATCATAACATGATTAATAAAAAATACCTTACATTATAAAATTATTATAAAAATTTCAATAAAAACAAAATACATCATAATAAAAAATAGACTATTTGCTATTATTTAATAGATGTCAATACTGTGCCAGTTAACATTTTCCTTATTTAAATAAAATATCAACTTTTTTAGTAGTGATATTAGAAGAATCAAATAATTTTAAATTTATTATTAAGAAAAAAATATATTTAATGATAGATTATAGTTTGATGTGCAATAAAATTAAATTTGTGCAATAAAATTAAATTTGTATGTGATGCCCAATTGTATTGTCAATATCATTTTTAGTCACCATTATTATTTAATTTGAATAAGATATAAATATATCCTTATAAATCTCATTTAAACGCTTAAAGTTATTTTTAATCCATTCCATTAAGCCTCTTTTATGTTAAAAACCCAACGTCCAAACACTTACATTGAATGTTAACTATTATTTATGTGTCTTAGTGGAATTATACGTGTCCTAATTTTATTAATTTATATAAAATAAAAAAAAATAATTATAATAATAAAAATAAAATAAAAATAAAAATAAAACAATTTTCTATCTCTTCTTTCATTTTGCATATTAACTCCAATAAAATAAAATCAAAAGCTTGTTAATTTTTATTTCTTATTCTTCATCTTCATTCTCTCCTTTCAATTTTTTTTTCTTTATTTATTTTTCCTTTTCATTCTCTTCATATCTCATTTCAATTATTAATAGTAACTCAAACAATAACAGAGATATGAAAATTTTGGGGCAAGCAAGTTAATTGGGTGGGTGAGAAATTGAGATAATGAAATGAGTTTTTGGAGATTTGGCACTAATTTTGAAATTTCTGAGTTGGACAAACACTCTTAGCTTTAGATATCTGTAAAATTAATTATTTCTCCTTGCACGTAATAATGATTTTAAAATAAGTTTTATTCTTGAAGGGATACAGAAAGAAAATGATGTGAGATTGGGTAGGGAGAGAGATAAAAATTTGTTTTTGGATTTTGTTTATTTTTATCAAAACGAACTTTTCTTTTCTAGATTTAGTGTATTTTATCAAAATAAAGTTAATTTTTTTTTAAAATATTTTCTAATCAAAAGAATTTTTTTTTTCTTTTAAAAAGCTCAACCTTCAAAATACGATTTTATAGATATCCAACCCCTGCTCTTTCAATTGAGAATAACAACAGATGACCAGCTGAGCTACCACAGCTGATTAATTTATATGTTTATTTGAGTTTATACAAATATTATTTGTTTAGGTTTATAAAGCAAAAGAGAAATCACCAAAACTCTTTAAATTTATTATCATAAAAAAAATTGAAGAAAAAAAAATAAAGAAATGGTAGATTAGAAGAAAAAAAAGCTTAGATTAGAAATGGTAAATTAGAAGAGATGAAGAATTTTTTTCAGTGCAAGGAAGAAGATAAAAAAGTTTTTATTTATTTATTTTATTATTATTAAATTATTTATTATTTTTGTATGGAGTTGGGACATATGTAAAAAAAAAACTTACAGTATCAGTATTAACAATGAAATAAACGGTGATGATACAGAGGATATATTTGAACCATATTTAATAAAAAAAAATTATTAATAGATAAAAAAAATTTAAGTATTTAAGTGAGATATTACATAATAGGGAGTTGTATTTGAATTTCATTCCTTATTTAATTTAACATTTGAAAAAAAAATTAAATTTTATATAATTTTTATAATTTTTTCCATAAAAAACAATTAACAATTATTTTAATTACTCTTCTTTGACTGACTATCACCAGAGCATTATAGCACACCACACGATAAATAAATTAAAAAAAATTAAAAAAACAGAGGAGGAAAAGGAAGAACACATGCAACAAAAAAACAAAAGAGAAAGCCGAAAGCCCTTATACACATAATAAACCTACAAAAATGGATCTATCGTCACCACTTTCTCTCTCCATTGTCTGATCCTCTCTTCTTCCTTCCAACGGCATCGTTTTGATTTCTTCTTCTTCTTACCCAGAATTTTCTGGTTCAATCGGTATGCTTTTTATCTTCTGATTCTTTGTTTCCACCAAAGTTCCTATCTTTTCCAATTTCTTACCTTATTTTTTCTGAAATAATTTGTGGGTTTTTAGGTTTTGGTACTTCTGGGTCTGGATCGGTTTGTATATTGTTGAATCTCGTCGGGGTTATGATTTGGGCAAGTGGGTTTGCCTTTTTTTTTCTTTTGTTTTGGAAATATGGATGCTTTTCCGTTGATTATCTCTATTATGTTCTTTTTTTTTTGAATTTTGTTGATCCTCTATTTTTCGGGAATTTCGGGTTACATTTTTGTTGGATTAGATCTTTGGTTTTTTTTTTAAATTTTTAAATAATTTTTTGTTGGGTAGAATTTAAGTTTGTGGCTTTATTTGGTTTTCTTCTTCTGTTTGTGTTCTTGCTTTTTTGTTCGAATGCCATGCCCATGATTGTTAATTTGTATTTGTATTTTTTCTTTTGATTTGGGGGTCAAGCAATTTTTGTTTTATGAAAAAAAAAGCTGTAGTAATAGATTAGTAAATTAATGTGGGTTTTTCACTAACATGAAATGCATTTGTTATTTATCACTTGTCAGATGCTTGATTACTTGTTATTTGGCTCATGTGATTTGAGTCAAATTCCGCCTACAAGTTTTTATTTGCTAATTTAAAATCTTAAAAAAAAGATATTCTCGAATGTTAATTGTTAATGATCTAGTGGAAGAAACTTGAATTTATTGGATTTTGAACCTGAGGTAGTTAAGTATGAGAGTTCTGGCGTTGCATTCAATCATCATTTCTGAAGCTGGAATATTGCATGATAAATTTTTGAGCTCGTGCTTACATTTAACTACTAGTTTTGCTGGATCTAATTTGTTTAGATTATTTTATGTTTGAACTATGTTTTTGCTTGAGTTTGCTAATATTTTCTGATTTTCGCAGGTAAATGGTTGGTTCTATTGCAGTGCAGGAGTAAGAAGAAGATCAGGACGTTATTTATTTGTCCGATAGATGACTTCTGTGGGTGTGGCACCTACTGGTTTGAGAGAGGCTAGTGGTCATAATGCTGGTGTCGATAAATTACCTGCGGAGATGAATGACATGAAAATTAGGGATGATAAAGTATTGCATTCTGCAAGTAGCCCTATTATTTTTGCCTGCATTTATCGTTCTTCACTAGTTTTTTACTATAAGCCTCTGACTAATACTATTCATTACATTTGTAGGAAATGGAAGCGACAGTAGTTGATGGCAATGGTACAGAGACAGGCCATATTATAGTTACAACAATTGGTGGTAGAAATGGCCAACCAAAGCAGGTATACTTGTTTTTGTTCCCTGGCATATCAAGAATCAATCAACTCTACCAGTTATGTGCCAAGCTGTGTTAGGTTGGAGGCTTCCTAAATAAGTTCTCAATTCTTTTTGTCATATTGTTCATTTTGTTCTAATAATTTCTCATCCATCTTTAATTCAGACAATAAGTTACATGGCTGAGCGTGTTGTTGGGCATGGATCATTTGGAGTTGTGTTTCAGGTACGAAGTTATAATGTTTGGTTGAATTACTTGGCACAGTATATTGGTATAGCTTCCACAAGTTGGCACTTTTAATGATTTTATCCATCTATTTGGATTTTCACTTCAGGCAAAATGCTTGGAGACTGGTGAAACTGTTGCTATAAAAAAAGTTCTTCAAGATAAAAGGTATAAGAACCGTGAGCTGCAAACAATGCGTCCTCTTGACCACCCAAATGTCGTCTCTTTAAAACATTGCTTCTTTTCAACAACTGAAAAGGACGAGCTTTATCTCAATTTGGTTCTTGAGTATGTCCCTGAAACTGTTCATCGGGTGATTAAACACTACAACAAGCTGAATCAGAGGATGCCATTGATATATGTCAAACTTTATGCATACCAGGTGCGGAGCTGGGCACTTGAATTTGGTATAGCTATGTGTTTTTATTTTTATTAGAGAATGGTACGATTTCATATGATTCCAATATGCACGATTTTAATTGTCTATTGATTGTAATATTATTTTTCCGTATTTGCTTTGAGGCTGATGGAAGGTAAATTTCACTTAATTCTGGAAATGGTATTTTCTTGGAAGTATTTCACTGGAGTTGATGCTGGCAAGATATTTGACATTGTTGCTTCTTTTGCAGATCTTCAGGGCTTTGTCATACATCCATCGTGCAATTGGACTGTGTCATCGGGACATTAAACCTCAAAACCTTTTGGTATGATTACATGGGAATTTATGAGCTTTTATGTATTACTCTGTAATTGAAAAAAAATATATATATTGATATGTAACTGAAGCCATTGTGTTCGTTCACCATATTAACTAAAAACTGTTTCTTATGCTTGGATCACAAATATCCTTTTTTATTACATGGATGAGGTGGGCATCAATTTTCTTGGACTGGATCATGAAGAATTTGTTATGTCCATAGGGTATTTTATTTGTAGTATTCCAACATCATTTTTAAGCTGGGAAAAAATATTTTCTTTGTGCAGGTAAATCCACACACTCACCAGGTTAAACTGTGTGATTTTGGGAGTGCAAAAGTTTTGGTATGTTTTTTTGTTCTTTGTTATTTACCTATCATTAGTTATCTTTTCTGCCAACTTTGATTTAGATGTTTGATAATTTTTTTGACAGGTAAAAGGGGAGCCAAATATATCCTATATCTGCTCTAGATATTATAGAGCACCAGAGTTAATTTTTGGGGCAACTGAATACACAACAGCTATTGATATCTGGTCTGCTGGCTGCGTTCTTGCTGAGCTGCTGCTTGGACAGGTAGGAAGTTTTGTATACAAGATTTATTGCATTGCTCTCTGGGTCTCTAATCTCCACTAAAGGTAAATATCATTTCTTCCAGCCTCTGTTTCCTGGGGAAAGCGGAGTTGACCAGCTTGTTGAGATAATTAAGGTAATATTGATTCTTAAACTTTTTAATATATCAAGCTGCAATGAATTCTCTCTCTCTCCAGGACATGAATTGATTTCGAATGTTGCCATTTCATTTATTGCTTTTTCTAATGCAACATGAATTGTATTTTATTTTATTTTATTTTTGCAGGTTTTGGGCACTCCTACTAGGGAGGAAATTAAATGTATGAACCCAAATTATACCGAGTACAAATTTCCTCAGATTAAAGCTCACCCCTGGCACAAGGTATTTGTAGTCTGAGGTAGATGGGTTTTGTTTTTTTGCTGTATCAAGATTATTATTCGTTAACCTTGTATGTTTTATTGCGACCAGATATTTCACAAACGGATGCCTCCAGAAGCTGTTGATCTAGTTTCAAGACTACTGCAATACTCTCCTAATCTACGATGCACTGCTGTGAGTAATTTCTGCTGTCTCTGTTCTGGGTGTACAGTCTCTAAGGCTTTTAATGAATGCTTCTTCATTGACATTGTTTTTAGCTGCAATATTTTTGCCGAGTCTTTTGATCTTTATCTGGTCATTTATATTCTGACTTGACCATGGGAATTCACGCGTAGAGCTGAGTCAGTTGTTATTGTGCTATGATTTGATGTTGATCAGAGAAACTGATATACTATGCTGTATTTGATTGTATGTTTTCTTGTTCGTTGGGATTCAGTTCTTACTTTACTTCCATTGCAGCTGGATGCCTTGACTCATCCCTTTTTTGATGAGTTGCGTGACCCAAACACACGCCTGCCAAATGGACGGTTCCTTCCACCATTATTTAACTTTAAACCTCATGGTAGGCAGTTGTTATCACTTAACAAAACTAGCATTTTTGCAGCAAGGTTAATACCATACTGTTTGTTAATGATGTTGCTTCTGCTTTTCAAGTAGAATTCAAGAATGTTGCTGCTGAGACATTGGCAAAATTGATACCAGAGCATGCTAGAAAGCAGTGCCCCTTTCTTGGCCTATGATTATTACGAAATGTAACAAAACTTTGGCAAGTGTTTGCAACATCCACAATATGGAAGCTATGGTGTTTGTTCCCTCTTATCTATGCTATATTTGATTCGCTTTGATTTTCCGTGATTTTGTCGTATCACCGTGTTATTATGTAAAAGCAGATTTAGAGACATGGTTCTTGATGTTTGCCCAATCCTCCGTGGGTGTCTGATTACCCTATTCCTGTATTACAATATATTGTAACAGTACGATAGCAGACGGAAGATCAAATGCCTTATTTATATTTCTATTTCTAGCAGATATGTAATTTTTGTTTTGTTCATTCTGATGGAAGGGTCTCAGCAATTAAGCTTAATTGATGGCTGAACCTCATCAAATTGATGCCACTCTGGGTTTCAAGGCAGCCCTCCCATCTCGTTTGTGTCGGTCTGGTGATGATTGAATGTTCTGCTAATTGAGCATGTGATTGATTAATTTTAGAGGGGGTTTGGGTAGCTTATAAATTGGTCAAATCAGTTTATAAGCTTTAAAATTTAAAATTAAGTCGATGAAATGTTTATGTAGAGGGTTGTCTGAGCTTATAAATGCTTAAAATAAAATGGACGCGAAACTATTTGAAATGCTTTATGATCATATTAACTTGGTGCTTATGAGAGACTGATGTTTTAAACTATCGTGAATTCTCTACAGGTTATAATGAAATCTGAAAGAAATATCTGGGTAACTAATTAAGGTTTATATTTCTGCCCATTCCCAAATCCCCAATGAAAAACAATTTGAAATTAGCTATACTCAGTGCTCGCATAATAAAGGGCTAATTATTTTTCAACATGCTTTAACCACCAAAATCTTAAAAATTTTAGTTCTTAAATTTTTACATGTTAACGGGGCCTTTAATTTGCACTAAAATCCTTAGAAAGTTAGTTATATTATTATGTTGTGCATAATTTATGTAAAATAAAATATTAAGCCTATTAAATTTTACTAACTAATTAATAATATATTTTAACTTGAGAAAAAAAAATATATTTAACATAAAGAATGAATTGAGGAGTTTTATATAAAGATAACTATATTTATATTTTAATATATTTTAAATATAACAAAAAAAATATTATAAGAATAATTTATACATTATTTAATATAATAATATAATTTTTTAATAAAATATTATATTTGTAATACACCTCGGTAAGATACGCTCGTTGCTAATAATCTACCAAAAGCCCCCGTTATATTCTAAATAAAAAACCGTGAGACGGAGAATTGTTGATTGGTTGAAAAGAAAAAAGCTTTGCACAACTCACTTCTCCTTAGCCAAAGTAGAAGTGAAAGTTGGGATCTTTATCTTTGCACAGAGAAGGAAACAGAAGGCCAAAACCGAAATGCCATTGGGAAAATATTACTGTGATTACTGCTACAAGGAATTTCAAGATACCCCATTTGCCCGTAAACGCCATCTTCAGAGCTCCTCTCACCTCCGCGCCAAATCCCTCTGGTTCGCCTCTCTTAAATCATCGGGTATTTCCAATTATCAACCCTTTCATAGATTCCCCATATATAGATTCCAAAATTTGTTGTGCAAATAACGCCTTTACTTTAATCGATATTGATTTGCAGACCCTAGCCAGGCTTTCGCCGATGGAGGCAGCAGCTTTAATAAGGGACTCTGTAATCGCTTCGTCAAAACGGTATTCTTGCATTTGATATGGCAACTTTTGTATTCGACTATCTGTCACGTCTAGTTTTCAATTTATGCTTTTCTTTTTTATTCTTTGAAGGGATTTTGTTCCTTTGGGGATTCTTGCAAGTATTTGCATTCGACCAATATCAACAATTTGCAAAATAATGTTACTGCTTCTCAAGGTAAATTATTTATTTTGTAAGTGTCATGTAGCTTATGAAAGTTTGAAATTTAATTTTTTTCGTGAAAAGGATGGTGGGTTTTCGTTGTTGTTGTTTTTTTTCTAAAATGTCCAATGTGATTATTATATTCAGTTACAGGCCTTATGGACAATATACAATCACTAATCATTCCAGGAAATCAATTTGTTGGAGGAAGCTCTTTGCCTGGTAAATTGATGACTTATGCTATTGAATCTGCTTATTTTCTGAGGGTGGTGTTTTCATTTTGTATAAAAACCATGTTTAAGGCTTGTCCATTTTGAATATAGTTAGTACCTTATGATGTCCATGGATGACTATATTGGAGTTTGACAACTTGAAAGTCCATGTTTCAAGATAGTTTTGATACATAAAACTGATTCGATTTTATCTGTTAATGATTTTGCCACTTAGTTTTGTTCTTATCTCGATTCACAGGTGATAGTTTTGTTCTCATCTCGATTCACAGGTGATGTGGTGAGAGATAGCATGGGAATATCATGGGGCAATCTGCCTCCATCACTAAAGCCTCCTCCAGATGGCGGGTATCTGTCTCTTCCCTTTGTGGATTGGGGTTAGGTGGGTCACACCACATTTTATGCTATAGTATAATTATCTCCATTATTGTTGTTGTCTGCATAGTTAACTCATTGTCTCAAAACGTGGATTGCCACATGTAAATACTCTTGCCTATATGTCACTGTTGCTAGAAAAAGTAGATGATTGTGTATGTGTTGTCAGATTGCAATAAGAATGGTGTCGTCAATTGCCTCTCTTTTTCATGCAATACTGACAAATCCAGTAGTTGAGTGTATTTGGATATTCATCTTTGCTAATCAGGTCCTATTTGAAAATATATTGTAGTGTAGAATCATTAAAAATTGAACAAAATAAAAGCTTCTAGTTCCCCTACAGAATCCAGTAAAATAGCCTGAGTGCACGATAGGGCTAAGTGGAGTGAAAGGTATTTCTGTGAGATGGGAAGTCAAATATAAAACAAAGAGCAACTGTTCATGAAGTTATCAATTAGTTGTGAAGTATCTATTATCTATACATCCTGGCAAGATGAATTCGACATTGAAAAATGAATATAAATTGAGAATTTTAGATTTGTCCTCCTTGACTCGACTCAGGTTCCATTTTGCTTTTGGGTGTTGACTGTTGCATCTTCACTGAATTTGCCTAGAGACACTCCACTCTTGCTCCATCATTGTCTTCCTGCTTCTCATTGTTAAAGCTATGTGATTTTCATAATCGACCTATGATTGTGGGGATGAGTTGTGCTTTAGCACAATAAAGAAGATGAAGGCAAAGCTGGCAAACAGAATACACATTGCAAACAGTATAAGTATGTCTGTATTGATCCTCTCATGATTCAAGCTTCTTGTTGATGCAACTCTGTCCCACACGTAAGAACCATCTGACAACTTTGGGCAACTGCAATGTGATGCACACTCTTTTCTATTGCGGTAGAAACTGATAGAGGTCATCACATTCATGGTAAACTGAAAAGGGTTGCTCCAATACATCCATCTATAGAACCTTATGTCAGACAGGACGACAACCACACCAGAAGCTGATATCCACAATGATGTCACAATTGACACTGCAAATGCTGCTAGTGTTGGCACTGGTGCTAGGAAAGTTATCATCATCCCAAAGTATGTTACAGTTAGAGTGAAAACAACGAGCACTAGCCAATACTTCAGGAACTCTGCAATTGATCCTGTTCCAATTCCCGCCATACCATTGCCAATCCCTGCAACTGCAAGTGTTGCAATGCAAAAGTATGGAATCTCACCACAACCCATGATATTGGATAAAATATTGGCAGATACATTCCAGCCCTTTTCTCTCAGAAATAAACCAACCTGTCTGTGCCAATTTGAGGAATGATGTTATTGGCTGATATTACTCCTATAAGTATAACTTGCATGTATAAGTAAAGTGTACGTGAAGTCACACCATATATGTCCTTGTAGTCAATTTGATAGTACAAGGAGCCCATTAAGAGACCAATCGTCATACAACCTGTAAGTCTACAATATGTATATTGCACATTCTTCCATAGTAATCTCTGTGTTCTTAGTATTACCAAAATGGCTTGCCATGAATATGGAGCTCAGTAAGTAGAAGATAGATGCTTTGATGTTTTTCCCTTCGTCATTTTTCTTACTTCCTTTGCTGCTTTTACCTTCATCATTTTTTTTGCTTGGCAAACTTCTTTGTAGTTTGCTTCTTGTAAAGAGCTAGCTTCATAAATCTCGGCATAATTTAGTGGAGGAGCTTGCCTTTGTCATGTACCTAAGCCAAGGGTGCCCATGACATAGCTCACTGGGCTTTCTCTTTTAGAGTAATAAGGAGCCTTAGGGATTGATTTGAAATAATCTAGCAACACCGTGCAGTTATATCCTACTCAACCAAAATATGCTTGACGCCCTTCCCGTGTTAGAACTAGAGCTAGGTCAAAGGAAGACAATATATGTGTATTAGGCTGTGTAAGAGAAGGAACAATGATTCGACCTGAATTTGACAATAGGCGGAGAATATTGAGGATGGTTGAAATTCCTACAGTATCAAGATCAGATATTGGTTCTTCTAGGATGAGGATACTTGGATTTGCCGCCAGCTCTACTGCAATTGTTATCTTTTTGGCTATCTCAAATGTCTTTCCAGTGGCATCACGTAGGGGGCCAACAAGTTGGTCAGAGTATGGAAGTAATCTGAGTTGGTTGAGGACCAACTCAACATGGATGTGATGGCTTAATGAGCTAATTGCTTGTCCAAGACGAAGTGCAGCACTAAATTGAAGGGATTCACGGATAGAAAGGTAAGGTTGATGAGCATCGAGTTTCTCAACATAGCCTAATAATCGATAAAAGGCAGGACCTGCTCTCAAGCCATTTGCCTCTATGTTGCCACTGAGTTTACCAATGGAAGGCACCCTACCAGCTAGGCATTTAAGCAGTGTGGCCTTACTTGTCCTTGTACCACCTAATATAGCTACCATATGTTGTGGTTTAGTATAGCCTGTGATATTTCTGAAAACTGGCGTACTTTCTGCAGTTCCTTCATTCAGTTTATTGTACCTGAATCATCGATATAAAATAGAATGTTAAAATATATCATTGCTGCTAAATATTGCTTTTCTTTATCTCCTTCTCTCTCTCTCTGCTGGAGAGGGATGCTTTGGGATCACCAAAATAGGGACTTAGAAGTGAGATAAGGACAGGTCTAAGTGTTTTTTCAAAATGGACATTTAATTATACCTCATAAATGACACATTCTCGAATAGGAGAGTCACTGGCTCCACAGGAAGGCCCAGTCCATTCCTCTCTAGGTCAATGCGGAATTCTTCTGCCCATCTCTCTACTCCATGTTGTTTCATTTTTCCATAGCCCTTCCATGAATTCTGTGATGTAGAATATCCGCAAGAAATAGAATTGCAGGAATTCTCACTGTCGAATGACAGAGATCCAGTCTCTGTGTCTTCTTTATAATTTCTAACCAGTGGGGTCATTCTGAAACCGGGCAAGGACTGGCTTGTCCTTGCATATTCTATATTGTTTAGCCCCAGCAATGCCAAGAAATTAGCAATGACTGTCCATCCAAGGATAATAACATATGGTAGCCAGGGCCTCTTAGCATCTTCAGAAAGCTCATAGAACGTCATGTATGCTTTTCCAACTGTCATTGTTGGGAACTGGTCACAAAAGGGGAGTTGACCAAGGTAGTTGGAGCACGGGTCTGTGTAGCCCTTACTTAATTGAAACCAGCAATATGAGACATTTGCCCAGTGAATTGGATTCAGATAGATGAGCCATTTCCAGTAATTTGGGATATTAGATGGATAGATCACAAAGACACTAAAGAGTAGGAAGATCGAGACAAGTAGACCTGCTGGATTTAAAGAAAATTGACAATGTTAATATAGATAGCTGATGTAAAAGTGGGTTAACTGGGAATAGCACTGGATGCAATAATTATAAACCATGTGGTGCCTTGTGTATATTGTTAGGTTACCACAGAAATTGTTTCTCATGTGGACATTTTGCATGAGAACTGAAACTAGATGTAGAGAACTATACTGTTACTACATTAATCTTGTCTACACAGCAGCTTATGTCTGACTAGTTTAAGAACAGCTGAAAAACACATTTGTTATATGCTTAATAATGAAATTCTATCTCAGATTCTTCTACTGAGATCTTGATACTGGGGAAATAAAACCTGGAAATATTGTCAACCAAATTCTGATGTTTAAAATTTTCTTCTTGCATGAATTCTTTTTCCTGCCTTTTCAGGTGTTATAACATATGACCTGTTCAGGAAAGTAACTTTTCTCAACAAAAACTTTGAAGTACCTGCCAATGCATTTCCAACTTCTGGATTTGAGGAGATGAAACTTAGAAAGAAGAAAACTGACGAACCAAAATATGCTGTCAAAAATAAGAGAAGCAAATAAGCAAAGAAGGGTGCCCCATTTCCTGCCAGTGATAGTCCTGCTAGAAAATAAACGCAGATAGTATATGCCAGTGCCTGCAAGTATTGGAATATAGATGAGTTCTTCGCTTATTTTGGGAACCATAATTAATTCAATGCGGAAGAAAGTAGAGTACTTCTATGAGGGTCTGTGGGAGATTGACTATGCAATGAGCAATTACGTATGAAGAAACTCTGAAAAATCTCTGTGCCTTGTGCTTGTAAAAGATTGTTCTCTGTAGCATGTATAAAGGAAGCTGAACCAGATGTATGAGCATTAAGCTCATGGTGGATACAAACCCGAGAGCCCTTACTGAGTTCATTTTCTGTTGGTTGTATTGACCCCCACGTTTGTAGAATAGTGTACCTGTGAATGTGCCCAGCACAATAAGTTCAAGGATGGGCGAATGTCAGTAGGATTTAGCATACTTGTTGAAGAGCTATGGAATTTTTCCTTTTTCTGAATCTATTTACAGATTCAACTGTAAATCTTTGCAGGGGCTGAAGATTGACAATGTTAAGAGGATTCTATAATTTGCATGAGCAGGGATAGCTACAGAGTATAAGGAAGTACTAACCTGGAAGAGCCTTAATTTGATTAGAGCATAAAGCCTTTTGGTAATATTGATTTGCCTGTTGATGAGAGTTTTGGTGGATTTCCACCATGTTTGAACAAAGGACCTTTGGAACTGTTCCCATTGGGCGTGATGCTCTTTTTCCTGTATAAATGAAATTTATCTTATCAGATATTCTGCTGAATTTCTCAAATTTTATATGATTCTGAATTTTTTTTTTCCATTAATGAAACTAACATCCTCAAAGTTCCTCTCTGCTGGTGTCACACAGTTTCTACTTACCTCATTTTTGTAACGTTCAACCTGGAGATGAATGTTGCCTCTTGCCTGCTTTAACATAGAGTATACACATGTGGCACGTTCATGCTGGATACTTTTGGGACCCACAGAAAGATATTGCATTTTTTCCCTGTTCATGGATATTGCTGTCACTACATCACCTACCTCTACCCTTCCAGTACCCCGAATTCCTCCTGAGTATCCTACTTTTGTTGATAGCTTGGCGACCACCAATTCTGTAGCCAAGCAATTCTAAATGTGATCTCTATAAGTTATCAACGACATGGAAAAAGCTATGGCTTCTATTAATTAGAAAATGTAGACTCTTTCCTATCTTTTTGAGTTATTGATTGCATGAAAAAGTCTAGGACTTTTTAGAAATTAGACTCTTAGAGCAATACAGACAAGTAGCAAAATGTATAAGCTATCACATTCCACTAAACAGAGCTTACACTGGCAGAAACTGATCTTGTTGTGGAAAGTCTTGCTTACCTGTTTCTTTTCTCAACTGGGAATCAGCTGAGAATTGGTACTTGGATGGTGTCTTAAGAGACAATCCAAACCCAGGTTCACTTTCTACCCAATAGGTTTGCTTTACATCATTGCTACCAACAATTCTCTTTATGTCCTTGTAGTGATCTGAAGCCTTGTAGCACTCCACTAGCTCATCTAGGGTAAAGTGTGCTGCCCCTGTTGCCATGTACTGAGAGCCATTTCCAGCTGCAATGTCTTCCAGAAATTCACTGGACCCAACATGTGAAGGCTTAGTGTACCTGTAAGATTGTTGGCATTGATTTTTTAACTTTAGGCTAAAATTATTGCCAATATAAAAGCATGTGTACATCTAAGAAGCCTTTTGGCTTTAATTATTGTTATAGTTTCTGCACTAACCCCAGCTTGGCAAAGTGGGGAATGGCATCTTGAAGAGGGCCTTGGAATAGGACATGACTATTTCCGAGTATTATGATCTTATCAAAAAGATCGAAAGTATCCTGTGAAAGTTGGGTCAGCGACATGATTGCAGAAGATTGCTGGATCCTGCTGATGGTTCATATGGTGTCCACTAGGCTGTATGTAGCTGCTAAATCAGGCTCGGAAAGGGGTTGATCACAAATCATGACAGAATATATTCCAATAGCTAATTCAGCTGTTGTCAGTCTCTGGCGATCATTGTCAGAGATTGCATCTCCTGTAAGTTTATTCTGTATCTCCTTCAAGCTTAAAATTTCTAAGATATATTCCAAATATGGATCTTGGCCCTCCACAAGTGCATGCGCAAAGAATTTCCTCATCTGAGGATTGAAATTCTCTGGTCGAAGGCCCTGAGTACAGTCCCTTGCAAACTCAAGTGTCTCTCGAACTGAAAGAAGTGGAATGTGTCTGCAATTGTATGTTTTAAGTTCCATAAAATTATTGTTGATGGTCTAAAACACAATTTTTTGAAACTATGCTTCTTAGCTGAGAGTTCAACTGAATTTTGTGTGAGCAGAACATGATTATCGTTTAAGTTGAATGCATTGTCACATGTTCATATCATCACTCTATGATCTGTTTCTGATATTTCTGCTATTAATGTTGGATAGTAGTATACATGGATATTACTTGTATTCATATTTTGATTGCAGGTTTATAGAGAACATACTTGTTGAGTTGGCCGCTAATATATGCAATCAGCCTAGTAAGATGAACCTCAGAGGCACATTTATCGTTATAAATCACCACTCCTTCCATCTCCAAGTTCTTCATCATTTTAACTCTTCCTGCTACAACTTTGAGGAGAGTGCTCTTTCCGCTTCCTGTATGATCATAAAATCATCCTGATTATTTCTTTATTGGCAATCATAAGATTCAATTCTTTGAATTCGCTCAGTTCAACTTATTTCATTTTGATAGCCCACATGATCAACAAGAAACACAATATAAATTCAGTGTAATTGTTCTTGATATATTGCTTAATGACATACAAGACTCTCTGTATGTTTTTTATTTTTTAGTATTGATACGGGGAGAAAAATTGATTATGAGAGTATTACTCAGAGAAATATACACTTACTGTTAGATTGTTAATTTAACTGTTGTTTGTTTTATTTGTTTACTTCCAGAAATGAAGTTCATATTAGATGTTTCCATTGGGAATTTTTGGTATATTATTACCTGGTGGACCAAGCAGTAGGGTCATTGATCCAGGCATAACATATCCATCAACCCCTTTCAGAACTTGCAGCCATATTGATTTTTTTCTCTGAAGAAGAGTCCTCACTGGCCCTACAAAGCATCCCACCACTTTATTTCCAAATGTTTCATATCCATTGTCAGAAATGTCAAGTTTTCTTGAGTACTTTATGCCTGAAAACCGAGCTACCTGCAAATACAGGTCAAAAACTTGTTCATGGATGAGGAATAGGAGGTGTAATTTTTTATAATTTATATTAATTTACCTGCTGAGGAATAGGTGGTGTAATTTTAGCCATATCGCGTAAATAACTAACAAAACCATCTTTTAACAAATAATCCATTACTAAAAGCTCTTCACTTTTCCTAATTTCTTCCTCTCTTTTCTTCTCTACCCAAGAAAGCCTTACCAGCCTCTTCCTTCAGCCCATGCCTCTTCATACTCTTATACATATTCAGTGCGACATTCCTAACAGTTTCCGGGGATGCATTCTCTATCTTACATTGAATTTCCGGCGACACCCCAACGGAGAACATGACCCCATTAGTAGCTTTACTACTTGTTGACAATGGTGTCATGTTCCCTCTGCTGGGCAATGTTATAACACTTTGACTAGAAATTGAAGAAGAGCTTCACTTATTAATTCAATATCATCCTTAACCAACCGCATGAAATTTGGGGGAGAATTTGATTTTGATGAAGTATTTGCCATTAATTTTTTTGAATTTTTATAACAAGATGAATTTGATATGATTATGGAACTACTTATAACATGTTAACTGTAAACTTTAATTTGAAATTATATTTATAGTTATGAATGGTAATTAAACTGAGAAGAAATTAATTAATTGTTTTGTATAATGAAAGAAGGCTAATGAAATGCCAAGTGGAAGATGAAGAAATGATTGATGACAAATTGATGGTGATAAAACAACTACTTTATGTTTCATTGCAAGAAAAAATAATTAAAATAATTATGGAATTTTCAAATCTCCATATATATATAATTCACTTATTAATTGAGTTTATATGAATTTTTTTTTTAAAAAATCTCAAAATTTCCTTTTAAAATTTCAAAAATTCACTCAATAGAATTTTGTTCGTTTGTTAGCAAGGGCTTTGATTCTTTATCAAAAATTAGAGAGAAACAATATCACTTTTTTTTTTATCCTGGATATTTAGAATTTTAATTTATAAAATTTTTTATTTTGAAAAAAAGATAATTTTAATTTTTATAAATTTTCTATTCTTAATATAAATGATTTATTTTTTATTAGATAAAAACCTGAAATTAGCATTATATATATATTTTTTATATTAGTCAAGGTATAGACTGGTCAGCTACCCTATGAATATTCGACCAAATAAACAAAAGGATATAAGTTTTGCTTAAAGACAAAGTCTTATTTTATTATACTATAAAGTTTGACTTAATATCCAATGTGTGAATAAGAGGTAAATATTTGATTAATGAATGGAATAATATTTTTTTTTTGAGGTAAATTTATCAAGACGAACTAAAACAAAGAAGATTAAAACAAATTATCAAAGGATAAATATTAAAATAAATCGATAGAATAAATTTATTTTTTTATATTTTATCATTGATATTTTGGTCATTACATAAATTACAAAAAATTCATAAAAATTATTATATATATGATAAATTATACGAATATGGTAAAGGATTAAATTAATCATAAATTTTGTATTTTTTTTTTTAAATTTTGTTGGAAATTACAAAAATATGAAAAAATAAAATAAAATTGGTTCCAAAAACAGAGACTTGGGATATCGAACAAGAGTTCAATATAATATAATTTTACATGAATTGGGATAATGAATATAGTAGAAATTTAATGGAATCAATAGCATTTTCCACAATTGACAAAAAGTTTTTTGTATAGTTTGGAAATCGTAGAAATAGCACAAAAGTTTTGATACATAATGAAAGTAATTAAGTGCATGCCACCATATGTTTTTGTTTAAAAATTTCATCATGTTTAGCCGCCCACCACATTTAAGCCGAAATATTATCCTTCTTTATCACCTCCAATTAAACTTTCTAGAACTATAATATATATATATTCTCATGTGGTGAGTGAAAATGGTGAAACCTTAATAAATGGTTAGAAATGTTAAAAATCATAAACCTTATTCAAGACAAAAAACAAAGCTAAGTGGGCATGAATATTTGTTTATTTATGTGTATATGTCAACAAAAGAAGCTAAACAATGACTGCACCAACTTAATTTTAAGCTTATTGGACAGTCACTTGAGTTTCTGCAAAGTGTAATTGATTGTCTTTTTTATTGCCTCACGTAATATTTCTTTTAAAAAAAATTAAAACAAAATAAACACAAAATATACTGAACTTATCATTAAATTAAATTATAAAACTTAATATAATCCAAATATTATATTAAACTCAACTAAAATATGTAATATAAGTGATAATACATTGTTCTCTTTAATTAAATCATTAACTTCAATAATGTTAATAAGATTACTCTTTTTTTTTATCATAATAAGATCATTCTTACTAAATTTCATAAAATCTTGGACAACTTTTTATACGACAATCAAATTTTAATTTTTTTTCTAATATAATTTTTACAATTAAAATAGTGCTATTATCTATCTTAAATTTTAATTAATTAGACTAATCCTAATAGTGAAAGGAAATAATAATAACAATTAACTTTTTATTTTAATTAATTAATTAGACTAATTCTAATAGTAAAAAGAAACAATAACAATTAATTAATTTTTTCTTAACCTTAGTGGCCAACTTAAAATCACAGATTCGAATTTGGCCAACTTAATGCTCTTATACTTCACTATATATATGGTTTAAACAAAGCCAATTGAGTTTCTCTTTGCAACTTGTTTTAGTGCTTCTACTGGTCACATACATACTCTTTAAGTCTTCATATATACTGATTTTCAACTTCCATGAACGTGGGTGCCTTGCTTCTCTTTATCTCTGTCACTCACTGATCTTTTGCAAAAAAAATCAAACAATAAGTTGCAAAATCAGCCCAAACCTATACCAGGTAACGTAAGACTCAAAATCTCTAGATAGAACTGTCCCTTACCATTATCAACTGGTTTACATACTTGGTGGCACTGGTTATCATTTTTTTTTCTTTAAATTAGGCTTCAATTTGTATTTGAACTTGTAATCTTTCTTGAAAGTGACTGTAACACTGACAATGTTCTTTGAATGTTTGTGCAGGAAATTGAACTTGGCTACCCCTGAGGAGGGCTAGTCTAAGTGTTGGAGTTGAAACTTTCTTTTTGGTTCTATAAATACCTTGATAGTACATTAACACCCCCATCAAATTAATGCTATATTAGCCATGGCATTACCTCTGAATCTGATTTTCCTTATAACATGTTTGTTTTTCTCTTCCATTGTTGCAAGATTTCATGGTTTAACAAAAGAAAACCATGTGCCAATAGTCTCTGAAATTTCTCCACCGCCCTCTTCTTCCCCTGTTTCTGCTCCTGTGGCTGCCACTCCAAGTTACAGTCCTACCAGAGAAATTTTCAATGTGTTATCTTTTGGTGCTGTGGGAGATGGAATTTCAGATGATACACAAGCTTTTGAGATGGCTTGGGATACTGCTTGTGAGAGTGACTTTGCAGTTGTTCTTGCTCCTGCTGGGTATAGTTTCTTGATTCAGCCTACTATCTTCACTGGACCTTGTAAAATGGGCCTTGTGTTTCAGGTAATGTAATTAACATTAGCAAAGTAATTTTTTTGAAGGACCCTTTTGTTAAAGGAGTAAACTGACAATTGCAATTTGGTTATTTTATGCTGTTTTGTAAAGATAGATGGAGCCATAATGCCTCCAGATGGCCCTAAATCTTGGCCAAGAGACATAAGCAAGCGACAATGGTTAGTCTTCTATAAAGTTAATGAAATGACAATGCAAGGGGAAGGTGTCATTGAGGGGAGAGGAGAGAAATGGTGGGAACTACCCTGCAAGCCTCATCATAATGTAAGCCATTTTAGACAACGATTTCTGTTTCTTATGAACATCTGAAAATTTTATATCTTCATATCTCTGAATTAATATGCTCTGCTTTTTTCAAAACAGGGGAAGCACGCAAAAACTCATCATGGTGGACATTGTGATAGCCCAGTTGTAAGTGCAAAACTGAAATTGTTTCCCAACAAATTGATTAACACTTACAAAGAATGTGTCATTAAAAAAAAGAAAAAAAAATTGTATCTTTGGCTCTGTAATTGCAGGCAATGAGGTTTTTCATGAGCTCTAATTTCACAGTTCAAGGACTTAAAGTGAAGAACAGTCCTCAGTTCCATTTCCGGTTTGATGATTGTCAAAATGTCCATGTAAACAAGCTTGAGATTAAATCACCTGCTTTAAGTCCGAACACAGATGGGATTCACATAGAGAACACTAACAATGTTCATATACACGATTCAATAGTATCAACTGGTAAGTTTAACATTCTATAATTATAAAGTCTTTATCTTCTTAATTTCCATAAACTTTTACTCTTGAGTTTCCTGTTTTGTTCTGTAGGGGATGACTGTGTATCAATTGGAGCTGGTTGCCACAATGTTTATATACATAATACAACGTGTGGTCCAAGCCATGGAATAAGGTATACATTCCTTTCTTGATACTAAATTCCCTATAAAGTTTACGGCTAAAGTTTGGCAATTCTAGCTAAAACAGGGGACTATAATTCAAAATTTTCAACTCATTAGCTTTCACCTATGATGGACCAAAATTTTTAATGCTGAATATGGTGTTTAGAACACTGTTTTGGTTCAATAGGCTTTTCAAAGGATCATAAGTCTTAAGCAAATTAGTTGACATATATCACGATATATGTAATTTTTAGTCAAGATTGAAGCTTTCTATATTGATTTTGTGGCAGCATTGGGAGTCTTGGGAATCACAACTCACGAGCCTGTGTTTCAAATATTACTGTTACTGATTCAGTGATCAAGAACTCCGATAATGGTGCCAGGATCAAAACATGGCAAGGAGGTTATGGCTCTGTGTCTAAAGTGACATTTCAAAATATTCATATGGACATAGTCAGGAATCCTATTATTATAGATCAATACTATTGCCCAACAAAGGATTGCAGCAACCAAACAAGTGCAGTTTACATTTCCGATATTACGTACTCATATATTAAGGGCACTTATGATGTTAGAAGTCCAGCTCTGCACTTGGCTTGCAGTGATTCAGTTCCTTGCTCTAATATTATATTGTCTGAGATAGAGTTGCTTCCCGCTACAGGGGAATTTATGGCTAATCCTTTCTGCTGGAATGCTTTTGGGGCTACACAAACACTTACTATCCCACCGATTTCTTGCTTGCATGATGGCATCCCAAGTTTTGTGGATCAGAATATTATTGATCAGTGCGAGTAATTCAAGATTTGACCAATATGTTCAGTTTTAATTTGTGTTTGTATTATCATACAGAAGTTTGAGAACTCGTAGTTAGAAGTCTTAATTTGTGTATTATCATAAAAAAGTTTGCGAACTTGTAGTTAGAATTCCAAATCTAATCAAATTATTATTCCTATATATGGTAAATAATCCTTTACTCTCATAAAACAAGAAGACTCATATCAGCATGTCATGATTAAATAAATTTGTCTTAAAAATAAAATGATCACATCAGTTATCAGTATGTAACAACAAAGAACATACGAAAATGAAAATTTTCACATTTTATTCACGGAATTTTTAACCATTCTCAGCATAAATACCTCATTTTATATTAGTATCCTATTAGCAGAAGATCAGTAGCATTTGCCTAGCGAAAAGGGTGCAAAGTGGTGGTCTGTAAGACTATATGTGAAAGTTTTGACAAAGTGAAAATGGCTATGGTGATAGCTGATAAGGTATGGAACTTTAAGACAAAATGCAAAGGACAGGTCTCAAGTGGGTGTCATCGTTGAGAAGATAACCACAAAACAGAAAAACAGAAAGGCTAAACCTAAACAATATAGGGATGATACGAAACAAAGCAACCAAAGGGTAGGGTTATGGCTCTGTTATCTTTGGAGAGCTAGTGGACACAGCTTTTTAGTCATTACCAAGTGGCTATTCCCTTTGGTCCATGACTCCATGAGACTAGCATGCTGTGCACTCTTTTTAAAAATGACAATATGGAGTTATCCAGGATAACAACTTGGATAGTATAGAGATGATTTTCAGTAAAACCTTTTGTCAAAGTTCAATTGTTCATTAATTTAATATAAAGTCTTGTTTCAAATCATAATCAATGAGTCAGGCTATCAGTATCAGTCCAATGTTCATGTTCTTGCCTGGTCCATAGCCCTCTTCTCTTCTAAGAATTTTCATTGTACCAAGAAAATAAAAATGATACCCAAGAAATCTATAATATATCATTTGGATGAATATAGAGAAATTTAGCTTTAGAAGACATTCTAAAGGATTCAGAATTTGAGAGAAGCAGTATATACATTTACTGTAAAGAAACTGAAATCTTATTCATTATTGACACAAGATTTCAAGAACCTTTAATGATTGACCAAAACCTTTAGATAGAAGACCAAGAAGTCCAAAGAAGTAATATCCACCACAAGCACATTTTTCTTTCATTCAAATACACTTATCAGTTTATTAAAGCAATTCAATATAGGCATCCATTTTCACAAACATGGTCAATAACAACAAGAAGCTTAAGCCGCTGGACATAAATATGTAAATGGATGCCAATAGATTACTAATATAGAGAAGCAAGTACCTCCAGCAATGAAGCCGCAAACTGCATTTGGGTTTCCTTGTCTATGGTCAAGAAGAGAGGCACATGCACAAAGAGTGACTTGGTGCCATTTTGTTCTGCAAAGCGAAGGGAGTGGTAGTAAACATAGTTGCAGACAAATCGGCCAGCATCATCAGAGGTCATCACTTCATAACCTTTCTTTGCCAAGGCCTTCATAATCTCCTCAACAGGAAGAGTTGTCTGTATGCAGCGAGGATATTAAATACTTGTAGGATAAATAAACAGTGTTAAGAATAGAGTAGTATATTTACTACTTATTGTTCAAAGACTGCCATACACCACTAAACAGCAAATACACCACTAAACAGCAAATAAACAGCATCCATTGAGGCCACTATTTTCTCTTATAATTAACAAATACTAATGATATTGAGATGTCCATTATGTGCTAAAGTTTCACAGGTCTATAACTTCTCATGGAACTTCAAAATTTTGAAAATCTTCAAACGCAACTGAAGAAAAATTTAAGCTGAAAGTACGATTTTAAACCCCTCTCAATTAATCATAACAAAAATAATCATGTTTTACAGTGCTTTCATTTCAAGGCATATAAAGCTTTCAGCTTTAGTCTGCAGTGAAGTAAAGATCAGAATAAAAAGGGAAGAAAGATCCACCGACGAGGGAACAATATCCCCTCATAGAAAGCAAATGTATATACTGATTTCGTTGACTATTAGATCCTCCACCTAAACCAATCACACTGTCTAATGGCAGATGCCATAAAGAGAGGAAATCTCAAATACATCAGCGCACATCAGTCATTCAGTCCAAACTGCTATGAAATGAAAGTTTTCAATTCATTTCCTTCCATTTGCAATTGGAAGTTTTCAATTCATTTCCTTCCATTTGAATTGGACAATACATGCATATTAAGAAAGTAAAGTTGTGACGTTAACCCTTAAAACTTACTATAGGAACACATAAAACAAAAAAGGACTGGAAGACACTGCAAAAGAAGTGCACGAGGAAACAATAAATGAACAGCAAGACAGGACATTTTTTATTGAACTGTACAGCATTAAGCTGCATGAGCTTCCAAGCCAAACACAATATGTCACACTCACATACAATGTGTCACACCCTTCACCCTGCTTAATTTTGAAAGTAAAATGATGATAGCAGAAGTTGCCATATCATATTCTGTAACTATGGGGCCATGAAAAGAAAAAGATATACAGAAAATGAAAGCAGTATGAGAACTGCACAAAACCTTTCTATATCAACAAAAATCATCAGCAATCATGATCAAAATTTATTATTTCTGTTCATCAGAAAACACTTTACCTCTCGCACTCGTGAAATTCCACCGTCGGAAGGTATTATGGGTACTTTCTGTACAATATAATATAAATTCAATGAAATGAAATCGTCACTAGAAAATTGGAGAAAAGAAATTACACAAAAGAAAAGACTTATTGGATATACGTAACCTGTGGTTTCCATCCCAACTCATCAGGACACCGAAAAGTAGCTTCATTGACAGCTTGATGCTCAATGGCAAATCTTGTTGCCCCACTATTAACCCCAAAGTGTAGCTGAAGAAAAATATGGCATCGAGCAAAATTTAACAAGCTGGAAATTTTGGAAAAGATCATCACTAAAATATGCATCACACTAAGAAATGACTAAGGAGACGTTATCAACAAACCCAAATAATTCTGCCAGAATTAGAAGATTCAGAATCCTTATTGTTTATGGCAGTTTGAAATGTCTGGTAAAGGGGTACAACTGCTCCTTGTCCTGCAGTTTCAAGAATACTACAACTCCCCAGTATCAAACCTTTTGGCAAACCTTTCTTCCTCATATATTCACCAAGATTACTAACAATTGTCTCAGTTGGATTCTCTGAAACTCCATGGAATTTCTTAAATCCTGTCACATGGATTGTTACGGCCAGAGGCCCTTCAGACCCCATTAGTGCTAGAATATTTAGATGGAAAATTTGTTATAGCATGAAATCTGAAACCAAAATCCAAGGACCTGCATGAACAAAACATAGTCCATGTCATGCTATTAGAAGCAGTTAATCACCACAAACATCAGAAAACCTCCGGTTAAATATAATTGTTATTCTTAAACAAATTGCTATGTTCTTCCTTTTCCTGCTTACTCAAATAAATATTTAACCATTTAATGACATTTAAGCTCTAATTAAACAAGTGATTGGATTAACAAACGACTAAACTCGGGAAATTTGTTCCATATATATATATATATTACCATTGAGTAACTTGGCATAGAGACTTGAAAATGCAAGTTTACATTCAAGAAAATCAAAAGGCAATTACAAAGTGATAGGAAAAACAACCTCAAATTGAAGATAATGACCCAACAAACTGAGCTAGTGTGTGTAAACTTGAGAGAAAGATGGCAAAATTGAAACCTGTAGTAAATGACCCTTATATAAATCTTATAATCCAATCCAAAATCAAAGAAAAACACAACTAAAATAGATTATTACACCTGAAAAGGCCAAAGGTGAAAGGTCAAACAGAAACAAACAAAACAATCCAAAAAGAAATGAATCAGTACTAATCCACCAGAACCCAAAATTCAAGCTAATAACCAAAAAAGAACATCTTTGATCAAATACCCAGATAATTAATCTGCCTTAAAATCAATAAATATGTGAAATTTAAGCATGCGTTTTCAAATTGAAAAAAATAAAAAAGATAAGAGCTTTTGAATTTTTCTCACCTGTAATCTTCAAATAAAGGGAAAAATAAAGAAGAAGACCGAAAAGAAAATAACACAACAACCAGTCTTATATATAGAAAGTGGATTTAACTCTTTAAATGAACTGCTAAAGATTCCAAGAGGTAATAGTAAAGAAGGAAAAAAAAAATTACATTATTTTAAAACCAATAATTTTTTTTAAAAAAAAATTGTGGGTTAGTTTCTGGAGGAAAGAACACCAAAATAAATCTAATTATTTCTCCATTAATGATTCAATATTTTTTCATTTATAATAATGTTTGTTTTTCCTGTTAATTCAGCATATGATAAGATCATAATTAATTATTTTTTAAAAAAATATTAAAATAAAGTATTACTGGATGTATAATAATTGTATATTGGGCTGAGTTGTTTCTAATAATATTTATTTAAATATGGATAAGAAGAACATTTTTTTTAGTAAAACTAATCACTTTACAAAACTCATAATTAATATACTAATTATTCTAAACTCAAATCATTATTATATTTATGATTCATTTTGTGTAGAAAAAATAGAAATACTGCACACCGAGACAAAATATAATGTCTAGTATATATTTTTTTATGATGAATTTAAAATATATTTAGCATCGATTATTCTCTTTAAAATATATTAAATTAAATAAAAAATAAAAATACTGGTGGCACTAATTTTTTTTATCCGTTCATTCTTAATAAAATCACCACTTTTGTAAAAATATATATTTTATTAAAATTATTATTTTATAAAATTAATAAAAATTAAGTAAAAGGTTATTGAAGAGTATTTTGAGTTAATTTTAAATAATTTTTATAATATTTTAAAATTTTAATTTTTTTATCAGATTATAATATTTAGATTTTTTAAAAATTTTAAAAAATTAGTAAGACAACTGTCATTATCAAATTCTTAATCAAATTAATTAGCAATGCATCATAAATAGAGTAAGAGTAGCCTATGCACGCACGTCTTCATTTGCCATTTTAGCTCAAAATTATTAAATTATTATTATTATTGAAAAAATTATTATTATATATTTTAAATTAGTAAACATTTTTTGTTTTATAATAATTAAAAAATATTTTTTATTTTAATATAATATATACTCATTATAAGGTTATACATCGGATATGTCTGTGCGGATGGCTCCGCACTTATTAGATTGGGTTGAATTAAAAAAAAAGATTAAATTTTAGGCTCGCTAGAGTATGATATCATTTTAGGTTGAATTTCATATTAAAGAAGAAATATTTTATGTTGGTTAGTTCGAGGTGTTTAAAAAAATAAAATTAATTTATTATTAATTATATTAATATTTATAAATAATTATAATAATTTTTATGTGTAATTTTTTTTACAATATTGTTTTTTAGCTCCAAATGTTCTTAAATCGGTTGCGTTCCGTGCGAGAGCCAAACTTAGTCCAACGCTGCTAATACACAATCCTAACTCATTAAATATTAATAACGTGTCTATTTATATAATATGGATGAAATTTTAAAAAATTGGAAAAAGTATATATCAAAAATTGGCAACTTTGTTATAAAAAAAATTAAAAATATTTGTAACTTTGGGGATGTTTCGTTTTTTTAGAGGATTGCATGTCATGGCCCTAGGAAAACAATATATTTTTTAGAAAATAAACTTAATAATTAATATTTTAATACAACTAAATATAATTTATTCTTTAATATATATATATACAAAATAAAACTTTTTTTTTGGTACAAACAAAACTAAAATTTTAGAAACCAAGATATATGAAATTGTATTTTGTCTAAATATTTGATCATTTTAATAAGGTGAAAGGTTAATTAATATAAGTGCAAATGATTTAAATTTAAATCCCAATGTCCATTTTTTTTTGTCGGTTTATCCAACCCATGAAATTAATGTATTTGATAAGTTTATAAATTTGACTAAATTAAAATTAATAGGTTTGATAAGTTTACAATTTTGACTATATTAAAATTAAATGGGTTTGGTGAGTTTAAAATTTTGACTTGGTTAAAAAAGAAAAGGAAAAAAATATTTAACATATTTTTATAACCACCATTGTAATAGTCAAAATTAGGCATAAATTAGACACAAATTAATATGTTTACACATATTTGAAGGCCTATAAATAGCCTTCATTTTATTCACTTCAATGTATATAAGTGAAATACAAAGAGAGAAGAAATAAGATAGGAATAAGATTTCAAGTAGTTTGTGAGATAAATATTAGAAAATTATTCTCTAATTCTTGGTGTGATCATCCAAATAGTGAAAAATTTGCTAGAGAGGTATTTAAATATTTTTCTATTATTTGTGATCTTAAGTAGTCAAGTGAGAATTGCTTAATAATTTATTGTACTTGATTTCTTTAAATTAGTGAATTTTATTTCGGAGTTTACCCCATAGTTTTTTCCTCTACACTGGAGGGTTTTTCACGTTAAATCTTGTCTCTTTTTCTTGTGGTTATTCTTTACTTCGTCCTATTGTACATTCAATTATATAATTAATTATTGACTAAGAACCCAACAAGTGGTATCAAAGATTGGTTCTTTGGGTGCAGAATTAATTGTGTAAATTAGAATTGAGGAATTCACAGGCACCATGATTAAACTGTCGACTTCAAATTATTTAATTTGGAAGTCAAAGATGGAGGATCTTCTCTATTGTAAGAACCTGTATGATCCTATAAAATTAGGATCTAATAAGCCAAGTAGAAAATCAGATGATGATTGGGAAAAAATACACAGAAAAATCGTCGGTACTATTCGACAGTGGTAGATAATAATGTCTATCATCATATAAGCAAAGAAGTTGATGCGCAAAAATTATGAAAAGATTTAGAAATCATATATGAGAGAAAAAGTGCTCAGAATAAAGCTTTTTTCATTAGAAAGCTTGTGAATTTGAAGCTAAGAGATGAACGATATATTGCATAACACTTGAGTGAGTTTCAAGAACTAGTAAATTAGTTGAGCATCACGAAGATAGCCCTAGATGATGAATTGCAGGCATTATTGCTGTTGAGTTTCTTGCCAAATAGTTGGGAGATCTTGGTGGTATCTCTCAGTAACTCTGTTTCAAGCGGTGTTTTGTCTTTATTATTTGTAAATGATAGTCTTTACAATGAGGAGACCAGAAGAAAGGATATGAACATTGATACTTCACAAGTTCTTGTTACAACTACAGAGAGCAGAGGTAGAAGTAAAAGCAGAGGTCCTAAAGGGCATTATAAACCAAGAGGCAAGTCACAATCTAAAGTGAAATTCAGGTGTTATCACTGCGGCAATGAGGGACATATGAAAAGAAACTACAAAGTTTGGAAAAGGGAACAAAATGATGAGAAAAATCAAAAGAAGACAGATGATCAAAATACCACTGCAACTGTTGCTGATGATAATGAAGAGATGGTTGTACTCTCCATTATTGAGGAGCATGACAAGGTTACTAGTTTTGACGTGGAGTGGGTTGTTGATTCAGTAGCATCATACCATGCTACACTAAGGAGAAACATCTTTACTGTGTACAAAGCATGTAATTTTAGCAGAGTAAAGATGGGTAATACCAGCTATGCAGATATAGTAGGTATTGGTGATGTCTGTGTTCAAACAAATATTGGTTACACGTTGACTCTAAAGAATGTACGACATATACTGGATTTACGCCTGAATTTAATTTATACTCATGTTCTGGATCTAGATGGTTATTATAATAACTTTGGTGATAAAAAGTGAAAACTCACTAAAGGCTCAATTGTGGTTTCCAAAGGTAGATTATGTTATACACTCTACAAGACTCAAGTGAATATGATAAAAGGTGCGCTGAATACAGTTGAAGATGATGCTTCGCCAGACTAGGGACACAAGAGGTTGGCTCATATGAGTGAAAAAAGGTTATAAATTTTGGCAAAAAAATCTCTCATTCCCTCTGTCAAAGGTATGAGTCTAAACCCTTGTGATGATTATTTGTATGGCAAACAATATAAAGTCTCCTTTAGTAGTTCATCTGAAAGAAAAAATAATGTATTTGAATTAGTTTACTCTGATGTATGTGGTCTCATTGATGTAAAAACTTTAGGAAGTAGTAGATATTTTGTTACTTTTATCGATGATGCTTCACGAAAGATTTGGATATTTGTTATAAAATCAAAAGATCAAGTTCTTCAGCGTTTTAAGCATTTCCATGCAATGGTGGAAAGAGAAAAGGGAACATTTTTAAAGTGTCTTCGCAGTGACAATAGAGGTGAATACACTTTAAAGAAGTTTGCAAATTACTGTTTAGAGCATGGAATCAGACATGAGAAGACAGTTCCTGGCACCGCACAACATAATGGTGTAGCTGAAAGGATAAACATAACTATCTTAGAGAAAAGTCAGATCCATGCTGAAAATGGCTAATCTTCCTAAGCCATTTTGGGGTGAAGTACTCTATATTGTCTGCTACTTAATGAATCGTTCTCCATCAGCTCCTTTGAATTTTAATGTACCTGAAAAAGTATGGTCTGAAAAAGATGTTGCTTACTCTCACTTGAAGGTATTTAGATGCAAGGCTTTTGTCCATGTACCTAAGGAGCAGAGACATAAACTTGATGATAGAGTTATTCCATGCATTTGTTTGGGTTATGGAGATACAAAGTTTAGATACAAGTTATGGAATCCAGTGATGAAGAAAGTCATTAGATTCAGAGATGTAATCTTTCATGAACACAATACCTTGTTGGACTCTAAGCTATCAGAGAAAATTACAAGTAGTGATGATATTTCTCTTCCTGTATTAATTTCTCCTTCAATCAGAAATGCCACAGATGAAGGAGAGTTGCTTGAAGAATATGGGATTAATGACATGCCAGTACCAATTGATGTTGATGATGATGTTGAGCAGGGAGAGCAACCTCTTCCTCCCCAGACTGTAGAAGAACCTCAAGTCAGAAGGTCAACCAGAGCACATCATCTATCTACCAAATATCCCAGTTCTGAGTATGTAACAGTTACTGAAGAGGGGGAGCCAGAAAGCTTTCAGGAAGTTTAGAATCATAAAGAGAAGACTCAGTGGATGAAAGCAATGCAGGAAGAGATGAGTTCTTTGAAAAAGAACAATACTTATGAGCTTGTTGAACTTCCAGAAGGTAGAAAAGTCTTGAAGAACAAATGAGTGTACAAGCTTAAGATGGATGGAGAGAAGCTAGTAAAATACAAAGCTCATTTGATAGTAAAGGGTTTCAATCAGAAGAAAGATGTTGATTTTGAAGAAATTTTTTCTCCTGCTGTGAAGATGAGCTCTATTTGAGTGATTCTTGGTTTGACTGCTAGCTTGGATCTTGAGTTTGAGTAGTTAGAAATGAAAATTGTATTCCTTTATGGTGATTTGAAGGAATAAATTTACATGGAGCAACTTGATGGATTTGAATTAAAAGGGAAAGAACACATGGTTTGTATATTGAAGAAGAGTCTGTATGGGTTAAAACAGGCTCCGAGACAGTGGTATAAGAAATTTAACTCTTTCATGGCGAGTCATGGGTATACTAGAATAGAAGCAGATCATTGTGTGTACTTCAAAATATTTTCAGATAGTAAATTTATCATTCTTTTGCTCTATGTGGATGATATGTTGATAATAGGGCAAGATGCTACTATAATTAATGGTTTGAAAAAAGGAGTTGTTTGGATCCTTTGATATGAAAGATTTGGGACCAGCAAGACGAATTTTAGGCATGCAGATTACTCGTGATAAAAAAAGCTAAGAAGTTGTAGCTGTCACAAGAGAAGTATGTCGAGTAGGTTCTAAGCAGATTTAATATGAAGAATGCTAAGCCAGTTAGCACACCTCTTGCTAATCACTTTGTACTTAACAAGAAATCTTATTCTTCTACAGAAAAAGAAAAGGAAGAAATGGCAGTTATTCCTTACTCTTTTGCAGTCGGGAGTTTAATGTACGCAATGGTTAACACTCGATCAGATATTGCTCATGCTGTTGGTTTAGTCAGCAGGTTTCTTTCGAATTCTGGTAAAAATCACTGGGAGACGGTCAAATAGATTCTCAGATATTTGATAGGTACTTCTAAGAAGTGCTTATGCTTTGGAGGCTCGAAACCAATTCTAGAATGATATACAGATGCAGATATGCAGGTGACCTTGATGGCAGGAAGTCGACTTCAAGGTATGTATTTACTTTTGCAGGGGGAGCTGTTTCGTGGCAGTCCAAATTTGCAAAAATGTGTTACTCTATCCACAACTGAGGCAGAATATATAGCTATGACTGAAGCAAATAAGAAGATGTTTTAGTTGAAAAAGTTTCTAGAAGAGTTGAAGTTGAAGCACGGTGAGTATGTGATGAATTGTGATAGTCAAAGTATTATAGTTTTGAGCAAGAATGCCACATACCATGATCAGACTAAGCATATTGATATGAGATACCATTGGATTCGTGAAGTGGTGAATAATCAAGAAATATTATTAAAAAAGATTCACACTAATAAAAATTCAGCTGACATGTTAACCAAAGTGGTGACTCGTGACAAGAATCAGTTTTGTACCAAGATGGTGGGACTGAGTGGTAATTGAGCAATAGATGTGTGAACATCTCCCCATGGGTTGGAGGGGGAGATTGTTGATTTATCCAACCCATGAAATTAATGGCCTTGGTAAGTTTACAATTTTGAGTAAATTAAAATTAATGGGTTTGGTAAGTTTACAATTTTGACTAGATTAAAATTAAATGGATTTGGTGAGTTTATAATATTGACTAGGTTAAAAAAAGAAAAAAAATATTTAACGCATTTTTCTAGCCACCATAATAGTCAAAATTAGGCATAAATTAGGCACAAATTAATATGTTCACACATATTTAAAGGTCTATACATAGCTTTCAATTCACTTCAATGTATATAAGTGAAATACAACAGAGAAAAAATAAGAAATAAAAAAGATTTCAAGTAGTTTGTGAGATAAATATCAGAGAATTATTCTCTAGTTTCATGGTGTGATCATCCACGAAGTGAAAAATTTGATAGAGAGATATTTAAATATTTTCTCTATTATTTGTGATCTTAAGTAGTCAAGTGAGAATTTCTTGAGAATTTATTGTACTTGATTTCTTTAAATTAGTAAATTTTATTTCGGAGTTTGCCCCATGATTTTTTCCTCTACACTGAAGGATTTTCCATGTTAAACCTTATCCCTTCTTCTTATGATTATTCTTTGTTTCTTTATATTATGTATTTATTTCTATAATTAATTATTGTCTAAGAATCTAACATTTTTAAAATAAACAATTGCTAACATTAAAATTTTATTTTTATAAAAAAAATATTAAGGGGAGTCTTGGCGCAGCGGTAAGTGCTGTTGCCGTGTGACTTGAGGTCATGGGTTCAAATCGTGAAAACGGCTTCTTACAATTAATTGCAAGAGAATATGGACAAATATTCAATGGGTCCGACCCTTTTTCGAACCCTACTTATTACGGAAGCATTTGTCCACTGAATTTTATAAATAAATAAAATAAAATAAAAATATTAAAAAAATTTTAAGTACGAAAAAAAAGGTTGTGTGCCTGTGTTTCTTTATGTGTATATATATATATATATATATGTATATATAATAATAATATATTTGACGAAAATCAACTTTAGCTTTCCAGCCGACCTTTTAGGAAATCTAACAACACGATTGAGCCATCGAGCTGGGAAATACCACATGCCCACTATACTAAAAAATAATTATTTTTTAAATTATAGTTTTAAATTTAATTAGAATTAAAATTATATTCTTAAGTTTCCGAAAATTCTAATATTTATTCTAATATTTAAAAAATGTGTAAAATTACTGTATCTCTTTTGTTCATTTTACTTTTAATATATATTTATCTATTTTATCTTTTGTGGTATTTAAAATTCAAATGCCGTTACTTTTATTATATCATTTATAAATTTTTAGCTAATTTTTTTTATTAGATGCCAAGTTTGATGTTCAAATATATATTTAAAATGTTGACATATGTCAATATATTTATCATTTATTTTTATTGAGACGTGAGTTGACATTAAATACACATACAAAAATATAAAGTATAAATATAGTTATTTCTGCATATATTTTAAAGAATAACAATATTTATAATATCAAGTAAGGTTTTTTTTATATTATATGTTTAGTTGTTTCTTGTTTTCTATATTATATTTTAAAATTCTTTTAGTTGTATCTTGTAGTTGGACATAGATCATATTTTTTTACTGAAATTGATATTTTAACTTTAGATATATATAGTCACAGGCACAATTTTAATAAAATATGTTTAAATGTATTGATACAAATTTATATATTTAGTTAAATGTCTTAGAAATTGATTAGATTTAATTTTAATTTAATTGAAGATAAATTCAAACTATCAACATTTTCGTATTCTCACGTAATAATTTTTTGCAGTGAAATTCTTCAAAAAAATTTTATATGAGAAATCAATAATTTTAATTAAAATTTAAATTTATTATTATAATTTTTAGTCTCGACATAAATATTTTAATTTAAATATACGCTTCTAAATTTTTTTTCATTCAATTAAATACATCAATGAATTGAGTATAATATGTTTACACATCTTTCTTTTTTCTTAATGTATAGGATTAAAAAAAATATGACTGTTATTAAGGAAGATAATAGCAACTTTTATTTTTGTATATTTTAAATTTAGTGTCCGGAATAAAAGATCGATATTATATTTCTCCAATAATATCAAAATTTATGGTGTTAAAAAAATATTTTAACTATTAACTAATGAACGAGTACAAGATGCGTCACATATATAATTTAAAGTGGTTCATATTTTTAAGGATGACTTTGTAACATAAAAAAGGAAACTCCAACTCAATTATATATTAGTTCAACACAACTTTTATTCCGCACTACTTTAACTACAATTCTAATGACATATGTAAAGCATCCATTAAATTTTTTATCAAAAAAATTATCTAAAACAAAAAATTCATTAAAAAAATTATTATATATGAAGACGTTAAATCTGAAATAAGTAAAACTGATCACATGTATATTATATGCTTATTTTAATTAAATTTCATTTTAAAAAAATACTATCTAATATCTTTATATTTTTAACTGTCTTTTGTGAGTAACAACCATGAACGAAATATGGTCAACATTTCTTCAGATGGCTATTATTTTTTAGTTAAAAAATAATTATAAAACCTTTATATACTCCTCATTATATATAAGTATTTTATTTATTTGTAATAATTAATTGAGTGTAAATAAGTAAAATATTAATATAATTATTATAAGATATTATTAATTGAATGTAAATAAGTAAATAATATAATTATTTTATGATTTTTTAAATATTATTTTTATTTTTTACATATTTTATTTGTTCATCAATTTTACTTTTAATTATTGTGATATATTTTAAATGTTCATCACATGTAATTAAATAATTAATATTATTTTTTAAAAAATAATATATATATCTCCAAAACAAAAAAATAATATATATATATTCGAAACGAGGATGTCATTTTAGTAATTATTAAAACTAATCCTACATTAATAAAAATATAATATATGTTAATATATAATAAAATTCCATTATCTCAAAGGCTAATACTAGCCATTTTAATTATTTTATTATTCGATATAATAATATGTGTTATATGATTTTATATTCTTAATAAATTTCTATAATAATAAAAAAATTTATAAAAATACTATATATTTTTTTATATATTATATATTGAGTAAATATTAAGTATACATTTAATATATTTTTGATATTTATATATTTCATAAAAAAAATTTAAAAATAATATTTTTAAATTCAAAAATATAAAATTACAAAAACATAAATCACATAAAGTACAATAAAAATAAAATTTTTAAAAAAATTAATATTTTATGTAATTTTTCTAATTTGATAATTTATTCTGCTTGCAACCCTCTTATCCGAGTCTGGGTGTGACTTTTAAGGCCTAAGGCCCTGTCCTATTATAACATGGCTTTTCTAAAAATACTTAGGAAAAATGACATCCTCTATATTTTTAAAAAATTTTATTTTTTATTAAAAATATTTTAGTTATTTTATTATAAAATTATAATAAACTAATTGTAAAATATATAAAATTTATAAACTTATTATAATTTCATAATAAACTGTTGTAAACTATAAAAATTTAGTATTTTAATAAATATTTTATAAATTTTAATATTTTATAAATATAATAAATTTAAAATTATTTTTATATTTTTATCAAAAGCCAAAGTATTTATTCGATTTACCAAAAAAAAAAAAAAACCGCCAACAGAAAAGGAATTGACAAAAAAGGAATATAATTTTACGGATGTCAAAGTGAAATTTTTCTTCTGTACTTGGAAAAATCAACTCTAACCGTTCAAATCTCCGCCGTCGTAAGCAACAGCCCGGAGTTTCTTCCACTGCCAATCTACTGCCACAGTCCTACCGGAAAAAGATTGTATTCGGCAAAAATCTATTTGATTAAATGGTTTCTGCTAAAACCTTAAACACTCTGTAGTAGCTCATAGCTAAAGCTATGGCGATTTCATTTTCAAATCTATCGGTGCCTCTATCAGCTTCTTCTTCTTCGGTTACTAAACCGATCAGATTTTGCTCCATCAATACTCTCAAAGTCTCTGCTCGTAGCTCTGCGGTGAGTCAGTAGTACAAAAAAAGTCGTGAACAGCCAAATTGACTTTTGCGTTTCTGTCAAAATACTGAACTATTTGTTTTTGTTGCTGCTCTGATTCAATCTTATGCAGGTTGTGGCGGAGAAAATTTATTCGATGGAAGATAGTCTTTTTGGAGTCTATGGAGGAGGAGGAGCTGGCAATTTCTGTCGGAAGTTCTGTGGCTTAAAGCTCAGGATACTTAAAAGTCTTAACCTTCGTTGGAGCAATAGAGGAAGTAAACATCTAAAGGAATTCAAGACTATAAAAAATCAAGATAAGGATCACTTAGCAAATCATTTGACAACAACTTCAACACCAGGGCAAGTTTCTGGAGAAGAAGTTGTTCCAAAGATAAATGTGCCAAGTGGTTAGTAATGATTCATTGCTAAATATGTAGATACTGTTATGTATTTGTGCATTTTTGTGCGTTTTAATTTAATCAATTTTAATCAAATAAGGCTGAGTGATGATATATGTGTGTGTGTGTGTACCTTATAGAACAACAAAAACAACTCCAAAACCTGAAAACCTGAGGAAGATTCTTTGTATGATTTTTTATCCATATGGTTCCATGAGTGCAGTTGCATATGTGGATTCTCCTCCATCTTTGACACAAACACATTACTTGAATTCTCCCACCGAGTGTGGTAGTGCAACTTCTCTCTGCATTGCTGTCATAGGAGCTACTGGTGAGCTGGCTAAGGGGAAAATTTTTCCAGCATTATTTGCTCTGTATTACAATGGCTTTTTACCTGAGGTGAGATTACTCAAATGTCGGTTTTCAATTGGTCCTTTTACTGGCCATAACAGCTCTGGATTTTAAATGGAAACACCTAATAGCTGAATGTTTTTTTTTCTTAACATATTGCACTAACATTTTCTTAGTTTGAGTTACAAATTTATCCTTCTTTTGGTTTCACTTGTTCCGTGGTCACAGGATGTTGCTATATTTGGTTATTCAAGGAAGAATTTGACAGATGAAGATCTGAGATCCATTATAGCTTCAACTTTGACTTGCCGCATTGATCATGAGTGCGTTTCTCTTATTCCCTTGAAAATGTTTCTTTTTATCTTTTTATCAGAATTCCTTTACTTGATGCGCCTTTGAGATTATAATTTTTTTTAACTGGGTGGAATGATTATAATTAGTGAAAAATAATTTCCAACCTAAAGTTGATACAAATACAATATCTGAAGAATGATTTTTTGGTCTTTATGAACACTTTTATAAGAGAGTATTAGCATGCTTATACTGTGTGAGTTGCCACTTTGTATTTTGGAAGTGTTAAGTTGTTCAAAATTGTTTATTCTAGAGCCCCATATATTGAATTTTAGAAATCATCTATGGCAGTGATCATCAGGAAAATCTTTAAATCAAATGGATTGTTGGTAACGATAATATACAATCAAATATGTGCTAATGCAATGTAGTTATTCATACTTTCTGGATGATCAAATATTATGTCAATAATAAAAGTATTAAATGTTTCAGACAGAACTGTGGAGACAAAACAGAGACTTTTCTTAGTAGGACATACTATCTTAATGGAGGTTTTGACAATAGAGATGGGATGTCAAAGCTAAATGCCAGAATGGAGCAGATTGAGGTATACTTGAAGTGATCACATACTTCATATTTTAGGAATTTCTTTGTGGTTGCACAGGCTGTTATTTATAATTATTCTTCTGCTGAATTCTTTGATTACTGACTCTGTAACAGCATACCAAATGCAGGCAGGAAATAAAGTAAACAGGATATTTTATCTTTCAGTACCTCAAGAAGCACTACTTGATGTCGCATCTGCACTTGCTGAGAATGCCCAAACCCACAGGGGCTGGAATCGTATTATAATTGAGAAACCTTTTGGGTTTGATGCTCCTTCTTCTCATCATTTGACGAAGTCTCTTCTTTCAAAGTTTGAGGAGAAGCAATTGTACAGGTGTTAATTCTTGTTAACTATACCTGTTATATGTGTTTGTGTGTCTGTGCATGCATGCTATCTCAACTCTTTCTTTATAACCAATCCCTGCATATGACTGATACCTTTTCCATCTCAGGATAGATCATCTATTAGGAAGAAACCTCATTGAGAACCTCACAGTATTAAGGTTTTCTAATCTAGTTTTTGAACCATTATGGAGCCGAACTTATATACGCAATATACAGGTGAGTCTTTTCTTGAGCTCAACTGTTTGCTTATTTATTTGTTTTATTAGGATTAATAATGTAATAAAATCAATATGCCTTCTAGACTAGCAATCATGCATTGTGGTGTACTTTTTTGCAGATTATTTTATCAGAAGACCTCAGTGTGCAGACTGGAAGGTTATTATAGTTGATGATCTTTTTCATAACTTTTTCCAAGCAAATTCAGTGAATTATGTGGACTGCAGGTTTCAAATATGATATCTTGTCATCACTTTCATTATATTATACAGGTATTTTGATGGTTATGGGATTATTCGGGATATAGTGCATAGTCATATATTCCAGACAATAGCATTGCTTGCTATGGAGCCACCTATAAGTCTTGATGGTGAAGATATTCGAAATGAAAAGGTGTCTGATCTTTATGCAAAATGCATTCTTATTAGACCAATTTGAACTATGTCTTATTAAACTAATTTGAATATCTGATCTTTATGCAAAATGTGTTCTTATTAAACTAGTTTGAACTATGTCTTATTGAACTAATTTGAACTATGCCCTGTTGAACTAAATTGAACCATGTCTTATTAGCCTAATTTGAACAATGTCATGTGACTCGTGTAATAAAGAACCTCTTTTCAGGTCAAGGTTTTACGATCAATTTGCAGATTGGATCCTAGTGATGTCATCCTTGGGCAATATAAAGCTATTTCTGGAGACAAGGTTGATGTAAAGTTGAACAGCCTGACCCCAACATTTTTTGCCGCTGCATTATACATTGATAATGCACGCTGGGATGGTGTGCCTTTCCTGATCAAAACTGGCATGGGACTCATAAAACACAGGTAAAGACTAATTGTGTGATTGGTGTTTTATGATAATACTATTATCAGTTGAACGTTGTGTCATCCTCACTCTGGTTGCACATATTCTGTTTTATGACTTTGATATCCAATTTTCAGACATTTTATGCTTGTTTTTAGAAAATCATTTTGATGTTAAACAATGAAAAACCTTTTCCATGATATGTTTGGAAGACATAATTTCACACTGGGAAATCATAATGCTGTGATATGATAAACAATATATCTACAAGAGATTACCTTCTTTTCCCTTTGCTTTGGTCTGGGTACTTCTAAATTCAACAATGAGCATTTTGGAAGCCATCCTCTCAAATTCTATCCTTTTGCTAGCTCAACTCTTGAATTCCGCCCTGATGGAAGCTAGGAAAGCAAGGGTTCATGTGTGAGTGTATGCATACATATGTTCTGTTGCTTTGCATTTATTTGGAAGTAACTATCTCCTTAGGGAAAATAACTTATTATTCATCCATTATTGGTGATTTTACCATGAGAAATTCTTGCCAACTTTAGCTATGTAATGCAGAGTGGAGATCCGTATACAGTTCCGTAATGTTCCTGGAAATCTTTATCGTGAATGTGTTGGGCACAGCATTGATCTGGCCACCAATGAGCTAATTTTGTGCGATGTACCTGATGAAGCCATTCTAGTCAGAATTAACAATAAGATTCCAGGACTAGGCTTGCAGTTGGATGCTTCTGAACTTAATTTGCTTTACAAGGACAAGTGAGCATGTTTATGTTATAGAGATATTTTGTGGAGAAACTAACATTTTAATGGTCCCACTCTTACATTAACGTTCCTTGTAACTGTCCATGTAAATGCCACAGGTATAATGTGGATGTGCCTGATTCATATGAGCATCTTCTTCTTGACGTCATTGATGGAGACAGCCATCTCTTTATGAGAAGTGATGAGCTTGCAGAGGCATGGAAAATTCTAACTCCCATTCTCCATGAGATAGACAAGAATAATATCGCACCAGAGCTGTATGAATTAGGAGGTAGAGGTCCAATTGGAGCGTACTACCTTTGGGCCAAACATGGTGTTCGTTGGGCAGACGACTGACAATACTTCAATGCCAAAAGTTCTGCTGCCTGATATGTGGTAAATGATACATGCCCTCACTCTAATAAATAAATGTCTTGTGCGTGCAAATCCTGTCACTTTGTGCATTAGGCATTTCTCTGTCCAAGGCAGTTTATTTATTAGGGCATGGAATAGAACTGTCCTAAACAGCTCAGGAGATCTTCATCTTCTCTTCATCACATTTTACAGAGTGAAGTTTCTTTCTCGGTGCTGTTTCTGTTAAGACAAATTTGCCTTATGTTCTGTCTAAATTGCCTGCTGTTCTTTTACTTCTAAAACCTGTGTTTGCTTGTTTCCTCCGACGTATAGTATTGAAAAGAAAGCAATGTTTCGGAATATACTCTGTTTTGCACCTGAATCGAACCTACTAATGTTTGATTAGGTCCCATAATTGGAATAAGTTGGAGCAGAGCATCAAACCCACGATGTCTTCAGAATATAGCAAGAATCATGTGAATTTGGGCCCCACATGATTAATCATTGATTTTGATTTGTGGCAAAATTATCATGTATTATGGATTATTATTAGTTTTTTTGGGTATTAGCAAGTAAGAAAGAGAAATCGATCTTAAATTTATTATATATGGAATATGCATTTATCGCTGGAATGTATAATACCATTAAATATCTTGGTGTGCAGAAAAATATGCTCTTACCATTAGATTATGTATTACCACTAGATGTCTCGATATGCCTATTATGGATTAGTTTAATTTTGATATATTCTACAAGAAAGATCTGGTTATTTCTTATTTCTTTAACTTAGTTATTAGGCAATGTCACATCTCTTCTTTAGGTCAATCCCACCGACTCCCTTCCATTTTCCCTATTAGGAGTGGCTCCTGCATTAATTCTATTTAGTTGACTGACTCTGAACTTCAATAATAATAAAATATTTAAAAACATGTACTGATATCCACCATCACTAGTATAATCTCTAACTGCTAACTACTCCAATCTCGAAGGGTCTCAAATCTTAAGAGAAAAGCTAAGATAAGAGATAAGCATACTTCTCAATCTGTGTTTCTATCACAGATTGTTTGAAAAAAAAAAAGCAATTTTATTGTTGAAAAAAAGATCGGGTACTTCTCAATCAATTTTTATAACACAACTCTCTGAAAGAGTAGACACATTCTACCGGTAAATTTATATTTGTTGAGTAATATATTGATGATCGATTCTTAGCTTCTTGAGTTGCAGTTTCTACCAAATGACAGTTGAGATCCAGTTTTTCCATACTTGGCAAGTCCAGAACTCCATTACTAACATTAAAATTAATAGAAATGTGAACATTTTCATACCGTTTCAGCCAGTAATTCATAAACTGCGTGGGTCTCTTTATTTGAAAGAAATCAATTTCTACGGCGATACAAATAAGCTGTACAGATAAATTTTTAATGAATGGAATATAGGGCTACTATTAAATGCATTTGCTACAAACAAAAAAAAACAACAAATACTAATAATAACAATAAAGAGCAAAGAACAAAAAAAAATGGAAGGTTTTGGAAAACAGTGAGCTGTGGGGCTAACAAAAAAGACGTCATGAATTGTGAGAGAGGGAAGAGCTCCACCGCAAGCCGCCACATAAGATTATGTCATGGTGGTGGCGTCACCTCTGTTAAGATTCATTACGTACTGGCCATTGTGTGTGATGTTAGCAATTATTCTTCCTACCACCCCCCTCTCCTTATATTACCCAAAATGCCCATCCTCAAATGTTTTCCTTTTCTAATTCTACCTACCAAAACTTTATTCATTTTATATACTAATCTCATTCATATGAAAATTTTAATTAAGACTTTAATTAATATCTGATTAATAATTGAAATATATATATATAACCCAATCTAATGATGCGAGACAATCCTTACAATTATCTACAAATATAAGAAATCATCTTGTTTTTAGGTTAATCTCGAGTTTTTTATTTATCATTTTTTGTTGAGAATTCGAATTTGGATCATAGATTGGTTGTATTGGAGAAATCTGTTGACAGAAGTTTTTTATGTTTCGGTGTTTTTTTCTTTGCCAAGTATATATTTCATTTTCTAAAAAAAAGGGCAATTATGGGCATTTTTGTAAATTCATTTCTATTTTTTTAATACAACCCCAGTGATGACTTTATATAGAGTGAATTAAACAAATTTTGCAGTTTGTAAGTCAATTGCCTAGCTAAGCAATATAACTTCCCTTAACATTTTTTTTCTTTAGTACAATGCATATATCCACTGCTGCTCTTGTATAGAAATGTAATCATCTGCATGGATTACCATTTTTTCGGTATTAGATAATAATAATTAAACTCTGTAGTCTACTTAATTCTTCTTCCTTTTTTTTCTGCTTCTTTCTTTGTTTTTATTCTTGCTCTGTTTTGAGGGGAAGTTAGCATGGAAAATGATACAAAGAAAAGAAAGGTGGAGAACACTGAAGAAGAACAAGAAAAAGGAAAAGAAGAAGATATTAAAGAATTAGATTTAGAAGAAGAGGAAGAAGATGATGAAGTGAAGATGGAAAAGTTCTTTGCTTTGATAAGAAGCACAAGAGATATAAGTAATCAAATGAGAAGAGGCTCCATTAATGATTCCAAGAACAAACAAGAGTACAAGAAAGTTGAAGCTGCTTGGAACCCATCATTCCAACCTGAAGATTTGATACAAGATTTTAAGGATAATCAAGCTGCTGCAGGTTCTTCTAAAAGACCAGAAGAAAAAGAAGAAGAAGGAAATGAGAAGAAATTAGAAGAAGAAGAAGAAGAAAAAGGAGGAGATAATGGGTTAGACCTTAATCTTTCTTTGTAGTCATGTATAAGCTTCGGTTCTGGGTTTGAATTTTAATTTTTACAGTCTCACAATTCTTGAGACAGACTATTGAGCAACTCTAAGTTAGCTTTGAGAATGAAAAAATGATGGGTTTTTTTTTTTGCATCTTGAATTCAAATGGTAAAATTTTCCCCTATCTTATTATCCGAATAATAATGGACTGACCATATTCTGATATCACATAGTTCTAAGAAGGACCACTGTATCATGTAAGTTTTTTAGAATGCATGGCAATTGTATTCAATTTGAATATGTATAAATGTCATTTTCCATAGCCTACCATCACTATGGTCTCTGGCTATTTTGTCCAGTGAGTTCTATTTCACAAGCTTGTCTTTGCTGAATAAAAAGATGGACAGTGACATCTACGTTGAAAAAAAAAATGGAAGCACTAGATATGGAGCATGTATAAAACTTGAGAAGGTGTTTTTACTCTCTTAATGGGTTTATTCAACATGAATTCAACAATGATTATGTAGCATATTTAAAATTTGAGAGACCACGTTTTACTCCCTTAATGGGGTTTGTTCGCCGTAAATTTAGATTAATTTGTAATTTTTAAGACAAAAAGAGTGAAAGATATGTAGAAGGTAACATATATTATGAAAAAGATGAAAAATTGGGAAAATAGTCTAAATGGTAGTGTTGTGACATTGAGAGTGGGGCTCTGAAGGCAACATATGTAGAAGAAATGGTAAACACAGAGAACTCTTCTTAGAAGGAACAAATTAGGAGCTTTGCTTATTAAAATCCAAAAACCAATAAAAAATCATTAGATCAGTTTTGCTTCTTAAGTCTTAGGTAAAAAGCTACTATTGCTAGGCTTCAACTTGGCCCACTAATCAATCTATCCTCCAAATAATCGCATAAAGCAGCTTTCTTTTTAGCTAGGGCAATCTAGTGGTGGGCAATGTTGCTGGATACTTGTCTAATCATTTATTATTGGCAACTTTAATTGGTTTTAATTGTTCTTAAGTATACTTTCATAAAAAAATCAACAATAGAGAGACTAAGATTAAAGGATATTCTTTCACTAGACTCATCAAGAAGATCTCCCAAATAAGTTGGTTTCTCGAACCGAACAGAATGATCTTTTAGATAGATTGAAGCCATTAATCTGAAAGGCAAAAGGTTTTGAATGATGCAAATACTACTAGCCACATAATCTACCAATTATTCATAGCTACTTTTGGAAAAACAGAGCATTCCAGTTCATTCACTGGACCAAGCTAAAAAGGCCTCAATCAAAACCTGAAATAGGTCCCCCACAATTAATGGAGGTCAGATTTGAATAAGTATGCAATTCAATTCACTCTTCATCACCATTACTAGTCCAAAAAAATTAGGTGGAAAAACTATACCAACTATGGAAAAACAGAGCACCCCTGCGGAAGAACATAAACAAGAACATGAAGTTGATGATGATGAAAAAGCTGAAAAGTTCTTTGCTTTAATTAGAAGGTTAAGAGATGCTCGAAGTTATTCAATAAATTGCAGTTTGCGAGAACTGGAAGCACGTAAGAGAGTGAAGAAAGGAAAGAAGTTAAACGTATCTGTATCAGTATGGACTCCATCATTTCAATCAGAAGATTTTGGTAGGCTTGAGTTAGCAGATACAACTGAATCAAGTTGTTCAAACAAAGAACAAGAACAGGGTAGAAACAAAAGCGAAATCTAAATCAAGTTGGGAATGGCTTGATGTTTTGATTCCAGGTTTGCAAATTTACTTATGATTTAAGGTTTTGAAAGGTAGATTCAGTAAAAGACGGCATCTTTTTTGTGATATTGTTACTGTTTTCGCATGGAATTTTCCATGTTTAAGGTTTCAAAAAAGTTTTCCTTCAGCGACTAAAATACAATCTGCAATTCTGAAATTGAAAGTAGCAAAGATTTTACAGATATAGAAATTTTGATTTCAACCAGAATGATGCATAGTTGTACTTTTCCTGCTATGAAATCTTATAAAATAAGATGTGTGAAAGATTTCTTCCAAATCCATTATCCATTATCGAATGTTTTCAATCCATTTTTGTCGATCGCATGATTGAGGTTGATAATCTTAGTGTGATGCATATGATAACTTCTTAAGAAGTTTGAAGTTTGAGAGTCAGCTAGTGCTTCCCTTGTTCATAGCGGCAAATGCTTTCCTTGTACGTAGCGTTAAGAGCCGATTGACTGAAACTTGACTGGCAGATGATGATCTACCATGTTTATCGTAAATCAAACGATACTCTCCACTTTAACCTAGGCGTCCATGTTCTTTAACAGATTCTAGAGGGGTTGGAGTTATGTCTCCAGAATGATTTAGTGCGAGTTTCTTTCTCAAAAATAGTTCATATTTTGTTTCTAAGGTTTTACCTGTAGTTCATATTTAGTTTCTAAGGGTTTACCTTTGCTTGTGTGTATATATATATATACACATATATATATACATATAGCTTACAAATAAATGGTTAACAATAGAAGAAAGTTTATGGTTTAAAAATTGCTAAGAGGCAAGTAGATGGGCATATGCCTACAAGTTCCAACTTCTACAAGACACAACAACAAATCAAGATCTTCTCTATTACACATTTTAGGCAGGTAAAGTTTTGGAAAGACAGTTATAATTTTTAAGATATTCGTTTAAATCAGAATTAGTATAATGAAAATTAATTGCCACAAAAGAAATCTAAAGGCATACGTGGTGAAGAATAAGCGGTTGAAAGAACTTTTGAAGCCATAATTGCATTAGCTGCTTCATTGTGATGGATCCCATCCCAGCTTACAAAAGGAGATCTTCCATCACAGACATGATAGCCAGGCTGACCACATGTTACCCGAATATCGTAATTATATGGAGGTCCTCCATAACCACAACATGCCATTAGTGGATTTGAAAAACCTGAGATGATCAATTAACCAAATTAAAGCAGTTTTTACTTTTTACAAAGAAATATCTCACAACAGATTTGCTAATCTCTAAAAACAGATTTGTTTCATATGATAGGAACACATTTGTAATTGTCCTTCATGTTTAGAAGTAGGAAAATTTTCATATGACAGTGCATCAGAATCGCCATATGATTGAGAAATTAGAAAATGATTCGACCGTAAAATATTATTAAAGGATTTTATGCTTTGTGTTCATTTTCAAACACAAAATGCAAAACATCAAGGAAATTGGTAGTTGATGGTTACTGGAGATGTTAGATAACTGGTGCAAAAACACAAAATACCTGCTAAGCAAAGAACAATATTTGACTTACCATATTTGGAGGCGTTGGCAATGAGATCATACTTGATGGAATAAATGTCTACATATACTATAGTTGCACCTGCCAATTGAGACCTCATCCTTTGGCATGAACAGCGCAATGCTTCATTGAATAATCTCGCAGCACTATTGTAACTTGAAATACATCCATGTTGATCCAGACCCTTTGTCTGAACTAATGCAAGTTTTTGAGGGAGGCAACCTAAGGGCCCAGTGTTATGTATCCAAAATTTCCTGCCTCCTTTATCATATAAAGTCTGTTCGATAAGAAAAGGTGAATTCTTTAATTTTATTTTTAGTGTAGAACCTTGAGAATAGCAGAGCTAGACTAATTTGCACAATAGACAATAAGGCAACATTCAAGAACTCCATGGTGTAATTTCCAAAATTTCCAGGTTCTCAACTTACCTTTACAGCATTTTGTATTTCTTGAACAATGGATGGAATCCTTTTGATCACTTGCACATAAGATAGATTTTTAGAAAATGAATCAGCAATGTCATTTGCCCAATGTCAATCATGTAAAGTGCATTCCTGAACCATTTATCAAATTTTTAGAACCTAAAACCAAGTGAGTAGCATATTTAGTTTACTTGTTCACTTTCTGCAGCAGAATTGCACATATATTGCACATTTAAAGTGAAAGTATAGTCCAAACTGAAATAAGTATATTAGACATGACCAGCAAGTTGTGGCTCGGTGGCCAATAGCTTGTTGCTCCCGCTTAATTCCAGTTCAAGTTCTAGATGTCCCCTTCCCATACGTAATTAATAGAAAAAGAATATATTAAATTGACTCAGTTACCGATATTTTATCCTCCCACTAGTCACTAGCTACACTCTGGGAAGAAAGAAAGTATTTCAATGGATACTAATTCAATGGAAAAACGTTCAGAACATGTCAAAACAAAATGAAATGAGGCATTACCAGCTAAGGCAAGTTCATGGGCTCGAGCTTTGAAATGAAGGAACTGCATAATTTGAATGTTCAATGAAAAAGGAACAAACTTTGGGAGAGTTGAAGACCCCACAACTGCAAAGTTTGCACCATTTGCGAATTCGGAGCCTCCTAATGAATCCAGATATGGGTTCAGAAAACTAGTATTTAAACTTTGACCTGCACAGGATAAAGCCAACACTTTTACTTTAGAAATTTTTATAAAATGCTATAATTTGCTTGTTACTTAGAATCCCATGCCATCCTACTCAATTTGTCATATATTTCTCTCAAATTTATAAAAATTATTTAAAATAAACTAAAATATCCACTATTAATTCTTAAAATTTTAAAAATTAATAAACTAATATGGTGATAATAATAATAATAACAATTAGAAAAAAAATTAATTAATTTTTTTATTTCATAAAATAGTAATTTTAATGGGATAATTTTTTGAGAAATTTACACTCCATATGGCATTTTCCATTTTACTTTGCAATTGTACCAGAGCCCAACCAAATTTTTTCACAAATTCGCAATTCGCCTTTTTTTTTTAATTTACTATTTGACGTTACTTTTTTTTATTTTTACAATTTTTTTATTTTTTTGTTTTTTTATATAATTTTTTTGATGTCATATTTTTAATATATATATATATAATAAATATATACACAATATATATAAAATATACACTTAATAATATAAAATACATCCACAACACATCAAGAATACATCTATAATAAATCTATAAATATTTACATAATATTTTTAATAATTATTTAATTTTATTTTTTTAATTTTTTATTTTCAAAATATCCACACATTATTCATACAATATTCACACAATATTCAATAATTTTTATATAAAATACATACAACTTAAATAACAAAAATATAATATACACACAATATCTACAACATATATACAATATATCTACAACACAATTACATAACATTTACATAACGAAACGAAAATCTAACGATGCGCCGGTTAGAAAATCGAACAAGTTAAAGTAGACATAGTTAAGAGAGACAGAAATAGGCGTAAATTGATTTGGTCAAAGGTGGTCCAAAATAATTTTATAATGTTACATCCATTAGAAGAGATAATCCTAAATCATATTAAGTGAAAAAAAAATTCATATAGTCGACATCAATTGACTTGAGATTAAAGCTTTGCTGAGTTGAGTTTAGTTGATTTGTATATAATATATAAAAAATGTTTAAATATAAATTTAATAATATTTATTAATATATTTTTATATATTTTATTTTATTTTTATTTTTTTGAGCGTTACTTATTTTTATAATTAAAATTAATTTTTTTTATTTTATATAAAAATTGTGATTTTTATATAATAAAAAAAATTTAAAATAATAATTTTTATTATTTTATTATAATTTTTTATTTAATAATAAAGTTTAAAAAATAAAATTTTAAAATAAAATATTAATTTTATCTAATGAATAGATATTTTTAAAAAAATTATTTTATCGATATAATTTTAAAATTTTATACTAATTTTTTAAAAAATATAAATATTTTTTGGTTTTTATAATAAAAATTATTTTTTTAGGTATTATGTAAATGTCTTTAATTTTTTTTCAAAACTAATAATTTCCGTAGAAAATAAAGAGTTACAAAAATAGAAAAAATGAAAAGCTTATGGAATATATCTCACATTAATTACAAGAATTATAAATGGCTTATTTCAATTTAAATGTCTTGATTTATATTTATTTTGTATTCAAAATTAAAATAAATTATGTTTTAATTCTTTAAATAAAACAAAGCATAAGTTAGAATCAAAATTAAAATTGTGATTAAGAAATAAATTCAATTCCTACTATTTATTAACACTAATAAAGTACTATGTGCAACGTCAACTGGGCGGCAATAGCATAAAATTTATGGACCCCACTATCATCAAAACCTGTCAACGCTCAAATACGAAGCAACAACAGTAATGATCACGTCACAACTACGGGAATAAAGCAACAAGCATCAAGGTCCATTAGATGAGCATACTTTTGAGAGAGTCTTTGACCAAACAAAAAAATAATGTAGTAGTGGAGTTCACTTACAAAGGAAGTCGGTCAAGAGACGTCCATCAGATAATCTACCAGTCAATCGTTGGAAAAATAACTAGCCATACGGAGGATTGACAGGGAAACAGTGGCAGAATTAGGCAGTTGTAGAAGGGAGGATAAATTTTTTATTTCTCGCTGTCCCCAATAAAGATTATCTCTATTATCACTGCGTCAGTAAGCCCTCCATTCGCCGTTCAATCCATCTTCTTTCCTTTTTCTCGCTTTCCCTCTCTTCAACCTCACATTTTTTTTTCTCCGTCTCTACAACTCAAGCTAGGGGGCTTGTCTCCGCTGGCCATCATCAGCGGCTAAAAGCACTCCCTATAAGTATTTTCTGACCATCGGTGAGGGGGATTGTTTGCCCTCCACGACTCTTCAGGCCCGTCCCTGCAGGGGAGCCAAGGCCATCGATGAGTCCACCGGTGTCCGAGTTAGAATTGCCAAAGTTGAAGATGATCGACGAGTTTTTACACTGAGAAGTAGTAATCAAAGTGAAAAATAATGAAATGAGAAAGAAAATAAGTGATTGAGGGAGTTCGGAGGGATACACCATTGGTAAACTGAGCAAAGCTTTACTCTTTTGCAGTACATGCATTTTATATTATTTTAGTCTATTTAAGTGAGCCGGTGCTGAACCGATCCAATAACTGGTTTGGTTTGATTCGTATTGAACCAAAGTGTCATACATAATTAAATCATTTTGATCCATATTGTATATAATACTATTCAAATATTTGATTTTGGTCCAATAAATATTTAATTTTTAATTATATAATTTATTTATGTTATATCTAAAATTATAAATTTAATTATCTCATCTACCAATTCACAATATAATAAATTGCTATAATTGTAAAAGATTTAATTATAAAATCTAATAGGTTTAAAATATAAACTAATTTTAAACTTTATATAATATATGAAAAAATAACACTAAAAATGTAATTACATTTTTAAAGAATAAATATTATATAATTTTTGTATTTATATTCTAATATTATTATTTTTAAAAACAAAAATTATGTAATAATAATATATGTATATAGTAATTTAATGTTAATAAATTTAATGTTTTAAATATAATTTTTAGATTTATGTTTTTTTTATTTTTTTTAAACATTTTTTATAATGAGATAAACTCTAAAAACTCCTAACTCGAATTCGAGTTCTGCTATTGCTTTAAATGGCTCTCTGGCTTGCAAGATAAGAGAAAAAATTGGGCTCTAATAAAAAAATTTTGATGCATAAATCAGAGATCGATTTATCTATGAGATCGATTTATCTACAAGTAAGTAAGCAAAGTGAGTTGGGTTAAAGATATTTTACTTATATGAATTTGTCTGTATTTATAGTTGATGAGTTGGATACAAAGTCCGAATGTATTATTGAATCTTCGAGGTGCATCAGTGTCGCACAACTGATATGCCATAGATATGTCTCCCGAAAAGTAAAGAGCATAGTGAAACTAGAAGCGTTTTGAATAGATGTACACACTCCTATAAAAACTTGATCAAGAAGTAAAGGAAAGTACCAGTTCAGTATATGAATCCGATAAATACAAGACAATATCATTCTTATTTTTTATTTATAAATCCTCTAAAACTAAAAAATAATGATAATTAGTTTATAAATCTCATTTTAAGGAATTAACCAAAAAAATTTCATATAATCAAAGACCAATACTGTTCAGTTAATTAAAACTATAACAATAATAATTTATATTTTAAAATCTCACATCAAGTCATTTCTAAACTGGTAATATATCAAGACATATCATCAAATATCAACACATGTCAGTCAATAAAATCACAATTTTTCACTGTATAACATATTTAAACAACATATGGAACACAAATGCTATGTGCTTTTGTAGTTTCATATCAAACTCTATAAATTTAGGTTAAAATATTTCAACCATATCATAGAATATCAACATATATCAGTTAATAAAACATAAATATTTAATATTAGTATCACAAACACAAAAGATATACCATTTAAATAATAATGATTCTTAAATGTGTTCATCAACATCATACTTTTTATTCTTAATAGAAAAAAAATTTTATGTTTATTGATATAAAACTTATTTCTCATTCATTCAACTAAGAAAAAATAAACAAACTAGCACAACCAACACCATTTATAACATATCAAAAAACACAATAAGCAAAAGAGCAAATCAGATTTTTTTTTTCAAATCAATTGCACCATGAACCCTAAAAAATGACTCTTTCTCTCTCTGTTTTTCTTTCTCTATCTCTTTCTGATTTTTTTTAGTGGAAAAGCCCCTATTAGTGTAAAACTTTTAAAAGAAATAGAGAGAGTGATTTATTTCAATCATGAAAATGAGCTAGGGATTTTGATATTTTTAAAAATAATTTGACAGTAGTAGCATATTTTTAAAAAATAGAATGAGCGAATTTTTTTTATTAAAGCCTACTTTTATTAAATTAGGTCTATTTAAAGTGAGTATAATCTAAAATTTAATAGTTATTTATGTAGATATTTTTTTTTTGTTAATTCCTCATTTTAATAATTTAAAATTTTAAATAAATTGTTAAAAATAATAATAAAAAAAAGGTTTATTAGTATTTTTTTACACATTTTCCTTTGCATTTGACATTTTGTTATTGTTGTATCAGATAATTTAAGAAACAATTTAGAATGTCAGAGGTGGACCAGCATGCATTCAGATCTAGAAAATAGAGATTAGGCTTTGTTTTAAGACAATATAGACAAAGCCATTTGACTTGTCTAAGTATGGGACTCAATTTCGACCTGACTTGGATCGAGAAAGTCAGAGTCAACTAAATTTAATAAGAGAGCGTTGTGTCAGTCTGTCAGATAAATATTATTGGATCGACAATTTTACTAAAATGGGCTTAAGCTGGAAATGGGCCTATCCGGTCATCTATTATACAACAATAGGAAGGTAAAACCCCGGCTTTGACAAAAAAAATATTAAAAAAAAATTAAAAATTAAAAATTATTAAATTTATAAATTATATCTCAAAATATCATATTTTTATTAGTTTATAATAAATTTATAAATTTTATATTATTTATTATATATTTATAATAAAATAATTAAAATATCTCTAATTTTATAAAAAAATAAAAATTTTAAAAACATGATAAAAGGTTTTTGGTAGCCTATTGCGCTTTAGCATGTCTTGCTATATGAGTCCCTAGTTCAAAGGCCTATAACCTGAGTGGATCACACTTAAGTCTTGTGGAATTGTTGTCCTTAAGGCCGAAGCCTACCTGATTTTTTCTAAATCAGATTTTTTCAAAAATATCCTAAAAAAATGAAATTTATTTTTAAAAATATTCCCTTTTCTTTCACTCTTTATAAAATATTTATTTTTCAACTTTCAATTTTAAAAATACTGCTTTTAGAGGTATATTTTTAATATATATTTAATATATTAAAAATACACTCTATTTTTAAGAATATACATTTAATATATGAAAATAATACCAAAATTTTAAAAAAAGATTAATAACAGTGCTACACGTTTTATCATAATTTTTTTTATCATTTATAAAAATATATTAAACTTAAAATAAATTTTGGCATAATAACTCATTATAATTTTTTGATATTATACAAGTTTGGTAAATTTGTAAATTGATAAACAAATTATAATAAATTTAAAAATATTAAAAAATTTTGTAACTTTTTTATTTTTCCCGATAATTTTGTAAAGAACCATCAAAAATTAGGAATTTTTTCAAAAATACTTTAAAAAAATAAAATTATTTTCAAAAATCTACTTTTCTGTTTTCTTTAAAAATATTCAATTTCAACTTTTAATTTTAATGATATCTCATTTTGGAGGTATACATTTAATATTAAAAATGTATTTCATTTTCAAAAAAATTATATTTATCATATATCTAACATATTAAAAATATACCAAAACAGTATGATATTTTTTAGGTTAAAAAGCGACATGTAGTATGTTTTCATTAAAAATTATGTATTTTCTTTTTGTAAAATTATGTCATATTTAGTTATTTAATGAGCTCCAAACTTTCCCAATAGTGGGATGATATTATAATGTGATGATACAACATGTTTATCCTTTGATCCATTTTGCTTAATTCATATATCATTTTTTTTTATTTTTTAAAAAGCAATTTATTAGGGATGTTATTTAAATAATGAATGTATTATTTTAATTAAATTTCATATGTTTATTTATTGATTCGTCTTGCTTGATTCATATATGACTTTTTATTTTTCTTCAAAACGTAATTTATTAGGTAAGTATGTTATTTAAATAAATGACTTTATTATTTCAATTAAATTTTATAGATAAAAAAATATTATCTAATCTTGCTTTAATAGAAAAATATATATATATGTGGAATTTTTTTAAAATATTGGTTCTTTTTTAGTGCAATAATGATAATGTAAAGAAGTCCTTTTGATCTTTCATTATTGTCGTAAAAAAAACTTGAAATTCCATAAAAGACATTTTGTTGCAAATTGCAATAAGAAGAGTTCAATATCTTATGCCCTTTTTGAATGCTTTTAGAATTTGACCGAGTCTTTTTGTTGCCTCATTTTGACTGATTTCTTTAATAGTGGTACACGTCAGCCAAAAAAAAAACCTACTAATTTTTATGTCCCACGACTTTTTTTTTTTAAATATGAAATATCCAACAACTCATAAATTAAAATTAATCTAGATTTATGCAAGATAAATCAATTGAAAAATAAAATATTCTCTATCAAATTTTAAAGATCTATCATACCTAAAATTTAAATTCAAGTTTCTTACTCCAAACCTCTTATTAAAAGATAAAATATTTAATTATTAAAATATAATTTAATGATTATAAATATTTTATTCTACGTATCTTTCTCTTTTATATATAATTAATAAAAAAAATAAAAAACTCGTATCGTATTTTTATTTTATAATTTATTTCTTATTATTGGTGGGGCATTATATCATTTTATAATAAAGTTAAAGTGCTAGTCAATCATTTTTAAATTTTATAATTTTAATGGTTTTTTAGGAATTAAGATAATATATGCTAAAAGTTTAGATTGTGAAGTTACAATGTAAAAATATGATATAAAAGTATAATATGCCTAAATTTTTGAATCGTAAAGTTATTTTAAAAGTCAACAACTAAATATATTTAGTATAAAATTTTAATTTCGTGGTGTTGATTTATTAATCTGATAAATTTTGGATTAAATGAAATATAAGTATATATTGTCAAATAATTTAAAGTAAAATACTAAAAATTTAATTTTAAATATTATATATTTTTTGAGAGAAAAAATTAGATTCCACTGTACAATGTTTTTTTTATCCGCGCTATACAATGTTTCTGAGTGGAAATAAACACTCAATCATTTGCAATTTGCATGATAGGACAATAAATAATTATAAAACTCTACAATAAAGTAATCTTCAAAAAGTAGCAGCACTTCTTTCATTTTCGAAATATCAGCCATTTTAAATATTTATTTTTCAAAGTAAAGACGATCGACTGTGAGATGGTTCGTCCAAACATTTAAAATTTTTGTATTTCTTTATTTTATTTTCATTAAATCATCAAGACATTTAATATATATATATTACATTTTTTGTCATCTTTTAATTTTTAATTTAAAAAGTAATAGCACTAAAAAAAATTATGTTATTAATATTTGGAAAATAGTTTTAATTTTTTACTATCCAATAATATGATTCTAGATTCATTCATGTTCCAAAATACTTATCATTTTATGATTTGAAAAAGATATTTATTATTTTTCCCACTTTACCTTCTTTTTACTAATGCGCTAAAAATTAGTTTTAATTGCTTTTGTAACTTTGTTTAGCTCCACCGAAATATTTTTTTACCTAAAAATTGTGATAATTTTATAATTTTATGTCAAAGTCTTAAACAATATATATTTTGATATGAATATCTTATTAAAATAAAATAAAAATACAAATAATAATAACAAGAATATCGATTTGAAATATTTGAGAATATTTATGGGAGCAAATAATTATTATTATTTTGATTCTTCTTATGATCATTATTTGAGTTCGATCTCGTTAGTTATATATGATATGTCCTAGCTCTAATTTCTTATGTAATAATTGAATATATTTTATTTTAATTAATGTATGACATTTGTATTTTGACATCATTTTTAATTTTGTTTAGGCATGAGTATCAGTTGAGTTGATCGAATTTTAGAATTTGACCAACCCGACCACATAATAGCAGTCAAAAAAATAATTTTTAAAAATCGACCAATAATGGTCAGTTCAATCGGTTTGGCCGGATTTTATCAAGTTTATCGGATTCGGTCGATTTTTTTAATAAATATACAAACCGAAACCGATCAACTCAGTCAATTTTAACTGATGTTGTAGGTCAGGTGGGGTGGGATCGGTCGATTTTTAATTTTTTTGCTCATCCCTAATTTTGTTAATATGATGTTGCCTTGATTAAATTTTGAGACTTGTCATCAAAATGAAGATCTTGATAATAAGAGTCAAGTTTTTTATAATTTAATCTAAAATTGTTATTAATTATAAAATTATTAAATAGGTCTTTAATGATCCAATTATATCAATATATATGTGATGGTCTCTATAAGATAGAGACTAATTGTTCTATTTAACCAAATCACATATATAAATTGTGCATATGGAGATATGACTATTGAACCGACTCAATGGATAATTCTTAATTGTTAAAATTATCAATAAACTGTCAATGTGATATTCTTTTGAAGAATATAGTGTAATAGTTTTCTTTGACTTGAGATCACCATAGTAATTAATAAATTATTTATTATACTTTGATACTAGACATCTATTGCTTTAGATTAATCGTTGAAAGGATATTGTATATAATTAAATACTTTTTGAATTAGTGATTAATCAAGATGGAATCTGTCAACTTTTGGTAATGAATTAAAGCTCTATATTGTCATTAATTATAAATAACTTAATTAAGATTTTGGCCATGGTACATAAATAAATAATAAATGAGTTTCTTAAGTCATTCACTCGTTGTTTATAATTGACATGAAACATAGTTAGCAACATATGGGATTTGACAGGTTATCCATATTCTAGAATTGACCCGGAGCTATAATGATAGAAAAAAATATTATATTATTCTTCTACAGATTCTTGAAAGTAATTATTTATTTCATACTATTTAGTCATTAAGGAGTGTTGTTAGACGACAATCTTGATTAGTAAATTGATTTGACCAATTTACTACCGATTTAATATTGAATATATAGGATCGCACATTAACGGGAGTTCTAGGCTTTGCTAATAGATTAATCATATTATTATTCAATAATTTAATTATTTAAATAAATAATATTTTCAGTTCAAATAGAATATTATTATATTTTCTGATAGCACTGATAATATAATTAATATTATAAGCGGCAAATTAAAATTTTCAATTTACAATAGAAAATTAATTAATTAATATTTTGTGGATAAATTTATTATATATATATATTAAACTATTATTTACATATTTGATATATAAATGTTTAAAATTAAAATATATATAGTAAAATAACAATATTTAGTTAATATTATTATATATTAAATTATTATTTATATATGTGATATATAAATAATTAAAATTTAAAAAAATTAATAAAATAATATATTATAAAATAATATTAGTGTTTGATGCATTGATATTAATGCTCAAAGCATTAACGTTAATGAACCATGCATTAACATGACATATGGCACTTAACAGTTGTCAATAGTTTTAACTTAAAATCTATAAATAAGCTTATGGCCAAGGCATTCAAGATAACTTAAGAAAGAAATAATTTTTATAAGTTTAAGAGAAAAATATTTTTTATAAGTTTAATATAATATAAAAATATTTTTTCATAAGAAAAGAGTTGGAAGATTAAGAAAGTCTTAATCTTATAAATAATTATCCAATTTTAAACCTAATATTTTAATGAAAATTTTAGCTTAAGATTTTAATTTGCTTATAAATTTCATTTATCAAATGGTTGCTTGCAAAGTTCAGTCTTGGTGTGGATATATAGAGTTTTCGTACAATCGAAGTTTTAATATCAATAGCTCGATTATAGGTAATTTTAAATATATTTTTCAACATATATATATATATAATTTTAAACGCAAATAGATATATTATTGATTATTTTAGACTTTCGCTACGTGTTATAAACACCGAATAATCCTACAGTGGTATCAGAGTCATAGATTTTTGCATTTAAATTATATTTGAAAAGTTGAAATATAATTATAATTACTGATAAAAATATATTTTATTTGGATATTCTCTAAAATTTTATTTTATTGTGAATAAAATGAAATAATATAATATTATTTTATTGAGAGTAAGGTAATAATTAAAAGATGATTTTGAAATAAATATTTAACATGAGATGTTATATATATATATATATATAGTTTTATGGTTTATATTATTTAGGGTTAAATAATTTTAGTATAATAGTTATGCATAATTATTTAATTTTCAAAAGGTAAAATAAATATATTTTGAATATTATTTATTTTAATAAATACTATTTATATGTGATATAAGAATTTATTTATTTTTACATATACATTGTTAAAATAAATAATTAATATATTAAAATTTTGTTTAGTTATTACATACTTATATTATATGTTATATGCGATATAAATTAATTAAAAATAATAATAATTTCATGTAGACAGCTCAAACTAAATTCATATATTATGAGTGATTTGATCACCATGTTACTATAAAAAAATAAATGATTATAATTTTCTTTTATTTTAAAAAAATTGAATTCTTAAATAATAAAATATAAGATATTTTATTATATAATTTTTCATCAAAATAAATATTTTTATTCATTTTCTATTTAGAAGAAGCAACTTGACAACCAAGGGACTTATAATTCAAAAATAAAGTAAAATTAGTTATTACATAAGATGCATATATGAAAGAATTATTCAATATTGTACTAAGTATCTGAATAATCCGGGGGAGTATAAAACTTTATTAATCATTGGATATTATTTGATGGATGAACTCAATTATATCAATAGGAGTGACCTGACAACCATGGAACTATTGGGTATAAAGCTATTTAAGAAGATTTCATAGAAATGAAATTGATAAGAGTACCAACCTTTAAAATTTGTATGAGAAATGACTTGGCTACCAAGGGGCCCATTCATATTATTAAAGGATTTTTTCACTCCATTAAATGAAAATAAATATATTTTTTTAAATTATCACAAGAGTATATAATTTGATATATCATGTCTTTATGATATATATAAATGTGTTCTTATATTTCCTTTTCTTATCAATTTTAGATTTTTCAATATGTCTGATATGTTACTGAGAGTCATATTTGATGCTAACAAATTGATTGAATCAAATTTTGATGATTGGTATCAAAATTTAAGAATTATTCTCATGCATAAAAAACTTATTAATATGATCGATAAGCTTGTTAAAGAACCATCAAAAGATGATGCTGAAGCTATCAAGAATTACCAAAAATACTTAGAAGAATGTCTTATTACTAAATGTTCATTCTTGCTTCTATGAGTTCATAACTCCAGAGAAAACATCAGGATATGGATCCACATGCAATTATTGAACATCTTAAGAAGATATATGATGTTGAAAGCAGGACAACAAGATACCAACTATCTAAAATACTGTTTTGATCAAAATTGATTGTGAACTCTCCAGTGGGATCCCATGTTTTAAAAATGATTAATCTTATTGAAGAACTTAAAAAGTTGGAATGCAAACTGGGCAAGGAGTTTTCTCAAGATTTGATTTTGCAGTCATTACCTGAGTCTTCTTCACAATTCATTATCAATTTCAACATGAATAAAATGGATTGTGAACTTCATGAGATGCATAATATGTTGATTAACTATGAGAATCAACTTGAATCTGAGAAGAATAAAGAAAATATCATGTTAGTTGGTAACTCTTCTAGTAAGAAGGATAAAGGTAAAAATAAATGAAAAAGAAAGAATATTGTGTCTAAGAGTGGTGTGACCAAATCCAAACGTAGAGTTGATAAAGCTAACCAATTAAATGCTGAGTGTTTCTTCTTTAAGAATAAAGGACATTGGAAGAGAAATTGTAATGAGTATCTTGCATCTCTTAAGGAAAAGAAACAAGGTAAACTTTTATGAAAAATATTTTCATAATTTTTTTAACTGTTACTGATTCTTCATTATGGGTATTAAATACTAGCAGTAGTGTTAACATATGCAATATGTTGCAGGGACTACATATAAGTAGAAGGTTAAAGAAAGAAGAAATCAATCTTCAAGTTGGGAATGGTGCAAGAGTTGTACCTCAAGTTGTAGGAACTATTTCTCTAATAATGCTTATGGAAAAAATACTTGTATTGGAAGATTGTTCTTATATTTTTAAGTTTATTTCAAACATTATATCAGTTTCTATGCTAAATACACACGGTTTTAATTTTATTCTAGATAATAACATTTGCTCTATTTATTATGGTGATATTTTATATGCAAATTGTTATCTCCAACATGGTATTTATATCTTACCTAATATGTTTGCTAATTCAATTATGCATGTTTCTAATCTTAAGAGAAAAATATATGATCAAATAAATCACACATACCTTTGGCATTGAAGGCTTACTTATATTGGAGAGAAAAGAATTCATAAGTTGCACAAAGAAAGTTATCTTGACAAATATGATTATAAATCATATCCAACTTGTGAATCGTGTCTCTAAGGAAAAGTAACTAAATCTCCATTTGTTAGAAGTGGAGAAAGAGCCTCTAAATTATTGGGTCTAATTACACAAATATATATGGCCCAATGAAAATTCAAGCCGTAGGAGGATATTATTACTTTATCACATTCACCGATGATATGTCAAGATATAGATTTGTGTATCTTATGAAATATAAGTCTGAGTCTTTTGAAATGTTCAAAAGATTCCTTAGTGAAATTGAGAAACATACTGGTAATAATATCAAAATACTAAGGTCTGATAGAGGTAGAGAATATCTTAGTGATAATTGTATCAGATATCTCAAAGAGAATGAGATTCTCTCATAGTGGACATTTTTAGGAACACCACAATTTAATGGTGTGTCCGAGAGAAGAAATCGAACTTTATTAGATAAGGTGAGATTTATGATGAGATTCACTAATCTTTCGATAAACTTATGAAGATATGTACTGGAGATAACATCATACTTACTAAATAAAGTTTTCACTAAATCATTCTCTACAACACTATATAAGATATGGAAATGACGTAAGCCAAGCCTTAAACACAATAAAGTTTGGGGTTGTCCAACTTATGTTAAAAGACTTAAAATAGATAAACTTGATTCAAGATATGATAAGTGTATATTCATCGGATATCTTAAAGAAATAATAGGATGCTATTCTCATCACCCTTCTGACCATAAAGTGTTTGCGGCTAGAGGTGTAACCTTTCTGGAAAGGGAATTCCTTTTGGAAGGAAGTCATGGTGAGAGAATTAAACTTGATGAAGTTAAAGAGAATGATGAATCATCGCTAGATCAGGAACATGAGATACAAGATAAGAAACCTTTGTTGGATGTTTTAAAAAGTTGACAAGGAAGTTACCAACTTCGACAATTGATGTTCAAACGCCAATCACTTCAAGAGCAGATTAATGAATTTGTTCCACTTATAAATGAATAATAACCAAGTTTACTACAAAGTGATCTAGTTGTACACCGACCTCTTAGAAGGTCTTCTCGTCAATATTATGCACCAAATAGATTAAATCTAATGGTACATAATGATATGTCAAATGAGATTTATCATATTGATGATGATCCTATGACTTATGAAGAGACTATTCAAAGCTCTGATAAAGAAAAATGACAGAAAGCCATGGAATCTAAGATGGAATCCATGAAGATAAATAAAGTATGGACTTTGATTGATGCTTCAGAGGACATAAAACCTATTGGATGTAAATGAGTTTATAAGAAAAAGGTTGGAGCAGACGGTAAGATAAAGACTTATAAAGCCCATCTTGTTGTTAAGGGATATCGCTAAAAAGGAGGAATTGACTATGACGAGATATATTCTCCAATGGCAATGCTCAAACCCATTTGGATTCTGCTTGCTATTACAACTTATTATGATTATAAAATATGACAGATGGATGTGAAAATAACTTTCCTCAACGGTGAGCTAGAAGAGGATGTGTATATGATACAACCATAGGGATTCATATTCCAGTATGATAATAATAAGGTTTGCAAGTTGTAAAGATCTATTTATGGACTCAAGCAAGCCTCAAGGAGTTGGAATATTCACTTTAACAAAATAATTAAAAAGTTCAATTTTGTTAGATGTGAAGAAGAGCCTTGTGTGTATAAAAAGGTTAATGGGAGCACAATTATTTTTTTAGTATTGTATGTTAATGATATTTTACTCATTAGAAATGATGTATCGACATTACACAATACCAAAATTTGGCTATTTGAATAGTTCTCCATGAAGGACTTGGGAGAAGCAACTTACATTTTAGGAATAAAAATTTATAAAGATAAATCTAAAAAGTTGCTTGGACTTTCCTAGTCTATGTATATTGATACTATTTTAAAGAGGTATAACATGAAAAATTCTAAGAGAGGTTATCTACCAATAGGCACTGGAATAACTCTCAGCAGAAAGGATTGTCCTCAAATACTTGAAGAGAGAGAGAATGCATGAGTAGAATCCTCTACGTTAGTGCAGTGGTAGTTATCATGTATACCATGATATGTACACATCCTGATGTGGTTTATGCACTAGGAGTGACAAGTCGATATCAGATGAACTGGTGAGGAACATTGGAAAAGTGGTTAAAATCATTCTTAAGCACTTAAGAAGAACTAAAGACCAATTCCTCATATATGGAGATTCTAAATTAAAACTATAAGGTTATACTAATGTAAGTTTTGATTCAGATAAAGATGATAGTAAATCTACATCTGGTTTTGTTTTCACCTTAAATGGTGGAGCAGTGAGTTAGAAAAGTTTCAAATAAGCTACAGTAGCATATTCAACAACAAAAGCAGAATATTTAAGGTCTTGCGAAGCTGCTAAGGAAGAAGTTTGGATGAAAAAGTTCTTAACTGAACTTGGTATGGTTCCATCAATAAAAGATGCAGCTCCACTATTATGTGATAATACTGGAGCAATTGCTCAAGCAAAAGAGCCTAGATCACACTAAAAATTCAAATATATTCTGCGAAAGTATTATTTGATTAGAGAAATCATTAAACGGAGAGATATTATAATCCAGAAGATCGATGGAAAAGATAATGCAGCAAAAGAGCCTAGATCACATCAGAATCCAAAATGAAGATCTTGATAATGAGAGTCAACTCTTTTATAATTTAATATGAAATTATTCTTGATCATAAAATCAATAAATAGGGCTTTAATAATCCAATTCGATCAATATATATATATATAATGGTCTCTATAAGATAGAGATTAGTTATTCTCATTAACTAAATCATATATATAAATGGTGCATGTGGAGATATAACTATTGAACTGATTCAATGGAGAATTTCTAATGGATAAAATTATCAATAAACTGTCAATGGAATATTCTTTTGAAGAATATAATGTAATAATTTTCTTTAACCTGAGATCACCATAGTAATTAACAAGTTATTTATTTTACTTTTATACTAGACATCTATTGCTTTAGAGCAGTAGTTGAAAGTATATTGGGTATAATTAAATACTTATAGAATTAGTGATTGATCAATATAGAATCTGTCAACTCTTAGTAATGAGTTTAAGCTCTATGTTGTCATTAATTATAAATGACTTAATTAAGACCTTGGTTATGATAGATGAATAAAGAAGAAATGAGTTTTTTAAGTCATTTACTCATTTATAATTGGCAGAAAATATAGTTGGCAATCTATGAGATTTGACAGGTTAGCCATGTCCTAGGATTGATCCGAAGCTATAATGACAGAAGAAAATATTATATTATTCTTCTATAGGTTCTTGATAGTAATTATTTATTTCATGATATTTGGTCATTAAAGAGTGTTGCTAGACGCTAATCTTGATTAATAAATTGATTTGACTAATTTGCTATCGATTTAGCATGGAACCTATGGGATTGCACGCTAATGAGTGTTCTGAGCTTTGCTAGTAGATTGATTATATTATTATTTAATAATTAAATTAGAGAATTTAATTATTTAAATAAATAATATTTTTAGTCTAAATAAAATATTATTATATTTTCTTCTAGCACTGATAATATAATTAATATTATAAGTGGCAAATTAAATTTTTCTAGTTAGAATAAAAAATTAATTAATTAATATTTTGTAGATAAATTTATTATACATATATTAAATTATTATCTATATATTTGATATATAAATATTTAAAATTAAAATATATATAATAAAACAATAATAATTAGTTAATATTATTATATATTAAATTATTATTTATATATGTGATATATAAATAATTAAAATTTAAAAAAATAATAAAATAGTATATTATAAAATAATATTAGTGTTTGATGCTTAATATTAATGCTCCAAGCATTAACATTAATACATAATGTACTAAATATTAATGCTTGGAACATTAACATTTAAGTACATTAATATGGTATATGACACTTAAGAGTTATAAATAGTTACAACTCAATATCTATAAATAGGCTTTTGGCCAAGACATTCAAGACAACTTAAGAGAGAAATAATTTTTACAAGTTTAAGACAGAAATATTTTTTTCAAGTTTAATAGAGTAGAAAAATATTTTTTCATAAGGAAAAGTTAGAAGATTAAGAAAGTCTTAATCTTATAAATATTTATCCAATTTTAAAACTAATATTTTAATTAAAATTTTAGTTTAAGATTTTAATTTGCTTATAAATTTTATTTATCAAAGGATTAATAGTAAAGTTTAGTCTCAGTATGGATACACATAGAAACTTCGTACAATCAAAGTTTTAATAACAAGAGCTCAATTATAGATAATTTTAAATATATTTTTTAATATATGTATAAAAGTTTTAAACACAAATAGGTCTATTATGAATTATTCTAAACTTTCGTTACGTGTTATAAACACCGAATAATACTACAGATCTATTTATCAACAAATATAAAATCAATAAAAAAGTAAATTTTGTAATTATAATTGAACTATCAAATAATTTATATATTTGAGTAACTGAAAAAAATCCACTATAAAAAGGATAAAAAATTTTAAAAATAAATTAATTCAACAAAGGATAATAAATATAATACATATATACAAAAATAGATATGTTGGAAAAGAAAAAAAATGAAGTGGATCAGTTCAAGAAAAAAAAGGAAAAATGAAGTTTTTATTTTTTAATTAAACCCCAAAAAAGAGGATAAGATGAGTTTTTCATTTGATCTTTTAAATTACACTATCTTAACCTTTCTCTCACTTTTTTCTTTTTCGCAAAAAATTGTGATGTTAAATGTTGTTAAAAAAAAATAATAAAGTAAGTGGTATTATTTTCAAACTCTAATTCAAAGTCCCAACATCAATGCTACATTATTATTATTATTATTATTATTATTACGTATACTTTTAATAGCGTTAAACACCTTTTAAACAATAATAAATATTTAATTTTTATTAAGATTTATTGTAATCAGTTTTTTTAAACCGATTAATATAAAATAACACATATCGCTAAAATTATTACAATAAATTTTAATTAAAATAAAATTCATTTTAAGAAAAAATAAAATATTTATTGTGCTTAAAAGATGTTAATTAATATAATATTTGTTATTATTGTTTTTTACATGAAACATATGAAATTACCAGTTTTAATTGAAGTAATAATTTAGTTATAAAGAAAGGGAAGTGCTCATGTTTTAATCATTGCTTTTTCAATAACGTATTAGTCGCTTATTTTATATTATTAGCAACCAAAGAAACAAAATCATTGGTTAGACTTAACTGCTTTATGTCGTCACGTCTCACGTGCATGTCGTTTTCACTTAGTCTTTTCTAATGACTACCACAGTTTCGAGTTTTCTCCTCGGCCCATCATTTTCGGACTCACCGGACAACCCTGACCCGAATATTTGGAATGATAAATAACGATTATAATACATCACTTATTAGAAAATACCATATCATTTTTTTATATTTTTAATATAATAAAAAATATTAAATATATACATTTAAAAATAGAATATATCCTTAATATATTAAATATATACTAGACGAATATCTTAAAAAATAGGGATGCATATCTTTTTTTAAAAAAATAGGAATGAATATCTTAAAAAATAGGGTTTTTTGAAATTGAAATTAAAATTTGAAAAGTGGAATTTGAAAAAAAAAAGAGTATTTTTAAACATTTTTTTATTTTTTCAAATATTTTAAAAATATTATATATATATATATATTATATTTTTAATATTGAGCTAAAAACTCCAACCTTCCTTTATCGTTATGCTAATAACAATAATGTTTTTTTTTTATATAAGGTTGTTTTTAAATAATGATTCTTGTAGATACATTTTTTACTTTTTCTTTTTAAATATATTTATTAGATGAGTTCCCTTATTCCATAACCCTTATTAATTTTTTTTACTTAAAATTTCTTGCATCATATAATTTTATCAGAAATTAAAAGTATTTATTCAATATTTTAAATTTCAATTATTAGAATATCAATATTTTAAATTTCAATTATTAGAATATCTTCAATATATACATATATATACACGCACACAATATTTTTTTTATATAATTTTTATAGCTATTATGATGAGAGTTTAATATCGGACTTTATGTTAAAATACTGATTAGAAATTTGATAATTTAGTATATCTTACATATTTATGTGAAAATTTACAAAATATAATTTTATTGGTTAAATGAAACTATTATATATATATAATAATAATAAAATATATATTCATATACTTTCAGTTAGATTAAATTGTATAATGTATAAAATGTTAGGATAAAATAAAAGGTTAGTATTATTTTTAAAGTGAGGATTTCAAAGATAATGAAACTCAAATAGCTAAAATACAATATTTTGGCTTTTTCTTTTATTGGTTAAAACGTCACAAATAATGTTGGAAGCTAGCACTCTACCTTATTGCAAGGGGTTTGTACCAAAAAAAAAAAAAAAAAGGCAAAGTGGCCACTAAATAAAGGCTCAAAAGGAGGAGAAAGAAAAGGCCATAAAATAAGCTACTGCTCTAAGCAACTGGCAAACACGAAGAAGGCCTTTCCTATTGCTAGCTACATTAACAAGAAATTGCTTACGTATTTGAACATCAACCAACCCATAAGATACCATCAACCACCACCATAATTTAAGTTGGCTTTTTTCTTTTAAATATTTTTATGTACAATTATGGGATTTTATTGATTTAATTCAATTTGTAATCTTAATGATTCTAAAATATACATCGGAGTCACAATAGTTAACCATAAGTGTATCGACTACGCTCGTGTTAGTTATTCTTCTCTAACTAAAATGTCACTTATATATATATAGTTATATTTTCTTAAGTCTCCAAGTAATCTCGTTAAGGAATTAATAAGACTTGCGATCAGTGGTGGAACCAAAAATTAAGCGGAGAGAGAGAGGTAAATTTTCACCAAAAATCGAGCAAGGGGGTATAATTTTTTTTAAAACTATAGACGAATTAAAGATAAAATTAAATATTTAATATTATAATAAAATTTAAAATTTTGTTATAAATTACTATTAAATTTTTTTATTATTCATTAAATTTTAAAAATTTATTAAATTTTTACATATATTTTTATTTAATTCTTGAATATAATAATTTATTTATAGAATTTTATTAAAAATAAATAAATTAATATTTAAAAAATTATTAATAAATATAATTATATATATACATTGATAATTAAAAAGAATATATTAAAGTATATAATTTTATAAAAGCGTATAATTTTATATATATGTAATTTTAATTTTATATAATTTAAATAATTTTAATTTAAAAGTATATAACTATATATATAATTTTAAGATATATTAAATGAATATAAATTATTAATTATGTATACATAATATTATTTTATAAAATTATATATAAACTCAAGCTGAATGTAGATGCATCATACACTCAAAATAGAGCAGCTGGTGGGGCATGCTTGCGGGACCATACATGTAATTTTGTCTCTGGCATTGGTTTCTCTATCAGCGCTTCTTCCCCTCTCGAAGCGGAATTGCTTGCTATCCTTCACAGTTTACACTGGTGTTTTCATCTCCAGAAGTCGTCTTTCATTATTGAAAGTGACTCGAAATCTGCTGTTGATACAATTCTTTCGCCTAATGTTGCAAACTCACTGGTTAAGGATATCCAAAGTCTAATCTCTCTTACCTCTGCTGTCATCACTCACACCTTTCGCGAAGGGAATCAGGCTGCCAATTTCATCGCTCTCTTGAGTAGATCAAATTCTGCTGATTATAAATTTTTGTCTTTTACTTCTTTGCCTAAATCTTTGAAGGGCATCATTTTGTCGGATAATATGGGTTCGCCCTACTTTCGTTACATTTAGATTATCTTTAGTTAGTTGTTTCCCTTTTTCTTAAGGTTTGTATGGACTTTTGTATGGATTTTTCCATCCTTTTATTTAATCAATAAAAATTGTGGTGGCTCCGTCCACCTTTACTAAAAAAAAAAAAAAAAAAAAATTAAAAAGAGTAGGAGAGGGGTCAGCCAACTCTACTGACCCCTGTGATTCCGCCGCCGCTTGTAATATAAGTTTCGATTATAAGATCTAATTAATTGGTTTTCGGTGCATTTTTAATCGTAAATTCAATATTAACAGATATACATGCATGGAATACCAACAAGATAAGTGAAATTAGCTGATAGGATCGAGCAATAGAATGGATTTTGCTTTCTTATATATAACAATAGCATTTTTTCACTTAAAGAATATATATACTATTCACAAAGGATTTTCCTCCCTCGTACAAACACTAAAAAAGAATTATGAAAAATAACCCAATATTATAATGCTCCATTATTAATAAGTAATGGGAAATCATTCGTAAGAGTGATAATAAGAAAATCATGTAATTTTATTAATAGAGTATATAGATATATCCGGTTTGAATAAGTATACCTAATGCAAATAATTAATTATTCCTCCAAAATAATACTTGCAATAGCAGTAACTTCCACTTTGCAAACATGACCCTAAAGTTCACCATGGAAATGTGGTTTCCAAATCTTGATTTTGTTGACATGTCAAAATGCAGAATGGTTATTGGAGTTTGAAAGTCAGTGAAATCAAGAGCTGGAAAGTTCAAGACAGGACAAGGCAAACATAAAAATTATGTTGTATATATTCTGCTAAAATGGCAACACTTGGTCCATGCAAAAGCACAATTAATCCTACAAGAAATCTTGAACCTTTTTTTTTCTTTACTGAACAGATTTTCCTTTCTTTCACTTTGTGTTATAAAAAAATAAAAAAATAAAAAATGAAAAAGAATTCTTTATTTTGCTCTATAAATTTGGTTTCCATTTCTTGACTCTCTGCACAAGAACTCATTCATCACGTTTTTCTTTCTTTCTTGAAAACCATTGATTATTAGTTTTCTTGAAAGAATATCAAGAAAGCTTTTTTAAAAAATGGATGTGGTTGGTGATGTTTTACCATTCTTGGCTATGGTTCTTGTGCAATTTGGATTTGCAGGGATGAACATAACTTCAAAGCTTGCAATGGACTCTGGCATGAAACCACTTGTCCTTGTTTCTTATAGGCAAATCTTTGCCACCATTGCCATGATCCCTTTTGCTTATTTCTTTGAGTGGTAAGTTCTTGAAAAAATTAACTTCCATTTTCATGAAGAAAGAAACAGTTACTTACACTAGTTTCTCGTGAAGTCCATTTTTCAAGAATCAGTAGCTACATAACACCAAAGTTCTAGGCTTTTTCTTTTGTTTGTTTTGATATAAATGGTTTTGCATGTACCCTTTTTTTCTTGTTTTTTTAAAGTCTTGGAATTTTCTTAATAACAAATTGTGTGCAAGCAACCCATTACCATATACTCCATATATTGTTCAAGAAACTAATGAACTCTTCTTTTTACTTGTTTTTATTTTCAAATTTGATTTCTTGAATTCATATTAGCGATTATCTTATAATATTATCCTTTTGTTTTTGTTCTTAAAATCGATCTTAGGTCTGTTACATAGTAGAATATACACTTACCTGCTAAGTTATTTCTCGTTATATAAAAAAAATATACATACAGTAGTATTATTTTTTTCTGTCTTTTGTTTAAATGTTTGGTGTTTTTGCAGAGGAAATACAAAGATCCTGGATATTTGAATGTAGAATTAATTAACATCTGTTCCCCCCAAAAGAAAAGTGATGAAATTAATTAATGCACTTCTTTGAGACCTTTGTTAATTAACTACTCAAAAGCTGCGGTACTGGTAGCTACTGAAAAAAGATTTTCAGTATTTATGCAGCTGATGAAACTCAATGGGCAAGGCCATGCATGGCTGCCTAATGTCCATTTCCTTCTAGCCCTAAATTAATGCATGTAAAATATGGTATCTCCTGTGACTAGTTAAGCCTATAGCTTAGCTCAGGTGGTAAAAAAAAGGTTCTTTTTTTCTTGGTTTCTTTTTCACATAAAAGTGTTTCCTTTAAAGTTTCTGACACTGCATACGCTCATGGAATCATATTTTCTTTAATGGGGCTTTTTTTCTTTTTTCTTTTTTTCAATTTCATGTTTATTAAAAAAAATGTTTATGTTAATTTGGCTATTTGATTTTTTTTTTTGTAACACAATTTGGCTATTTAATTGGGTGTAGGAAAACAAGACCCAAGATTACCAAGCATCTGCTGTTCCAGATTTTCATATGTTCACTTACTGGGTAAAGTAATTGTTATACACAATATATTTCTCTGTTATATTATCTGCTTTGAAATAAAGAATAGTTTACCATTTTTAATCCAATATTCACTGGTTTAGTGATATTGGGATTTTCTCAGAATAAAAAAATATGAGCTCTGTTTCTTGATTTTCCTGCTAAAAATTGCAGATTCTTTAATTTTAATGTTGAGTATTAATTCGTATTCTAACAATGCAGGGTAACTGGGAACCAAGTTTTTTACTTTATTGGGTTAGAAAATTCCACCCCAACAATTGGCTGTGCACTCACCAATATTCTCCCTGCTGTTACTTTTATACTTGCAGTCCTTCTAAGGTACTGAAATGGTTCTGTTTTATTTGGCTAAGTTATTAGTATATTTCAAATTCTGAAATTATTATAATGTTTTTTTCAGACAAGAATCTGTGGGGATCAAGAAGCTATCAGGGCAAGCTAAGTTGTTTGGGACAATAATTTGCGTAGGAGGAGCAATGTTGTTGTCATTTTATCATGGACCAATCCTTAATATTGGTGAATCTAGCATTCACTGGAAATATGCAGATGATACGGGAAGTACTGATAAATCTGATGCCGCAAAATCAAACTTCATTTTAGGCCCTTTATTTATAATGGCCAGTGCTGTTTCTTGGGCTATTTGGTTTACACTCCAGGTACTCAATTCAGGAATCCATCCTGAGTCTATTATTCAGTGGAACATCCACTTATCGTGTTCAATTCAGACATAATTTAGTCTCTAAATAATTTACTGCATAAACTTTTTTTAATGATTTTTTTTTATATTTTTTGCAGGCGAAAGTAAGTGAGAATTTTCCAGCTCCTTACACAAGCACATTAATACTCTGTTTCATGGGTAGTATTCAGTGTGTGCTTATAGGCTTTGGTGCTAATCATGAAGCATCTGAGTGGTCACTGAGCTCTCCAGGCCGCCTTATCGCAGCTCTTTATGCAGTATGTTTCATTTATTGAATGTTAATTATGTGAATTTTTTTTATGCTTTAGTGTCTACTAAAATTTTATATAAAACCATAAAACAATTGCAGGGTATTGTATGTTCAGCTCTAGCATTTTCACTTACTTCATGGAGTATTCAAAAGAAAGGAGCACTTTATGTTTCAGTTTTTAGCCCCTTGTTGCTGGTTATTGTTGCTGTTCTGAGTTGGGCCTTGCTTCGCGAGAAATTATACGTGGGAACGTATGTTTGATTGATATTACTGCTAATTTCAACTTCAATGTTAAAATTATATAACAAGGATTGATATGTGTGTTTTTTGTTTTTATAATTCAGTGTTGTAGGATCAGTGTTGATAGTGGGAGGCCTTTATGCAGTTTTATGGGGGAAAGAAAAGGAAGTGAAGGAGAAAGTTATTGAAGAGAAAGAAGCAAGAAAAGAAGGTGGGAAAGAAGAGAAAGGTGGAGATCTTGAAATGCAACTGCCTGTTGTTGCAAACTCAAATGGCATTATTAATGGTTTTATAAACAAAAAATGAGAGAAATCATATCTTCTGTTAGTCTTTTAATTAACTTAACAGAGTTTGGTTTAGGTTAGGAATCGGAATGAGAATGGGTCAATTCCCTTTCTGATCCCGATTCCAAAGTTGGAACCAAACGCTTCTTCAGATCATCCAGGACTTTTGCTTTGAGGGTGTATTTGGGTGTAGTTCTCAAGGGAGAATGAATTTTCTGATGACCTTAATTTTCTGTACCCTTTTTCAAGTGTAACGTGTGGTACTAGTTTTCTCAATCAATGCTTTGTTCTTGATTATTAATTTTATGGGTCCAATTTGGAAGTGATTAATATCCTTTTGTGAATTGATTTTTGGAATCTAGACAATAGAAACACAGAGACAGAACAAAACCTAATGGCAACAATTTGGCCATGACAACATATTCTTCCACTAGCTATTTGTTGTAATATGCTATCCTTCGTTAAGGATTGCCAGGGAATACCCACTAACAAATTGAAGTCCCACATTTTATGCAATTGAGCAAAGAGCTTTTAGATTTTATATCGAAATATAATTTAATAATAAATATATATTTTTTTAAATAATAAATATATGATTTGATAATGAGTTGAACTTAGAGTTAAAAAGTATTAAAATTTCTAAAGGCTTTATTCGACTATTTATAATTTCTTTCCGGATCTGAAATTCAACCCATAGCCTGGTGAATGAGTAACATAAATTTATATATATATATATATAGTATACATCATTGCAGTAATTCAATCTTTGAATGTATTAAGTTGAGTGACTATCATGTAAAGTAGAAATTTATTGAATAATGTATTATACTACAATATTAGATTATATGTGGCAACGAATATGTTAAAAAAATTGAGAAAAAAATGAATTTTTCTTAATTTATTATGGAAGGAATTGGAATAAATTAATTAAGAAAAATTAGAAGAATATAATTGAAAAAAAAAAGGGTTCAAGTTCAAGGGTGGTGATGATTCCAGTTGTTTGGTCCATAGTAAATTTCACATGCTCAGGTGCACCAAATACGCTCTCACATACCCTAACTAACGATTAACGACTGGAACAATCGTTAAATGCTTAACGTCGTGTAAACGACCGTTATCTCATATGCATTTAAATGTCGACGGTAGCGTTCCGTTCTCATTTACCGTCCCCAGCTCTCTCTCTCTCTCTCTCTCGATTGTGCTTCTCAAGGTCTCTGTAAGTTGGCTCTTTTTCTGTAGCTCATTCTCTTTAAACATCTTTTTATGTTTACACTTCTGGATTTGTTTGTTGTTGTTTTTGTAGATCCAGATTTAGATTTAGATCTGATAATCTGATTATTTATCTTTTATTTTTTTATGATTTCTGATTTTGGTTAATGCTATGTTAATGTTAGCTCTTGATTTATATTGATATATTCGTGTTTTCCATAAATCTGATGTATCTAGTATTTGTTTGTTTATGTTTATATTGTGGTTGATTGAAATGAGTTGTTGCATCTGCTAAATGTTGGTTTTGTTGAAAGAAAATGACACGAAATAAAGATTTCTATTGATTTGTAATGCAGGGAGATGAAATACAATGAATCTGTGGTTAAGTACCCCCTATATATATATATATATATATATATATATATATATATATAAGAACCAAAAAACCATATATGTTATGAGGAACGTTAGGAGTACTCTGTTTTCGCTTGTTGCTTTGCAAAATGCTTCTTTAGATCTCGTTTATCTTTTGCATTTACATGACAAGATTTTGAAAGATATAGAAGTTTGTTTTATTTTTGATTTCGATTTATTATTTGTGTTAGAGATTTCTCACTTGTCATATTGAATTCAGGTGAGATAAAAAGATGGGGCTTTCATTCACCAAGCTTTTCAGTCGGCTTTTTGCCAAGAAGGAGATGCGAATTCTTATGGTGGGTCTTGATGCAGCTGGTAAAACCACCATCTTGTACAAACTCAAGCTTGGAGAGATTGTCACGACTATTCCTACAATCGGTATGTTTTCTCCATATTCTCAGTGACCATTTTACTGATGTCTACATGTGGATTTATTGTAATTTTGTTTTTTTTTATTGGTTGAGTGATGTTAATTTGTTCTATATGTCAGGATTTAATGTTGAGACCGTGGAGTATAAGAACATTAGCTTCACTGTCTGGGATGTTGGTGGTCAGGACAAGGTATGTCAGAAATCAGTAGCAGCTTGTAAATGTATTCTCTATGTGATTATGGCATTGCATGGTTATTGAGCAAACTTGATGCAACATGAATTTATAATGTGTTAGGTCAGCTGTTATATAGTAGTCGTGCTTCGTCTGTGCTTATGGACGGTCTTGTGCTAATTAGTTATGCTTCATTAGCACATAACAAATTCATAAGCTACAATTGTTTTAGCCACTCAACGATTTTGGTTTTCCTTTCTCTGTTTCAGGAATAGCTCAGTTGTGTGGCAGAAATTTTATGCATTAGGACTATGCTATCCTTCATCAACTATAATTGCACTATCATATTTGCTTATGGACAGTCTTGTGCTGATTAAAATTTTTATCAGCGTGCAACCAAAAACATAAGCTAAATTGGCGTGTGCTACCATGTCTTTCAAATTTTTCCTTTGTTTGAATGAGGAAAGGCTATCTGTGTTGGGCAGACAATTAGATGCTATTGTCTTGAATTGTTGATGATGCATGTTTCCTAAGGGTTTTTGTCTGCCTGTTTGTTGTCTTCTGTTAGCAATATGGTGATTCCTATATTCTTTTAGTTTTTTACTTTGAAGTGTGTCCGCACTGCAATATATCATATGTACACAGTTATCTGTTTTCTTTGTGCTTATGTAATGCGTAGTCTATATGTATGATACAGTCAGTACACCTTGTGTGAATTGACTGGAAAATTCCCTAGATATGTTAGGGAGGCTGTGTAGACCTTGAAATGTGATAATGCGAGAATTATAACAGTTTGGAGTTGTTTTATTGATGCATAACTTTTTTAAACACCTGTTAATTGGCAGTCTTTTTTTTGTGTGTGCAGATTCGACCTCTATGGAGACATTACTTCCAGAATACTCAAGGGCTGATATTTGTGGTTGACAGCAATGACCGTGATCGTATAGTTGAGGCTCGAGATGAACTGCATCGTATGTTGAATGAGGTAAGCTCTAGTTTTTGGTATAATACTGAAATTTATTTTCTGTCCTTTTAATTTGATTTTAATGGTTTTGAGCTAAAATGTTTTGCATAGTGTTTCCCCATAGCCGATGCTAGGTTTAATTAGCAGTAGATGATATCCTGTTTTATGCACAGGATGAGTTGAGGGATGCTGTACTGCTTGTATTTGCTAACAAGCAAGATCTTCCAAATGCTATGAATGCTGCTGAGATTACTGATAAGCTTGGCCTTCACTCACTTCGTCAACGTCATTGGTATTTTTTGACAAATAACCCCCCTTGCTTTCCAACTTTTTGATAAATATTACATTGTGCAACCTTTTTATGGAGAAACCAACACTGATAAGTTGTGTTTTTTGCAGGTATATCCAGAGCACATGTGCAACTTCAGGTGAAGGGCTTTATGAAGGACTGGAGTGGCTGTCTAATAACATTGCTAACAAGGTAAGATCTGAGTGAATTAATTGGATAATGTTTGATTTCCGCTAACAATGTCTTATATTGACCTTGATTTTCTGATTGTTGCAGCCCTAGACGTGGGGGCCAGTTTTCTGCAACTTGATGTTGCCTTTCTGCTTCAAATTGGTTATTTTGGTCTCTGGATTTCTTATCCTGTAATTGTTAACATAATGTATGTCTTAGATATCGATATGTAATAGAAATTGGCAAAATTATTCGTGTAGATTTTTAATAATTCATGATTCACAATTGATATATGTTCCTTGATATATGTCCAATGGAAATTTATGGAAGTTTTCATTTGATGCGCATTCATTGCGTGATGGTTGCATTGTTGTGAAGCTAGGGGAAAGCTGAAGTCAGCTGTCAAAGAAGGTTGAAAATCAGCTATACGATTGAATCCGAGGAACATTGAATTAGTGATACATTATCAGAAACAGATAAATGCTTCACCCGTGTGTCATATGCGATTTCATTTAAAAATAATTGAGTTGGCTTGTCATCTTGTTTCTGAGTAAATGCTTCATGCCTCTTTGGTACCTTCTTTCACGAATGCTCTCTTCAAATGTAGTAGTCATAAATTTGAGATTTCGAGTTGGTCTGGACTCGGGCAACGGCCCATGGTGAAAGAATTTGAAAGAAAATTGTCATCACCATCATATACACAGCCAAGTTCCCTCTACTTTTAGATTTAAAAAAAAAAAAAAACCTTGTATGAAAATATTCAAAAGTAAAACATTTTTTAAAAAAATTCAATTTTCTTCTTTCTTGTGGGTATGTCTCGTGCGGAAAAAATTTGTTCAAAAAAAAAAAAAAGAAGTGTAAAATATCATGTAATTTTCTTCCAAAAAAAAAGGGGAAAAACCAAAAAATTGTGCATTTGAATCCAATTTTATATGGACTAGGCTGGGTTATTCATATTAGTACTTGCAAAGGACTAAAAGGGCCGAAAATATTGTATTAAGCCTGTGGGTGCAGACATTGTTTGGTTGTTACCAATATGAAATGACAAGACCGGCTCATACAAATAAAGATAAGAACAAATTAGTATGCAAATACTAGAAGAAATATCAATAACTCGAAAAAAGTTAAATTTTAAATTGAAAGGATTTTTTTAAAAAATAGCAATTCAAATCAGAAAAAGATAATTATTATTCATAAGATAAGAAAATGAAATTTCAAGATGTAACAAAAGAAGAAAGTGGATAATGGAATATTTTCCTAAAAACTTAAAAAATTGGTTGGATAAGAAGATAAAATTTTAGTATTTGTAAGGAAATATTTAATCCACGCTGTGCTGGTTTTATAAAGCAACCGACTTAACTATAAATATTTATCTTACCATAAAATTTAAAATTTTATTATTATTATTCACTAATAACGCTAATTGTTTAGCTGGTCACTCATTAGTAAAACGTTTACAAACAAGGATTAATTTGGACACAATCCTTTCCTCGCCAAAACTCTCTCTCTCCAGTTTACAAAAATAAAATGTAAAGACACTAAGAATTCATCATTAAAAAAAAAAAAAACTCATTGGATCACTAACTAATACTAATCGGAATAATTATATGCTACAACCGTTGTAGCAATAAATGCCTACAACGGACCAATGAGATTCTTACACATTGATTAAATGATTCATTTCATTAGTCCGTTGTAGGCATTTAATCAACGTGTAAGAATCTCATTGGTCCATTGTAGGTATTTATTGCTACAACGGTTGTAGCATATAATTATTCTACTAATCGATACTCAAGAGAATATAATTGTCTTTTCTTTCCCGATTTTATTATTATCATATAAATTCAACACAGAATAAGCTAAGCTATTGAAAGAATTTCTAAAACCCATTTAAGTTTGAAAACTATAACTTTTCAGTAAATGAATTTTTATTCGAAGAGTGCCATTAACTGGATGGATAAAACTCAACCTAAGCCATCAATTTAGGATCTATTTTATTAACTGTGATTTAATTTTTAATGATTTTGTATTTGAGTTTTGAAAAATAGCGCTAATTATTCTAAAGATAATATAATTAATCATATGTATTAAACTTTTTTATGGATTGTAAAATATTGAGGTTATTATTATCTTATCTAAACTTATGATTTGCTTGAATTAGTCTAAAATTGTTACCATCTATAGAGAATATTATCTTCTTAAAATTGTAAATAAATAGTTTTGCTAACTCTTACTCATGAAATTGACCAAAAAATTTTCGTTGAATGAATATAAATTATAATTTTGAATCATACACAAATTATACTTTTTTTACCTTGATCCATTAGGCCACCTCTAGCGGGAATTTTATGTTTGTAGTTTTCATTTTTATTACTAAAACCTACTGCTTTAAGATTGAATACTATACCCAAAAAACAATTTGATATTTTGTTACTTCGATCAATCATTTTACTATATGATGTGAATTAGAAGTATTTCATTTTTGCCATCTGTTGCTGACGAAAAACAATCTATAATCGTAAAACAATCTATAAATTTGAAAAACGTTAAATTTTCACAATTAGATACATAATTGAATTTAATTGAAATCAATTTTAGAGGGAGATCACAAAGAGAACACACTGTAATTTATATATTAATTGAGTAACAATTCATGGAAAACCCAATACTGAGAGGGATAAAAGGTCCTCAACAGCAGGAAAATAAATTTTTTTTTGGAAAAAAATTAAAAGAAACTTCATATCTCCCTATCTTTAAATACTAGTACTATTTAACTTCTTCATAGACTATCCACAGCTTAAGCAGCAGATGGGGCAGTAATATAGTGAACAAAGCCAGCCTCAGACAGCGCCGCCAAGAATGCTTGCAGGCCACCTTCACCTCCGTCAGCAGCAGCAGGGACTGTGTTCTTGTAGTCCAAAGATTCATCTTCATAAATGTCCCATCATTTCTTGATTAAGATCTTTATGTCTTCTCTTTCCATGTTCTCTTCTTTCCCAGTATACCTCCATGGTAGAAGATTTTATCAGAGCATTGTTAGAATTTTAGCCTGATTTATTTGTGAAGAAAGAAACTTTATTTTGTTAAAAGAAGGTTAACTAGTTTAGATACTTACAGCAGCACAGTAGTGAGCAACCTTGACCTTGTCAAACTCAAAGTTCTCAGGGTGACGCCAGAGCAAAGCCAAAACAAGATTGTAAACTGAAGGAAGTGGCCTGCAAATGTCCTTAAAGAACATATTCAAGAAATCCTGTAAGAAGTTAAAAAAATAGTTCAGTATAGAAATACTCTTTTTAATCAATAATTGAAGTCAAAAGAGACCAAAAAGAAATCCCAGTCAAATTTGTTATTTACCTGTTCAGCAAAAAGGTTAGAGAAGTGATTTTGACTGTTTTCAGAAGATCATCATATGTGGATAAATTAGGCTCAAAAATAAACATTCCAGCATTGAAGTAAAGAGCAGGCTTCGGAATATACCATAATATCCTTTTGGTCCCAAATATCTTATAAATTAAATGCACTTTTTATTTCTTTAGTGTTTACTTCTTATTATCTTCTTATCCATACTTGACTGGTGAAAAGATTTTGTTAATAATTTTCTTAATGAAAGTTTAATTTTTATAATTAAACCTCAAAAATGATTTCATTTACGTTGAGACATAATATATAACGACAAATACACATTCTTCAAAAATAAATTTAAAATTAATCTCTTTTTTTCTATTGTAATACTTGAAAAAAAAACTTAATTCAAGTTAAATTTTAATATTAAATTAATTGACATTAGTTATATAAATCATTTTTTTTAATTTTATACTATTATGCGATATGTAAGATTATAAATGTACTTAATATATTTAATTTTTTTTAAAATGAATTGTTTAATTCTAGTAAACGTGAAGTTTTTAGTACTTAGCTTCAAGTAGGGAGTAAACATGAAACATTGGTCGTCCAATATTTACTTTATAACATTTTTTGATAAAATAAAGAAAAAAAGAAATGGCAAAAGTGTAAATAAAAAATAATTTGTTCGTCACCGACAAGTGAATGAGGAGTGGGGCCTATAGCACTAGAACTGCAATACACGAAAGTCACGCTGATTGAAGCCACGTAAGCAAAATTTGCCACATGCCAATCTGATAGGAGTCTGTCATTTTTTCCACGACACCACACCTAACTTGCTTGACATAAATTGCGGGGGGTTCCCAAAGAAGTTGCCACCTACATCAGATGTGAAACGTGTCAAGCGTTAGACACGTCTGTTATTTTGTTTCAAAAATTACGTGAACGTACGATGGGGTCCACAAAAAAGCTCATACTGCTAAGCTTATTCTAATCCGACAATTTAGGACCCAATTTATAAACGGAGTTTTTTTTGACCGACGAAGATTTAATTTCGAAAACTTTTAAACTGACCCTTTTTATAATTTTTTATTTTTATTCAAATATTTTAATTATTTTATAATAAACACGTAACAAATCTAAAATAAAATTATAATAAATTATATAAACTCATTAGATTTAATATATTTATAGCCCATATATTTAAAGAATTTTATTATTTTACTATCTTAATTTTTCAATTAATAATATCATTTTCTTAAACTGAATTGTTTTCTTATCAAATATGAATAGACCCTCAATTTATGAACACCAAACAAACAATAATGTAATTATAATAAAAATTATAGATAAATTAAAAATAAAATTGAATATTTAATATTACAGTAAAATTTATATTTATATTATTAATTTTTATTAAAAAAATTTATCAAAAATTTATATTATTTATTAAATTCTAAAAATTTATTAAATTTTTTTACATATATTTTCATTTAATCCTTGAATCTAATAATTTATTTATAAGATTTTATTAAAAATTAAAAAATTAATATCTAAAAAATTATTAAGATATATAATCATATATATAATTGAAAATAATATATTAAAAGATCATAATTTTATAAAAAAAGGTGTAATTATATATATATAATTTTAATTTTATATAAATTAATTAAATACTCCCTCCGTATCATTTACATAGAAAAAATAAAATGGACACGAAAATTAAGAAAATTTCACTTTTTCCATCTCTATTTAATTAAATACCCTTAAAAAAAATATCCCTCAAAACCTACTTTTAAAACAAGGGTATAAATGGTATTTTGTCTCATTCCACTCCCCAAAATTTATCTAAAATGACATATTTTTTATATAAAAGATATACCAAAAAAAAATTTTCCCTATATAAATAATACGAAGGGAGTATAATTTTATTTTTAAAGTATGTAATTATATATATAATTTTAAAATAAATTAAAAGGATATAAAATTATTTCGGACGACCCCTCTAATTTTGCCCTCTGCCTGAAGACACAACCTGCTGTGATTTGTGTTAGATTGCGAGTGAAAATGGGTACTAGATCTTTTGATTTGATACAAAAACTAGAAATTTGAAGTGTATTTTCAATTCTTTTTAAAGGATTTTGGTTCTAATATGCTTCTTGATTCATTATAAAATTATTTATATCTCTATATTTATATTTGCCCCTAATTTATACCAATGCGTGTCATTAACAATATCATTCCGCTGTTGGAAACCATAAAACACTAAAAGAAGGATCAAGTGACAAATTTTAACTCACTTAAATTTTCTGAATTCGCTTGAAATTTAAAATATTTTGTGAGTTTATTATTGAATTTTATCTTTATCTAAGCATATGATTTTGCTTGAACTAATATAAAATTGTAACCATCTAATTCAAAATAAATTATTAGAAAATATCATCTTCTTAAGAGGTTGTAAATAAATAGTTTTGCAAGTACCAGCTCATGAAATTAACCTGACAATTTTCTTCCCATGAATTTAAATTGTAATTTTGAAACATACACAAATTTATATCCATTAGGTTACCTCTAGCAGAAAATTTATGTTCGTAGTTTAGTTTTATTACCAACACCTACTGCTTTAAGATAAAATACTATTACCAGAGAAACAAATTGATATTTTGTTACTTCGATCATTATAATCATCTTATCATTATGATGTGAATTAGTAGTATTTCATTTTTGCCATCCGTTGCTGATGAAAGCTTGATGCATTTGATCAAATTGGAATTGGAATTAAATATGATGATGGTAAAACAGTCTTGAATATGAAAAATATTAAATTTTTACAATTCGATATATATCGAATTTAATTGACACTAATTTTACAGAGATTACAAAAAGAACACTGTAATTAACATATTAATCGAGTAACAATTCATAGATAACCCAACACTGAGAGAGGGATAAAAGGTCCTCAAACTAACGGAAAATAATTAAAAAACAAAACTTACCCCAATTTAATACATGGGGTATCAATCCTAAATTAAAAAAAAAAATAATAAAAATATCTCCCTACACTTAAATACTGCTATTCAAGTTCTTGATAGAATATCCACAGCCATTATTAAGCAGCAGACGGGGCGGTAATATAGTGAACAACGCCAGCCTCAGACAGAGCAGCCAAGAATGGTTGCAGGCCACCTTCGCCTCCGTCAGCAGCAGCAGGGACTGTGTTCTTGTAGTCCAAAGATTCATCTTCATAAATGTCCCACCATTTCTTGATTAATATCTTTATGTCCTCTCTGTCCATGTTCTCTTCTTTCCCAGTATATCTCCATGGTTTTGAACCCTGGAAAGAAGATTTTATCAAGACCATTGTTAGAATTTTAGCCTGATTTTATTTTGTTAAAAAAAAAGGTTAACTTGTTCAGATACTTACAGCAGCACAGTAGTGTGCAACCTTGACCTTGTCAAACTCAAAGTTCTCAGGGTGACGCCAAAGCAAGGCCAAAACAAGATTGTAAATTGGAGGAAGTGGCCTGTAAATGTCCTTGAAGAACATATTCAAGAAATCCTATAAGAAGTTGAAAAAGTTTAGTAAAGAAATAAGAGTCTTAATCAATAATTGAAGTTGAAGAGACCAAAAAAATCTCTGTAAAATTTGTTATTTTCCTGTTCAGCAAAAAGGGTTGGAGGGGTGATTTTGACTGTTTTCAGAAGATCATCATATGTGGATAAATTAGGTTCAAAAACAAACATTCCAGCATTGAAGTAAAGAGCAGGCTTGGGACCCATTTCGGCAGGCCACTTGACTCTACCAGGGCACTGTTGACAGTAGCCAATTTTGTTCTGTGGAGAGCAACTCCATGTCTTCTCACAGAAACAATCCATAACAGCATAAAAAAACCCATCTTGCAAATAAAAGAGATGATCTATGTTATCAAATACTTGGATATCACCATCCAAATATATCATCTTACTGTACTCCACAAACTGCAACCAAATTATCAAAAACCCATATAAAATTTCAGAACTTAAATCACAATCCAAACTCACAAAGAATTGAAATAATAGACACATACCTCCCATATACGAAGCTTGGAATAGTTGATAACATAATAAGCCATAGCAAACTGGGTTTGGTTCTCAGGCGGGTAAACAGGCTCAATTTCTCTGATTATACAGCCCTGAGAGACCAATATTTTCCTGTGATCCTCTGGAACATCAGGCAACATAGCCACCACTAATGGGTATTTGCTATTCACTTTCCTTAAACCCTTGGCTAAACCCACAACACCTTTCCAATAATCTCCATTACCAGCCAAGAATGTCACATAAGCACAGCTAGATATGCTAGCTTGCTTAACCAAAGTGTTAGTCTTGTTGGTAAGAGTAGCAGTGGTAAGATCGGGAGCCATAGCAAGTGATTAAAACTTCAAAAAAAAAATTATAAAGATTTTAGATACAGAGTATGAAAAAGACTTTCGTTTCAAGAAAACAGAGAAATTTTAGTTATAAATATTGACAAAAGAAATGAAAATGGTTTCTGAAAAAGAGAAGAAGAGATCAAATGAGTAAAATATTTGCAAGTATGAAATAGAAAGTGTGGAAAAAATTGAAACTTTGAAGGAAAAATGGAAAGATTGCTTTAAGTTTTGATGATGGACTTTGGTTTGAAGGGGTCGGAGGAATATATAGGATTTGTGAGGCGACTAATTTACTTATGGTGGGTCCAAAAATTATGATAAATTTAAGCAAATTTTATTTTATTTCCTTAAATTAATATTCTTTTCCAAGTCTTGGAAAAAAAAATTGTTTAAAGTGGGTCAATCTTAGTACAGTGCTGGTCATTACTATTTTAGACTTTAAATGGCCATGATATATCCAATAAGGAAATGAATATTTTATGAAACGGTGCCGTTTTATTTGCTTCCATTTTTAAGACGACATTTTTTTTATTTTCCATTACTTAAATAATTCAAAAGAAATTTGAGTCCTACGTGTGTCGACAAAATAAGATCTGACGGTTAGGAGTGATTTCTGAAATTGGACGGTGTAAGAAATCTCTTATAAATACATTATCCGCGGAATATACCATAATATCCTTTTGGTCCCACCTATCTTATAAATTAAATACACTTTTTATTTTTTAGTGTTTACTTGTTATTATCTTCTTATCTATTCTTGACTGGTGAAAAGATTTTGTCAATAATTTTCTTAATGAAAGTTTAATTTTTGTAATTAAACCTCATATAATTAACCCAATTCAAATTGTACGTTGATTCATAACATAATGGCAGGTGTATTTTTTTTAAAAAATAAAATTTTAATTAATTTATCTTTGCATTGTAATACTCAAAAAATTAAATTTTAATTTTAAATTAATTAAGATTAGTTGTATAAACTTTTCCTTTTTTCACTTTATACTATTATGAGATATCTTTTTTACTATATGTAAGCTTGTAAATATAATTAGCATGTTTAATTTTTTTAAAATGAAATATTTAATTTTTAGTAAACATGAAGATTTTAGTACTTGGCCTCAATAGAGAGTAGACATGAAACATACATATATATTTTTTGAACCGTAGTGACATGAAATATTGGTCCCATATTACTTTATAATATTTTTTAATAAAATAAAAAAATTAAAAAGAAAATGTCAAAGTAAAAGTGTAAATAAAAAAAAATTTAATTTGCTCGTCCCCGCCAAGAGCATGAAGAGTGGGGCCTATAGTTCCAGTACAGCGCCTTCTGGTGACTATACACGAATTTCATACTGATTGAAGCCACGTTAGCAAACTTTGCCACACGGCAATCTGATATCAGTCTGTCCTTTTTTCCACGACACCACCCCTAAAGAGCTTGACATAAATTACAAGGGTCCACAAAGGAAATGCCCTTGTACCAGGTGGGACACATGTCAAGCATTAGACACGTCAGTTATTTTGCTCCAAAATTGGGGGAACGTAAAATGGGGTCCACAAATATCTAATGCGTGTCGCATGCATGGGCTACAATCATAGTACAAGTGGCAATATCTGATTTAGTGGACGGTGATTGGCCACGTGGCAAGAAGGGTAGGTTCTAGGAGACTAACGGTTCGTTGTTCCTTTTCCCACTTTTATAGTTTCGTTAATTGGTCCAAAATGGGACCCCTCATTGTTTTTAATAATAACCATAAGTTTTATGTAAAGAAATGGATAATTTTTTAGTATAAAATATGGTCGTTGGGACTTTATTGTGTACCGACATTTAGTTTGGATAATGTTTTAAACTTTATACTAAATTTGATAAAAGATAATATAATATGTTTCGAATTGACTAATATTAATTTCCATATATTTTCTATATAAAAGATTGAAATATATATATAAATAATGTATCTTGTATACTAAGAATACTTCCATTTTGTTGACTAAGAATTTGATTGTGTGAGAACAAATTAATGATTCCATGCACGTCGGCTCCGAGATTTTAATTGTATTAATTGATTTAAATTTTTATTATTTATTTATTATTAAATATTAAATAATGATAAACTTTTAAAAATAGTACAAAATAAAAATTATATTATATTTTTAATTTAAATCATATAAAAAATAATATAAATTTATATATGCATAATATTAATATATATATTTTTAATTTGATTCCATTCTGGGGTGGATTGTGCTTCCTCGGCTTACTCCAAGCTGACCTTGATTCTTTGGACAAGAAAAAAAATTTTAAAATATATATTTCACTAATATTACGTGGAAGTTGATTTTAAATTTATTGATTAGGAAAATATATATATTTATTGTTATATTGTCATTTCGCATGCATTGAGTTATTAATTGTTAAACAAAAATGGCAGTGTTTATGGTTTTATATCAATAATAATGAAAAATATTTGTTTGGATTATGATAATTTCCCATATTTAATAATTAATATTCTACTCATGGTTATTACGCATTTATTTCAAAATGATTTTTTGACTGTAATTGAGATTATTTGCATATCTTTGTGTTTTAATCTCTTTTTTCTCAAAAAAAAAAAAAAGAAACAAAGAAAGGATTACAAATAATTATTTTAGAAATCTAAATCTTAAAAGTACTTGTAAATTTAGCTTAATGGTGTGTGCATATTTTGTGCGAGAAAAAAAAATCAACGGTCTCCAATGTTAAATAAAAAAAATAAAATAAAAGTTAATAGATGTTTTCATGTACGTAATTAGCACAAATTTAATTTAAAAAATTTAATTAAAATTTATAATAATATTGATAATTAATTTAGTGATAATCAATAAAATAAATTATATGGGCAAGTATATATTTTTCAATAATTGGGACCAGAATAAGAATTATTATTAAATTAACAATTAACAAAAGTATATCTTATATATATATATATACATTCAATAGTATCAATAACTAATAGTTATTAAAATTAATTTTGAAAAATATATGCATTAATTTATTTGGAATTATTATTCAAAAGTTGAATTTGATTTTTTTGGTTGATTATATATGGAAATGGCAATAAATTCAGTAAAAAATTTGGAGATTTCTTGAGATTTATAAATTAATTTCGGCCTCCAATCACTTTCTAAATCGTCTCTATCGCCGGGATTAACACTCAAAACAGTTATTTAATTTAAATATGGAAAAGTCATAAATAGTATTTAATATTTCCTCCTTTAAAGAAAGGGAAACGTTATTTGTAAAAAAATATATATATACAAAATATAAAAAATTGAAATCTTAAAGCTGTAAAATTACTGAAATAATCTTGATTCTCTTGAAATATTAAACACTGCCTCTCTTTAGTTATTTTCTTCCATTCTCAATAATAAATTAATTACTTTCTTAAAAGATGTGGCTAAGGCTAACTAACAGCCAAATTTCCTTCGTGATGCTTAATTTATTTTTGAGCAGCGGATAGCCATCTTTCATTTAGCATCACTTTTCTTTTTTAATATTTTAAGCCATTATGTATGTCTAATTGAATTTTAAATTTATTTATTTTTAATATAACTAATGTGAAATTTATTTAGCATACTAAAAAATTATTTTCAAATAAATTTTGTATTTTACATAGAATATTATCTAAAGCAAAAGACTAAAGAAATAATTATAAGATGATGAGCTATTAAAATTGTTTAACAATTCAATAAAATTTATTTTTTTTTGTTTTAGATTATAATTGTAATAATTTTTTAAATTATAATAAAATTTATTTTTTTAAAAAATAAATTGTAATTGAAAAAAAGTATAAAATTCTCTCCAAAATTTGATATATTTTAACTTTATCTGTCAAAATTCTCTTCTACATTTTATTTATGTAAATCATATTAGGTGATGTTTGGTTTGGGAATAGAATCATAATTATTTCATTTGATAAAATTGATAGATTAATGAGATTTTCATTATCCTAAGAAACAAAATGTGCTATTTCATAGCTTTCCTCTGTATTTGCTTGAAAATATAAATATTTTAAAAAAACTGAATATTATATAATATATATTATTGTCAAAAAATTACTGAAGTGAAAAATTCGGGTAACTATAATGTTTTAGAATTTAAAAATACTTTTAAAACTAATTTAGCTATAATAAGGATATATTAAATCAACTATTCAAAATTCTTTTACGTTTTAAATAAAGTTTACATATATTAGTATTATTTTTAATGATTCTTTTGGTTTGTTCATATATAATTAATTTGACCCACATATATATATTATTTATATCAGTAAGAATAATAATAGCACATAATACATATTAGATTTTTTTATATATCAAAGTAATTTAAAAAATATATAAAAAATAATAAGAAGTGAAAATAAAGAATAAATTTAATTGAACAAATAATTAGTTTGGTCTAATTTTATTTTATTATAGTTTTATTTAAAAAATAAAAACAATTAAAGTTTAGTCATTAATTCGATTTGATTCGGTAATTGAATTTCATATTCACCTTTAGACTGCATATGAATTAAAAAAAATATATAATGATCAATTATATGTTTGTTCATATTTACTTGAAAAAAATAGATAAATAAATATAAAGATAACAACAAGAATAATAATAGCATATAATACATATCTATGTTTTATATATTTAAGTAATTTAAAATAAATATTTTTTACCGAAAAAATATAAATAATAAAAAGTGAAAATAAAAGATAAATCTACTTAAATCAATAATGAGTTCGATTTGTTTGGTCTAGTATTATTTTAGTATAATTTTATTTAAAATTTTAAAAGTTTAAGTTTTAATTAATGAAATGTGATTAAATTCAATAATTGAATATTCATTAAAAAGTACGATTGAAGTCTAATTTTGTGTCCTATCTTATTTATCTAAAAAAAATTAGATAAATAAATAGAGAAATAATAATAAGAATAATAATAGCATATATTACAAATAAAAGATTTATATTTTTAAGTAATTTAAAATAAATGTAGATAATAAGAAGTGAAAATAAAAAAAAATAATTAAATCAATAATTAATTAGACTTGTTTGGTCTAATCTTATTTTAATATAATTTTATTTAAAATTTTAAAAAGTTTTAAGTTTTAATTATTAATTCGATTTGATCCAATAATCAAATATCATATTCACCTTTAAATTGCATATTAATTAAAGAGAGCCAATAAAAATTAATTATATGTCTAATTTTATTTATTTGAAAATATTAAATAAATAAGTATAAAGATAATAATAAGAATAATAATTGCATATAATACATATTGAAGTTTTATATATTTAAGTAATTTAAAAAAAATATTTGTAACCTAAAATTAGATAAAATAATAAGTGAAAATAAAAAATAACTATCATTGATTTAATAATTAATTCTATTCATTCAATTTAATCTTATTATAGTATAGTTTTATTTAAAATTTTAAAAAATTCAAACTTTAGTTAAATAAATGAATATGATGTTTAGATCAAATTAACTTTAATCACATTTTATTTTCACATAAAAAAATGAATTTTAGTTTTTTAGTCTAATTTAATTTAATTGAGGAAATTTAAATTAGTTATTCAGATATTAAGGGATCAAAAAAAAAATATATGTTCAAGAAAAGAAAAAAAATTAATTTGAATTAATGTTTGGGTTGTTGAATGTTATTGAAAAGAGATAAACAATTAATTTGGTTTGAATTTTAAGAATATGAAAAAATATAATTTTCAAAGTGGATAATATGCAGATTTTTTTAAAAAAGGATATTTTAAAATTTTAATATTCAGTTTGTGCATTTTGTACACAAAAATTTTATACAAATAACATCACCATTAAATAAAATATACTCACACTTCCAGGCTGATATTTGTCCTAATTTGATTAGTATTGAACTAAAAATTTAAAACAAAAGGATAGTATATGTCACTTTAGATATATTTTTAATATACTAAATTATTAAGTACATAACTTTAGATACATATATCTTTAAAAAATGATATTTTTATACTTGAGGGTTGAAAAATAATTTTCTTTTTTTATAAAAAAAGGAAAAGAAAAGAGAATATTTTTGAAAATGGTGAAGAAATCTTTTGGAACATAAACTTTATTTTAAGTTTTGAAACTATTTTTGTATTATTTATTAAAAGAATATTCAAAAGGTTCAGCATTCTAGAATATAATGAAATTAAGGATAATATGATATAGTAATAGTATTTAGACGGAAAAATAAAATCTCCATAAAAAATTTCTTTAACCTAATAATTTGTGTTTCTGTTCTACGTAATAACTAATGATTTGATATAATATTGGGTGATGATTGGTTGCTGTGTTGACATTTGCAAGTTTTGTTTGTTTGATTGGTGACGGCTGAATGGTTAGGAATTGGTTATTGGTCAAACTATATCCATTGCCCTTTTTGCAAGGCAGTTGCTTGTTGAATTTATGATAGTAAAGTAAATAGTATTATCTTGTATTTTTCAATATTTATATGTGGAAAAAAGAAATCTTAAAAAAAAAAGTTGAATTTTCTTAAGAGAAAATGGCTCTGCTAGTTAATAACATGCAAACTGCTAAATAACAATCTCAATTTCAGTTGACCATCGATGAAGATTATTTTAATGGATAAGAGCTTATGGATAACACATGGATTTCAAAATATTGGTAAGGTTATGGTTCTGAATTTGGTAAAATTACAGCTACAATGGAGTGGAAATGGGGAGAAAAATGAAAGAAAAGGATATGTGAAGAAAAAAGGGGACAAAATCTAAAGCAAAGACAAATGAATAGTCTAAAATTTACTATTAATTTTTAATTTTATTTTCAAATTAAATAATTAAATATTAAAATTTTTATTATTTTTATTTTAATATTTAAATTTTACTTTGAAAATTTACATAATATATTATTTTTAAATAATATATATTATTTTTTAAATAATATTTATATATTTTTTAAAATATTTTAAAAAATATATTTAAATTAATTATTTTTTAATAAATTATATGATAAAATATTTTTTACAAAATAATTAACCTAATTACAAAACTCTAAATCCAATTCATAATCAAATTACACAACAATTAATCTAATCACAAAATCTCAAATTCTCAATTCATATCATAATCAAATATCAAAATAATTAACCTAATTATCAAAATCTTAATTTCAATTCATAATCAAATTCTAAAATAATTAACCTAATCATCAAAACTCAAATTTTAATTCATAATCAAAATAATAAGCTAAAATTTATAAATTAAACTTTAAGTTAAACGATAATTATAAATAATTATAATACTCAGTAATATTATAAAAAATAAATTAAAAATAAATTTTAAATTTTAAAATAATTAATATTTAAAAGTTAATTTTAAAGAAAAAATAAATATGCATACACACAAATATATATAAATACTATGTATTATATAAATATAAATATTATTAATTTTATGTATATATAAATATACTTTTTTTTTTTGCCAAAGATATATATATATATAGGAACCAAAGAGGGGCAATAGACCCCGCGCCCTCCGGTTCCGCCCCTGATTCAGCATCTCTTTCGAGTTGTCAATTTTCATCAACGGTAACTACAAGGATGGACATTTCCGTCAGCATTTACCTGATCACGGAATGGAAATGCCTTCTTTTTCCCAAAATCAAATTCCTTGGGATTATAGTAAATGATTTCAGGTTCAGGAAAACCAGCAGCCTGCGAGAAAGGAGAGTAGATTTGAAAAGTTAGTCCTCATGGAACTTTATTTTTGACATATGTTCAACAAAACGACATATGTTCAACAAAACATGATCAACAATTACCTTTGCACATGCCCTTGCTAATCCGTCAAAGGTGACATATCTTTCGCCTGATATGTTGAATACTTGCTTGCTCGCTTTTTCGTTACCAAGAACCTGAACAAAAGCCCTTGCCAAATCCTGAAATTGATGAACCATAATGCTTCAGAAACTTGTAATTATATTATGAAACATAAAAGCAAAGAGAATGCTTCACAGAATAGGTAGTCTTGTCCGAGCAAGTGATGACAACTACTAAAAATAATTACTCAAAATTGGTTTAAGCAAACAAACTAGCAAATTTACATTTTGTAACTCCTAAAAAGATCTCAATTCTAACAATCCAACTTAATTGAATGTCACTCCTCCAAGAACTGCTTTCGGTTCAAATAACTGGCGGGATTGAAAATTCTCTCACCTTCACATGACCAAGTTCTGTTATTTGCATTCCTGAGTTGGGAATTGGAATTGGGCGACCAGCTTTCAACCGGTGGAAGAACCACTCTTCAATAGGGTTGTAGTTTAAGGGTCCATAGATGTAGACTGGCCTTATAGAAGTCCAGTTAACACCTTTTGATTCTAGTAAGCCCTCTGTCTCGAGCTTTCCCTTGTGCCTGCTCTTTGGATCAACTGCATCTGTCTATAACCAGACAAAAACTAGCTAAAAGAGAGATAATAATGGATTTTAATGAAAAAATTACCTTATAAATGTTCAATAAGAAAAGAATAAATTAATTTTGAAAAAAAGCAAAAATGAACTCTACCAAAATGGAAAATCAAGCTACTCAAGCCAGGCCAAGTTTAAATTGTTTACACAATGATTCATGTCCTTCGCGATGGAGTATTCTCATCCATTTGAAGCTTGCTATCAAATAGGAAGGATAATATACCTTAACAAAGACACTCACTGTTTAACAAAATTAAGGATATAATCCAATCCAAGTTATAAAGTCATAATTTTATATTTTTCAGATTCTCTAAACAATATCTCTTTAGTGTTCATTTGACATGTGAGCTTTCATGAAAGCAAAAGGAGAAAAGAAAAAAAAAAGTTCACCAAATGAAGCCTTTTTTTGTTCTCTGGAAAATCTTTGAATAACTTACAGGACTCATTGTCAGAATTGCTTTTGTTCTATTATTACAAAAAGCTTACTGTTTTCAGACACCATACATGCCCTTGTCTTTATTCTTTATCACATTGCATGAGGATCCAATTTCAGCTAGATATCAAACCTACCTCAGTGTCTGGTAAAAGGTCAGGTTTGAGGTAATCTCCAGCTGACGAGCAGTATATAAACCTGAGAGTTTGGAGCTCCTTAGATCTTCTATAGACAACAATAAATAAGGCAAGAGACCTTATGGCATGCTATGACTCCAATGTAACATGTAAAGAAGAGTTCTGAAACCTACAACATAAGATTTTCTTCCTATTTGAAAATTTCTGGTTACATTTATACATGTCCCAAGTCAATGGTCTAGGCATCTAGCGTACATATCTTCAAATGGCAGTATCCACTCAGCAATTTGTACAAGCTTGAATGGGAAAATATTGCATCTCCTCATTTCTGAATTTTGTAATTTATTATATGGTTTCTCCTATTTCATATGCATGAATTTAGATAAAAAAAGAGTACCGACATTGTTTATAAAATTATGCTTCATATGAATTAATTATTGACTTTCAGCAGAGCAACCAAAACGATGTGTAGCTTAAACACTATAATAGTATCTTGTTGGACTATACTTTTACATTTCCGGTCAGGATCAGCTATATCAACTGACTGGATGTGACAATATCAAGAAATGAGAAGTATTAAATGAAGTACAGTAACAATCAAACTGATAATGAAACTCAAATACAGTGACATAAGACTGAATGACTAACAAGAGATCCTTGTGTAATCAGTATATATAGCTAAGATGAATGCATGCACCATTATCAACAGATTGTTCAGAGCTTACTGTTCTAGTTTTGGTAGAGCATCCAATATAGGCTCAACTTCAACTGCCTCACGCCCTAAACAATTAAATAATTATACCATAGTTACATGGAGTGAATTAAAGAAAGGGCAAAGAAAAAAGACACTGCATAGTGCATACCATTTCTATCATATACAACATCAAAACCTTTAGCTGACAGACTGGATTTCACAAATTCAAAGTCCTTCCTGTCTCCTTTCAAATGTAAGATCTAGCAAAGCATGTTCAACTGCAAAATTAATCTACTACTACCAATAATTCATTTCCTGATTAAAAAAAACTGCCATATCGACCACTATAATTCATTTCCTGTTTAAAAAGGATTGCCATATAAAGTAAGTCAGGATGGCATTGCGTCATGGGCTTTCATGCCTTTGTAATAATACCTTGGAAGAAAAATCAGCATAATCCTTGTCTGATTCACCAGGCAATTGTTGGGTAATTGGTGCCTTTCCTCTAGTAAACAAGGTCACCTGCAAAGATTACAAAAATAGACCACTTATGATTCATGGGAGTTCAAGTTAAACATTCCAGGAAAATGAAGGTGAAATGCAAAACATGAAGAAACCCAAAACTCAAAGAAGATGGATAATACCTGATGACCCTCTTTGACAAGAAGTCTAGACTAGAACACACCAATGAATCGAGTGCCTCCCATTATAAGAATATTCTTAGAAGCTGATGCTGTAACCTGTAGTGCTCCCTTTGTCTGCCATAGCTTTCTTTTACACTGCAAAGGCATACAAATATAGCACTGGCTAATGGATTGATCATTATAGGCAGAACCAGTGGCGGACGCAAAGGGGGGTCCAGGAGGGGCTCTGGACCCTCCTTCATCCATATACATATATATATATATATATGTGTGTGTGTATTTATGTGTATATATATGTATATATATGTATATATATACACATTCTTTTTTTTATAAAATATACACACATATTCATTTATATATTTTATAAATTTTATATTTTTGAATTTATATATATTCAATTATATATTTAAATTTAAATGAATTATATATATGTATATATATGCATGCATGTGTATAAATATACACACATTTTTTTTAATAAAATATATACACACATTTATTTATATATTATAAATTTTATATTTATATATGAATTTATATATATTCATTTATGTATTTAAATTTAAATTTAAATAAATTTGAATATATATATGAGCGTTCAAAACTGCCATAAACGCTATATGATCAGGTTCGATACCTGACTCCACCATCTTATCAAATAACTCAACAGCCTGTCTTCCATACCCATGAGCTCTATATCCAATCATCATAGTAGTCCAGGAAACCAAATTTTTATGAGACAATTCACTAAAAATTTTACATGAGTCTATTACACTACCACACTTGGCATACATATCAATTAAGGCATTCGCCAAAGCCAATTCCCCTTCAAGGCCTCTGCGAATAATGCCTCCATGAATTTGTTGTCCACAACTCATAACTGCTAGACTGGCACAGGCTGCTGTTACACTGGTAAAAGTGATGGTATTCGGAGTGAAGCCATTCAATTCCATTTGTGAAAATATATAAAGAGACTCATTAGAATCTGATTTTTCATATCCTGCTATTAACGTATTCCATGTAATCAAGTCCTTTTCAGGCATCTCATGGAAATACTGACTTGCCTCAGATAAACAACCACACCTACAATACATGTCTAGTATAGAATTCATAACAGGAAGACTAAATTCACAACCATGTTTAATTACTGCTGTATGCATTTGTTTGCCATAATTCTGTGAGCCAACTGAAGCACAAGCTCTGATAGCAATCGAGAAGCTATATTGGTCACATGCTTCCTCCTGTAAATGAATTAAAATTATCAGTTCATTCATTGATAATAATTGAGTTCTTGAAAATTGCAATGATGCTTCCCTTCGTCCACTAAACCACCACAAAAACAAAAAGAAACTGAATTCATGAATCCTATAGTTCCATTTTGCATTACATTTGAGCTACTAATAAGAAAAACTTGGTGCAAAAATGCTTTAGAAGTCATTAAAAATTTATTCTTTACGGCAAATTTCACATGAATAGAAGTTCCAAAACAACTAAAACACACTCCTAAATTATTTTTTTCAAACATCACAAATTATGTACCTACTTGCAACATTTGCCTGAAGATTTGGAGCCCACAATGGCCATGACCTCTATGAGTATAACCAGCAATCATGGTAGTCCATGATACAGAGTTCTTCACTTCAATACTGTGAAAGACCATCCAAGCGTCCTTCATGCTAAGGCAGCAAGTAGCATACATATCCATTAATGCATTATCCACGTAAATAAACCCTGCTATGCCATGCTTAATACCATGAACCAAAGCCCCACAAGAAAGACTTTTCATGCCTTTACAAGCCTTTAACACACTTGAGATTGTAAATGCATTTGGGTTCATTTCATTCGATACCATATTACAGAACATACTCCAAGCATAGAAGTATATCCAGTAAGCATGGTTGTCCATGCAACCACGTCTCTCTCGGACATTTCGTCGAACATGCGTGCTTCTTCAATTAAGCCTTTTTTGAAGTAAGCTTTGATAAGATCAGTGGCCAGAAAGGAGGGTTTTTTAGGAATGCAAGGTCTTTTTGATTGGGTGGAAGTGTTTCGAGGCCACCATATTTGGTTTTTTATCATGGGTGGCAATGGATGGAAATGGGTAGTAGACAGCAGTCTTTTTGAACTCGTGTCTTATATATGATCATGGCCACCTATTTTCTCTGCATTTGCATGTTTAATCACTTAAAAAGAATCCATAGGATGACAAATTGAGTAATTTGATTTCAAACATTTTCAGACTCTATGCGGCAAATTTTATTTTGACAAATCAATCTCTGCCTCAATGCTTCATAGATTCCATGACTTGCAGCTCTCCTCCCATCTTAAGAAGAGAGATATTTCTATCTATTATATATATATATATATATATATATATTTGAATAAAAGATTCACATAGAAACCCAAGAAGTTTGTGGTTTCCAGTAGTTTGATAAACTATGGTATAAAATAAAAATTATTAATTTTCAAACCACTAATTTAATGATTTTTTATAATTTAAAATTTTTATTTTTCATAAACATTCTCAATATATATATTTATTAAATTTTTTATTTTTCATAATTTACTAAAATTTTATAAAATATCTTTAAATCAAATGAAACATTTTATTATCATATAATAATATAAATTTTTTACTTTTTATAATTTATTAAAATTTTATAAAATATCTTTAAATCAAATGAAACATTTTATTATCATATTATCAAATCATTCCATTTAGATAAAGTCTAAAAATTTTATAAGTAATAAAAAATATTATCATCAAATAAATTAATTAATTAATAAAAAAATATTTTAATTTAACTAGAAATTTTAAATTCATTTCTCATAAAAAAAAATTATAAGAAAATAAAAAATCAAGGGACGGTAAAAATTTACCACATATCGTACTGAAATATATTAATGTACAGACAGTGACACTGAAAGGAGCAGCAATACAAGTAGTAAAGCTCCCTCACAGGTCACAAAACCTTCTCCAAGGTTCCCCCGCCGATTAACTTGACTAATTAATCCGCCAAGTTAACTGAAAAATTTTATACAGTTGCATGAAAGAACTTTGCAAAGTATAATGTTTACACTTCAGAGGTCAAAAATTCCTCTTTATCTATAACCTCTCCTAAACTTGGAGATGTACAGTGCATACAGATTCTGGTTTTGGCAGAGTGGGACATTAATGCCCTACACAAGAATCTGTGACCTCGCCGCACCCCGAGAGCACTTCTTCCAACCGGTCTTGCTAAGTGCACGAACACAGATTTCAAGAAGCTCATAGTCCTCATCCCATAACAACAATGATGCCATATCTGGATTCTCCAAGAGAACTTTAGATGTCAGGAACCCAGAAATCGTCCAAGTCTGATAGAGTCGGGATTGCTTTCCGATAAACTTTCCGGTGCGTGTGTTGTAATACTCAGCCCAATGGTCAACTGAAAGCCTTTTCTCAGCCAAATCAACTGCGTTTTGGGCTAGTTCTGATCTTCCCATCTTAATGCATGCCAATGTGAACTGAAAACAATATAAGAAGAAAATTTTGAAGTGTAGCGACCGTAGTCTAACTAAATATTCAGAGGATGAAGAACCTGCAACAACATGTACGACCTAAACTGCCATATAGATGCATCTTTAAGCCACTTCCACAGGTGTTGGTTCTATTTCCAAAATTAACTACATGTCGAATAATTTTTCTTAAGTCATAATTTGTTTGTCATTAGTATAAAGAAACCAAAAATGACACATCCTCCCAAAATTAGTAGGACGGTTTGCTAAGAATCAATTTACATCACCTTTTCCTATACCAATCCCAAATTCAAAACAGTAGGCATTTATCATCACATGCATAATGCAAGAGAAGATGAACAATATTGCAAGTCAAAATAAATAATTTTGGGGAGTCAAAGTTAATATTTAGGCCTACCTGCCAAAGAAGCGTAGGCCAGGATCCGCCATTATGATATGACCAAGGGCTGCAAGAGTCCACCAAAGAGTTGATAAGGATCACAAACTAAATAAAGAACATGCCTGCATTGATATGGAATGTGCACGCTTTGACAGATAACACGTAAAATTGCATGAAAAGAACTTGCGTATTCTTTGGGTCACTGCCAGTGTTTATACACCAATCCTCGTGCTCCAGAGCAGGGTAACATATTTTAAGAGGCATACGTCCAACAAGATCATCCCATTTGGCTTCAATCAAATTCAGAATAGCTTTATTTTGTTTTGGTGTACTCAAAGATGAAATAACAGACCAAAGATTTCCAAGGGTGAAAAACCTAAAATCCATGTGCGCTGGCTGTAGATTCCCTATAAGATATCCACCTTCCTCTGGTATCCAATCCATGAGCCAAGAAGGAATTTGTTCAGGATAGATATTGAACTTGTTGGTGGCGTCCATGGAATACTCTTCAGTTTTATATCAGTATATCTCATTGATTTTTTTGATATCCACCCAATAATATTCTCTAATGTGGAATGACAATGCACTGAGTCTGTTGTTGATAGCCCTCACCAAATTCTTGGATCCATCATTTACAGATAACATCTCACGACAGTACCGCAAAGCAGAGTAAAACAAGGCCTACACAGAAACAGGCCAAGGAAGGTGAGCCAAAATGTGAATAGACGTATACAAATTAGAATAAAATATGGAAAATATGGCCACGCGCATACCTAAACTAATTTTTTTTTAAAAAAAAAGAGGATAAATATGAAAAAAGATTATTTTAATCCATAGCATGAGAGAGAGAGAGAATTAAAAGAGAGGGAAATTTCCAACAAGCCAAATCTCCATGCTACTAAAATGTAGCAGATGACAGAACACATAATGCAACTCATGGACTTACTTGGATCTCAAGGGGGTGACCATGAATACCCATTCGTCGATCTATCATGCAAGAGCCATCAGTGACTAATAGAGAAGGAAACATATCAAACCCACCAGTTAAGCACAAGTTTAAGATAAGTTTTATGCCCGTCTGAACATCCACCCTTTCTTGTAATGTGTAGTCACCAGTAATTTTTCCATATGCCCTCAATAAAGTAATCCACCATAACCCTGTCAAAGAAATTTAGAATGCAAAATCAGATACTTGTATAAAATTATTTATATTGGTTTGATTCAGATATCCAATGGACAAACCAGAATCCACAGGTGCCACACGACCAATAGCTGATTCACCAAAATCAGGATCTAAAACTTCTTCAAATTTATTTTCATCAAGAGGTACAGTTCTCACTTTAAAACTAGCAGGCATCAATCCCTGTCCTTGACTATAGCAAGAATACACTTTTCAGTTGCAAAATCCATCTACTAATACAGGACTACATATAACAAGTATTAATGAGGCAAAATAATATGATAGATGGGCAATTTATAAAGAAACATGTAACTCAAAAGGTTTGCAAAAATCATGGTGAACAAGACAAATACTATATATGGCTGCATTACATGTGTGCACTGACATTCAGCTTTTGAAAATCTATAAGAAAATATCACCTCTTGCGGGGTCAGGATCATGGGAAGTTGTACCTACCAAAATTAGAACACCCTGACAACAAATCACTTGCATTTAAAAAATGGGAAAAATTAAGGTGAAAAATCAAATTTTGATGTTGATGGCTTTTGAATGCCTGGTTTGCATCATACATTTTACAAAAGTTGCTAAATTTAACTCGTTCTGAAACTGGAATGAATGGCTCATAAAGAATTATTTGTAAATTTGATAATGTCTAGATGAGAACAAACCATAAATACTGTTTTATTACTAGCTAGTTACATAGAAATAAAGCTAAATATTAATACTACCCAGAAAGTAAAATAAATATTCATGCAGATATAAATAGAAAGAGATCAAACAAAAGCATGTAGAACTGATTAAATTAAAAAAAAAAATAACAAGAATGTGAAACATCACCTGTAATTGCAAAGTATGAAGCAAGAAATTCCTTACGATCTCTCCTTCCCCTTTAAGCAAAAATGCAAGAGCTGAAGGTACAATATCACGGATGAAAACCTGATCATAATTCAATGGTGTCTTATCCCCTGGATCATTTGCAGCCACTGTTCCTACTGGACTCCCACAATACCTTACAACTGCATCATTCAACAGCTTCCACGCCTCTTTTTCAATATCCGACTCCTCCTTCCGAGGACTTGCAATCACAACTCCATTAACTCCCTCCAAATTTTCTATATTTACACTTTCACTTTCATCGGGAACAGCAATTCCTATCCTAGAAGCTTCTTCTCCTACAACATTCTCACCTTTATCAATCTTCTCAACTACCAACGGCTTAACACCAATCCCATTTTGCACATAAATTCTCTCAAAATTCTAATCTTTCACTCTAGTCTCAACAGAAGTTGAATATTGTTTAAAATCTGATGCAACTCTAGCAACAATAGAAAACACCCCCACTTGTCCTCCTTGTTGTACAATTTCCACAAGGGGATCCTGATATAAGCCTAGATTGGCAAAAATACGTATTGGATATACAAAATGATTTCGGGGCATTATTAATTATGCTTCGAAATCCCAAAATTTGAAAAGGGTATACATAAATTTTCTTGTTATGGTCAAAATTCAAATGATTCCTTGATAAATTTCGGATTAAAGTGTAATGGTATTTTGCAGACCTAAAAATTCCAGGGTTTTTTCGAGTTAAAAGAAATTTACAAGATGGTTTCATGAAGGAATTGCTAATTAAACCGAGAGTAGCCATATAATCAATAAGAAAAATAAAGACCAGAAAAAAAAAAGTTCTAAACTTTATGCACAAAAGCAAGTGAATTGTGGGATTCTAATAAATAAAAATAAAGAATATTGAGAAAAAATCAAAACTTACAGGAAAATAAAAGAAAATAATGGAGATTGACAATCTGCAATCAGAGAATTTTGAGGAAAATCAGATAAAAATGAGACCTTTATTATATAGGGAGTAATGACTGTAATACCCCTGGCACTGCCCCATGTTTTTTTAGAGAAATTAAAAAATTTTAATTTGCTAATTACTACTTCCTAATAATAAATAATTTTAAAAATTAATGTTATTTGCTACTCTATTTTTATTTTTTATATTTAACAATAAATGATGTGATCATTATTTTTATATTATGAATTTTAATAAAGTTTAAGATTAAAACTAAAGAAAAGTGTAAAAGGAAAATTGGAAATATGCAATTATATAAAAAATATATGTTTCTAATAACTAATTAATTAATTAACTAATTTTGTACTTAACACTAGAATTCTATATGGAATAAAGATAAATATTGTTACATTTCTATTAATGTGCCAAATATGTATTTTATATTAGATATTTTTAGTTAATTATTATGTTCAAATATATTAAAATTAAAATTAAATAATACTATAATTGATTACTTCTTAAATTATGCATTATAATTTTATTGACATTTCGCGTAATTAATGGTTAATTCATATATTTATATAATTCATTAGAGTGATATAGAATTTTTCTCTATTTTATATCTACATAAATAGCCAAACTTACATTAGATTACAAATAAAAATTAGCAAAAAATGTTGGTTGAGATTTACTCTATTTGGAAAAATCTGGTTTTAGCCTATTTTATTTTATTTTTTATTTTGTGGTGGTTGAATTTTTGTAGGTCCTTAACGGCTCGCCGTGTTGCAAAATGGATAATTGAGCTTTTTGCTGACGTGTAAATAAATTTCAGTAACCACTGACTTTTGTATCTAAATCCACCAAATCAATGAATATTTTGGAAAATGTTGGACCAGACTTGAAGGAGAATCTCACGAATATTTTGGGTGTCCATAAGCCCATTGGTAGAAGCAAACACCTGGGACTTCCATCTTTTTGTGGGAAAAGAGGAAGATGCATATTTTTCAGTATTTAAAGAAGAGGCTGTATAATCGTATTAGACACCAGGATATTAAGAGGGTGTTTGGTTTAGCTGTTTGATGCAGCTGATAGAGGTTTGAACCCCAAACAGCAGCTGTTTAGTAAAATTTGATGTTTGGTAAAATTTTAAAACAGCAGCTGATAGCTGTTAGGAACCTCAAACAGCTGCTGTTTCAATAAACTCCTGCTCTGAGCTTTTTTATATCACCTGATAGCTGATTTATATTAAAACTATATTAATCCTATTAAAATAAAATAAAAATTAATATTTATTAGATAATGATATGCTTATTGGTAATTTTACATTCAAACTGCAACAACTATTGTATTTTTACCAAACACTAACCCGAATCAGCTACCAGCTATCAGCAACCGCTATCAGCTATCAGCTGCTATGAACAGCTAAACCAAACAGGCCCTAAGTTCTTATCTGGGGCTGGCAAAGAAGTATTATTTAAAATTATTGGGCAATCATTGCCAATATATTACATGAGTGCTTTTTTGATTCCTACTTCTATTGTGAGGAGTTTCAATATATGACAATTTTTTTTGATGGGGTACAGAGAGCAACGGAAAAAAAGATTTATTCTGACTTAGTTGGAATCGTATGTGTGTTAAAACAGATAAAGATGAAATGAGATTTCAAAATATCCACTGCTTTAACTTGGTCATGCTAGACAAACAGTGTTAGAGGTTTTTCTCTAATCCAGATATTCTTACCTCAAAAATCTTCAAAAACTAAATATTGAATGATGTTGATTTACTTGAGGCAAGTATTGTAAATAATCCTAATTTTATTTGGAGAAATTTATTGCATGCCGTATAGGTCCTTAGGAAAGGCTTAAGGTGGAGAGTAGAAAGTGGAGATAATGTTAGAATTTGGCGAGATCCATGGATTTAAGAAGATAATGATTTATCCATATATTCCCCAACAATTACTAATATGAAGCATTTGACTGTTAGCTATATAATTGATCTGATAGTCTGTTATGGCATTTAAACTTACAGTATAAATAATTAAATTCTCATAGAATTCATTCCATTGTAGAATTCATTTATAAGTTACACCATGACTGTTAGAACGAATGAATTTAGATTGTAGAATTCATTTATAAATAAATTTTATGAAAAATTCATTTAAATGAATTCTCATATTTGGTATGGTGTAACTTAAAACAGATAATTTAATTAAATTTTATAAAATTTTGTTTGAAATAAATTATGAATTAAAAATTTATTTATTTTTTTGTCCAAATATACTCTTGTTATGATAATATTATATTTAAATCATAGGCTCAAATAATGTCAAAAGAAATTTCTCTTTTAGTTTTATTGCTATAAATTGATAATAATGTATTTCTTGATTAGATAATTATTATATATAAATTTTTTATTTTTTAATATTAAAAAATATATATTTTTAGTTTATATAAATTTAATTGATTAAAATTATTATAATTTTATTTGTAATAATTTTTATTCAGAATAATATATTTTTTTAATATAATTTTAGATGAAAATATTCAAATTTAAAAATTTTTACTTGTTGATGAAGCTAAAAAGACAAACAACTAAATTGGATATTTGGCTTTAAAAAATTAAAAATTAATCACATGATTTTATTAAAAATTAATTTTAAAATAGGAATAATAATAAATTTTATGGAATTAATATAGTGAAAAATAGAAAAAATGAAGGAATATAGTAGAAGAAAGAGATATAAATTTATTGAGAGTAATTTTATAAAAGAAAAATTGAGTTCATTAATTTGTAGAATTTATTTGCAAATTCCACCTATTTTAATAGAATTTGATTTACTGTAATTGAATTTCACGGATTCGAATTCATAGAATTAGAAAGAATAAAAGATCTCATTTCAAACAAGCAATTCTTCAAATTTAAATGAATTCCATAAAATTTTGTGAAATTAATTCATTTCAAACAGAGTGTAATAATTAATTTTGTGGAATTTAATTAGTAGGCTGCTCTCCCCAATGACTATTGTCGAATTTTACCGATTCTCCTTTGCAAAACAAGGATGGATGATAAACAAATTTGGCACCATAGTAGCAATGGAAATTATATTATAAGTTCGGCCTACCATGTTGCTTCCTCCATTTTTTTCTAATATCCATTCATTTGAGGAAGGATGGGTTTTGGAGCAAGATTTGGAAGTTATTAGTAGTGCCAAAGATTAGGAATTTTTTGTGGCGAATTTTCAGGAGTATTATACTTACCAGAAGCAGGATAAGAGAGAAAGGGATCAATATCCTCTCAACCTGTCCATTTTGTGATGGTGAAGAGGGGCTGTTTCATGCTTTGTTTGACTGCATAAGAGCTCAAGCATGTTGGCAGTTGCTGGGAGTTTCCTTGACCTGTAAATCGGTGGAGAATTTTGGTATTTTTCTGTTGAGTGGGTTGGACAAGGAGTTGGTAGGGAAGTGTAGCTGTTTACTATGGAGCCTATGAAAGTTTAGAAACCAGTGGGTTTGGGAGCATAAATTTGCAGACCCAAATGCTATTGATACTTGGCAGGAGTGGCAATCAATTGTAGCAAAGGAGTAGTCTAGAGGTAGATATGTGCAGAGCCATGCAGATTCTCCCAACTCAGTTTCATGGAAGAAGCCGTTGATGAGGAGACTGAAGGCCAACGTAGGTGCTGCCATCTTCAGCAATTTAAACCGTGTCAAGGTTGGAATGATTGTTCGAGATGCATTTGGGTCTTTTCTTCAAGCTTCAACTGCAATCTTAATTGGCCCACGAATGGCAGAGGCACTTGGTATACGTGAGGCATTGGCATGGATTCATGATAATGGTTTGACAGACGTGGACGTAGAGATGGATAACAAGCTGGTTTTCAAAGCCATCACTTCAACCATAAGTGTTATGCCACGTGGAAAAAGTGATGAGTTGGATTACCCTTTTAGTCAACCTTTTAGTTTCACATGTAATACATGATCAAATGTATAAGAAAATACAATCGTGATTACAATTATGTATTATAGTTGAAATGATAAATTAATTTGATAGTGACATGTATGGATAATTTTTTAAAGGTAAAATATAAAAATACTTAAACTTTATATATTTTTTCACATCTATCATAAATTTTTTCTTATCAAATCGATATATAAACTAAACTTTATATTTTACTTTTATTTTTTCATTGGTTTGGGATGTGATTGTCGGATGAGTTCCGTGTGTAAGTGAATTTTTATTTATTTATTAATAGGCATTACTTTTTTCACAGATAAAAGCGATGTTTGTTACTTTTTTTTAAAAAAAAAATGAATAATTTAATAAATGTGACTGGCGTTAATATCGAAAAACACAATATTGATGCCTATCACTTTTTAAAAGTTCTTAAATCTTAACCCTAAAAACTAAATGTATTATTTTTCTCATTTTCTTCCTTTTATTGAGTATAAGTAGGAGCATAATGAGCCATAGTACGAGTAGTCACTCAATGCAATCGTATGCATACTCATCTAGGGAAATTGTGCAATGAAAACATGGAAGGAAAACTTATGTTTATACTTCATGAAAACAGAAAATTCTGGTAAAAGATTCCCAAGATGCCCATTGTGGAAGGTAATTTATGTTTAAATAGAAATTTTTTCAACATGACTTGTATTATATCCTAAACCCTAACTTAAGTTCTTATATCTAAGAATAATGATTGTAAATTTTTTATTTGGATTGATCGGAGCTTACTATAAAAGAGGTGGCTAAATCAAGAAGATATACAATGAGAAAAAACTAATGAAAGAAAAATTGCAGCTTGAACATGAAAAGTAATATTATCGTCAGAATATATACAAAAGCTAAAAGGTCGTTTTTAGGAGGCATTAGAAGAAAAGACAGTAATATAAGTTGAGAAAGAGCATTTGATGAAGCATATTACTTTGTTGAAATAGGAAAGAAATTATGATTGTCTCTCCCCATGCTGCAGGCTAAATCATTTATGTCGATTTTGTATAGTAATAAATATTGTCATAATATGTTTGGTGTTTTGGGTTTGCTATGTAGGAATTGAGGGCAAGTCAGCTAAGAGAGTAATGAAAATGTTATTTTAATGGTTTAAAGTTTAATACTTTGTAAGATGTAATGTACCTGTGTTATAAATTTGAATAATTTAGAGTAAATGAATGATAATTTATGAATATTGCTACAAATCTTCAAACGAGTTTGTCAATTTGATGTGATTCTACGCGTTTACCGAAATGAATGTCCATTAGCTATAGTTAAAACTACTTGTCTGTTTAATATGCATGCAGTTGTACCGCCGGTTAGAATGTTTAACGAGTGTTAAAAATGATACAGTGTATATTTATTAATTTATACCGGATGTTAGCTTTTTAACGGGTGTTAAAACCCTCTCTAGGTAAAGTCCATTTAATTGTACTGCCTGTTAAAATATCTAACGAGCATCACAAATTTATTTTAAGTGGAAATCATGCAATCTAACACGCGATACTGTAATTGACGAGGGTCAAAAAATTCTCTGTCTATAAGTTTGATATTTGTATCGCCCATTAGTTTTTTAACGAGTGTTGATGAACATTATGTTTAAAATTAACTTAAGTTTAACATGCATTAAATGATTATTAACGGGTGATACTTGGCTTATTTATTATACATATTAAAACTATATGAAAATGTTGAGATGAACAATAATGCAATGAGTTAAAATTTGTTTTAATAGTGTCAAAATAGACGTTCATGTATCCAAAACACAAAATTCATTACACAAAATATATTTATTACATAATAAAATTAAACTACAAATCTTTCTCTGAAGTGCTGGTGTGAGAGTTATCTACATCATGCTATTCCCTTTGATAATCCCCATCATCTGACTTACCTTCATTTCAGATTGCATTAGCTGCATTGATATCATCTGCATTAGATGTTGCAAGGGTACCAGCAGTTAAAGATGCGTCAACCTCCAATACTTTTTCAGACGTAAAATCCAAAGTTGTCGCATCCATAATCGATTGAATTGTAACATTTTCAGATGGATGAGGATCAATTACACTAGGCTCAAATGTCAGAGGATAAATTGTGACATGCTAATATGTTATAGGATCAATTATAGAATGGTGAGGTAGATGAGGATCAATTACAACATCCTCATACAGTAGAGGATCTATTAAATCAACTTGAAATGGAGCATGATTAGTTGTAGCATCTTTCAATAGTAAAGGATTAACTACACCTTGATCAAATGGATCAGTATCCATTGTCTCATTAATAGATGGATCAACATTAGTTGTCTCATGAACAGATGGATCAGGAGCAATTGTGTCATCATCATCTTGATCAGGATTAGGCAAATCGGTAGCATGATCAGATGTCATATCCTTTTAATTGCACATGCCATATCCCTTATAGCTCCTTAATTTAATTACACATTATATATTCTTCGAGATAATTCAACAATTTCAGCTTGAACTTTGAATATTATCCTGCTTTCAAAAGATGATAGCTTTGATTTAAAAATAGAAACCAAAGATTGAAATACCTAATTTGTTAACATATTTGGTGGTATTTCTCAAACATTGTCCTAAACATTCACTTTTTGGTGATTACACCTCCATAAGGGTTCTTTTCTCTTTTGGTGTGCATCTTCATCATCAGTCCCATGCCTCACTTCTCTTTTTTCACCTCCGTCTTCTTCATCATCATCTTCATCTATATCATCAGCAATGTGTGGAGCTTTGCCCTTTGTCATTTCAGTGGGTGTCGTCCTTCTCCATTCTTTTTTTTTTTGTGGTCTCTAATAGCAATTCTCATTTCCCTTAAGGCAATATACCCTATGACCTCTGTTTCTAAAAATTTTACCTCATATTAAAGATCATTTTCAGTTAGGCATTTGAAATAAGAAGCTATCCTAGTAATATACATTCCCATTACCAACTTTCCCTTATTTTTAAAGAATTTTCTCTAAATACCTCTGCAAAAGCCCTTGCGCAATTACATAGTTCTCCTTTATGCAGCTGATGTAAGGCATCAAGCTCTTGTTTGCTAGTATTTCCATTATTGTCTCTCTTGGCATAAATAGAGTAAGTTAGGAACCTATGGAATACATGTATAGCAACATTTTCAAATCAGTGGCTTTACAAAAATGTGCCTTATAACTATCCTCTCTAGCTAGATCTCTCCGAGCAGGATGGGCTCTCTATTTGCTTGGAAATGTAAACTCACCATCAGCAGGTAATCTAAGCATTCTTCCTAACTAATTAATCGTCAATTTCTTTAGTTCTCCCTTCAATAAATGTCATTTTTTCCATTTAAATAAACATTAAGTATCAAGAACTCACACACATGATTTACACTGAAATCCGTGCATAATGAGAATCACCTAGAAACTTATTGCACAATTCAAGAACTTCCTTACCTAAACCTTGATTCAAGTTCGCTAAAAGCCATTGTCTACCCCCAACTAATCTCCTATTTCTAATCAAATTAAACCATTCTTTGTGTATTTCATTTGTAAATTGAATTCCAAAATGAGATAGGTGTGTTCTTTCTTCAACTGGCCTGTTCTCTGTTGCAGGTCTCTCATGCCTCGTTTTTATCTGCTCTTGCTTCTCTCGATCTTGTTTCCTTTTTTTTATGCGCCGTTGATTTTGTCCTTCCCATTTGGAATGTTAATGCAGAGAGATATGTGATTGATAGAAAAATTTGGTTTGGTTTAGAAAGGGATGTTAGATTTTGTAATTGATGCAGGTTAGGGTTAGCGCATATATATAAGTGAGCGATCCTAACGGACGGTAGACAAGGATTAACATGCATTAATTTCATAATCGCTGATTTTCAAATTTTAAATATTCTTATTTATGTGCGTCAATAACATATCTCTGGTGTTAAAATGAATACCAAGTATACATTCAAATTGCTTGTCAAGTTGACAGGTGTTATGTATCCCTACTGCTCGTTAACAAGCTATTGCCAAAAAAGGGCAACTTCTTTAATATGTGTCAATGATAAGTATCCAGCATTAGAAAAGCAAACAAAAGATGACAAAGAGTGTAGGTTTAACTAACACTCGTCAATGCACATTGATGGACGTTAAAAAAGCTACTGACAAAGAATGGCAACTTCTTTAATGAGCATCAATGATAAGTCTCCAGCATTAGAAAAGGAAACAAAAGATGAAAAAGAGTCCAGGTTTAACTAACACTCGTCAATGCACATTGACAGACGTTAAAAATGCTACCGCCAAAAAAGAACATCTTTTTTAGTGCGCGTCAATGATAAGTTTCCGGGGATAAAAAAGGGAATAAAAATTCACAAAGAGACCAGGTTTAACTAACGCTCGTCAATGCACTTTGATGGATAGAAAAACAACTACTTAAACTCAATTTAACAGGCGTTAATCAATTTAACGGGCATTAATTTAACATATGCCGAAAGCAATAACAAAATTAATAACATATGCCAAAAGAGTCAAACATTCAAAAACAACTAGTTCAAAACGTTCATAACATTCAAAAACCATAGCTATTTTTCATTACATAAGAAACTAAAAATAATACATTAAAAGTTATCACAATTGCTCATGGGTAGAAGTAATTTCTGGTTAAGTAAGAAATTGCTTAACATGAGCATCTTCATTCTCTGTTGGTGCAGCTGGATGGGTGAAAACTTCCTCAACATGAGCATCTTCATTCTGTGTGGGCGCAGTTGGTTGGGTTCTTGCAGCTGAAGAGCTTGCTGTAGCGGTAAATCTATAATGCCTGACTCTTTTCTCACCAAGAATCTGAAACATTAACACTAACATTAGTTACATTTCTTGCATATATAATATGATAAACCAGCTATAAACATATATTAAGTCATGCTTAATATACCCTCATGTAAATGTTTTCTGCTTCAGTTGAGAACCGAACCCCATATCCTTGCCTAGTTTGCCTCATCTCTTTTTCATACAACTTCTTTTGAGCATTGTTATCATCACCTATATTAAGCGCAAATATGCTCCTTCTATTCAAAGTATTTTAAACAATTACCGTTGTGGGTTGAGATTCTTTTCTTGGCTTTCCTCGTCTTCTTCTGTATGTTTTTAAATCATTATTATTGTATTAGAAAGCCTTAAAATGCTTAGAAATTGTTAATTGAATATAAAATACCTGCACATTAGTAGATGTAGGCAATCGTGTGAAGACATTCGTATTTCCCTTTAATGTACATGTTCTTTTGTTGTGTCCCGTCTACTTGCATAGAGAGCATGTCATCTCCACACCTTGTTTGCTCAACTTTATGGATTTTCCGGCTCTTTTTCAGCAAATTGTCTCCTCTTCTTCCAAGGCGTGCCAACCATCTTCTTACAAGGAGGGGCGAGTACAGGTAATTTGTCACTAGCTGGCCACATGGTTTCCACGTTTATTGGTTCTATACCTTCTCCATAAGTCTTCAGATAAGTTGTAAGAGAACAGCACTCATCAACGAAGTCAACAATATCTTTTTTCTAAAAATTTATGCATGTATATGCATGTGTACACGGTATGTCAACTAAATCCTACTCTCTACGACCACAAATCTTTTTATTCAAATTCACGGAGAAACAATCCTCGTTCCAAGACACTTGGAATTTATCTCCTATGGTTGGTCTGACAATACAAAACTTGGTTTTTATGCAATTCTCTTTAATCTTTTCTCTTATCCTAAGGAAATTTTGTTAGGATATCTCATTGCCATAGTGAGTTTAAAATGCATTCTCTCAATTAGTGATGTCCTAATATTGTCGAACAATTCAATAATTGGTTTTGCCCTTACCTTAACAATGCATCCATTGAAAGTCTCAGAAACATTTTTGTCATCATTTCACTTTTTGGCTAACATTGCATGAGGGACTTATTAAAATGACTTGTGAACTAGCTTCATGAAGTCTTCCTGTGCCGTTGGATTTTTAGATTTCATCTCATTCAAAATACATTCATCTTGGCCTCATAAGTGCTTCTGAAAGCTCCCCAAATTAAAGAATTTCTTTAACTTCTTGTCTCCATGTTCCTTTTTCCAATTTATGTATATGTGCCTTGCACAATTTCGGTGTTTAGCTAGAGGTTCCAACTGACCAACGGCCATTTTAAATCCCCACAATAACAAAGTAAAATAAAAAAAAAATGAAATGTCAGTTAAAGGCTCAATTATGTCTTGCTTAATTAAAAAAAAAATAAAGAAATCAAGTTCAAAGCTTTAGATTTAATTACTTTTTATTGGTCGCTAATGAATATCCATCTAAGACCATTACCGATCACCGAGAATTTAAATACATAGCACAAGAACCACCTCCAACTGTACTTGTTCTCATATTCAACTACAGCCCAACATATTGAAAATATATGATTGTTGTCATCCTTGCCACAAGTTGATAGTAAAGCACCACCCAAAATAGTCTTCAAAAGACACCCATTGAATCTAATTATAGGTTTACATCCTTTCACAAATCCATTTTACACTGCACTTATTCCAACAAAAAATCTATTGAGAACACCTTATCAGACTCTAAATCTATATTCAAATTAAACTCATATATCCCAGTAGGATCAACCCTCATCAATTCTACCTTGTACGATCTCAACTCCTTGTAATGATCTTCAAGTGATCCTCTTAGTATATCTAAAGCTTTTCATCTTGCAGGATAACATATGGTTTTACTAATATTTAAATAATACTTATCTTTCACATTATTCTCCAATTCCTCTAGGTCCCAACAAGGATTACGCCTAAATCTGTGCAAATATATCTTAGCTAAATATGTTAAATTTGCTTGTCTATTGGTTGCTTTCCTATATAACTTGTGTGTATTCTTTAACCTTTTAATTGCTACAGTTGTAACTCCTTGCATGTTGCTAGCAAATAGTCTTTAAGGCATCCTTCTTTACAAACTGATTCAACAAAGTATTTACACAACTTCTTGAACCTTATCTTAAACTCATTTACAATTACCCATTTTTAAAGTGCACCCTTAAATTGATGACAATAATTAAAGGTTATACCGGTCACAAACACCAATTTTTGGTGATCACATTTCAGATCATGTTCAGCGTAAACTCTTTTGTTCTTTCTTCTCTTACTAATAGCTTCATCCAAATCTAACTCACTACCCTTTATTGTTCTTCTATCATAGTAGGAATCATGATATTGACTAGCAAAACTGTTATCTCCTTTATCACCACTGCTATTGTGTGAAGGTGGATGTACTTGTGTTCATTTTCTAATGAAAGAAGCAGCCCCACCCCCACTCATGTCATCTTGCTACTCGTCACGCGCAACTAGTTCTTTATTCTTTATACATTTTCAAGAAATTAAGTACTCATCGTCATTTGTGAAAAATAGCCATCCTATATCATCGATGTCACTTCCATCCAACGAAAAATAATCAGAATCATTAGACTCGCTCTCATTTTTATGATAATCCTTACCTATATGAATCTCCTACTCCCTCTCTAAAAGCTTCACTTTGTTCATCGGTATTACTAGCAGTCCCTCTATTTGACCATTCGTTGTTATCGCACACAACCTTTTGAACCACATCTCCTTTCAACATATATAATAATTATCCCGTTACATACACACTTAAACATCTTTAGCATTTCTTTATCCGATTTAATTTTTCATAGGCTATCTTATAAGTTCAAGCCCTCAATTTCATAGAAACATTCACGCAACAGTGTGATATGTCCTCTAAACATCATCACAAAACTTAAAAAAACTAGTTGTATCGCTATTACAATTATTAACTTTTTGGGTAATCCCTCCCACATATATTAATCTAGATCCAACCCTTTTCAATATATCACCACAATAGTATTTGATGTTGAAATAAGTTTTCACGGTGAAAATATTAAATTGACCTCTTAGAATGCATGTGAAAGCAACTGAAACCTAAGAGCAACTAACAACACACCCACAAGCTGACACAAGAGACCACCTTCCTCCTCTTGTCTTGCATTTTTTTTCCTTTTATCCTTATCGAAATTAGGGTTAAGAAAAGAGAGAAGCTTTTGTCTTTTTTCTTTCAGGACCTCTTTTGGTTAAAAGGATTTAAGAACTTTTAAAAAGTTATCGTGCTTTTCAACGCTCTTCACATTCATTAAATTATTTTTTTAAAAAGAAAAATAATGGGCGTCACTTTTATAGATGAAAAAAGTAATACCCATTAATAAATAAAAAATTAAAAAAATAAATTTTACTTACACGTTAACAACTCATTCTGTAATAATATCCCTAACCGGTGAAAAGATAAAAATAAAATATAAAATTTAGTTTATGCATCGATTTGTCAAAAAAAAGTTTATAATAGATGTGAAAAAATATGTAAAGTTTAAGTTTTTTTTTTGTATTTTTGCCTTTTTTTAAATTATACCTTAAATTTTTTTTAAAGTGAACCCTTTAATTTTTTAAGTGATAAAATATAAAATTATATCATTAATTAATTAAATTGTCATTTTAACTAGGTTGTTTAGTTAGAATTACAATTGAATTATATAATTTTTTAAGATTTTGATATGTATTTGAAAAATAAAAATTCAGAAAATTTATTGTAAATTGAAAGCCGATAGCAAATTTGAAGTTTATCAAAGTCATTTTCTTTGTTACAAAAATGGAATAAGCAAGTGAAACCATGGCCAGGTATGCTAATGAGCACATGAGTTTTTTTTTTTTTTGGTGGATAACTTCGTTGAATATGTGAATTTTGTGCCTTGTTCTAATGAAAACAACCTCTTGAGTCAATGATCATCTTATTTTGGTAACTGGAAAAATGTTAAAAAATGACTCTGAATTATGGATTATTTCATTTTAAATTTTAAAATCTTTTATTTGTTTGTCATTTTTCGAAAAAAATAAAATAAATTGGTAAATTGGATTTTAATATGATGGAAGTTAAGATATTAATTTATTTTTTATGATATGATTTTATGGGTCTCATTTCTTCAGCTTTTATCATTAAAAACAGCTATTACATGGAGAATACGTGGTTAGTAATGTGATATCGTATTTTAAAATAAAAATTTAAATATAATTTTAAAATATTTTGCTAAACTAAAATTGAATCTCAAATTTTTTATAATGAATTACTTAAAAAATACATGTTAAATTAATATAGATATTTATATCACCAACGATAATATTTTATAATAAAAAGTAAAAAAAATAAAAAATATAATATAATAAAATTCATTTATCTATTTATTTATAATTTTTTCATTATATATTTATTAATAATGTTACTTTTTCATTTAACTTAATTTAATAAATTTATAATATTTTTCTTAAACCGGTAAATTTATAATGTCATGAAATATTTTACTATAAATATGCAAAAAAACCCAAAAAATTATACAGATATCTTAATGGGCAAAATGATAATTTTTAAAGAAAAAATGACACCATTCACAGCATTTTTTAAAAATTTTATCTTTTTATTAAGAATATTTCAGTAATTTTATTATAAACTTATTATAAACGGTATAAAATTTATAAACTCATAATAAATTTATTATAAATTTTATGTAAACTTTTTTTAAATTAATAAAAGTTTAGTATTTTAGTAAATATTTTATAAATTATGATATTTTAATAAATATAATAAATTTAAATTTTTTTTTTATTTTTTTTATATTTTTGTGAAACGCCCGTCTTTAAACCCATACTTGTTGGGTATTGAAAGGCCTGATACTAATACCCAACTAGAGTAAAGCCAACTTTAAAAATCTGATGAAGGTCCCATCTTTATCTGTATCAATCTTCTTCTCCAATTTCCAGTGCTATTTGAAATCTCTGAAATGGCCACAATTCTTGACTCAGTTCCACATCCGGTTCAACTCAGTTCTCCAACTCGTCCTTCCGCTATCCGAGTTGGCTCAGCTTCTCAATCCCCATTTCCACCGATTCAACTCGCTGCCCATCCGTATCTCACAGAACCCACCTGGTAATTCCTTCATTATCTTGTAAATTCTAAGAGTTTATTGAACTAATTTCTAATGGCTTCTCACAACACGGTTGTTTTATCATCCTACATATTGTATTTAGAAATGAGAAAGTTATTTTATTGAATTCCAAAAACTGAAAAATTATAGAGTTACAGCAAAAACAGAATAGCTAAAAAATAGTGTGACTACTGCTGCCACTTTTTGCTCTACTGAAAATACAAAATATCTGCTTAAAATTAGCTAAAGACTAGGACAACTCAAAGACCAAAGAACAGGTCCTGATACATTTGCTAACATTCTCCTCCTGGATCAGGAACTGCAAACTCCCAGCTTCTCCCTAAGAAGCTCAAATCTGTTCACATGAAGTGCCTTTGTAAATATGTCTGCAATCTGATTTTCTGTGCTGCAGTGTACCAACATCACTTCACCACTCTTCTGAACTTCTCTTAAGTAATAAAACTTAATATTAAAATGTTTGGTCCTTCCATGGAATACTGGATTTTGAGATATAGCTATAGCAGCCTGATTATCTACAAAAATCACAGTGCTGTCAACTTCTTTCAGCTGCAAATCTACCATAATCTTCCTAAGCCACATTGCTTGTTTAGCCGCAGCTGTTGCTGCTACAAACTCAGCTTCTGCTGTTGATTGTGCCACAATCTCTTGTTTCTTGGAACACCACGAAAAACACCCTGACCCAAAAGTAAAACAGTAACCAGAGGTGCTTTTCATCATCAAAGGACCCCGCCCAATCACTGTCAGAAAATCCATGAAGCTTAAAATTTTGACTTTTGCTGAACTTTAAGCCATAACTTTGAGTTCCTTTGAGATATCTAACCACATGTTTAGCTGTCATCATGTGTATTTTGCTTGCACAATTCAGAAACCTTGATAAGACACTTACAGGATACAAGATGTCAGGTCTTGTTGCTGTAAGATACATTAAACATCCGATCAAGCTTCTATACACCCCTTCATCAACATGTTCAGCTCCATCTTCTTTCTGCAACTTCTCTTTTTGATTCATCGGAGTATTCACACTTTTGCACTCATCCATTCTGAAACGCTTCAGAATTTCCTTCAAGTATTTTTGTGACATATAAAGACTTCGTTCTGGGCTTGTTTTACTTCCATTCCTAGAAAGTAATTCATCTCTCCAAGGTCTGTCATATCAAAGACCTTCATCATCTCCTGCTTGAATTCTTCAATCTTCACAACAGAGTTACCTGTAACAAGTAAATCATCTACATAGAGAGAGATGATTACAATTTCAGAACCAGCTTTTTTAACATACAAAGTTGATTCACTCAAACTTTTTTCAAAGCCCAAATTCAGCAAATGATCATCTATTCTGCTGTACCAAGCTCGTGGAGCTTGTTTTAGCCCATAAAGAGCTTTCTTTAACAAGCAAACCTTCTCCTCATGTCCCGGCACAGCGAAACCATCTGGCTGTTCAACAAAAATTTCTTCCTGCAATGTACCATTCAAAAAAGCCGATTTTACGTCAAGCTGGAAAAGTTTCCAACCTTGTTGTGCTGCTAGCGCCAACAAAATTCTGATTGTGTCCAGCCTTGCGACTGGAGCAAAAGTTTCAGAAAAATCCACTCCCCAAATTTGTGCATAGCCCTTCACCACTAGCCTTGCTTTATGCTTGTTCAATGAGCCATCAGGATTTAATTTTGTCCTGAAAACCCATTTCACCCCAATCACTTTTCTATCTTGAGGCCTTTCGACTAGCACCCATGTTTTATTTTTTTCAATCATAGCCAGCTCCTCCTCCATTGCTTTCACCCAATTTTTGTCGGCTTTTGCTTCCTCATAACTTGCTGGTTCAAAAACAGCAACGTTACATCTTTGATAAATGTCGGAGAGTGATCTTGTTCCCCTGACGGGTTGATCGTCTTCTAACTCATCAGGAACAAAAGACACAATTTGATTTTTAATTTGAGACTCCCCATTCCAGTCCCACTGTTCATTTTCAAGGAATTGAACATCTCTGCTGGTTATAATTTTTCCCGTCCGTGGAAGAAAAATTCTGTAGGCTTTAGACACTGAACTATAACCAACAAAAATTCCTTCTTCAGCCTTCTCATCAAGTTTATCTCTTTTAAACTGTGGAATATGTGAACAACAAAGAGAACCAAAAACTTTAAGATTAGTTAAATCTGGTTTGACACCATGCCAAGCTTCATATGGAGTCTTCTTTCCCACTGCTCTTGTAGGCAGCCTATTCAGCAAGAAAACAGCAGTATTTGCTGCCTCTGCCCAGAATTTCTTTGGAAGGTTCTTCTCATGCAATAAGCATCTTGTCATCTCCATAATGGTTCTGTTTTTTCTTTCACTGACCCCGTTTTGCTGTGGAGAATAGGGGACAGTGAGGTGGTGCTCAATTCCAGCTTCTTCACAAAATAAATTGAATTTCTCCGATGTATATTCAGTGCCATTATCTGATCGAATAACCTGAATTCTGCAGCCACTTTGGTTTTCAATCCAATTTTTAAACTTTATGAAAATTTCAGCAACCTCCGATTTAAATTTCATAAAGTATATCCAGCACATCCTTGTTAAATCATCAATAAAGACTATGTAGTACCTGCTGCCATTTAGTGAAGGAGTTGACTGCGGTCCACATAGATCAGTGTGAATTAGCTGCAGCTTCTCTGCAGCCCTCCATGTAGATGTTCTGAATGGAAATCTAATTTGTTTCCCAAGCATACAAGCTTTGCAACTTGTGAGATGCTCCTCCAGGTTCGGTAGACCTCTTGCAAGATCATTTCTCTGCATGAACAGCAAAGCTTGATGATGAAAATGCCCCATCCGTTTGTGCCAAGTGTCTGCGGAAGTAAGTTGACACGGAAAAGCCGTTTGCTCCTCCTCCAAAGGATTCAGAGAAAAGCTTCTTTGCCGCATCTTAATTCTGAACAATTCTTGACCTCTAGGATCAAAGATCAGACACATTTCATTTTCAAACACAAGCTTGAATTCTTTCTCCAGCAACTGTCCCACACTTAGCAAATTTTGATCAATTTCAGGAACATACAGAACTTCTGAAATTATTTTAATACCAGTAGGGCTTTCAATGGCTACCGTCCCTTCTCCTTCTACTGTGATGTAATCTCCATTTCCAATTCTGACCCTTGAACTTGCAGATTTGTCAAGCTCTCTGAAAAGCTCCTCACAATTGGTCATATGGTTTGTACAACCACTATCAACGAGCCAATTTTTGCTTGATGTTTTTGACACAAAACAAGAAGCAACAAAAAGTTGTTCTGGCTCTTGTTGAACTGCAATTTGAGCCTCACCCTGCTGCTGCGTCTGCTTTTCTTTGCAAATTATCTCTGCATGCCCAAGTTTCTTGCATCTCCTGCATTTCATGTCAGGTTTTCTCCAACACTTGTAGTGAGGATGATTTTTCCTACCACAATGTTGACAAGGAGGATATCTTCCTCCCTTATTGCTTGTGTTTGAGTTGTTTTCAGTGGCCGCTCTTTCAGAACTACCTGCTGCTCCTTTTTTATCTTTAGACTTCTTACTTTTGTCACCTGAATTTTGCTGCCATTTGGCTTGCAAGGCTCCCTCGGTAGTGCCTTCTTGTCTCATCATTCTTCTCTGCTCCTGTGCTTGCAACGAACTTACTAACTCTGCCAAGCTGATCTTTGTTAGATCTTTAGTGTTTTCCAATGAAGCAATGGTTGCCTCATATCTTTCAGGCAAGGATACAAGGATTTTTTGAACAATTCTATTGTCCGTAAATTCATTTCCAAGTATCCTTACCTTATTCGCAATGGCAGACAGCCTCTCTACATACACCTTAACCGTTTCTGACTCCTTCATATGCTGCATTTCAAATTCCCTAACCAGATTCAGCACCTTCATTCCTCTGATTCTTTCATCTCCTTTATATTCTTTCTTCAGAAAATCCCAGATGGCTTTAGCTGAACTAAGTGACATGACCTTACTGAAGATGTTAGGAGAAACTGCAGCAAAGAGACAATTCTTCGCTTTGGATTTTTTAGTCTTTCTCTCCTTGTGTGTTTTGATCTGAGCCACCGTTGGATTTCCTGGTAAAGGAGGGACTTCATAATCCTCCTCTACAGCATCCCACAAATCACACGCTTCCAAAAAAGCTTCCATTCTTACTGCCCACATCTGGTAGTCTTCTCCATCAAACACTGGTGGAGCTACCACTGAGAAAGAACTCTCTCCTTCCATTTAAAAAAATTTCTTACAGCAGTAGAATTTTAGATAAACACTCAGAAAAAAAAACTCACAAGTCACTTAGAAAGAACTCTCACAGATCCCGTAAGAAACTATGCTCTGATACCACTATTGTATTTAGAAATGAGAAAGTTATTTTATTGAATTCCAAAAACTGAAAAATTATAGAGTTACAGCAAAAACAGAATAGCTAAAAAATAGTGTGACTACTGCTGCCACTTTTTGCTCAACTGAAAATACAAAATATCTGCTTAAAATTAGCTAAAGACTAGGACAACTCAAAGACCAAAGAACAGGTCCTGATACATTTGCTAACACTACATAATCAGACTACAGCTTTTGCAGTTCTAAGGAGAAGAGTAGTAATGGGTTTGATTTTTTCAAGCTCAATCTTCACAGAAATCGATTTCCACAGCACTGCATTGGCTCAATCCTCTGTTGGATTCAGAGAATATATTGATACTTTTGATGGGTATTCTTTAAAATACCCACAAAATTGGATTCAAGTTAAAGGTGCTGGAGCTGATATATTTTTCAGAGACCCTTTTGTTTTAGATGAAAATTTGTCAGTGGAGGTGTCTTCTCCATCATCTTCGAAGTACAAGAGTGTTGAAGATCTGGGTCCTCCACAAGAAGCTGGAAAGAAAGTGCTTAAACAGTATTTAACAGAGTTCATGTCTACTAGACTTGGTGTCAGGCGTGAATCAAATATACTCTCTACTTCCTCTAGAGTAGCTGATGATGGAAAGCTTTACTATCAAGTTGAGGTAATTTGGTGTTTTATCTATGGATTATAATGAAATGAATTTATTCAAAAATTTAAAAAATGGTGTTGGGTTGTTCTGTTTTGTTAAACTCAATTGCACTTAAGAAAGACTTAATCCCAAGTCAGCTGACATCCGCTATATGAATTCTTTTGAAAGTTGTAAAAGCCTAGGATAATTTTGAAGCATTTTTATCCAAGTTAATTTAGGCATATTTCTGTCTCTCCTAGTCATCCCTATCTTAATTTGTCAGTCTCACAGATGCATCATAGATCTTTGTTTCACTATGTCTTTCTTTTTTCTTTAATGCACTCGTTACGATTTGTTGTGTTTTGTTATTAGGTGAATATAAAGTCTTATGCAAATAACAATGAGATGGCTGTCATGCCACAAGATAGAGTTGTTCGTTTGGAATGGAATAGAAGGTATCTGTCTGTTCTTGGAGTTGAAAATAACAGGCTTTATGAGCTCAGATTACAAACACCTGAGAATGTATTTGTTGAAGAGGAAAATGATCTTCGTCAGGTTATGGATTCTTTCAGAGTGAGCAAAGCTGCTGCTTGACTTGCTCAAATTTCGTAATTTATGCTTCTGTATTTTGTGATTTTATGATTTCCCATTCTCTTTTTCTGCTTTTAAAATTGTATGACACATTTGATTGTTTAATATGTATCCATCACGTTATGTTTTGAAATTTTATTTTCTGTATTGCAATTTGCAATTTGCAACTTGCAACAGTCTGAGATAGCTCTGTCATAAGAATCATTTTCATGTTTTAACAAGAAAGCTTCGGCCTTTGAGGCACTGTCTACCTGATACGAAATACTTGTAATGAAATGAGCCAAAAAAAAAAAACAGAAAAAACAAAGGCGAAATCTGCCACTATTGCGATTACCTTTTTGAAAAATGAGTTCCAGATTGGAAATCTGAAATAGCCATCAATGAACTATTGCATGTTATAATACAAGAAACCTAAACAACTTGGAAATTTATATTGATAAGCACAAAAATTAGACTATGATCTGATTTCGTATATTCCAGCACGCGTCAGAGCTCGAAAACCTTTATAAAGTCGACTAGGTACAACCTTCAGATCCAATTTATCTATTTGCAGGCCTAAGAGGGCAACACCCTGAATCCTGAAACCCACTTGAAATATGGGGAATACATGAAGGCGTTCTAATCCTGTCTCAAGCACTAATGCTCCAGACAATGATGGGATTCTATCTTTCGGTATTCGATCGATTGACCAAGAGCACATCTACAAGTAAATGTTAGCAAAAAAGATGATCAAACTCTCATAGGAAAAAAAAAAGGTTGCTTCTCGAATGAAAATGAAAGTATTTAGCCGCTAACAATAAATATCCCCATACAACAGTCATGCAGTAGTAATTTGAGAGCACAACAAAGGCTGCCAGAATAATTTCTTTCCAAATACCTTATTAGAGAGGATATTCACTACTCCATGATTTGAAGTCAGATCAGCTGATAAAATGCAAGAAGGCAGATGAAATTGCACAGTGATTGAGTCGATCATCTTTTCCAGGATCATTCTTTATTCCAACCATTCAATTGATGTGACATGTCCCCGCATCAGATGTAAGTTGCGGTTTTACATATATCGGTATGCTTTTCAACTTTTTAACCCTGGATAGAGGTAAAATGTTATTTAGACAAAGGAAAATACATAGAACATATAAGACTATAGAGTGGTGAAACTCTAAAAGTATTCTTAATCTTTCTCTAAACATCATAAAAACATCATCCAACATATGTCATTTTACAACAGAGTATGTCCCTGATTAACAAGCAGAACTACCACAAAATCAACAAACCTGTAACTCATGAGCTTAAACTGTCCATCAGGAGGCACAAATGACAGGATCTGATGCGACTCCCAAGGTCGAAACCGAACACAGGGATGGAATCTCAATCATCCAGAATTGATGGGTTTTTAAATGACAGAGTCAAATCAGGAACGCCTGTGATATGGGAGTTCACTTGAACCTCACCACATATTTCACATTTCACCAAGATCTCATCCCTGAACAATGCATACAAAAGATAAGATTGCTCATTGCCTTTAAAAACAACCATGTGAATACTAAATACAATTTGTTCTCAATGAAAATCATCATACAATCCTCGCTTGGAACACTCTGGTGTCAACTGGTGACTCTCGTTTGGAACACTCTAGGAGAAATACTAAGTCGTCTACCAGTTGAGACTCTGCTACGATTCAGAGCCTTATCGAAGACATGCTGTCGTTTAATCGACAGCGCAGATTTCATATATTTCCATCTCAGTCAATAAATCAAAAACAGAACCCATCGCACTCTAATTATTGATGATATTAAGCCAATGGGTTCAATCTACGCCCTGGACCTAGATTCTCCAGCTGATAGATCTCATGTGGAACTCGATCGCCCCTATAAGCCTTACTTGGATACGACTGAGTACGGACAAGAGCGTGAAGGACAAAGTTTTGTTAGACCTCGAAAATTGAGATCAGATGTATTTGGATGCTGCAGTGGCTTGCTTGCCTTGATAAACGATCAAGGCTTGATCAGTTTGTGGAACCCATCAACCAAAAAACATCAAATTTTACCTAAATTTTGGGGCAAGATTGATGGTTCTTATAGAATTCTAATGGGTTTAGGGTTTAGCAGCGATGATTGACTATAAGGTGATTTTAGTTATTCAACCTTTTGAAGATAAACAATATCGCCATGCTAGAGTTATGATTTACAGTTTGAAATCTAATTCGTCAAGAAGGATTGATTTTGATTACCTCCCTGATAATTATTCTATAGGTGATTATAACAAACCGGGTGTTTTTGTTGGATCTTCTCTGCATTGGGTTGTTAAACTCAGCCGAGAACAAAAGTGTAGAGAACTTATTCTTGGCTTTGATCTTAGGGATGAGAAATTGAAAATGTTGCCATTGCCTGATCATCTTGAGAATCCTTTATTAAGATATTTCATGTATGTGGCAGAATTGGGAGGATCACTGTGTGTAAGCTGCAGTAACTTTGACAATTACGTCGAAATTTGGATTATGAAAGAGTATGGAGTGAAAGAGTCATGGATGAAATTATTTTCTCTGCCGGATAATGACTGGGGAATGTTTGATACTTTGAAGTATATAAAACCTTTATACTATTCGAAAGCTGGTGATAAAGTTTTATTGAATCGTCAGGATTGGCAAGCTTTTCTCTTATATGATCTAGAAGAGAAACAAATTAAAAGGATAAACATTTCTGAATCTTTACAGTACTGCAAGTGCCCGTGGTATGATCAACCAGTCTCTGCAAATATTTATATCAGAAGCCTTGTTCCCCTCAATGTTAACGAGCAATAAGTAGTGAAAGCTTTTATAATGGCACACCACATGTTGATGAAATGTTTATGAGAGAAAACATGGTTTATTTGTTGATTGGCCATTTTTTATTTTTGTGTGTGTTTATTAAATTTCATTTTATGTTGCCTAAAATTTTAAAGTTCTTGATGATTCTCATTTGTTAAGTCCTCGAAATATCTACTTTCAAGCATGATCAAGTTCTAATAAATTGTCATTTTTTTCATTACTGATAAGATGGATAACCAATTTTCAAAATTAATCAGCACAGAACTTAATATTTTCTTAATTATGTGGGTTGGCAGCAGGGTTTTCAATATATCGTAGCATCTGAACAGTAATATGAGCTGCTGTGTTTCTGGTTATCAGTAGTTCCAGCAGGCTTTTTATCGTGTTTATTCGTCGCGTTCTCCGCCTGAGTGTTGAACAATCTTAAGACAATTCATTGTAGTGTTTATGGAGTGCCTAGGGACGTTTTCTTTGGTGAGTTGCTTGTTCTTATGGAAATGCCAAAATAATGCTGTGTTTAATTATGAAACAACTTCCATCTAGAAATTAGTGCATGAATTTGTCGCTGAAGCTTTAATAGTTGAAGATTACATGAGGAAAATCCACAGCCAGCATTCGAGTTTGCCTCAGTTATCGATGGTTTGGTGTGATGCTTCATTAATGCATAGTTCTAAAATATCATATATGGGTGGTCTGATTCGAGATAGCAATGGAGTTTGGATTAAAGATTATGTAGCCAAATTTGGTTTCCTCTCTATCTTGCATGCTGAGCTCTTAGCTTTATTTTATGGGATAGATTTGGCTCTTAAATTGGGTTATTCATCTAATCTTACTGAATGCAATAATAAGACTGATATGGTTAATAATGCTTGTTTGCAGTGTGCTCTCTGCCTCTCTCTGTTTCTTTGGCTATTCTCCCACGTTGTGGTGTCCCATGTTCATAAAGAGACCCATTTTGCCGCTGATTTCCTCTCCCATGCAGCTCATGAGTTTGGTTGGTTGTCATATTTTAGATCATTGTCCACAAGGCTTGGGTGACTGGTTATCTTATGACCTCGTAGGACTTTATTATTTTGGTTTATTTTTTCTCTGCGGATGAATCTCATTCTCACCTCTGTTTCACAAAAAAAAAACACTTCTTACTTGCAATATTTATGGATTGCATGCTTTTCATTTTTCGTGTTAATAATTAATTCTAAACAAACTATCAAAAATAAAAAAAAATTGGTGATTATAAATATTTTTAGTCGATTTAAACTTTTTAATAAGTATATAGGATAATTAAAATAAACATAGTTTATAGAAATGTGTCTTATATACAATAATAGTATCTTCTCATCTAATATCACCCTTTTAATACTATTCATACAATCAATATTACTGAAGTTTTGCTTATTTCACAAAACTTTTTAATAGCTTTATTATCAATAATCTAATTCTATTCACTGATTGTTATTAATATCAAAATGAATATTATAATCATTTGAACTTTTTCAAATAAATATCTATAACACTTATTTAATTAATTATCTATTCTAATAAATAAAAATTTTAATTTAATAATTATTTATTTATGAAATTGTGACATTTGGTATTTAAACTCTATCAATGAATACCTATAACAGCTTATTAATTTTTTATTCTAATAATTAATAATTTAATAATTTAAAAAATTAATCTAAAACTTAATATATATTTTTAATTCAATATTTTTAAATATTTAATACGAAATTTATCTAAATGAATTTAAATTAAACTGTAAGTAACATTTGAATAAAATTTAAATTGAAACTTATCTAAAAAGGTTTATTTTATTATTTAAAAAAATATTCTTAGTTTTTTTTATTAATTATATATAAGAAGAGAAATACCTGAAACTCGAACCTAAAACTTAAGCGGAAGTAATATACATGAAGCCAAAAAATCCTAAAATTATTAATTAAAAAATTTAATTTTTAGTTGAAAGTTAAAGAAATTTAATTGATCAAATGATTTCAATTAGAATTTGATTTTTCAAATTTAAAAATTTAATTAAAGATTTTTTTATTCAATAAAAAAAATAACCAAAGTAAATTAAATTAAATAGTTTAGTTGACTTAATAAATAATTTCATGTTATAGTGCGTAGAATATAAAAAATTATGTATAATTTATTTGAAAATATAGTTTTTAAAACTAAATCTAAAAAAATAAAATGAAAGAGAATTCATAATGAAAAGAGTAATGCAATTAAAACACCTAAAATTTTAGGGTACGGAAATCATCAATAATTCAATAATTAGTAATAATACATAAATCATATATTATAAAAAGTTATGTCTTATATATGGACCCCCTCCCATCCCATATACTCATATACATATACATATATATATGTACATATAAATATATATATATATATATATATGTATACATATAAATATATATAGCTACATATATTATATTTATATTTATAATTACAATTATATAATTATAATTTATATCTATATATATAATTAACATAATTATAATTTATATAAATTATAAATATAAATAATTTAAATTATTATAAGTATATATATAATTATATATATAAATTATTGACTTTTTTTACTATATATATTTTATTTTTAATGAGTATGTATTTAGAGTTTTATAATTATATATTTAAATTGATATTATAATTCTATAATTTGATTATGAATTAGATAAAATTAATATTCTCCTTTAAAATAGTATTTTATAAAATTTAATTTAATAAAATTCTCTAAATAAATTAATATATCTAAAAATTAAAATAAAAAGATATGCAAAAAGTTTAATAAATTTTTAAAATTTAATAAATAATAAAAAATTAAAAAATTAAATTTTACTATAATATTAAATATTAAATATTATTTTAAATTCTCCTGTAATTTTTTTTTATTTTAAAAAAGTTGCCCCCCTTCCCTTTATTTTTTTATTCCGCCAGTAATAGATAAATATATTATCTTAGTTTTATTAAAACTCTCTAAATAATTATCATATAAATATGGATTATAAAAAAAATAAAATAGATCATATGTAGAATCTTTAAATAAATATTTATTATAATAAATAATAAATTTATGAAATATACACATAAATTGAAACAATGGCCAAACTACACATAATTCAACAGTATTTATGAAAATTTGCGCAGAAAAGCATTAAAAGAACAATCCCTCATGCAATTATTAAAACTAAAGTAAGAAGTAATTGCATCGCAACTATTTGATATGGTTGAAAAAAGAAATGAGCCAATTGCTATCGATAAAGATTTCAAGAAAGTTCTATATATACCCAATAAATTGTCATTACTTTCAGGCTTAGGACTTTTCCATATAGCTAATGTAATAGTTTTGTGGCCTCATTAAGAATCTAAAGAAGATAAAAATGATTGTGGCGTACATAAAAGTTTCACCAAATTATTATTTTTTATACAGTTTACTAAAATCATGGCAAATTAGCTTTCTTACACATAGTCAGACTTGGCCATGAGCCGAGCTTGAGACTATAATGAGAAGAATTGTGGACAAACCAATTGAGTCTTTAAAAAATTTAGTATTTTTCAAACTCAAGTCTTGCCCATAGCAAGGTCTAGTTATAATCAAGTAGTGCAAACGTACCGAGGCTTCAACCTAAACAACAGAAGTTCAAGAGGCCGAGCATCATACGGTAATCATGGTTTGAAAATTTTCATTTGAAATATTTTAATTATACCATCAACACTGTACTTATCCTTGGCCTTAAAAGTGATATAGTACATGCCATGCGATATATTAACCTTTTCAATCTCTATTAACTCCAAATTTGTAATATCAGAAAGAATTAATATGAAGCACTGAACAAATTAAACCTGTTGCTTGTTGTATTCGTTAATAGCAAACTCGGTCTCAAGATCATACTTCTCAGGCATCTCCAATGGTATTATAGAACCAAAACACGTATTACTAATATCAATATCTCCATCAAAGCCCTGCACGCGAGTTCTATTTTTTGGTACAAATCGATATGGAAACAAAAAAAATAATAATAATCCAATTTTTTTTTCAAATAGCTAAACAATGAAGTTCTTAGTTAAACTAAGAACAAATATAAGAAGAAGAAAACTTACATCGCTTTCTTCCTTTTGTCGGTCATAATTTTTATATATTTCCTCGTAATCATATGCCTCATCATAAAAAAAAAAGGTCTGTACAATCCAAAAAAGAATTAGAGAAACCTTATCAAACAGAAATCAGCTAAAGTACCCAAAAAATTGAAAATCCAATGGAAAAATATATAAATTGATTCAAACAGAAAAGATTTTTAATATATCAAAATACCTGGATGATTGTTCGTGCTAGCCATGTATGATGATATTCAAAATAGCAAGAAAAAACGACTAGTCGTAGACAAATTTCACTCTAAACTAAAATTCCAATTTTGAGAAATTTAAGAACAAATTAAAATCGTCAAGAAAACTTTATAGGTAATATGAAGTATATAAATAGACAACAGAGGCGCCCTCAAATGCTAGAAAACCCTAAAGTTTATAGGCATAATAATGAAGTAATTAAGGGCAAAGTAGAAAAATCTTCACAATATTGTTGGTAATTTATTTTATTTTATTTATTATTTTAAAATTTAACTTTTGTAATTGGAAAAAGAAGAGTGCAATATTTATATTGTATTTGATAAAATTAAAAAGGTAAGTATTTAATTTTAAAAGTTGAATAAAATAAATAATATAATTTAAATTCTTAAAATATTTAAAATTCCAATTATTTATTATATTTAATATACAATTTTAAAATTAAAAATTTTAATTTATTTCTAGTAAATATTAAAAAATGACATAAATTTTAAAAAAAATATGCAAAATAAAAATTTTTACTGCATTAAAAAAATCACAATTTTTTTTATATGTGGTATTAATAATTTTTTAGAGAAAATTACATTATATAGTATACTTTTTAACTTTTTTTAAAAAAATATTCTATATTTTTTATATATTTTTGATATATTAAAAATATACATAATATATATTTTTAAAAATTGAGTATACTTTTAATATATCAAATTTATATCGAAAATATATCTTCAAAAGAGATATTTTTAAAATTAAAAAAATTAAAAAAAAGAATATTTTTAAAATTAAAAAAGGTATTTTTAAAAATATTTGTATTTTTTAGGATATTTTTGAAGAAACCTCTTTTTTTAGTTGTCTTTTAATATAGGTTGCCCTAAATATTGAGCTACTTGGGCTTACTTAGGACCGGCCCAATATTAGATACAACATTCCACAAAATTTGTATGAACTTTTTACGTAAAATAATTGAGAAGAAGTGCTAGTTGCGAATGAATAAGTCGCAAACTTTGTGTTGCAATAAATTTTTTAATCTTTCATGTTATATCCACCTTATTCTTTTATATATTAAAACCGTCTTGAGATGAGAACGTTATTAAAGTAATAACATGATAATTCAATTGGTCCTGAGAACATTATTAAAGTAATAACATGATAATTTAATTGGTAAAATTTTTGAGATATTGGAGTAGAATTAACTATGAAAAATATTAAAAGTATTACTTGTATGATAGGAAAAAAAAATTAGGAAAATGGAATTAGACACCCATATGTTATGAAAATTATTAAAATTATTACTGTATTATGAAGCGGAAGGTTAAACATGGTATATCCACTAAGAAAGAATATTCATATCAAGGTAAATATTTAAATGAAACATATAAAAAAATCATTAATACTTAGAACTCAAAGACTTCTTTAATAAAAATAAGTAGTGTTAGTTGATTTCTTCAAAACCTTCTTATTTCTTTAGCAAATTTTTCCTTTTTTTTTTTTTTTGGTAAAAATTTTATCATACCATATTCCCATCATGAATACTATTGAAATATAACCCCGTATATAAGACAAATTGGAGACAAACTGATCTCTGTGTTTTCTTGGACAATAGTTGAATCCGATGCACTTACCCGTTAATTAATAGGTTGTTATGTCTGGTAGACATATTATCAATTAGTCATCAGTACCAAAGTATCGATCACCAAACTCGCCCATACCCGGTATGACACGGAATTCTTCATTTAACATCACATCAATCTCCGAGGTGACAATTTTCAAGGATGGGAACCTTTTGCAAACACAGTGGATACCCTCGGGAGCAGATATTAGGTTTAGGAATATGATGTGCAATTCTGGAACTCCCTTTTGAGTTCTAAGTATTAATGATAGCCATCATTAACGTTTATATAGCCAGGCATGCCAAGTTCTTTGAAAAAAAATTTTCTTATCGGGTTTTTCTCTCAACAGACACAAAAAACATTAATGATTGGCCTTGGTTGCAGCTCTATTCAATTTTCCCAATTCACGTGGACTCTACTTTTTATTTTCCAAGTATAACTCTGATTCAGGTTCACCATCATATCAAAATTCTACTGTATCCCAAATTCTTTCTTCTTCACAAACTTTATCATCTTAAAATAAAAATTCTACTACACCCAAAACTCCTCCTTCACAAACATACCCCATCTGGTCCCTTATCTCCAACTAACGTCACCCATATTTCTGATAATTCCTTGTTCCCTAGTCCAACCTCAACACCTGGTTTGTCCCTTGTCATTGATCTCACCAACTATACCAATCATCCTTCTTCCACTCCCTCCCATCCTAAAGCCGTAATTCATTCTAAACCTATTATTCAAACTCACAATATGTAACTCAAACCCACAAACTTACACAAAAGATAAACTAATGCTACTCACTTTTTCGGGCACTATCTGAGTATTCTCTTCAAATTGACTAGATATTCCAATTTCGCAAAATAGAAGAGGATGGTCATAAGTGTGCATTTTATACATAAATTAGGGCAACATTTATATTAGTTTTTTTTTAGTTTTATCATATTTTTCATTTAATTTTAGATATTTTGATTATTTTATTTTATTTTATATTTTTGTAGGTAAATTTTAAAAAATATAATAAAAATATAGTGAAAGCACAAAAAAGAGCAGAGATGTGCATAGACATACAGATAATCATGCATGTGGCTGCCAGAGTTTTTTCAGTGCAGAGTTTTTTGACTAGAAGCGTGCGTATTAACGCATATTATTCAAATCATAAGTAATAGCTTCATACAGAAAAGACGGAGGGCATACCCCCCATACGAAATCAGATATAGAACTCGCTGCCTTAGCTATTGTATGAGCAACACCATTCGCTGATTTCCTAACAAAAGCATACAACACTCCTGTGAGCTCGTACAATAGAGCTTTACAATCATCAACTACCATTGAAAAATAAGATCTATTATCCTGCTTTTCACCTAGGGCATGAATCAAAATAAGACAATCAGATTCTAAACAAATGGGAAAAAAATGTAAGGCTTTAATCCAACTAAGGGCTTCTCTAAAACATAAAGCCTCTCCTAAAATTGGGTCTGAAGTTCATGTTCTCTTAATCAGTTGACCAGCATGACACATTCCAACATTATCTCGAATAATCATACCAAAACCAAAAGAACCATCAGCTAGCACAGAAACATCAACATTACATTTGAAATGACTAACCAATGGTGGTTTCCAGTGATGGACTTTAACCTGCTGCCTCAAACGCATGTCCTGCTCTGGTCTCGCATTAATCCACTCCTGCAACACCACACGTGCTCTTGATAATATACCAGCAGGCGTTTGCTCCTTTTGATTCCACAAAATCTCGTTTCGAGCTGACCATATACTCCATAAGACCATAAAGATTTCCTGTTTCTTCCACATTTCTGCATGCTGCAAAACTTGTGTGAGCCACTCTTGCAAGGAATTAATTGGCTGCCAGCCATTAGATGATAAGAACCACGTGTCCTTAGCCAACCGACAATTGTATAAAACATGGACAGCACTTTCATTACCATGACCACAAACCGGACATAATAACTCTACCTCCACGTGCCTACTATTGAGATTAACATTGCAAGATAAAGTATTTCTTAATAGTCTCCAAATGAAAAACAGCACTTTACCCGGCACCTTCACACTCCAAATCTTTCCCCAGGGTACCTGTTGATTAGGAAGCTCCACCTGTAAGTGTTGTGCAGCAATTCTATAACCTTCCTTAACCATATATATGCCTCGCCGATTGTTATTCCAATACCACACATCCGGCCTAGGATTGCAGGGAAGAGGAATTTCCATGATAGCTCTAGCATCACGTTGATTAAAACTGGAAAAAATTAAGTCAGCATTCCACCTTCCATCTCCAATTAAATCAGCCACATGGATAATCTGCTCCGCTGTATCAGTTGCAGACTGTATATAAGGGTCTGCTTGATCCAACAGCCACGGATCAATCCACACATTAATCAACTCCCCATTGTCCACCCTTAATCTTGCTCCTTCTTGTAAAATATGTCTTGACGCTAAAATGGCACGCCAAATTTGACTTGGATTATGCCCCAGCTCTGCCTGGAAGAAATCAACATCTTTAAAGTATCTTGCCTTAAGAATTCTTGATACAAGAGCATTCGGTTGTTGTAATAAACGCCAACCTTGATTAGCGGTAAGAGCAAGATTGAACTGATGTATATCCCTATAACCCAATCCACCTTGAATTTTTGGAAAAGCCATTCTCCCCCAACGTAACCATCTCATTCCACGCCCATTCCCTGTGTTCGAATCCCAGAAAAATGCATTCATGGCTACCTCCAGCTCTCTACAAGTTTCCAAAGGTAAAAGAAACAAACTCATAATATAATTTGGCATAACTTGAGCTACTGTACGTAAGAGAATATCCTTCCCTGCCTTGGATAACGTCTTCGACTTCCAACCCTTTATCCTCTTACAAACCTTCTCTACAACATAACGAAAAACCTGCTTCTTACCACGACCAATAACTGAAGGCATGCCTAAATAAGTACCATGATTCTCAACTTCACCTACACCCAGTATATTGCTGACCAGTAATCTTACGTCCTGTCCTGTATTAGGTGAAAACATCACAGCTGATTTTGAGAAGTTAACTTGTTGACCAGAAGCCGCTTCATACGCCCTTAAAGTTTCCTTTAAAGCCATCGCCTCCTTCACATTAGCTCTTGTAAAAAATAGTGCATCATCAGCAAAAAATAAATGTGATACAGGTATAGCACCTTTTACTACAGAAGCCCCATGAATAATCCCCTGCCCCTGTAAAGCAGATAACCGAGCTGATAAGCCTTCCGCACACAGGATAAATAGGTAGGGTGATAACGGATCGCCTTGTCTCAAACCTCTTTGCGGGATTACTGGGCCGAACTCCTCAGAGCCTCTACTGAAGAAATAACTCACCGAAGTTACAACCCTCATTATTTTGGACACCCAACAATCCGAAAATCCCATCTTTTTCATAATTAGTTCCAAATAAAACCACTCAATCCTATCGTAAGCTTTAGACATATCAGTCTTCAAAGAGAGCCAACCAGTATTTCCTTGCGTCTTCCTCTTAAGAGAATGAAAAGTTTCATAAGCTATAATGATATTATCAGTGATTAATCGGTTTGGAATAAAAGCACTTTGCGATTCAGAGACAACATCTGCCAAGATAGTTTTCAACCTATTAGCCAAAGCCTTACAAACAATACGATCAACCACATTACTGAGGGAGATAGGTCGAAGATCCTGAACCCTTTCTGGAATAACTTTCTTCGGAATGAGTATAACATTTGTTCTATTTTGACACGGTAATTCACCATTCCCATTAAGAAAATCCAAACAAGCAGCCGTCACATCCTCCCGAACAATCTCCCAATAAAATTGAAAAAATCCAGGATTTAAACCATCAGGACCAGGAGACTTATCTGGATGCATTGCAAAAAGTGCTTCTTTGATCTCTTCAGCTCTAAAAGGTGCAAGGAGAAAATCATTCTGATCCTGTGATACCTTCGGCTTTACATGAGGCAGAATACCCGAAATATCACCCTGTGCAGATGTAAAGAGGTCCTTGTAAAACTCCACAATCAAAGTAGCCAAACCATTATCCCAAGAAACCCATCGATCAGCAGAATCTTTAAGCCTTGAAACAAAATTCTTCCTCGCACGATTTGTAGCCATACGATGAAAGTATGTTGTATTAGCATCCCCTCCTGCCAACCAGTGCTGTTTCGCCCTCTGCTTCCAAAATATTTCCTTCTGAAGCAAAAGTTTACTATACCGTGCCTCTGCCTCTTTGATCAAAACCATGTCCACTGAAGGCTGTTTGTGCAAAGAACGAAGCTGATTTCTTGCCTCCTTTAAACAACTCTGAAACTCGACACGGTGATTTTCTGACCAATTTCGCAACTCATCTACACAGTTACTGATCCTATTCTTCAAGCTTATATGTTGTTGCCGAGTCCATCCCCTCAAAACCATATTCTTACAATAAACCCATATATTTTCAAACCGAAAACGCTTGACCACATAACGATTGAGAAGAATTCCCATAGATAAAAATATTGGCAAATGATCAGATGAATCAGTTTGTAATACCTGCAATTTAGCCATTCGAAACACCTCCCTCCAGTGATCTGAAGCCACAGCCCTATCAAGCCTTTCCCTTGTAAAATCCTCCCCTGCCCGACCATTATTCCATGTGAAAGCCGGTCCTTCGTACCCCAAGTCGTGCAATCGGCAATCATCCAACGTGGTTCGAAAACCCTCCATCAAAAATCGAGGTTGTGGATGACGGCTTTGCTTTTCAGATGGCCAACACAAATCATTAAAATCCCCAATCACGCACCACGGTCTCTGCGATTTCTGTTTAAGGGATTTGAGCAAAGCCCACCCAATACTTCTAGATCGACGATCAGAGTAGCCATAGAAGCCTGTGAGTCTCCAATTTCTCATCCCCTGAATATTCACATTAACATCAATATGATGGGAAGAGTAACTGATGAGCTGTGCCATATCCTTTTCTTTCCAAAATAGAACGAGACCACCACTCAAACCAATAGGGTCCACTAAAAAACACCCAACATAATTTAATAATTTTTTTATTGCAAAAATTTTTTCTTTTTTCATTTTAGTTTCCATAAGGAAAATAAAATTGGGCTTCTTATTTTGGACTAAGTCCTGTAAACAACGAATTACCTGCGATGAGCCCAACCCGCGGCAATTCCAACTTAAGGTACTCATTGCTCTCGGCGGGTCTGGGAACCAGAACCCGCCTCTACTATGTTTTTTGAGACTCCGTCATAAGTATCTTGTACCCTCTCCTCCTCAATACTATCATCCAAGTCTTCCACCCGTCTACGTTTCTGTTCAGATAACTCTAAAGCATCATTTGAATTTGAGTTGTTAACCATATCCATCTTATCCTTATTTGACTTTTGGATAGGAATAGATACAGTCCCAACCCTTGTGGTAACTAACTGTTCCATGCCACCAGCATTGCCGTCTTCCAGTGAATCCTGATCACTGTGAACTTCCGGCTTCCTCTCCTGCAACAAGTCACTTTCAGATCGAAGCCATCTCTCTCCAACCTGCACTGGCCTCCTAATCTCAGCCTTCAACCATGGACCCCAAAGGAATTTCTCTTTAGGAATATTTGGCATGTCATAAAGTAACCGACAAAATTTGTCCGTATGGCCAATAACTCCACAGAAATAGCAGAAAGTATTAAGTCGTTCATACTTAAAATTAACTTCCTTCCAATCCGTATCTGATTTCTTTATTTTCAGAGTCCTCTTCAGAGAGTTGCGAACATCCATACGAACCCGTACCCGCATAAATTCTCTCCATGTACAGGTATAATTCTTTGGATCAGACTCGAGATGTTGACCAACATAGTTTCCGAACTCCAGTGCATACCTTTCTGACCAATATCCGTTAGGTACATTATGCACCTGAACCCAAATATCAATTTGAGTTAATTGCACCTCTTTTGGCCTTTCGTTAGGTTGAAGTTCATGCAAGAGTAATGGAATCTGTTGATAATTCCATGGAGCACCCTTGATAATTCTATCCACGTCTAACTGATGAAAAAACTGGAAAAGATAAGCATTGTTTCCAAGTTCTTTAATTAACACCCCCATCACAGGCCTCCAAACACTTGCCATAACTTGACGAAAAATTTGAAAATTTATGGATTTCTCCGTTAAAAGCCTACCAACAACACAAAACCTCCAATCTGCACCAAAAGTATCACCCTCAGCTGGTTGACTATCAGCATCAATAAACTCCATACTATCCACAGTATCCTCCAAATTCAACCTCCTGTACATCTCGTGAATATCATCATCATTATCGTTCCGTGTTGCCATTAGATGGTTGAAACTGATTAAAGAAACTGAAGACACTGATGAATAATAAAATTCTCACGAACAATAAAAACTGTTGAGAAACAGAGATAAGATTTAAAGAGAACAAAAGATTAAAGAAGGTAATTAATTAAATCAAAGAATATGAGGGAAGGTTCGTACGCTTGTTATAAAAACAAGAGAAAAAAGAGTCTCCATCATAAGAGAGGAGAAGATTTAAGATAGAATTATTATACCAACATGAATTATCCTATCAGTCCTGCTTTTCAGTGCAGAGTTTTAAAGGGCATAAAAGCGCATGGGCAGATGCATGATTATGCACTTGCTCATGCACAAAAATTACAGTAAATATTGAGATTTTTAGTTTTCTTAATTCACTAGAATTTCTATTTATTTCTTTTCTAGTTTGTTTAGAGCTTTAAAAAAATAAGAAGTTTACTTATTGTAACATACATAAAGTAGGAAAAGGATGGATTTAAAAAGAGAAAAATACATTTTGAAGGAGAAGTTTTTTTTCTTTAAGCAAATCAGATTTATTCTTCACGCAAAATTGGTAGAGCCCTTCTTCTTCTTTCTCCTTAAAGACAAAATCTCCATTATAGAAGAGATTTAAGCTCAAGCCAAAGATAACTATCAAGAGTTTACTTATTTTTATCGTGTTTACTTTTAATTTTAGTTTTAGTTTCTTAGATTTAATTATGGAGTAATTTTTTTTTTGTTAGGAAAAATATGAACCATAAGCTTTAAATAAATATTGACTTGGGTTAATTAAATTTGAGTTGATTTATATAAATTTCTTACTCCTAATGTTTATATTCAATATTTCATTTATTGAATTCCTTGATGATATATTGAATAGAGAAGTTAGAATTTTTATTCAATAGGAGTTGAATACTTAATTTTTATAGGTAATTTTGTATAACAGATTTAATTGAGGATTTGTTCGAATAAATTATCTAATATTAGCCTGTGGCACTATTTCTATTCTTGAATAAGGTCGAATAACCGAGTTTGATCATATGCAAATTAATATTAAAGTGTCTGAATAAAAGTTTGATGTTAATTTGAAAAGCTATGTCCTTGAATAAGGTTAGCTAGGCTTAAAAGATAAACCGCTAATCTTAACTCAAATTTCATAACCAATTTTAATAATTATACAAGTTTAGGAGGATTGTGGACTCTAACATATTTTATTGATTGATTTATTCTTAATTCACCAAAAATATCAAATTATTCGCAATTTAGTTTAATTTTAGATTTGAATTTAAATCATTTTTCTTCTGACCGTTGTTTCTCAATAATAATAACATAGTATAATAATTAGCTTTTAAACTTTAGTTTTCGTAGGACGATATCTGAATTCACGAATTTATATTACTGATATGACTAGTATACTTGCTAGAGTTAACTGTGATGCATCAGATGTTATCATCAGCATATTACAGAAATAGGATGACTAACCCATTAATAACTAAAGGTATCCCTTCAATGAGACCCAAATCAACAGCCTTTTTAAGGAGAACGGAAAGACCTTCAGCAGTAATAGAGTATAAAAAAGGCGAGAGAGGATCGCCTTGCCTAAGACCCTTTGAGAGAGAAAAAAAATTATGTGGGTGAACCATTGACAAAGATGGTAGTAGAGGCTTGTATTAAACATACCTTTGTCCAGCGCAACCAGTTGCAACCAAAGCCCATATATTTCATAACTTGAAGAAGGTATCCCCAAGAAACAGAATCAAAAGCTTTCTCAAAACATAGTTTTATGATGACCCCTTTAAGGTTCGATCTCTAACAAGAGTCTATGACCTCATTTGCCACAAGGACACTATCCAAAATATACCTTCCTTGAATGAAAGCAGCCTGGCTTTCACCAGTAATCTGCTCCATTACCAGTTTGAGGATAAGAAAAGGGCTTTGGTGATAATTTTATAGATTCCATGAACGAGATTGATCGATCGAAAATCTTTTAGCTGAGTTGCGCCATCAACTTTCGGTATTAGAACGATGAAGGAGGAGCATAAGCTTTTATGAAGAGTCGAAATTCGCCAAGTCATTAACGGCAGTCATGACATCTTTTTTCAGCAATGGACAGTCATTTGTAAAAATTGAAGTTGAAGCCGTCAGGACCCGGTACTTTACCACCTTCACAACTTTGGATTGCCCTCCAAATTTCATTCTCTGTTAGTGGTGCCTCAAGTGTGTGGATAGTCATTGGTCAGACTTTTGAACTACATATCTGAAATGGGCGGTCTATCTGGAATATTCTTCGAGTATAAAGATTTGAAGAAGCTTGTAATAGCGTTCTTGATTTCACCCGGCTCGGTTAATTCTGAATTATCAACTGACAGAAGATTAATGCTGTTTCTTTTTTTTCCTAATTGTTGCTGAGAGATAAAAGAAACGAGTATTACAATCTCCTTCTTTTAACCTCTTTATCCTGGATTGTTGTCTCCAATAAGTCTCCTCTTGTTTACATTTCAACCACAAATCAGACCATAGAAGTCGCCTCTTGCAAATGAGATATTCAGATCCTGGGTTGGATTCTAGCTGAGGGTCTAAGTCATTAATGTTTTCTTCTAAGTTTAGGATTTCTGTCTCAATATTCTTAAACACTGTTTTGTTCCATCTTCCAAGTTCTTGCTGAAGGTCTATCATTGCGCCTTTTATCTTATCCTTAAACTATTATATCCTACCTTATTTCAATTTTACCCTAATTTGAAATATATAATGTATTTATATATTTAAAAAGAATGCAATTTATTAAAAATAGTTTTTTTTAACAGTAATTAGTATTATATAGTTTTAATCATTTATAAATTATAAAAGATAAGTCTCAATATCCTTCACCCATTGGAATTTAAGACATTAGTTTTTGAATTTATTAAAAATATAAGACATTAAATATAAATATTATTTTATTTGGTTTTGTTATGAAATTAAATCAACGGATTGAGTATAGTATGCATTGATTACTGGCAGTCCATTAGTAAAATTATATAAATTATGAATTTATGTTCAGAATTAACAAATTTTAAATTTTAATTAAAATATAGTAAAAATATAAGCTATCAAAAGATTAACCATAGATTGCAGATTGTATAATTTATTTGTATACTAATTTTTTTCCGCATATCAAAAAGTAATATAAAATGCAGTTATATATATATATATATAAATTGCCAGAAACAAATTATATGAGCATATTACCCAAAACAAATTAACAACTTAAGTGTATATAAAAAAAAATTACATAATTAAAGAAAAATGACAAATGTTACTTTCATTTAGTTGAAATAATTTCAATCAAATAACTTGACCTTCTGCAAGTGAAATAATCGACTTGAAGATTGACATTATTGTCGTGTGGTTTAGGGGTTTCAAAGAGTTTTTTATCTCATGGCATGTTGTGTACTTTGTTGCTTAAAAAATAAATGATAAATTATGTACAAATAATTCAGCAGAATTCTGAAAAATTTAAGCAGAAAAGCATTAAAATTCATTCCATCCTGAGTAGATTTTAGTTTGTAGCACCATCAGGCGATATAGTACATGAAACCTTCTTTATTAACTTTTTCGATAACTATTCCCCGTCTCATAAAAATAAACCCACTTTTTATTTTATAAAAATTAAAAAATATTAATTATTTTTATTTATATATATTTTTTCTATTATATTTCTATTTTAATATGATATATTTAATAAGTAATATTTAATAAAAGTATTATAAAAAAATTATATGATAATTAAAATAATAAGTGAACTGTAATTTAAAATAATTAAAAAAAAAAGTGTGTTTATCTTTATAATACAAAGCTATTAGTTCTCTAGTAACTCCAAATTTTATATTCATTGACAGCAAATTCGGGGTTAGTACTTAAATTCTGAGGCATCTTAAACGTTATACATTAAATAACCATAACACGTACGGTACTAATAATATCCAAAACCCTGCACATTCATAAAAACGACATCAGTTTTCATGGATATTTTAGATGAAATATAATCCAATTTTATTTTTTTAATTGCTAAACAATAAATTTTTTGGTTACATTAAGATCAAATATAATTAGAAGAAGAAAACTTACATCGCTTTCTATCTATCTCCTGTCGATCATAATTTTTATATATTTTCTCGGGTTCAAAATAATCTGTACAATCCAGAAAAGAATTAGAGAAACTTTATCAAACAGCAAACAACTAAAGATTTCCACTATATCAAAAAAACCTGGATGATTGCTCCTCTATAAAACACACAGCACTGTAATATATAGACAATAAAGGCTCCCTAAAATGCTAGAAAACACTAAAATTTATAGGTGTAATGAGGAAAAGGCCAAAGTAGAAAAAATTTTAATTGAAATATAATCACAATTTTCGTATTTTATTTTATTTTATTATTTTGAATTTACCTTTTGTAATTACAAAAAGGAGTGTGCAATAGTTAAATCGAATTTGATAAAATAAAAAATGTAAGTATTAAATTTTAAATGTTGAATAAGATAATTAATATAATTTAAATTGTAAAAATATTTAAAATTTTATTCATTTATATATTTGATATAAAATTTTTAAATTACAAATTTTAATTTATTATTTAAAATATTTTTTTTATTTTAATTATTTTGAACTAATTAAATAATCTTTACTTTCTTCAACACTTTGTTCATTTAATTGCGTTTCGAATTTCAAGTTTTGAGTTCGATAATCTTCTCTTTGATCCCCTGAACTGTAATATTCACAGTTTATGGAGGCAATCCCCGCTTGAACAATCTGATACAATTTCAAACTGTTACAGATAAATCATAATTCAACTGATCTGCACACCAACTATAATGCTTGCTTGCTTTTGAAGCCTGTAAGCATGCCATGGAAGTTTGAAACAGGCTCTCAACCAGTAACATTAATTCAGTAGCAACCAATGATGCTATTCTCCTACCAATAGTCCATGCATGAGCAGGAACCCTGCCTGAAGTGGTGAAAGCGATGGCGATCCCTCACGACAATTTCACGATTAAAAGCTCTAGAAACTAGCTTTACTGCTGTGTGACAATCATTACATATTCGCAAATTCTTCATTATCCTTATTGGTGTTGGTGGATTAATGGTGATTAGTCCAAAGGCGATCGCAAGCTTCTCACTATGCCTAAACAGAGAAGTTTCCTTCTCTTCCTCGTCTATGTCAAGGGAAACCACTTGTGTTTCTGGTGCATAACCTTCCATCTTTAATTTCTTAGCCATTTCATCCAGCATATTCTCGATTTCTTTAATCTGCGGGTGTGTTTTATCACCTGCAAGGAACTCGTGAACAGTTCCATTCGATTCAATCATGCTACATCCCGGAGTCTTCACCACTCTGTGCTGTACCATCATCCCTCTGATCTCAAGAACACCGTCCCACTTCCCTTTTGAAGCATATATATTAGATAGTAATACATGGAATCCTTCATGAGCAGGCTGAAGTTCAATGAGCTTTCTTCCAACTCTCTCCCCCATTTCATTATCACCATATTTCTTACATGCCCCAAGCAATGCGCCCCAAGTGGAAACATCGGGTGCCATTGGCATATTCTCAATGAGTTCCTCTGCTTCTTTTAGCAGACCTGCACGTCCTAGAAGATCAACCATGCATCCATAGTGCTTAACATTGGGTTCTATTTTGTGCTCTTCAATCATGGAACTAAAATGGCAGCGTCCCTCATCTACTAAGCCCATGTGTCTACAAGCTCCAAGAACTGCCATAAAGGTGATCTCATTAGGTACCATGCCACACGCTTTCATCTCTGAAAATGTATCGAGTGACTTGTCTACTAAACCGTTCATTGCCAGACCAAGAATGACCGAATTCCAAGTAGAAACCCCTTTTTCCTCCATCCCATGGAACACTTCCAAAGCATTTTCAACACAACCAAATTTCATATACATGTCTATAAGGGTTGTACCAAGAATAACATTAATCTTCAAATCTTTCCTCCTTATATACGCATGGATCCATTTTCCTTGGTCAAGAGCAGCCAAGTGGGTGCAAGCAGAAATTACGTTTACCAAAGTTGTCCCATCAGGCATAAGTCCACCAAGCTGCATTTTTTGGAACAACATCAAAGCCTCAGCATATCTGTTATGTTGAGCATAACCTGATATCATTGCACTCCATGAAACAATATCCTTCTCAGGCATGGAGTCAAATAAAGCCTCGGCCTTTTCAACTTCCCCACATTTCAAATAGCCAGAGATCATAGAATTCCAAGATATCTGGTCCACGCAGCAACCCCTATTAAACAACTCTTGGGTGGCCTCTAATTCCCTGCAACTTGAATACATGTGAATCAAAGCATTTTGCAGATTAACATAAGATTCAATCCCAATTTTGACAGCCAAACTGTGGATCAGTTTCCCTGTCATAACAACCAACAAGTGAGCGCATGCTGAAAGAACACTGACCACCACAACCTCGTCCAGAATAATTCCATCAGCTTTCAATTCCTTAAACATAATCAAAGCCTCCTCGTACATTTCATTTTGATCATAGCAAGAAATCAAAGCACTCCATGATACCAAATCTCTTTTAGGCATTTCACTGAACAACCTATAAGCTTCTGCCACATTACCTTTCCTACCAAACAACACAATCATTGAATTTGAAGCAATAATGTTCCTTTCCGGCATTCTATAGTATATAAACTTAGCCTCCTCCACATTCCCCATAGAAACATACCCTGCCAAGATCGAATTCCAAGAAACAGAATCCAAAACAGGACTTTCATCAAACACTTTACGCGCGCCACTCAAATTCTCACAAACTGCATACAAATTTATCAACGTATTTCGTACATAAACATCTAATTCAAAACCAATTTTTAAAACATGACAATGGATCAATTTCCCTTCAAACTCCACTTGTCTAACAGAGCAAGACTGAATCAAGATTGGGTATGTGTAATTATCAGGTTCAACAATCTGTTGCAGCATCAATTTATATATACACATACAATTATGTGAGGAATTTCTTTGAACACAAGCTCTCATCATCGTGTTATAAATGAACCCATTGGGGTTCTCAATATGGGTGAAGATTTTATGGGAAAGGTTGATTGGAATGAAGGGTGAGCCGGTGGAGAACTTGAGAAGTCTGCTTGCAGCAAATGTGTCTTCGAGAAACTCAGTGAGAATCATTTGAGAAAGAATTTGATTGAATTGCTTGAGGTTTTGACATTGTTGCAACAGGGTGTCCAATATTGAGAGAGTTAAAGTTGGCTCTTTGATGGCTCTGAAACTGAAAGTTCTTAAATTGATAGCCTTAGAGAGATGGGTTAGTTTGGTTAAATTCATAGACAGAATCAGTATTGGTAACCAGAAAATAGAGACTGAACTGTTTGTCTTGAATCAATAAAGAACAGTTCAAGCCTGAAAAGCTTGAACCAAATGAAGAAGACGAGTCTTTTTTGGTAGGTTCTCTTCTTCCTATTGTGTGGCATGACTAATTGGACAATGGCATCATTTTTTTAAATTTGTATTTTTTTAATATTTTAATTATTTTATAATAAATTTATTATAAATATGTATAACTTATAAATTTATAATAAATTAATTATAAATTTAATGTAAACTCCTTATAAATTAATAAAATTTTAATATTTTAATAAATATTTTATACATTATAATATTTTAATAAATAAATTATAAATAAGATAAATTTAAAATTAATTTTAATTTTTTTATATTTTTATCAAGAATTCAAGATTAATAAGTCAATAAGTGGCCCATTTTGATATGTGATTGGCCCAAAATTTTAAATTTGAGATTAATTTAAGGGAAAAATAATAATCTTTATTATATTTTTTAATTTTTTATTTTTTATCAAAAATATTTTAGTTATTTTATTATAAATTTATTATAAAATGTATAAAATTTATAAATTTATTATAAATTTACGATAAACTCATTATAAATTTATTGTATTTTTTTTTATAAATTAATAAAAATATGATATTTTAATAAATATTTTATAAATTATGATATTTTATAAATAAATTATAAATATAATAAATTTAAATTTTTTTTATTTTTGTCAAAAGCATATTATTTAATGTTATGGAAGAGGCTTATTTTGACTATTGATGATCTATTGCCCATAAGTAATGTATTTGATTATAGTTATTGAGACTCTGATTGTTTAAACTTTATAAAAAATATTTGGACATTAAAATATTTCTTAATATTATTTTTATGCAGTTTTTTTTATTTTAAATGTATTAATGAAACTTAAATTTTGATACTTATATTTTAATAAGCTTATATTCATTATCAATTTAAAATATCAATTTATTCATTTTATAATATTTAAAGTCCCCTTAATTATTCATTGAAATTACATTATTAAAATTGAATTTAATCATTTTCATTTACATAATTATTTATTTAAAAATATTATAAATAAATTTAATGTATAAAATTATAAAAACAGATACTGATAATAAAATTTTAAATATTGAACAATCTTAAATTATTAATTATTTAAAAATATAAATTTAATGATATGTGTATATCTTGCTTAATAATAAATTTAAAATTAAATTTTCTAATATGTTAAATGAAAAATTGTAATTTCAAATAATTTATGAAATATATTAACCTTTGTTATATTGGCATTCATTGAATAATAATAATATATATTTTTTTAAAGTGTGTTTTAGTTTTATTAAAATTTATATAATTATTTTATAATTTTTGTAATTTTGTATCAATTATTTTAAAAAGAGTGATTATAATAAATTTTTATGAAAATATAAAATTTTTTTTTAAAAATTAGCATATTTATTGTTATTTAAAATGTGTAAAGCAACCCTTATTTTTTTTTGTTTGGTATTGGAAAATTCAACTTAATTAATGATTTATAATTTTATATGAAATTTTAAATTTTTAATGAAGTAAAAGAAAAGGTAAAAGTAAAATATATAACAAAAGTAGCCTCTTTTCCACCAATCCTCTCTCTCTCTCTCTCTCTTCACTGTCTCCTTCGTACCTGTCACTGTTAATTAAACGCAGACACCCTCTCTCGCTCACTCGGTCTGCTCTGAACCCTCACTATGGCATCGAAATCCGACAACTCTAAACCATCAACCCCACAACCCCATTTCAAATCCGGCACCCGCGTCGAGGTCAGCTCCGACGACGATGGGTTTCGTGGTTCTTGGTACGAGGGTACCGTAATCCGGCGAGCCTCCGGCAAGAACACGAACAAGTACATAGTGCAGTACAAGAAACTCTTCAACGATGAAGCGGGCAAGAAACCCTTGAGAGAGACTCTAGATTTCGTGCAGTTGAGGCCTGTGGCGCCACGGGAGAAAAAGAGGAAGTTTAAATTTGGGGAGAAGGTGGATGCTTACCATAATGACGGGTGGTGGGAAGGTTCGATAACGAACGAGTGCGAACATGGGAAATTTGCAGTGTTTTTTAGGGGTACGAGGGAACAAATTGAGTTTGGGGAGGAGACTTTGAGGTTGCACAGAGAATGGGTTGATGGGGAATGGGAACCGCCATTGGAAGAGGTCCAAGATGAGAAGGAAGTGGAGCAAGAACTGGTAGAGAAGAAAGAGGAGACAGAAAAGGTAATAGCTTGTTAATTAATGTGTTAATTTCTTTTCCTTAGTATTGCATTTCTTCTTTCAAAGGGATTGAACCCTGACAATGAAAAGAAAATGTTGGAATGTTGAATTCTGAACAACTAGAGTAAGAAAGGGAAGAGAATTGTTTAGTGATGTACTGAAAAAAAAAAAGAATTCTTAACAATGCATTGGGAAAGAACCCTTTAGGGAGATTCTTGATAACCATGTCTGACAAAACTTCAGCTCTTTTCTATATACTATATCTATATTAATCAAGTAAATTTTGTTGACTGATTATCCTGGATTGAAAGCTTAAACTTGCATTTGAATTGTTTACATCTTTTATTTGATGGTTGTAAACAATATTATTCATCATTCTTTGCATGTCCCGGACTGGGAAGTCTACTTATGATAAACTGGTTAACATGTTGATGCAATGCTCAAGTCAGTTTCTTTGCCATGGGTAACAATAAATCACTGCATCATATTTATGTCATTATTGCTATTAAGATGCCAAGGTAAAATAGAAAGATTCAGGAAGATGTTATCTGCATGGTTTTAAATATTCTGCTATTCTGTATTAGTTAATCATCAATTTCTTTTTTTTTTCTTTTGGAAATTAAGCTCTTCGTGGGTATCATGTACAATTGATTTTGTCTGTTTCTTGAATCTTGAATTGCAGAAAGCACCGATTACACCTGAATTGAAGCCTATTGAAACAATGTCCGATGAGAAGTTGAGCAAGGGAATGCTGGTTGAGGTTAGCAGTGATGAAGAAGGCTTTGAAGGTGCTTGGTTTGCTGCAACTATAGTTGAACCAGTTGGAAAGGATAAGTACCTTATTGAGTACCAAAGCTTAAAAACAGAAGATGACAGTGATTTTCTCAGAGAGGAGATTGACAGTCTGCACATAAGGCCCTATCCACCAGAAACCATAGCTGTTGATCGATTTAAATTGCTAGATGAAGTTGATGCTTTGTATAATGATGGTTGGTGGGTGGGTATCATTGCTAAGGTTCTTACTGACTCAAAGTACATAGTCTACTTTAGGGACAGTGGTGAGGAAATGATGTTTCGACACTCGGATTTAAGACTACATCAGGACTGGATTGGTGGCCAGTGGATCTTGCCTTCATCGGTATGACATGAATATTTGAATAAATTCTGATGATGATTATTTTTTTGGTCTGGCATTATTTTGCACATTTCCCAATTTTTTAGCAGAGGCTTTTTGGAGCCTAGTTATTTTAATGGTTTCGCTTAAAATGACATTGAGCTTGGTTAATTTATGGGAAGCCAGAATTTAACTTTTTAGGGTTTGCCACAATTTGCAATTCAAACTAGTTGAGAATGGAATGTACTCTACAATGCTAACCTGAATTTACACTTTTTAGGTTTTGCTAGATCAGGTTAGTTGGGAAGTGGGGTTTTGTTCAAATACGAGAATTTGAAATTCACAAAATGCTGCTATTCAGTTGGTTGCTAGTGTTTCAATAACATTCAGGATATTGTGCGCACATGTGAGAGAGAGGAGTGCAGGGTGGGCACATGAATGAAGATACAGCTGCTTCATATGTGGTAGATACTTAACTGGATTGTCTGCCTAATTGATGGCCCCATTTATGACAATGACTTGGTTAATGTATGTATAGGTAATGATAGTTGGTGAGTTGAGGTTATGAACATAGTATTACTTTATACAGGAGTACTAGTCCTACAGGTTAGCTGTGAGAATGAATTTGTCCATGGATTGCTTAGTTGTTGGCAGACGGGGCAGGCGGTGACTTAAATTAATGATGTAATTAAGTTGTAGTACCAAACCATTGTTTCTGAACTTATTTATTTTTATTTGGACACGATCAATGAGTACAAACAAAACTATACTGCGCCATGATTGTAGATATGTGCTTATGATGTGAGTTTATCTCAGGCAGTGAAGCTGTAATTGCTGGAGGAACTTCAAGTGGTTGGCTATGAGCAACTGGAGAATTATTTTGTTCACATCGATGTTAATATCCAGTTTCGTACTTGGCCGTTTGTAGAAATCTAGTACTTTATGTACCTTGATTCCTTTAGACATGGCATGGAGCTTTTCTGCAGTAATTTGTGAAAGCCAAAATTTTTCCAGCTCTTTTACATTACAAGTTGCACATTCTTGGCTGTTTGACTGTAGAAATCTAGTACTAGATGTATCTTGATTCCTTTAGATATGGAGCTTCTATAGTTCAGTCCTGAACTCTCTCACTGAAGCTAGAGAATGTAATTCTCTTATTTTTAGCATATTGTACAATGTCACTAGAATGAAAACTTACAATTTTCTTTGCCCTTGAGAAGATAATTCCCTGTTACTTCCTTGTTCTTGTTGTGCTGCTTGTGACATGGATTAACAATCTTGAAGAATGATGAATAATCTGCAAGTTTTGTTCTTTTCCCCTTGAAATGCATTTTATGCTGTTTCTCAGCCGAGGTTAATGGAGGTTCAAATAAATTGAACGATTTATAAATTAATTCATTTAATGTTAGTTGTATTTATACACAAGAAATTCATGATATTTGTTTAAATTAGTTTGGAAAAAAAATCATTTTCAGACCTTTGTATTTATTGTCTTTTGCTTATATTGAACTCACTACTTTACATTAATCTATCAAATTATTATTATTATTATTATTATTATTATTATTATTATTATTATTATTATTGAAGTTGTGAATTCATCAATATTTTTCTGTGATAAATCATTGCTTTATATAATTGAAAATTGGTAAATGGTAATCGCCCAAAAAAGAATGGTAAAAGCTTCTACTTTATTTCCATTTTTTTACTTTGGCTCTCAATCAAATCTTTATTAAAAAAGAAAAATTAAAATAGTGACAATACTTTAGTATTATACTTAAGCCTTTTTCCTTTTTTTTTTTAATTTCAATTACCATATCTTTGGATCTACTTATACAAATATTTTTTTCAAAGAACATCATGATTTTTTCTTGTCATTAAAAATGATTTTCTTTCACAAACCCACTTTATATAAATCTCAATAATTGTATTATATATATATATATATATATATTGAAAAAAGAAACATTGAATAATACGGAAACCATTTCAAGAAATTTTAGATTGCATTTTTATTACTTGCAAACAACAACAGCTAATACATTGAAATGGATATATAAAATATTAAAAACATAACAAGAGATTATAAATTAGAGCAAATAAAAGCCCCATATTTTAATTTAGTATTTAATTGTTATCATCATCACGAAGATATTAGTAGAACTAGTAAATAAACAACTCACGCATCCTTCACTTGAACAGCAGCAGCCTTGACATCCTTCTTGTTGTCATCTTTCTTCTTCGATTCTTCTTCAATCTCAAAAGCTGAACATGGGAAAGTTCTATAAAGCCCAGCAGGTGTTTGGAAAGTGATTTTCCCAGTTGGTGGATCATCCAAATAAATATCACTCAATGTCACCCAAACTAAAAGCTCTTTGGTCTTAACACCTGTTAATTTCTTGATCTTCCCTTTCTCCACCATGGCTTTAACCTCAGTTGCATAAGTTGTTAGTTTCCCAACTTTCTCAAACTTGTGAGTAACACTCTTCTTTTGCTTCATCCAAACAAACCCAGTTTCTCTTATAATCCCACATTCTAAAATGTCACGTAATGGTAAGAGCCCATTGGGTAGTCCAACTTCTCTGAGCAACTCCTTAGTTTTCTCTTGGCAGATTTCATTTCCATAGTAGACTTCTGCTTTTGCCTTGATTTCTTCTGTCACAAGAGACATGATGTTTTCTTGAAATTTTTTTTTTTATGGTTTTGTTTTGTTTGTGTTTTTTTTTTTTTTGAGCCTGAGTTTTGTTTGTGTTGGGTTGTAAAGAAATGAGCTTAAATTGTTGGTAGAGATGTAGGATAATGTGAAGAGAGGTGTCTAGTTTTATAGTAATTATTGTTATGTCCTTACCCTTGTGAAATCCCTAATTTGCCCAATATATTAGAGAAAATTTACATTATAATGTCATTTCTTTTGCTCACTGTTTTAATATATTTTCAAAATAATAAATATATAATAAACACAATCAGCTAATACTTAAATGGATATTCTCTCAATAGATTAGGTTTCAAATTTTTTTTTCCTAATATTATAATGGTAAAAAAAAATTATACTTGTAAGAGTAAAGTATATTTTTAATATATTAAATATATTCTAAATATGTCTTAAATATATATATTTGTAAAAATAGATATTTTTAAAATTAAAAATTATAAAGTAATATTTAAAAAAATAAAATTGAATATTTTTAAAAATAATTTTATTTTTAAGGAAAATTTTAAAGGAATCCCAATATACTATATCGGTATAGGAAGGTGGCCCAAAAGTTGTTTATGCATTATCTTCCAAGTAGATTTGACTTTTGAGTTTGTCTAATTTGCCTAGTTAGCATTTAAGTTAAAATTTTTTAAAGAAATATTATTTTGATTATTATTGAAAATCATAATTTGGGAGCATTATAAAATTATTCTGAAGTTTTTATAATTAAAATAAATAAATTTATTTTAAAATATAATTTAATAATTAATTTTTAGTATAAATTTTTTTTAAAATAGAATCTAATAGAATTATAAGAGTGGTAAAACTCTCTCCACCGAAATTAATTAATTAAAATTATTTTTTAAATTTATAAATAAGATTTTTTTATTTATGAATTTTTTAATTATGATATAAATATTTTCATTACATATTAATAAAATACATTGTAAAAGCTAATTTATAATATAATTTTTTATATGAAATTAAAAAAATTAAATATGACTTTAAAATATTATTGAAGTAAATTATATCCCAAAATCTAAGAAGTAGCCAATGAAATTATATATCCTAAAGAAAAATTTAATAGCATTCTATCATTGCATTAAAAAAATAATTAATAGCTAAGTAATATTTTTCTTAATAGAAAAATCTCTCAACTTCTAATAGAATTTTGTATGAAAAAAGAAAAGTAAAAATTAATGCTAAAAATTAAGAATATGTTCATTTAAGTTGTAAATTTTTTTACGTTTTTTAAAAATTTTGCTTTATATTTCAAATATTGTATCATAATTATTAAAATTTTAATTATTAATAAATTAAAAATTAAAGAAAACAAACATCAAAAAGTAAATTTTATAATAAAAAATTTTATTGATATAAAATATTTTCTTAAAATTAATACTTAAATAATATTTTATAGATTTCGTATTTAATGTAAAAATAATTTTTATTTAATAAAAAATTAAAAATTATTGATATGATCGAATACATTTCAATTTTTTTTATAAAAAAAACTAAAATAAAATTCGTCCTGAAAACAGCTAAATGTAATTTAGGTGAGCAAAGAAGGGTAGAAGAGTGATCATGGACGTATCATTAAGGGACAGTTGAAAATTTATGGCAAAATTAAAGGGCAAGAGGGAGGTTGGAGGCGGTTGCCAGTAAGAATATGCCACGTGTGATTTATTGAGAGAGAATCTATTTATTGGGATTGATGTATGTGATGAACCTAAGCAATGGCCATACTATTTTCTAGCATTTTTGTACTAGTAATGGATTATGGCCAGCTACTCACCTAATTTTCTACAAATTTTAAAATTTGTAAAACAATAAAAAAATACATATTTAAAATATAAATGTAGTAGAAATACACATTTAAAGCATAAATCTTTATCAAACTAATGAATTTCATAAAAAAAAAAGTATAAATCTTTACGAGATAAGAAAAAATTGATAATTTATTAAATTGTATCATCGTGTACATAAATTATATCTTATTAGAACAATGTTATAATTTATTAATAAATTGTGACCTATTTAATATCATTTTTATTTTTATTTGTAAAAAAATATTATTATTAATTCATCATTAATAATATTTTAATTTTATTACTTAGTCAGATTGATAGTATATGTGTTTTTATTAAACGTACAGCGAATGGGGGTACTCTATCTGCTAGCGAGAGCCTCTCGTTTCCACGACGATGCTCTCTCTTACAGTTTATTCTCCTTTTTTTTTAGGTGATATAATCCGTTTTGGTATTCAGTAATAAATCTTCATTTATTTTGTCCAAAAAAATAATATTTTAATTTTATTATGTTGAGTTTAAAATTCATATTCTAGAAAAGGATATTACATGGATTTTTCAATATCAATAAAAAAATAGAATCTAATTTAAAAATTATGTATGGTACCATCGCATAAATGCAGTCGCTACCTTCGTAACGGCATAGTGCTCGCAGTTGCAGAGCATTTTATTGCCTCATTACCACAAGTTACCAGCTCCACTGCTTGCCGTTAATTGCAACTTTCAACATTCAAAACCAGAGTCTCCAACCCATTTTATTCATATTTAAGAACATATGCATGTGCATGCCAAGGCAGAGCCTAACAGCAAATGCACATCCTATCATGCTACCTAATAATAGACCCATGATCGATTTCTCATTTCCAATACTGAAAAAAATAATAAAAAAATAAAAAACAGATCCTAAACAAACTAATTTAGGTTATCTTGAGCTTTCAGATACCAACCATAGTAAAAACATGCAACCACCTTTTTTCTCAGCTATTGAATGAAATTATTAGGATCAACAATATCTTCATAAAAAATGTTAATCAAAGTAGATATTGACAAAATCATACTGCAATAAGAATACAGCATTAATTACACGTCTTCATCCCTACAACCTGGAGCAGATGGGTGGTGGGGAAAACAAACATATATGGTACAAGCTGAGCGAACACCCATCAAGTATTGTTTGCTCAAGTAGTAGAAGACAATGTACAATGAGAAATATTCAGAATATTTATTGTAAATTACATGGTCAAAAGAATCAAAGAACGCCATGGCCATGCTGACTGATGACACGCGTTAACCAGGGTTAAATCCCATAAATTTTAGATGTCAGGCAAGATCAGTTCCATGATTCCAACTTAAAACAATGTGCAGGAGTGTACCATTGTTGTGAAATACTAAGCCAATAAGCCAATGTCTAGGCTCTTTTGACATTTCCAGGGGACAGTCAACTGGAAACAGCTTGCATATTGTTCTGGCTCTCCATTCCCCGCCTGTGGCTGTAATTGTTTAGCAACGACTCAATGTGTTTTACTTCTTTTGGCATTGAGCCTGTGAGAACCTGATTCCAGCACCAGAAAGCAAGTAATAAGGACGGTTAAATATTAACACAATAATAGCATTGCTAAAACAATTATGTACGAGGAAAGTAGTTTGACACGGTTTTAAGTTCTAATAGAGGGCATTAATTTTCTGAAAAATAACAAAAATCAATACTAGAGAATAATAAAGAGAAAAAAGGCTCATGCTATGTTGCCTGTACGTCAATTAACTGAAGTATGACCATAAATAACTAAAAAGTACATGGAAAGGTTCATTGTGGAAGAATTACATATATTGCAGCAGTCAAAATACGTAGTAACAGTTAAAAATGAATTTTGGTTGCTACCTCGTGACCAGTTTCTGTAATTAGGACCTCATCCTCAATCCTTATCCCAATGCCTTGGAACCTGCAAGATGTGTCCTTGAATTATGATTAAAAACAGGAGCCTAATAAACACTCAACGCTAAGATGGATGCATATGACATGATGTCCTCAAATCCACATTATGGAGATAAAAAAAATATTGAGAATTGCAGAACATTTTGAAGATTCAATAATGATACATCAAAACTTGACAAAATAAAATCATCAGTGAGCAACATGTATCCCAATGGCATGCTGAAGCTGAAAAGTGAAAATTGAGCACCACATTTTTATCCTGTTTATCCATGCAGAAAGATATTCATGGAGTCTTTATTTTGCAATTTATAGAATTAAGATGAATTAGTCCCAGCTTCAATTTTCTAATCCAAAGTTATTAATCCATTAACCTCAGCTTCAGCATTTCCCTTGCTGTTACAGAGTTGTCCATGTGTGTTTCTGTCTGTGTAACTTGGCTTTGATAACTTCCAAAGAAGTTTACATGTAATCGGCAAGTAGCACAAAGCCATTAACTTCAAAATGGCTCAAGGCATGTTAAGGTGGCTATCAGATTAAAGCAAATGTTTTTTCATGAGAAGGATATGTACCTTTCTGGAGCATCGAATGTACATGGAATATAAACTCCTGGCTCAATTGTTATCACCTGCTCGTGCAGTACAAGTCTATTAAAATCTAAATAACCTACATAAAAGCTTCAATTAATAAAATTTGTTGGACAGATAAATACCGTGAATTTTATAATATTCCTTAAAATATCAGTAGTTTAATTATAAAAATAATTGGTTATTGTTTTAATATATCACATCCATGTAGCTCCCACATCAGAAAAACTTGTTAATTCCACAGAATCATCAGAGTAATTTCTTTCTAGTTGTAATTCTAAATCTTGCGCAAAATAATTTTACACACACCTAGAGCTTCTTTTCAGTTATCCATGTGAATAGACACCACTTACCAACATATGCAGTTACATGCTCTTATAACATCTACAAGAAAGTCTTGTTTTCATACCTTGGCCCAATTTCAGGCAAATAAGATGGCTTTAGATAAAACTTACTATGTATTTTTTAACAAACAATATCATTGATTTTATTTTTTTCCCCTAAATACAGGACATAGAACAAACCATGTCTTAGCGTCCCATATTCTCACATTCGAGGTTTTCCTATAACTAAATTTTATATGACATGAGCAAGTGTAACAAAAATGCCACTGACATGAACAGTCAACACCAAATTGCAGTAAGATAGTTCATGCCTCCCTGTTAATATTCATGCAATTACATGAAGTAACTAAGTTATTAAGCAAGGACAACTTCTGACCAAAAGAAGGAAAAAAAAACAGATATAAGATGAAATGAAGGAGGGTTGAAAAGGTCAGGTCATTATTTAATCCAGAAGACAACTTACAACACCTGGCTGCAGAGGACGATCATAACTGAGAGCAGAACTATCATGGACATCCATCCCCAGATAGTGACCTACAGAACAAACATCAAATAAAAAAAAGGCCATGGCAGCCAAAATGACATCAGCTTTATTATGCAAACTACAAAGCTAAAATGTAGTGCTTCACAGATGAATGGGAAAAATGCCAATAATAGAAGCAAACGAGAAGAAAATAGAAACCTATAGAAGTTGGATTCAGTAGATGGTAGGAATGGCTTCCACTATCTCCCAAAATTCCAATCTCCTTAAGCCCTTTACGCAACATTTCAACCTATCAGGAACACAGTGATATAGCATTAATAGAATTAATATTTCTTTCTAGATAAATTGCTCTAATCTTGAAAGCGGCTTTGGGAGGAAGGTTAGCCAACCAAAGGAAAAAAAAAAAGAAAAAAGCACCATGAGAGCAAAAGAGGCAAACAAAAGTATATAGCTGATAAAATGTACACTCTCACAAGGGTAACTAACGGCTTATTCTCCAAGAAACACTCATATCATATAATTTTAGGTGTGCTTTGAATTGAGACCACCCAGCCCATCTTAACTCTTTACCACCAAAATCAAGGCCACTGTTGATAGAGATTATTTTTCTTACAAATACCTAAAAAATACAATAGGTTCAATTAAATGGCCATGAAGTTGTGGTTAGTGCCAGAATAACTGAAGGACTCTAACATGGAACAATGAAACAACTCAACTCAACTCAACAAAGCCTTAATCTCAAGTCAATTGGAGTCGGCTATATGGATTCTTCTTTTTCACTCAATACAATTTAAGGTTATATCTTCTGATAGATGTAACATCATAAGATCATTTTGGACCACCTTTGACCAAGTCAGTTTAGGCCTACCTCTGTCTCTCTTAGCTATATCTACTCTAACTTGTTCGGTTTTTCTATCCGTCGCATCGCTAGATCTCCGTTTCACATGGTCAAACCATCTCAATCTATGCTCTCTTATCTTATCCTCAATAGGTACTACCCCAATTTTTTCTCTAATGCACTCATCGTAGATTCTATCCATCCTAGTATGACCACATATCCATCTTATCATTCTCATTTTCGCAACATGCATTTTACTCATGTGTTGTCCTTTTGCTGTCCAACACTCACTACCATACATCACCGCAGGCCGTATTGCAGTGCGATAAAACTTTTCTTTTAATTTAATTGGCATCTTTCGATCACATAGAACTCCTGTAGCACCCCTCCACTTCATCCAACCAGCTTTAATCCTATGATTTACATATTTTTCACAACTCTCATCTTCTTAAAGAATAGAGCCAAGGTATTTAAAATAAGTACTATGAGGTACTGCTATTCTGTCTAAAATAATTTTACCTCTTTCTCTATTCTCGCTATTAAATCTACAATGCATATATTCAGTCTTAGTCCTACTTAGCTTAAAACCCTTAGATTCCAAAGTTTTTCTCCATAACTCCAAACTTTGACTTACCTCTGTTTGAGTCTTATCTATTAATACAATATCATCTGCAAACATCATACACCAAGGGATGGTATCCTATATATGTCTTGTTAGCTCATCTCTGACCAAGGCGAAAAGATAAGGGCTCAAAACTGAATCTTGGTGTAATCCAATAGAAACGAAAAAATTCTTAATATCTCCTCCCACAGTGTGGACACTGATGATAGCTCCCTCATACATATCCTTCAAGACTTAAATATATCATATAGATATTCTCCTACGCTCTAGGACCCACCATAAAACTTCTCTAGGGACTCTATCATACGCATTTTCCAAGTCAATAAAAACCATATGTAAGTCCTTCTTCATCTCTCTATACTTTTCCATCAAATCTCTTATAAGAAAAGTAACTTCCATAGTTGATCGACCAGGCATAAAGCCAAACTGATTTGAGGAGATACAAGTATCTAACCGCAAACGGTGTTCCACAACTCTCCCACAATTTGATAGTGTGGCTCATAAGCTTTATACCTCTATAATTTGAGCAATTCTGAATATCTCCTTTATTCTTAACAATGAAACAACAAAAGCAACATTTTATGGCGCAACAAAATCCTGGGAGTAGGCAACACTTGATTAAATATGGTCCTGTGCTTCAAAATTAGGGGTGTAATTCGGTCGGGTATGGAATTGGAATAGAATGGAATCGCCTCTATTCCAATTCCATTCCAAAATATTTCGGTATTTAGAATTTTATTCCATACCAATCCAAATATTATTCGGACTTAAAAATTTTGTTCCATACCATTCTATTAAAATTCGGTATGGTATTCGGTAATTCCAAAATTTTTCCATCAAAACTAAAATTAGAATAGATTTAAAATAAATCTGAAAATGGAAACATTATATAAGTTTAAATTTCAAAGTAGCTAAATAAATTCATAAAATTATATCATTCAAGTTAAATGACTAAATAAGTACTTAATAATATTCTTTTTAAAAACAAATGCACTTAATAATTTAAGAAAAGCTTTTCATCTCAAGTAATCCTTTGAACCTCTATATCTTTCCAAAAAATTTCTTCACCGCATCATGGTAGTCTTGACAAATCTGAATATTGAAAAAAAAGAATAAATAAAAGGTTGTTAAAATTTGTATTAAATAAAATATTTAAATTAAAATTATGAAAATTATTATATGTACCTTCCTCAAGTTGTTGAATATCTTCTTGTGATTCTTCATAATTGATTGGAAATGGAGAAACACGAAGCCAATCTTGTGCACATATAAGAGCCTCCACGACTTTAGGACTCAAAGAACTTCTAAAATTATCAAGTATACGACCTCCAGCACTAAAAGCAGCTTCAGAAGCAACAGTAGAAACAGGAATGGCTAACACATCACGTGCCATCTCTGCAATTATTGGAAATCTAGAACCATTGTGCTTCCACCAAAGTAAAATATCAAATTCATTTACATCCTCAATGCAATCTTCTTCAAGATATCTATCTAACTCAGATTTGATATACCCTGTATTTTTCTCGCATTTATGCTTATTGTATTTTTCTTTCATTATTTGTCTTATTTTTTGAGAAGGTTGAAAACTATCCACCATATCATTAGAATGCAGATTTATTTCAGTAACTTGTGCCCCAACCTCATTTGTAGGTGAACCACCAGCACCCTTATACTCTTCAAACATGCAATTAATTGTCTCTCTCACTTTTTTAAGAATACTAGATGAGGTATAACAATCAAACAATTGATTAAGACCCCATTCTAATAAGCTCATTTTGAAGCGAGGATCAAGTACAACTGAAATAAAAATCATCATGTTCATTTTTTCAGGCTTTCCCCAATACTTGTAGTACTTATCTTTCATTTTTTCAGCCATAAAACTCATGTTCAAATCAGAGCTATTATTCAACTCATTCAAAAGAGCATCTACAGCAACCATCTCATGAAAAAAATTATTAGATGTGACATATAAAGAGCCAGAAACACGCAAAGTCAACTCATAAAAATTTTCTAAGAAAGTCACCAACCTACCAACATTAACCCAATCATCATCAGAAGGCTTTCCACCCCCATCTCTATCTTTTAACTCACTTTCATAACGAGTATCCTCTAAGTCATATCTATCAAATGCCTTTTTAAACTTGTAAGCAGCATCCAACATCATATAGGTAGAATTCCATCTAGTAGAAACATCAAGACACAATAATTTTTTACTTTGAATTTTCTCCTCTAATGCACATTTTTTGAACTTTTCCAATCTAGATGGAGATTGTTTCATATATTTTACAGCTTGTCGAACACGGAGAATTGATTCTTTTGCCTCATTCAATCCATCCCCAACCACTAAATTAATTATATGAGCCACACATCTCATGTGAAGAAAATCACCTTTCAAGACACTACCACCCCAAGTATTAAGTCTAGTTCTCATATAATTGATTGCTGTATCATTCGAACTTGCATTATCAACTATGATAGTAAAAATTTTTTCAATGCCCCAATCTAATAAGCATCTCTCAATTGTTTTTCCAATTTGCTCACCCTTATGACTAGTAATTGGACAAAAATTTATAATTCGCTTTTGTAATTTCCAATTGTCATCAATATAATGTGCTGTGAGACACATATAATTGATTTGTTGTATAGAAGTCCATGTATCAGTTGTGAGACATATCCTCCTTTGGGGTAAGACTTTTTTAAGTTCTATCCTTGAATCACAATAAACTTGGTAGCAATCTTTAGCAACTGTTATTCGTGAAGGAACACGAAAAGAAGGATCCACAACACTAAAAAGATATTTAAAACCTTGTCCCTCAACACATTTAAAAGGAAGTTCATCCACAATTACCATGTATGATATAGCCTTTCTCAAAGCAATTGGGTCCAAGCATGCTTGAAACTTTAGATTACTCACACCATCATTTTCTTTTGTGACACAAGGAAAGTTAAGTTGGGTTTGCTTACGATCCTTAGGCCTAGTATATGGATATTTAGGACATCTATCTAAATGTGCCAACAAACCGCTTGTGCCTAATAAGGAGGTGTTATATCCATATTGTAAATTACAATGTTTGCATTGAGCTACCATACCTTTTTTAGGATCATTTTTTCGAAAAAAGTGGTTCCAAGCTACAGATCGAGGGGCCATCTTTTTTCTTTTTGTAGTAATCTCTTTAGAAGGAGCATTTGCTTCATTAGTAGGTTGAGGGTTCGCACCTTCTCCGTCTATGAGAATTGGTTCGCTATTTTCAGTCATCTGATATTGAAAAATATATATACATATATATATTCAGTAATACTCAGAAAACATTTAATAACATAAAAGAAAAAAAACTATTACCAGTAACGTAAAAACAGTTTTTATTACAATATCATAATGGTTGTTACAACTTTGGAGGAAAAGCGTAATATAATCCTATATATATATGGATCTAATGATTCTAAATAATATAATATACATATATAAACTGGCGCTAGCAATAAAAGTTGATGATTGTGTCAAGAACCCTAACCTATATAAATATAATCCCTAAGCCACCATTAGTTGTAAAGCAAATAAAATAATAATTATCATAGATTGTGCCAATAGGTAGGATGAAAAGCCAAGAAGAAAGAGTCAGTATTCTAACCTTTAGGATTTGTAGCAGACTAGCAGCTTTCATGTGTTTTTTGTTTGTTATCGGTATTCACAAAGCAAAGCTGCCAAAGCAGGCAATGAATATATATTAAACGAATATATATTAAACCTAATAGGGTAGGGTTAATAAAATATTGTATAAAATTGAATTACATATTTTAATATTAATATTTAATGATTTTATTTAAATATGTATTATTAATTATATTATTAAAAATCTTATAATAAAATTTCGGTATATGGAATGGAATTTGGAATTTCATTATAACATTCCATTCCATATTCCAAAATTTTAGAAAATACATTCCATTCCATATTCCACATTCCAAAATTCCAATCCAAATAACAATTTCGGTTTGGATTTCGGTTTAAATCGGTAATATTCCAAACCAAGTTACACCCCTATTCAAAATATATTAGAACATTGGATACTTGCAGAGGGCTTACTACAAAGAAGTAATTTTAAGCTTACAACACCATTCAAACACTTATTCAATAGAAAGTACAAATAAAAAATTATATTTCTAGTGTGTTGTCATCCAGCAGGATCTATAAAAACATTGATGCAAGGGAAACATGGGTTCTAAAGTCATACCGAATAGTTGTGTATTTGTCGAATGCTAGCACCAGGTCTGCAAAAATGAAAGCAAAACTTGTTCGTTTGGAGTACAAGATCATAGAGCTCTTCCTAAAAATTAAAGATTTATGACATAAACATTAACCATAAGCTGGCTAGCCAAATAACAGAGAAAAGAACATTAACAATTAGAAAGTCAAAACTGCTAAATGAAGACTTAGAGTATAATAAAACTGTGCGGATTTAACATAAATAAGAGAGTAGGAAGATCTTGGGTCATCATCTTATAGATTTGGACTCTACCTGGCTACAACAAAGCACAAAAACAAAAGCATGCACCTAGATATGAGAAAATGATGCATTACCATAAAAGAACAACGAACATCATATGATTCGAGCAAAAATCATGCATGTGCTACACAACAGTGTCCCTTCAAAGGACAAGCTTTTGAACCACCAGCAAACCCCTCAAATGTTTGCATTGTAACTACTCTTTACATATATGTCTACATGTGCATCAGTGAATTTAGAGGATATTCTTGGAATTAAAAAATACTTTTTAGAATCCCATGTAGGAGGTGGCATTTTGAACGAGGGATTTTCTACAATCAATGGATTTTGTCATCTTTTTTATTTTTTTAAGAACCACATGATGAAATTTTAATTCTCACATCTGAAATCTCTCAATCTAAATATTGCTATATTTCCCACAGTTATCAATACTGCTTACTTGTGCCGAAGAGAAGCTACCACAGGCTGGCCAGGTACGAGTAAGATCACTAACATAACCATGCAACTCACATCCAACATCCATCAAAACAAGATCACCATTCCTAATCTGCAAAAATGGAACATAGGAACATGGGTCATGATGATACAATATCAATTAGCTTTGTTTTGTATGACACTACATATCAACTTTCAGTAGAAAAGCTTGCCGTCTGATCATTTCGTGAATAATGTATAACTCTTGACCGCCAACCACAGGATGGAATATGGTGAAACATGCAATGTTTAAAAAATCAGCAGCAAAACAAATAGAAGTACGTTTTAAAAAGCATAATCCAATTGCAATAGCTCTTGACTTCACTCTACATCTCTTAACAATATTTACAACATAATTACATATAGAATTGGTAGATATGGATCAGATCATAAGAGATTAAGAAGCTTACCCGTTCTCTGGGCACCTCTCATCTTGCTTTCATATTCGAACTTTGCTGCTAGCATACCCTCATAGGGATATATCTTGGAATGTAATATTGTCTGCAAAAGAGACTATGCAATACACGAAAAGAGTTACCAATTACTAGTATCATGCAGGCAATTATCCCACTGACGCCGACAAAAAGCCATTCACACACCATGATTGTAAAATCAAATTCATACAGTAAGATTCAGCATGCACTCACTTTAAGAGGAAGATTCAGTATGAAGTCACTTTAAGAGGAATTTACATCTGATTAAATGTTGAATTAAACTTTAAGTAAGATCATCCTCAGAGTTTAAAGTGTGAATTGAGAAGATTGATCAAACTTCTCCCAAGTGGACAAAAGAAGTTTTCATCATACTGACAGTCAGAAATATATATATATTTTGAAATGGAAGCAAACTACCCAGACAAAAGGCTTAACTTGTGCATGCATAAAAAATTTGTTGAAAGAGTGAAAAAAGAGAATTTGACACAGTAAGCCTCCCTTTACTCAAGCATGGGAGATTATCATTGTGTCAAAGATTCTATAAACGCTTTCCGTGTATAACTGATGTGCACAAAAGTTCAAAATAAATTAACCAACCAATCATTTAAGGAAGAAAACCAACTTGATCAGAACTAAAAAAGGGGAATGACCCAGTCTTTTACATACCACTTACAGTTCTATATCCATCATTCATTTTCTTTTCAGCCACAATCATCTATAAGTTGTCACCAAAACAGAAAAAGAAAGAAAAAAAAATACCATCAATTAAAGGGATTATAACAGGTCATTCCAAAAAGGACAACAATCCAGTAGAAGTTCATTTCTAAACTCAATGGAACCAGCTAGAGACAAAGTATGGTTGAAAGTACCTGGCAAGCAATAGATGCAGACTCTCTCATCAACTTAAGCTCTGCTGATGATTTTATCCATCGCAACTCATGCATGAAGCTGGAGATATCTCCCACTTTGCTAATAAGAGATGCCTTCTGAAATTCATCCAGTTCTGTATATGTTTTTGTGGATGTCTCCATGCTATGAAACAACTTGGAGCATCTCCTTATCATATCTGGAAGAATCTGCATGCATTGATTAAAAGTGAGACCACAAAGAAGAGGTGCATGAGAATTCAAGAGTAGCTTATGGCAATTCCTTCCACAGATAAAAATACTCAAAATTTCTACTAGATATGTGAATATGCCTAGCTAGCAGATATGAACTTACATTTTTGAAATATCTAATTAAACATAGATCTTGTTCCATAAGAATAGTAGACAATTTGTTATAACATCCTCATATATCAAACTGAAAACAAGCTGACTAAATATTTTTTCATCCTGTCTGCCTCCCCCACAAAAGAATATATTTAAAACAACAAAAATGCACATGAGCATGCCATATGTAAAGAACATTTCTATTATCAAAAAGGAGTTGTAACAAGCTTATGATGAATGTGACTGATGCATTTATCTAGATTTCAGCAGTTACAAAAACTCACATCACGTAATTTGCTCATTGGATATGCTTTCTCAGCCTTGAACATTTCCAATGCTGCATCAACTCCCGCAACTTGCCCATGCCAAATAACATCCTGAAGATGTAATTAAGTTTAGCAACCATTCAAGTCTGTCCATGATATATAACCACCATCTCTCAGCCATAATTTACAGATTGCATAACAAGCTTTTCCAATAACTTCAAAACAATTTGATCAAACAAGCAGAAACACATAAAATTTGGCATATGTTAAGTAATTTAATCACAATTCTAAAAGTGCCAAAACTCACAGCAATTGAACCCATTACTGAAGAAGTTATATAAAGGTGGCTATCCATAAACTTCTACCATAATAAAAAGAGCATACATGCTGTGTTACTTCTGGCATGAACATGCATAAACCAGCGTCATGATCCAGAACTGACAAACCACCAGGCTGTTGGCAGCCAGTGATATATAGTTAATCAGCATTTTGTTGAAATGTATAAGGCACAACACCGGTGATCATCTTTATAAGGGCAGCTGCAATAATGGCCAAACTCTTCTCTGGAAGAAGCTCCAACAACCTTTTTCGTCTTGAGATGTATTCCTCGCTAGTAATGCCAGGAGTGATCTCCCCTTCCTTAAGCAACTGTAAAGGTGGACAAACTTGAGGTTAATAACATAGCACAAAGATATACCGGTGTATAATAGGGAACCAACAAAAACTCAGAAATGCCTACATGAACTCCACTGAACGTAATTATTTATGTCTAACTTCTCATTCATGCTTTCGAAACATAGGAATTAACACAATTGCACAAGTAGTACATGCCCATGCAACTTGCTATATCATCATGAAGTCCTCATTCATGTATATGTGCGTATGTTGGGTTAAGCAGTATCACCTGAGGATGAGTTGCAGCAGTTGGCTGCCCAATATCAAGGGCCTTTCTGGTAGAATATGCAAAACGACCAGTACCCTGAAAACCATTTTCACCAAAAAGCAAAGGTCGGTCAGATTCAATGAGCATTACAGAAAATACTAAAATGGCCATATTCTGAAAGCATATAATGACAATCAAGGAGAAAAATTGGACTAACAGTAAACTAATATGCGCCACATGCTAGGAGAAATAAAAACATGATAACTATCAATAGCCACAAGGAGGAAAATAAACGAACAATCATCAATATCAATTATAACTGCAATTCAGAAGTAATATATAACAACTGATGCGTTATTTGAAGCATAAGAATACAAAGAAATCAAGAAGAGAAGGAGAGGGAGAGAGACAATAAATGTCTTCATAGAAGTATAAATTACTTGTTGTTTGGAAGCCGGTGTTCTCTGCAGTAACTTCCGGAAAAGAACCTGCATTTTGTTGCTTCTGATCTTCAATTTTCTATGCTATCTGAAGCCGGATAAGCGACTAGTTTTACATATATATACAGTTACTTGAATCAACTTCTTTCTTCCTGTTCCAGCTAAATTCTTCATCTTCAGGGTTTAAGGGCTCTGTAGCTTCCGAATTTTCTTATTTTCGCGATTAATAACGACATCGTTTTGATAGGAGAGGGACGTCGAACGACCACTTACAAAATTGAGCAGGGACGCAGTTACATCCGCAAACGCCATGTCGTTTGTGTTTGATTATGGTTGTCAAATGCCAGAGAAAGCGTCTTAAGTTTTCCCCACTGATACTCTTCTTTAAGAGCCATTCTTTGAAATTTTTATACAATTGTCAGAAAAAAATAAAAAATATATATATAATTTATCAGTATTTTTAAATTTGTTAAAATTTTTATCAATTTACAAATTTACCATATTTATATAATATATATAATTTATTATAATTTTACCATATACTGGATAAAATGATTATTAAAATTTTTATCAATTTACAAATTTACCATATTATAAGTTTAATAAAATGATTAAAGAACTTCTGATAAAAATTATACAAAAAAAAAACTCCTGATAAAACATGGAAACTAATCAAAATAGGCAAACTATAGTTTTAGAGTAAAAAAAAACGATCAAACAAAACTCAGCACCCCTATTCCATCCTAATACAGCAGCAAAACCAGTCAGCTAGTCTCAAGTCTTGTGGTCATGGCTAAAGTCAGTTTACAATCACATGAAATGTATCATAATAGAATATATATCTCATTTGGACTTTGAAATCAATGGCATTCAAATAAAACGTTGAAGAAAGCCTCTAATCTGATCAATATAAGGAGGTCGCGTAGGAATGATGTGACCACAGTCGTGCTCCATAATAACCAATGAACCCTCCTCGAACAAGGAAGCCAAGTCTCTGCTGGCTTTATTTGCAATCTGCCTGTCCTTGCCCAAAGCACTGCCAAATATATGCAGTGAAGGATAGTTAATTGATCCATGTTTGATCTCTGCAAGTTGAGGTGCAAAACCAGAGCACAAAATCACAAATCGGAAATTTAGTTCATCTTTCTGTCTCCTTTCTAGTGCACACACTGAAGCAGCCATTGCTGCTCCCTGTGAAAATCCCAGGATCCCATCAAAAGGCCCCTCCTGAGAGAATACGGTCCTCAAATATGCCACCGATACATCAAACCCCTCAGTTTGCTGCTGATACTGGAGGGGATCAAATGGACCATCCGCCACTGTCCAGTCAGTTTCACTCCTTCCTTTGAAATCAGGTGCTATCAACCATGCAAACTTTTTTTTGCAATTTTCTTTTGGAGGAAGAATTTCTGGCGATGGAAATGAGGATGCTTTATCATGCCCTGATTCAGTGAAACATTGTTGGTAAATGAAAGACAACTCATGGGGTGCATTGATAAAAACAAGCTCAGCAATGTTTTTAAGTTTCTTGGCCAGTGATGCAGATCTTCCTTTAAAACCAGAGGCATTCTGTCGAAAACCATGCAAGCACAAGATTCTTAATTTTCTTGGGAGATCAGTACCTGCATTGTGGCATGAACAATGATGATGTTAAAATCAAGAGATCATGTTATGTGATGGTGATAAAAATGACTTAGTTGTTTGCAATTAGCATTATTACTTGTTAATATATTGGTAATTCTGAAAGCAAAATGAACCTAGTGAGACAGATACAGACCTTACCCTGTCCCTCATGCAGTTGATGTAAGAGTCCAGTATCTGAAGAGATGCAGTTCAGCTCACTTCCCGGCATTGTTTCTTTGGTCTTGCCATTTTCAATTGACGGAATTAAACTAATGGTTTTACCATGTTTCTGGCATAGCTCACAGATATAGACAGCTTCCTTCATCTGTTCATCCAAATAACAGAATTTACAAACAGGAACCAAGAAACGTAGAAACCAACAGCAGGATCAGAAGCCAAATAGTTTATAATCATTTAGAAACACAAACATAGATGAGAGATGAAAGTTCAGAAACTGACATTTGTTAGATTAATTCACTAGAAAAAAAAATGGAGATACCACAATATTGTTACATCTTCCAATGATCAAATTCAACATTAGAAGGAAGATGGGTAGTAATTACTGATACATACCTGACAACTATCACAGACCAAAACAAGCATTCTACAGTAAGAGCATCTGCAACGTGAAGAGTAGTCATCAAAGGAGATGCCACAAAGAAGGCAGGTTCCCAGAACATTTGTATCTGAGCTCCCAACAGAAATCCTGCAGTCATTATATAAAAATAGACGAATTAGAACATAGAAAATTGCCACATCATCCTTTAGAGTTCTTTGATTTATCTTTCCTATTCCCTTGACCCAGAAAGAGAATTCTACACTACCAAAAGTAAAGTCTGACTATAATGCATTTATAAAAGCTTTACAGACATGTGAATTTCAAGTGCTACATAACCTATGTTGACACAACAAAAAAAAATACACTGACACCTTATATAGCTTATAGAACATGGAGAGACTGAGAAATAGTATTATAGTACCGGTGATCAAACACAAAATTTTTTCCTTTAAAAAAGCCACCATCAGGGAATTGTTCCAAATAACGTTGTATTCCACCAAATAACTGCAACAGAGTTCGAATTACCAAAAACATATTAATTGTTGCCATGATCAATGACTGATCTAACTTTCTCAAAGCCATATTATCAAAATAAGCACATACTAAAATCCATCAATACTAAGAAGATCACCTGAGATACGTTTTCAAATCCAGCACCTTTCGACCTAATATAGGCTGATGCCATCTCACATCTGATTCCTCCGGTGCAATACCTAAAATGCAACCCAAATAAATGGAACTACAAATGAGTTAAGCTTAAAGGCTTGAAAACAATGATTATTTAAAATTTCAATCAAGCTGCAATGCTTTTGGAAAATGAAAGATAGACAGAAAGTGAACTCCAGGAAAAACACCCAGATCCAAATATGATCAATTTTCAAGTGAGAACTTACATGAGCACTTGTTTGCCTCGCAATTGTTCAGAATTATCATCTATCCAGGAGGGCAGATCGCTATACTGCCTGATTCCTGGATCCAAAGTTTCCACAGCAGACATATGGAACTTCCCAATTCTTGTTTCATATAAATTTCTTGCATCTAATAAAACAAGCCCTTCATTGGAAACCGGATCCTCTTTCTCTTCACATTGCTCTGCATAACATGGACAGAATCAGCCAACAAAATTTTCAATTCCAAATCACTTCCTAAATGAATAATAGAACAAAACTAAACGTTGAGAATAAAAAAAAAATAGAAAAGAAAGCAAAAGCACTAGTTACGTGCACTCTGAAGAATAGAATGGAACTCAACCGCAGAGAGATGTCTTCCAGCATTTGAAACATCAGGTAAAGATTTCAATAGCGGATGAGCGCTAAAAGTAACCAGTTCCTGCAAACAAAGACAGAATCATACGCTTAAAAAAAGAAATCCAACAAATTGGTAAAAACAGAAGAATTTAACTTAAAAAGTAGGAGCAAACCTCAACAATCCGAATAGAGAGAGAAGTGAAACCGCACTCCCGAGCAACTTTATCGTTCAAAGGATAATGAGAAGAAGCGAGCTTGAAATCAGTTCCTTCAAAGAAACTGATCGATTTCACCGCCGATATATGCTTCTCTAACGACGACAATGTACCACCAACCTAAACCAGACAAATAAATAAACAAACAAACAAAAAATTGAGGATTGATGAAGGAAGGAGATTGATTAGGGTAACAATAAATAATACAGTGACATTGACGCCGTTGGAAGAGAGGCGGACTCGGCCGAGGAGGGAGAGGGAGCTGCAATTGGACTGGTAAAAGGAGAGAAGGGAGTCAAGATCAGGAACTAGAGTGTACTTGTAATAGAGAAGCACGCCATATGGGTCTTGCTCTTGCTTCTGGTTGTCTGCCATTGTTGAAAATTAAGGAGATATCGAGCCGGCACAGTTGGAGCTGTGAATGAAGCGTGAAGTGAAGTAATAAACAAAAACAAATATATTATTACTAGAATAAAATTTTCAGAGAAACCCTAAAAATGTTGGTTGTATTTGGCTTCATCTCATCAACTGCTTGGCCATTGAGAACTATGGTCCTTGGTTTCAGCGTTGACCAAATGTTGTGTTCCTCTTCCCCAGTCCAAAAGCACAACATCAAAAGTATTTGGCCCAACTCAAAAAAAAAAGGGAAATTAATAAAAAATTGGCAAATAACTAAGAAAAATAAAAAAATTTATAAAAATACTGTATAAATAAGAAATTTATAAAAATAGTATATTTTTTATATATTTTTTATAGGTGATAAATATATGTTAAGTAAATTTTTAATATATGTCATAGAAATGTAAAAAAATTAAAAAATAGTATTTGTATAAACTCTAAAAAAAGAAAAAAAAATTAAAGAAAAATAGTATTTGATGAATTTCTCCAAAAATTTAGAGCTTAATACATTCATAGCCTGTTTTTTTGAGCAATAATAAGAAGTATATCCATTAAAATATAAGAGAGTACATGAAGCCTCTCAAACACACAGTACAAAAAACGAAGAATAAATTCAGCATTCCTCTTGGCTCTTAGTTAGCTGTAACTTAGAACACATAAATTCTACCCTCAAATACAATGGCGATGGATAAAAATCAAAAAGGCCTACAAATAAGAGAAGAAATAGAATCATGTACACGTTTACATGCCTCAACATAAGAGCAAAGACATGATAAAACCATTTCTCCAATCCAAGATCCCATACAATACTCAAATTTTAACACAATGACAGATGAGGGGAACGAAGAGCAAATCCACTCCTTCAGAGACCATTGAAGACACAGCTTAACTAGCACTTCAAAAAAAAGCTAGATTAATATGGCTTCCAAGAACACCATAAAATCCTCCTCCTCACCCACTGACCACCAAGGATTTTCAATTGGAGACAAAACTAAGCTCCAAGAAACACCCAAACCACAGTGAGAAGACAGAACTCCTTCTGAGATCTTCATAGAATCTTTACATCTCCAACAAAAAACAGACCAAAGACAAATCTTGACCACAAAAAAGTCCTCAACATCATAAGCATACATCCAAATAAGAGAGCATAGGGGTTTAGATTTTTGAAAATCTGAAAAAAGAGGGTTTTAAACTTAGATCTAATGGATAAACCACCAAAATCATAGAAGTGACTAAAGAAAAGCTAGAAAAAGCAGCAAAAAAGAGAGTAGAAAGAAGTAAAGGAAAGAGAGGTTAAAGGTAACCCTACGATTATGGCAAAGAAAACCAGATGGGAGACTAAAAGACTGAGAGAGACAGAGAAGCTTCTCGAGAGCTGGTTTTGTTGTTGAGTATATCCATAGCCTTTATATTTGATGCGATTAACCAATTTATAATACAATTTCTATCCTCACATGAACACAAAAACTTACAAGCAAAATACTTATAAACATCAAAATAACAAGCCTGCAAAATACTTATAAACACAAAAAAAAATAAGTTTGCCGAATTCATATTGCCACCTTATTTGCAAATCCACTATTCATCTCTTGAAAATTGCATGATAAGCATATCAAACTTTTTATGTCTCAAAATGATACATATCAGAAGATCAGTACATTATCCGAGAAAGAATCCACAATAAACATTTGGACAAATCTAAATTTCACATAATTAACTTCACATTAAAACAATCACAATGACAAATTTTCCTATGAATTATAGGAATAGAAAATCGAATTGAAACCTGCAAGCTGAAGCCTTTAGACACCTCTTTTAATAAATTCCACGAAAGAATTAAAAGGCCTATGTGCCAGACCAAAAACCCTGACCCTGACCCTTGCCAGCAACGAAAAATAAGAGTTTAAAATTCCAGGCGAATGGAACACCTAACAAGCTATAGATAGTAAACCCAACTCATCCCCCCACCACCCAAAACAACCCAAAAAAAAAAAATTAAAAAAACACACATCCTTATAACACCACATCACCCGAATTTGAAGCCCCCGGGGGGAGCATTAGGCTGGTTAGTGCCAAAATCAAATCCCTGCGGATTTCCATTCACACCGTCTTGAACATTCTGTTCCTCTTCTTCCTCGGCCCAGTATCTCTCCAAAATCTTCACAGCCTTCTCATAAATTTCATTGTTGTCATGGGTCTGCAGATTCTCAATTTTTTCCAATCCATCGCATTCATCGATCATTTGCGCATACAGATTAACTCCACCATTAGTTCCCATTTCCTTGTCAGCCTCACCCACCTTTAGAATGTTCTCTAACCCCTCTAGGCAAACTGTCACGATCCTGGGGTCTGGACATATTAGAAGGTCACATAGCGGTTTAATGCAACCTTGGTTCACTAGAAATCTGCAATAAAATTAGAAAGTGCCAGCGTAAGGTTTGGTTATGTGTTTAATCATGTGACATACGGTAGGTAGCAATAGCATGCTTCAGCCTATTCTATGACATATTGAAATTGAAATGCAACCTGTGATTGAACATAGAACAAAGAACTCAAGGCAAAAAATTTCGCATTTGATTTATAAGTTAATTACTTTCATCACTAAACTACATCATTTTTAATAGCCAACCATTAAGTGCCAGTTGTGTAATTTGGGCTTCTCTATGCACTATAACTAGGATCTATGAATTCCACGATGTTGGAAATTGGGAAAGGGTGCAAGAGATATTAAACAAACACACAGAGAAATCAAACCAAAACAGGGGAAAAAGCATACTGAATTTGTTCATGAGATCCTCCAGAGGTCGCATTTGATATAGCCCATGCAGCTTCCTTCTTAATGTCAAACTCCGCATGCTGAAGAAGGTGTACAAGAGGGAGAATAATGTTCGCCTCAATAACTGCCTGTTTCGCAAAAATGTAATAAAAAATTATGAAGAGTATTCCACGTAAGAAAAAGCATCTTTCACAGAGGAAGCAGCAACCATTTTCCCAGCCACATATTTATTGGCATCTTATATATTTTCCCCCAACACCTACTTTGACTGTTACTTCTCCAATATTTGAAGTTTCTCATACAAGACCATTTGGAGGGTTTAGTGTTCTATTTCATTGCATTAGAATAACCAAAGTTCCTTTAAACTAAAAGGTTACAAACAAAGAGAATATATGCTTCAAATACTAAAAGTGTAATCAGAACTGTTCATGTAAAACATAAAATTACAGCTCATAACCTCATTACCTGTATTTGAGCTCTATTTCCAGCTGTAATATTAGAGATAGTCCAACAAGCTTCTTTCTTGATACTTTTTTTGTGGTTTTGCATTAGCAGTTGGTAGAGGCATGGAAGAACTTGGTTGTCAATTACAAACTGAAAAACACTTGTGGGTTAATCAGCTGTTGTGAAAAGGAAAGAAAACGGAAAAACTTTTACATGTACCAACAAACAAAATTTTTACTTGAAAATGATTTACACACCAACACATGCACATGCACGACAAAGATATTTCTAATGACCATTTGTATTAGTTTAGCCATCCAAATAAAATCACATACTAAAACTTTTATCAAAACAAAAGACATTCAGTTATATCATTCCCCAATTTGTTCAAGAGTGTGTCAACCTCACAAAAGGAGCTCAATCAAACCCTCCATAAAAAGGCTACAAAAAGTCACATATATGAGTAGGAGAAGTACCTGGGTCTGAGTATCATCGCCAGTAACAATATTTCCAACTGTCCGGAGGGCAGGAATCAAAACTGTAGGCGACGGGTGACTGGCAGAATTAAACACGTTAAAATAGTATATCTTAGTTGGACACTGTAAAATCAGAATAGAACATGCACGCAGAAGACAGGAAAAAAAATTGTTCGTGTTATTGTAAAAATGGCACAATATGCTACTGTAAGATGATAGAAGAAAAGGAACATAAGTGAAAAACAACATTGGAAATGTGTATGGGACTTACAGTAAAAGTTCCACTAGTCTTTGACAGACACCAGCCTCAATCACAGCCTGAATTTTATCATTTGGACCATCTGAAAGATAAGAGAGGGCCCAGCAAGCATCTGTTAGAACCTCTTCATCATTCAAGTGGATTAGTTGCCTCAGAATTGGTAATGCAGGCTTCACCTGACGCAAATAGCATAAAAAGATTATAACCACAAACATTTTATATTGTGCCAATTATAAAAACTATCATTTAAAGTACATCATATTACATCATAAAAGATTATTCTATCAAGCTGATGAAGATCTCAAATTCTCTCCCAATTCTTACCTGATCAAATGGAGTCGGTGGCTTGCCACGACAAAAATTGGATAAAGTCCAGGTGGCATTCCGCAGCATAGATAGTTTTGAGTGTTCATTTAACTGAGCGAGTAATGGCACCAGAGCACCATGACCAAGAACAAGATCCCTGCAACTTGGAGAATCTCCTGCAACATTGCCCAAACCCCACACCGCCTAGTCAAGAAGTGGCAAGGTTAGGTTTGAAAATATCTTAGCATTAAGAAACAGAAGTTCTCAATATAATATATTTAAACAGGGATATGCAGAGGATGGAAAATGAAATTGAAATATAAAATATTTTTGAAAAAGAAAAAAAGAGGGAAAAACCAAAAGGTAATATGAGAATTTAACCGATTTTGGGGATGGGAAGAGAAAGTCTTGAATTGGGATGCAAGAGAACTATTCTGCAATATCAAGTTATACACGTGAAATATTATTATTTTCAAGATTATCTTAATTCTTGAAAGCCAAACAACTGAATTAGTAGCACCCTTAAGTTAAAAAGAAATTTCGCAATTGATGAGCTGGATGAGAACCTGTTCTCTGACATCATCGCTTGCAGAACCAAGAAGCTGCACAAACATGGGAACTGCACCATGCTCAATGACTACTCGTGTATGCTCTGATGTTCCAGATGCAACATTGGTCAGAGCCCATGCAGCCTCAAACTGCATATAGAGGCAAAGTTAATTTTTATGTAAGATTATAATAAGCAAGTCACTTCACAAGAAGAAATAAAGAATTAGTTCAAGCAGTTCATACTTGTAATTGGGGCAGATCATGCCTCCCAAGAAACTCTACAAATCTTGGAACAACCCCTGCTTTAATTACTTCATCAATTGGAGGACTGCGTTCTGCCGAGAGATAAAATGCGTCAACATTGAATAGGCATGCTTTTACATTAAATAATGTGGGTGTAAAAATTAGTGTATGTACCAATTGATAATAGCTTTCTGAACTGAGTGGTTGCTTCCAATTGCAAAGCAGGATCCTCAGACCATACTCCTTGAACCATAACAGGAATACTTTCCAACTGTTAGACAAGGCAAAACATGTAGAAGATAAATATTAAAACTGTAATTTTTTGCAGAACCACTAAATACTATCTAGCCATAGATAAAAATCAAAAGCAAGGTGGGGTATCCTTGTTCCAGTAACTGCACAGTATAGGACAAAATATAGTACAACAGCAAAAGGCTCGTCTTTCCTGACTTTGAGAACACAGTTAATTTCGCCAGGGACAAACACTATATTTTTTGTAAAAAATAGTCTAGTTTCAGTTACCAGTAATGGCCAAAACTATACTCTTTGCATTGAGAAAGACTATACTCTTGCATTGAGAAAGTTGAATATTCAGATGATCAAAAATAATTTCACTACTCTGAAATAAGCTATACCCATGAAAAATTTTGAACTCAAACACGTATCCGAATATTGAAAGCCTAAAAACTTAGATAGAGAGATACAAAATGTCTCATTTTCGATTAACCAAGCATTCCGCTAAATCTCAGATTTTACTTATCAAAAAGTCCTTCTCTAGTTGAACTTTCATCACCAATTTGTAAAATATCCAAAAAAAAAACTGATAAAAAAATCCCAACCAGGCCAATTAGTTCTAATAGATTGAATTGAGTTCCGATTCAAGTATTTCACATGACTTCCTCCTTTTAATTCCACAAATTGCAAGTTCCGCCATAAACAATTCAACGAACCAAAATTAAGATCTAGAAAATTAAAAAGAAAAAAAATGGAAATTATGTACTCGTTTTTCAACAGCAGCGGCATTTTGGGAAACATCCACCAAATTTTGCAAATTTTGGGACTGAAACAAAAGCCCTTCTCTTCGCTTCTTCAAAAGATTGTCTTCTCGCTTATTCTTTCTGATCTCCACCAAATTATCTTCTCTCCTCCTCCTCGCTTCGTCAGCATCCACACCCGTCTTGTAAGCTTTCTTCCTCACCTCGGTTCTGGTGCCAGGCCTCAAAGACATTTTTTTTTTCTTTCTTCTTCGATGTCTAATGCGTAATGTGTTCGACGAAATGCCACAAAGAGAAATGTGATCTGACAGACTTCAGAAGTTGGAAGTTGTGTATTGTGCTGAGTTTAGACCTTATACTTTGGGTTGGGTGGCGTGTAGGTTAGTTCTCTCGGCCCTTTTAAGTTCTCTGGATTCGGCCTTTTACCGGACAGCTCCACTTGCCCAATAAAATTAATCTATTTAAATAGATAAATAGGATTTCAAATTTTATAAATTTAAATTCAAAAAAATTTAAATTTAATCTTGATTTTTATTTATTTTGAGGGTAAGTATAATATTGATTATATTTTTAAATTTCAATCTATATCTTCTTCTTAGAAAAATATATAGAAAAATTGTGAGAGGCATCATCTTTTATGTAAATTTTATTAATTAAAATCAAACTTAAATTTTAAAAATTTCAATTAATACGTGATTGCTCATCATCTTAACATATTTTATACTAGTTTTTAAACATATTTTATTAGGGATTATATTTCTTCTATTAATTGCTTAATAAAATTTCTAATTTTCTTCTCAAAAAAATTATTATTAAAAAATTGAATATTTTTAATTATTTATTTATATAAAAGATAATAAAAAGTAATCTTATATTTTATGTGAATACAGAGAGAAAACCAACAATAATTCGAAAAGAGAATAAATGGATGAAAATAAAATGTATAATATTGTTGGTTGAAACATGCATTTGGTATATAATTGCTTATTTTACACCTTACTATTTAAACATCTATCATTCTTCATGAATTCATTATTATTATTGTTTTAAATCACAGCAAAATCGTTCTAGAGATGATCTCTCAATTTCTATTAGGATTGATATAGACAAATACAACAGGCAAGAAAATTGAATCTTATGATTTTATATTTTTTTTAGTTGTTTTGAGGGAAATTTATAAAAATAGCTTAATATATAAATAAAAATTGCATAAAAAAATTTTAAAAATATGATATAGGTGGAGTATATATTAAGTATATAAAGTTAAAAAAACAAAAAAAATATTATTGCAAATATAAAATTATAAATTTGTTAAAAATAGTATGAATAATGTTTTGAATAAAAATAGTATTTCTATAATATTTTTTAGTTTTAAATTATGAAAGGTTTGTTCAAAAGTTATTGGACGTCTTTAATCATTATTTTTTATGGGCATATATTACTTTTTTTAAGGAAAGAAAATTATATAAATTACTATTTTTTTTATTTCATTTATACTATATTTTAAAGGTTACTAAAAACTGTTTGTATTTTTATGACATATACTTAAAATCTACTTAACATTTACTTAAAATCTATTAAAAATATATCAAAATATATTTTTTTCTGTTTAAATCATCAAAATACATATTAAAATATATCAAAATATCTATTAAAAATATATCAAAAAATATATCATATTTTTATAATTCTTTTTATTTATATAGTATTTTTACAAATATTTTATTTGTATAGTATTTTTATAAATTTTTTATTTTTTTTCTGTTATTTTTGTAAATTTCCTAAAATAAAATGACAGGTAAGTTATGGCCCAATTAACAGCTAGTTGAAGGCCGAATTTGGCAAAAATCCCAAAGCAGCTGCTGACCCAAGACGCTACCGTTTAATCCATTTTAGTTTCTGTATTTTTTTTTCTTAATTTTTTGGTAATTTTTGCGAGATTTTAGGCACCAACTCAGTGGCACAGAATTACAGCCAATGACTAACTGTCAACCACTAAACTCCAATAGTCTTATCCTGTAATAAAATTGAATTTTTGTAATTTTGCCGACTATTCAAAAAATAATGTTAAATAAATTAAATTAATTTAAATTAAAAAAATTTATATATTAAATATATTAAAAAATAATTATTTTAATTTTATTAAAAAATAAAAATAAAATAATTATTTCTCTAATATATTTAATCCATAAATAATTTTTTAATTCAAATTAAATTAATATATATATATCATTTTTACTACTTGAAATATTAAAATTTTCCCTAAATCCTCAAATCCAAAAATTCAAATCACTTTATTTATAAATTCATCCTGAGGCCACGTGCTTGCAAATTTCAATCATAATCCTACAAATTTCCCCATACGATATGATCATCAAATTCAAATCTTGAATTTCAATTACTCAAAAATAATTAGTAATTTAACAAAAATAATTCAAATCACCAATAGACAAGGGAGAGAGAGAGCGATACTGGCAGGGAGGTGGCCCACGTCAGGATTACGGTGGTTCAGATTAGACTTTGCTTATACTTCTCTATGCTCATCGATCTTCCATTGGCCTGCTCAATTCATATCGTTCTTGTACTTATAGCGGGGCTCCAACCGGTGTACTAAGGCGGCCAGAGCTCAATTTCTCCATCGTTGACGACGTCGTTTGGAGCTTGATCAATGCATTTGAGTCTGTGGCTCTAGTATCCATGCTTTGTTTTTTCTTTCTTTTCTGTGGCTGCACTGTCCAAATCTAATCTTGTTTACTGAGTGAAATTATGGTGGAAGATAACATGATCGCCGGAGAGTTTGAAGGCGGAGTTGACGGGGTTTGCTAGATTTGGTAGCAGAGATGGAGGAGCACGTGGAGTTTGCTTTTATAGCTCTGTTGTTATTTTTCTTTTAAACAGTAGACGAATTTTGCAATGTTGAAAAATGCTGTCTGTGCTCTGAACTATGCAATTTAGGATATTTAGTATTAATATTTATAAATATCTGCTTGTTACGTTTCGTGCCAAAAGTTATTTAAAATTTGAAATTTTGATTTTATAAAATTAAATATAATAATCTAAACTCCGTATATAAAAGTAAAGGACAGTACTTCCAAATAAATTTTAAGATTACACATGTTTATGAAATAAACATATGTAATTACATATTTTAAAATCACTCGCGTATATAAAACTTTAAATATATATATAAATAAATACATACATTTTCTTAATGTTAAAAAATTGAAATTTATTTATAGATTTTATAACATATGATAATAAAACTTTATGGATAAAGTTATTAAATTCATAAACTAAATAATTAAGCTTGCAAAAATGAGGCTTTTTTTTATTTTATTTTTAATAAATTTTTTGACGACAAATAAAGTTTATGAAGTTTTTTGAAGAAGCAAAATCTATGAAGTTTTTAATTAGTTTGGCAAAAATAGTGGACCACTCAATTTGTTAGACCAAATTTCTAAAGATAAATAATGATTTATCTTATGTAAAATTATGAATATTAATAATTTGATTTTTTTTAATTAACTGTCAATGTAATCACATTTGTTGCGAGGTTTTATATATAAAAATAACATAATGGATACAACATTGACAGAATATGTATGAACTTTTTTTATGTAAAAAACTCGAGAACAGGTATTAATTGTGAATGAATAAGTCACAAATTTTGCAGTAGCTTTTTAGATATTGGAGGAAAATAAAAGAACAAATGGAGTAATAATTAATAAAAAAATATATTATGAGCTAATTGCTGACCTCAAAAGCATTTTTCCCCCTTTCGATGTCCAATGTGCAATGTGTTATAAAAATAATTAAGAGAAATGTGAAATGAGGAAGTTGGAATTTGGAAGTTGTGTGTTGTGTTGTGTTTAGACTTTAGATGGGTTGGGGATGTGATGTGGCCTGTAGGTTGGGTTTCTCGGCCTTTAATTTGTCTGGACCTTTCATTGGAGAGCTCCACTTGGTATTTTTCAAAAAAAAAGAAAATTAAAAATTAATCCATAAAAAGTTTAGTTCTAAAAATAATTTAAATAAAAAGTTTAGTTTTGATATTAAAATATGTACGCAAGTGAGAACTCACCGCTCGCAAGCATATGGAATTTTGGCGCATACTTATACTGCAAATATCAAGTAAATAAAAGTTAGCACATAACACACAGTGGCAAAATAAAAGGGTATAATTTTGTAAAATGAACCACATAGTCAATAACAATTTGTATTGAAAATAATATATTTAATTTTTCTTTTTTTTTTCATTCTTTTGCTTTTCCTATGTTTATTAATTCTCAATTTATTGTATTCTTTTTTCCCCTAATTCATATGTACTATTTTTTGAATTTAAAATAAATTCATGGTAATTAATTTATTAAAGTTTAACGCTAAAATTCATTTGCAAATAATTTTGTAAAAATATTTTATTTATATATCAAATAATTTTCATATTGTTTTAAATCATGTATAATATAATTTTTTTAATATAGAAAATGAATTTTACTAATTTTCCATTGCGATCCCTACCATGTTCCATAAGGAGGAGGGAATGCAAGCCAAAAATTCTACCTTATTTTTTTGAAAAATAATAAGTAATTTTCAAATTTTAGTTTTCTCCGATATTTTAAAAACTTATGATTTAAATTATTTGTTGGGTTTGGGTTCCCTCCTATGTGATAAAACCAGTATTTTCAGAACCGGACCGGTCATTGAACCGGTCTCCCTACTGGTTCACGGTCCGACCGGGTTGAAATGGTTGAACCGGGTTTTTAATTTTTTTATTTTAATATTTTATTAGGAAAATATATTTTTTAAGTGAAAAAAAAATAAAATTTTATTTGAAAAAAATAATTTATTTTAAAAAAAATAATTTTTCAACTGGTTTTTGGTCAAAACCGGCCGGTTTTGACTGGTTCAATTTAAAAACCCGGTTTTTAATCTATTTTGAAAAAATATGAAAATCGAACCGGACTGGCAGCCGGTTCCCGGTTTAACCGGTCCGGTTTTAATAACACTGGGTAAAACCCACATATTTTGTAGTCCACTTAAATTAGTCCATTGGGGCTATTTTTGTCATTTTCAAAAACACACCAACAGCTAATATGAGGGCTGGTCGTGTATGGTTGATTGTATTCTTCATTTTTCATTTTGAAAGAAAAAGAAAAGAGAGAAAGAGGAGAGAAGAGCTCAGTTTTTAGGTCTTTCGCCAGTCTGCTTGATTTGCAAATCCGACGGTGATTTTGTGTCTGATCAGGCTGATTTTTGGAGGACAGTTAGAAGACATCTTGTTCTTGCTGGACAGTGGAGATCTGGTTTGAAGTTCTGGAAGTGGAGGTTCTTCCTCAAACTCTTTGCTGCCCTGTTTTGATTCCAGCAGAGTCGTGTTTCACCATTCTGAACTGATGGACAGTCATCCTTTGTCCAATTGAACTGATTTTTGGTGAGCAAGTTCCTGACTCATGGTTCTTCATTCTGAACGGTGGAGATGTATTTTGGAGGTCTGAAAGGTTAGGTTCTACTGCCCAACTTTGAGTTGTTTTGAGCTGTTCTGTTTTACTTTCCAGCAGTTTCGTGTTTTACCATTTTCAACGGATGGACAGTCATCCTTTGTCCAATTGATCTGAAATTTGGTGGGCATATTTATGACTCATTGTTCTTGATTCTGAACGGTGGAGATTGTATTTGGAAGGTGGAAACATTTTCGTTTTGGCTCATTTCAGTAGCACTAGAAACAGATTACTCCATTTGTGTATTTTCTACTTGTTTATGGTTGTATGTGGTTGAGCCCCTTATTTTCAGTGATTGAGGGCTACTGAATTTGTAAGACAACATTTTTTATAGTTGATTTGTTTGCTTGGATCAGCGAAGAGATCCCGTGGTTTTTTATCCTTCACACCGAAGGAGTTTTTTGCCGCGTTAAAGAAATTCGGTGTTATTGTGTTGAATGATTTTATTTGTGTATTGTGGCAGCATATTGATTTATATTGTTGCTGGAAATTTTATTCATTTATCCCCTAATAGATTCATGCAAGTGGGAAAGATTTATGATTAGTGTGTTGTGATCATTGCCTTCCCATCATTATTATGTTAAGAATTTTTAATATATAAAAGGATGAGGTAGATATGACATGAGTGTAGAATAAATATATTTATTTGAACACAAAGTATGTGACTTATCTATTCACAATCAATACTTCTTCACAAGTTTTTTACATTAAAAAATTCATATAAATTTTGCCAATATGTTGTATCTAATATGGTTTATTTATATATAAAATAATGCAAAATAGTAATAATAATAATAATAATAATAAAAAAGTTGTTTTTTTTATCATTGGCATGGGCAAACATGCAAATTAACTATTATTTTTTAAAAAAAAGAAATTAAATATATTTGGATGTAGTTATAAGTTCCGTAAAATAATAGAATTAAATAATATTCTAAAAAAATTATAAATATATAAATTTATCTATTTGTGTATGTATTTGTATATGTATGTATGTAATAAATTACTTATAATAAGCTAAATTCCATATAAAAAAAAGGATAGTAATTCCAAATAAATTTTGAAATTACATATGTTTATGAAATAATTCATAAACATATGTAATTACATGTTTTAAAATCACTCGCGTATATAAAATTTTAATAATATACATATATACATTCATTTTTTTAATGTTAAAAAATTGAAATTTATTTATAGATTTTATTAAATTTAATTATGATTTTATACCATATGATAATACAATTTTACAGATAAAGTTATGAAATTCATAATAAAAATAATCTAAATAATTAAGCTTGCAAAAATGAGGCTTCTTTATTTTATTTTTAATAATTTTTTTGACTAATAAAGGATAGACGAAGAAAAATCTATGAACTTTTCAATTAGTTTAGCAAAAATAATGGACCACTCATTTAGTTAGACCAATTTTCAAAAGATAAATAATAATGTATCTTATGTAAATTTATGAATATTAATAATTTAATTTTTGAATAAACTATCAAATATAATCACATTTTTGCGAGGTTTTTATATATAAAAATATCATACTAGATAAAATATTAGCAAAATATGTACGAACTTTTTATGCAAAAAACTTGAGAACAAGTATTAATTGCGAATGAATAAGTCACAAACTTTTTGTAAAAAATTGAGATATTATTAAATTAATACCATAATAATTTACATATTATTTATTTTAATGAAATTGGAGAGAAAATAAAGTAAAAGAAATAAAATTTTCCTCAATTCATATTGTTTGAATGTTTAATTGAGAAAATAAATATAATTTCACTAAAAAATAAATTTTCTTAAATGATCAAAATAATTTTTTATTTAAATAGTGAAAAAAAGGAAAATAAGAGAAAAAAATTATGTATTATATAAAATATTATTTATGTCCTTATTTTATTTTTATCTTAATTTAATGGATAATGATAAAATTATAAAAATTTATTTATTTATTTAAATTATGAATGAGAAATTACAATTCCGTTATTATTCAATTAAAGTCATTAAATATATTAAAATAAATTTATTTTATTTTATATCTATTTTTTTATTAAAATAAATTTAATTTCGCTTGAGCAAATTAGTTTCAAAACAAAGCATTGATGTTGTATTGAGATATTGGAGGAAAATAAAAGAACAAAGGAAGTAGATAATAAATAAAAATAACAAAAAAAATTATGAGCCAGTTTCTGGATACAATCCCATTAAAGTTGATGCATATGCCATGCTCAATCATCCACCTCGGCTATTATTGTGTGGCTTTCTCACATCCACTAATTGTTGCAGGGAAGATTGTTACTGTTTTCCTATTGATTAATCCAACCAAAATTATATGTATATATATATATATATACTCCTCCCATCCAAAAATAATTCTCTTTTTTATTTTACACTATTTTAAAAAATTAATTATATTAATTAATTATAATTTTTTCTAATTTTTTGTTCATATATATCTCTAATTAAACATGTTAGTTTGATATACCATTATCTAGTAAATTTAAAAAAATTTAATTATAAAATTGAATATAAAAGAAAGATAGAGATTATCATTTTAGGACACTACAAAAAATATGTATTATTATTTTGAAACGGATGAAGTAATATTTAATAATTATATCAATGGATATTAATTAAAATATTACATGGAAATGTAAGCAAATAAGTATTAATATTTATTGAATATTAATATTTAAAATATAAAATAGATGTAAAATAAAGAATATAGTGAAAATTTTATGTGAATGGAATCAATGCTAAGATCAATTGGATTTCACCCCCACGGTTTAAGAAAAAAGGGAAAAAATATACTGTTTTTTGGTTGGATTTTGCTAAACAAATCATCAAAGTATAAATGAAAAAATAATAAAATAATAAAAAATTATAATTCATTAATTATCTTTTCATATTTTCTTATTCTATAATATTCCAAGAAAATATATATGATTCTATTATATAAGTTTTATTTTTAATAAAATTGTTTATGCGTCAAAAAAAAATTTTAAATTCTATACATTGAAAATTTTTAGACTTGAATATGAATAAAATAAATTCTATCAACAGTTTTGAATATGAATATAATAAATTCTATGAACATTAATGAAATTCGTTATAAATTTCACAATTATTAAAATTAAAATTTTGACAAAATGTCAGTATTTATATTAATATTTTAGTAAATTACAACATGTTTAATTTAATTCTATTTTTTTTCAAGCACACATTAGATTTAATTAAATTATATATTTTAAAGTGACAATACCAAACATGAAATCAAATACAAACCACCAATTTAGTAATTTTTTATAATTTTATAATTTTATTTTTTAAAAATATCAAAACTAAAATTTTTAAAAACCAAATATATATTAATAAATAATTTTTTTTCATATTCAAAACATATTATAATCTTAAAAATATCATCAAATTAAATAAAAATATTTTTATTTAATTACACCATATCATACTGTGTTTTTAAATATAATAAATATTATTTATAGTATTATAAATATAATACCATATATTATTAAATTATAATATAAATTATCCAAATAAAGTCTAAGGGCCTTTTTCAAATTTACTAAAAATATCTCTTGATTAAATGATAAAAATATCCCTAGTAAAAGAAAATTAATGAGTATAGGGCGTAAGTTTCCCTGTAATTTCTTGTAGCATTAGTGAGTCCAGGCCCAACTGAGATATGGGCTTCATTAGGGTACATTTAGTTTAAAACAGCCCAAACATGAAAGTGGAAGCGACCGCAATTACTACAGAGAGCAAAGGTCTCCATCAACGGCAAGCTTCGACTATTCAACTGCCAATGCGGTGCTCACGTTTTTGCTCGTATTATGAAATTAATATATAGAAATTATGAAAGAAATTACACTATATATTATATTTTAAATTTTATTATTTTTATTTTAAATTTTTTATTATTTTATTATTTACTTTTTAATGTTTTGATTTTTTAAAACCATGATGTTGTTATATAAAGCATTGTGTTTTTTTTTGTTGATTATGATCTTCAACACAATGTTATTATATAAAATATTGTGTTAAAGAATCTATTGTGAATATAATTTTATATATGTAATGCTTTAGTATAATTCGGTTGCTATGTATTTGATGTTGGTCATGGCATTCTATTTTAATTAAAGAACGTGGTATGGTATTGGATGTTTTTTATGTTGAAAAACGTGTCTATAAAAGAAAAAATAGTTTGAATATGTTTTAAAAAATTTAATAAATAAAATATATAAAACTCGGTTTAAAAATATACATGTAGCATGCATGCAAAGCTTAAAACTATTGTTACTAGCAAAAAAAAATTTCTTATAAAATATATTGACCGAGGATGGTAAATTGAAAATAATTAGTATAATTTATATTGAAAATCATTATAATTGGAAATGATTTTTTGTTTTAAATATATTGAGTGAGTTTTAAATATATTGAGTGAATATTATTTTATTTTTTAATGTTTCTCACTCCATATGTTTGATAAAATACTTTAAAGAAATAATTTTTCAATTTTTTTAGATTTTCAGTAAATTTAACAAATTATATTAATTTATATGTTAGTATATTTTACAAATAAATAACTAAAAAATAACAATATATATGGAGGTATATATGGGTATAACAGCTCCATAGTAATATTTGTTTCTCAAGATAATAAGCATATATATATATATATATACTTTCATATACTAAGATATTACAAATATATATTGATCTTTTTTTAAAGACAATAGATATATATAGTTATAATTAATATATATCTAAATATAATAATATATAAAAACTGCATATTGTTATTCTTTCTTCAAGACAACAAATATATATAGATATATACCACATATACCTTCATATACTAAGCTATTGCAATTGCATGCATTCTGACATTATTTTTTGAAAGATAATAGATATATGTAGTTATAATTGTTATATACCTATAAATACTAAAATATAAAAGATGCATATTGATATTATTTCTCTAAGATAATAGATATATGTATGTATATGTTATATATACTTTTATAGACAAAAAATATATGTGGGTATATATTATATATATGTTAACTAAAAAATATCACTTTTATAAATTTATGTTCCATGTATTTATGGTATATGTATATATATATTATATATACTTTCATATAATAAGATATTATAATTGCATATTAATATTTTTTAAAGATAATAAATATATGTAGTTAAATTTATTGTATACCTATAAAATTTTTATTTTTATTATTTTATTTCAAAAATATTTATTTTTAAATTTTTAATTTTAAAAATATTCCTTTTTACAAATATTTTTGATATACATTTAGTTTACTAATGATATACTATATTTTTAAACATATACATTAAATATGTATTTAATATATTAAAAATAAGATAATTAAAAAATTAAAAATAATGTCATATAATGTAATATCTTTTAGTAAAGATTCTTCATCTCCTTTTAGTAAAATAACCAAATCCAACAAATTTAAAAAGAATTTTGCATAAATAATATTTGAAATTGAACCTACAAAATATTTCTCAAGTGAATTAATGTCATCTATAGACTTGCAAACATTATATGGTGTCCAAAGATTAGACACATATACACGGATTTTTGAAGCAGAGGAATATAAAATTTTCAATTTATTTCAAAGTGTATGGGATCCATTTCGGTATTTTTGTAAATAAAAATGGCATATACCGTAAAATTAAAAAAAATTATCAATCGTAAATTTAAAAAGAGAATTAGTTTTTAAGTTATTTTTGTAATTATCCCGAATATTGTAATTTTTAATTTGATGAGGCCTAAATTAAAATTATGAAAAATATAGTATATAGATGGTTTTTAGGATTATGGTCCAAACTCTCCAATCCAACAATATATATAATCTTAATTTTCTTTAAAATCTTTTCTGCAAAGAAAATACAATAGCTTTCAATAAGGTTTTTAGGATTATGGTCCAAACTCTCCAATCCAACAATATATATAATCTTAATTTTCTTTAAAATCTTTTCTGCAAAGAAAATACAATAGCTTTCAATAAAATCAATTACCACATGAATCAAGGTATGTTTCGATTTATTCTTTTAAAAAAAAATCAAATATGCCTAACATAAGCAATCATCAAGATTTTACGATATATTAAAACCCCTTTTTCCATTTGAATCAATTTATTTTTCCATTGGATTTTCCATTTCTTTTTTTATACTTTAGCTGCTCATTCGTTATTTGACTAATTTTCTCCAATCATTTTTTTTGTATTTCGCAGATTATTTTTCTGATGAGGATGTTGAACCTCATAAAATATATGAAAATTATGATTGACAGAAAAAAAGAAAGCGATGTATGTTTTTTTTTTCTTATACTTACTCTTATTGTAACCAAGAAATTCATGGTTTAGCTGCTTAAAAAAATTAGATTTTTTTTTTGTTGCATTTCATATAGCAAATAATGGCTAAAATATAGATGTAAATCCTACTCACAATTTACGTGTATATTTCAATTGTTATGTTTGTTGATTTTATGAATGTGCAGGGGATTTGACATAGACATAGATATTAGTACAACTTCTTGTTGTAAAATATCATTGAAGGTGCCTCAGAAGTATACTCCTGAAACTGAGTTTGCTATCAACGAATATAACAAACAACGGGTTCTTTGTTCAGTGCTTCATGTTCTTTCTGAAATCTATAAAATTTTCAATCTAATATCGATATCTTCTTCTCTCATAATGCAAATTTGAAATTAGTGGAGATTGAAAAGGTTAATGAAGAAGTTGTAGGAGGTTTCATGTACTATATCACCTTTAAGGCCAAGGATAAGTGCAGTAATGATAATGCAATTAACATATTTCAAGCTAAAATCTACTCATCAACTGGGCCGAATCGTCCTGATGAGGTTATATTATTTAGGTTGAAGTCTCAGAATATTTATATTGCTCGACTCTAATTTGTTTTTATTCATAGTGAATTTAGGTTGGTTTATAACCTCTGAGTCGTAAGATATTGACATAAAATTTAATTTAGAGAAACTTTTATGTATTAGAAAGGATTCGTTTCTGTTTTGTTCTTGTTTGACAAAATATTGGCTCAATTTAGTTTTATAATATATATGGTGTCTCTCGCTAACAACTGAATATAGTAACAGTATTTTCATGAAATCTTTATCAATGATGATGGGCACATTTTCAACAGTGGTAGTTCTGATTAAGCTTTGTATTAATTGCATCTGGGAACAGTCTTTTAATGCTTTTCTGCTTAATTTTTTCTAAATATTTTTGAATTCTGCTGAATTATATGTACATTAATTTATCGTTTATCCAATTTCTGTATATAGTTATTTTCTTAAATTATTGTTTATTATCTTTTAAGCAACAATATAGAATACATGCCATGGGATAAATAATAATAATTATCTTAATACTAATGCATAAATTGAAAGTGAAAATTTTAATGGGGGCGAGGGAGTATATAAAATCATCATATAAAATGAACCAAGTGTTAAAAGAAAGTAAATATTATTTTAAAATTATTTAATTAGTTTAAAATAATTGAATTAAAAACTATTTTAAATAATAAATTAAACATTGTAATTTTATAATCTTATATTAAATATGGTAAATAATTAAATTTTTATACAATTTAAATTATATTATTTATTTTATTCAATATTTAAAATACTTATACTTACATTTTTAATTTTATCAAAGTCTCTTTTTCTAATCACAAAAGGTAAGTTTAAAATAATTAAATAAAATAAAAATCCTAACAAAGAAATGGCATTATTGGTAATTAATGTGAACATTGTTATTATCTTTCAATTAAAAACTTTTCTACTTTCGCCCTTACTTCATTTTACCTATAAATTTTAGGTTTTTCTAGCATTTTAGCACACTGCCATTTTTTTTTTCTTTTCACAACGATGTGGTTTTTAAATTTCTCAAAATTGGAACTCTAGTTAGAGTAAAATTTGTCCATGACTAGGGTTTATTTATTTATTTTTAATTATTCAGTTTCCTAAAATTAATCTGAATTCATTTTTAATTGCGAAAATCATCCATGGCGGCCATGAGACATCTTTCAGGTATTTTGATATATTGGAAATATTTTCTGTTTGAATCATTTATTTTTTCAGTGGATTCTCAATTTTTCTTTTGTACTTTAGTTGTTTGCTATTTAATATAGTTTCTCTAATTATTTTTTGTATTGTACATGTAATATGCATGTAATATATTCAGGGTTTTGACATAGAAATTGGTACTTGTAGTATGTCTGCAAGTTCTATAAATCCAGTGAAGGCGCCTGAAAAGTTTACTATTGAGACTGAGTTTGCTATCAGCGAATACAACAAACAGCAAGTATTTTATTTTTTAATTAATTACATGGGACACTTAGAATTCGAACTCGACGTTCCTTGCCAGCAAACATTTAGAGTTTCATGTTTTTTATGAAATTTACAAAATTTTTCAATCTAATATTGATATCTTTTACACTCTTGGATGCAAATTTGGAGTTAGTGGAGATTGAAAAGGTTAATAGAGGAGGTTTCGACAATTATATCACCTTTACGGCCAAAGATAAATACAATGACGGTGATGCAACTAAAATATTTCAAACTAAAGTCTACGAGACACATAATCGAGAATATGGAGCTTGGATGTTTAGGTTGAAGCCTCTGAATGTTTCACAATAATAAATTTGAAATGATAATTTATGTTTATTTACGTGCCATCATCAATGTTTGAAGGCTTAATACTTAAATGGCTTCCTGTATTTGTGTTTTTTTATCACTTTATTCTCTGAACTCTTCGATTAATCACTTTAACTTGTGAACTCATTTTTTTTTTCATTTATACTATTGCCCCTTTTGTGCAGATAAACAAACAAAACTTAATAAGTGAAATGCATGCACGGCCTAACATATTTTGTTAATTTATTTTAATTTATTATGTTTTTAATTTTTATTCAGCCATTTTCACCGTTTCAAGCCAAGAACATTGAAGAAACCTCCGGCAACTGGAGGAGTAAAGAAACCTCACCATTTCACTGTTTCAGGCTTAGAAATCAGCTCCGGCAACCAAAGCCTCACCTTTTCTCAAGATTTTAAAATCCATTCTTTTTCCTCCATTCAACGAATCTGTCAAAAATCATCTCCAAATCACCAAATTTCACAGAGCACCAAAATTCATCTCCAAATTCCCTCTCTGTGTTTTCTCATGCAGCACCATTCGATCACCTTCTTTCTCCGCTCCAAAACCCATTCTTTTTTTCTCCATTCAATGAATCTTTCAAAACCCACTTCCAATGTAGAGCTGTTGTAACCCATTTTAAAAATCCTCTAACTCAGTTTCCAGAAATTGCTAAATATTCCATAAACACCCATTTCCCATACTTAGATAGGATTTTTCCAGAGAAAATTTTTTCACACAGATACAGGTGACGAAGATTGAGCATGTGGCTGACCGCCAAGGGCAAGTCGCTGGTCATATTATTGTTATACAAGTCAAGAACCAGTAAATTTTTTTTAACATAGAAAGTTGAGTAGGGAAAGTGCCATTAAAAACATTGATATAAAGATTAAGAAAGTGGAGGTAAAAAATGGCAGAGAGTTGAGAAGGGTGGGATAAGACAAGAGAATTGGTTAGCAGCAACGGTGAGGTTTTGAAGGTAACAGAGGTGGGCTATGTCTCTAAAAAGGTCAAGAGAAGTGAAATTAAAAATAATTTAATTAATTTAATAAATATTTTAATATAATTAATTTTTAATAAAATAAAGGATATGAATTAGAGAAAATTAAATTAAATTAATTTTTAATTATTTTAATAGAATAGTATAAAATAAAATTAACTCATATTATTAGTTTTTAATAAATTTAAATATGATTAGTTTTTAATATTATGTTCTATTGGAATTAAAGCTATAATGGGTATTATTATCATTCTATTGTAACTATATTCATTTAAATGTAGAAATAATATTATTGTAATTTTATAATAAATATAGCAGGTTTTAATAAATTTATGCACTTTAAAAGAGTGTATATATACACACTGCCGTCTCAAAAACAAAGGGCTATTTGCTATTGAAATTATTAAGTTGAAAGGATAAATTGGTTATTGGAAGAGTACATGTGACAAATTAATAAAAACATATAAATACAAAATACTATAGATGTATTAAGCCTATGTTGAAACTTGGAAATACAATCTGTTCATGCCATTAAAGAACATTATTTTCTGTTTCCTCTCTATACATGTATCCTCATCTTAAAATCTGTTACTCTTATCATCCTCAGTGATTTGATTGAAAAGTTGAGAAAACTAAAATTATCATCGTTGTTTATAAGTGGAATGCTGAGATCTTGTCAATGTAACCTATTGATTTGCTTACTATGCGTTTAATTCAGTTAAGTATTATAACATAGGGAAGAAAGAATTGAAATTTAATATTTTAAGGGAGAGTGAATTTATCTATATTTGACTTGAAATACAATATATCAGTTTTTTTTTAAAAAAAATTTCTTATATATATCTACTTAATATATATATATATATATATATATATATTTAAGATAAATACATTTTGGCCCCTCCTAATTTTAAAAATTACAAATTTAATTTAACAATAGATAAGTTGAAATAATAAAATAAATAAAATATAGACATTTTGTGGTAAAAAAATTCATTCTATCAATGCAATCATAGCGGTTACACATTATTAATTAAATTAATTTTTTTTTCATTTTTTTCATTTCCTTTTGTTGTCTCATTTCTTTCATTGTCCTTGTTTTTTTTTTATCAAATTTAAAAATATTTCTTGAAGAAAATAAGATTATTGGCATTTGCAAACATACAAATTAACTATTATTAATTTTTTAAAATTATATATATCAAATCACAGAAAAAATAAAAAAAGGCCCTATCATATTAAGATTTTTAAGAAATTAACTGGTCATTAATGTCTCTGAATTTTTTAGTTTTTATTATTCATAAATGTTAGTTTATCTTAATAAAATCTCTAACTTCATTTTTCAATCGAAAAATAATTACATAAATTTCAGTTTTTATCTAAAGTATCATTTCATATAAAATCAAGCAATTGTTTTTAATATTTGTTATTGAAAAAAAATTGTACATAATGATTCATTACGAAATAATATTTTAATAATAACATTAAAAAATATAGAAAAATTTATAAAAATAACTGATAAAAGTAAAAAAATTTTAAAAAAATTCTGTATAAATAAAAAATTTATAAAAATATTTTACAAATAAATAATTAACAAAAATAGGATATAATTTTAGTATATTTTTAATAGATGTTAGAAGATTTTTATATATATCATAAAAATATAAGAAAAATATTATTTTTTAAATTAAAAATAATAAAAATGAAATTTTGAAAAATAGTATTTCTGTAATTTCCTCAAAAATATGTAAATGAAAAAAAAATATCACTGTTAAATGACAAAAATATCCTAAGTAAAAAAGAAAAATTTTGATAAAACTTAGTAAAGGGTAAGCTTTCCCCGTAATTTCCCTTAACATTAATGAGTCCCGGCCCAACTCAGTGTGGGCTCCATTTGGGTCCATTTAGTTTAAACAGCCCAAAGATGAAAGTGGAAACGACGGCATTTCTAATAACCTTGATAGAGCCTAACTATAAAATCAGCCCAATCATAATTTCTGATATAATTTATAATATTTTAAAAATAATTTTTATTTTTAAATCAAAATTTATATTTAGCCTGGTATTATGAAATTAATACCGTATCAACGACGAGTTTCGACTATTTAACTTCCGGCAGAAAACCATATTGTAATTTTTAATAACAAATAAATATGTAAACATGTTATTTTAAAATATGTGCTATTTATGTGTTACCTAATATATTATTCAGTCTTAGAGTATTGTGTTTGGTGACATGACTATGAGATTATTCTCATTATTTATTTTTGGAGCTAGACGCTGGACGTCACTGATATATGATTTGCCTTCGAGTTAAACGTTGGACGTCATCATGATATGTCTTCGGTCTAGACATAGTGTGTCACTTGTATTATCTTCGGATAGGACACTGAGTATCAAAATAAACTAAAATAACAACTCTGAGATTTAAATATTATATAAGGTTAATTAGGCCCAATGTTTGCATATATGTTTATGTATATATATATATATATTTGTGCTGTGAATAATAGTATAAGATAATTTAACTGTGATAAAATAAAATATGTGAGATAAATTGATGGTATGATTTATATGTTAGATATGGAATAAAAGTTAACGAAAGTTTTATAAAAATATCGTAAATGTATAATTTGAGAAAAAAAATAATAAATGTGGGTATAATTTATATTATTATTTTATAAAAGAATATATATATATATATGTACCACTCAGCTTTCGAGTTTAGAGCGATAGTGTGTATCGCGCAGGTATTAGATGTGTAGACCAGGATGAGTCGGTGAGTAATTGAGACTTGAAGATGTAGGTGTCATAAGACTAATATTAATAGTGTTGTATTCGTAGATATATTTGTGAACTGTAGAGTTGAAATTTTATATAAAAATTATGTTTGAAAATAATATTTTATATGTAAATATAAATTGTAAGATGTTATAAGTATATTTTATAGCTACGTTTTTATAAAAGTATTGTATAAGTATTTAAAGTATTTTATATGTATGGTTGTGAAATTTCTTGATGTTAATAGTTGGAAAAATAAAAATGGATGAACAATATTTTTGAAAGTATTTTTCAAACTGCGGATTAAGTATTTAATATTTGACAAATACTAAAATTTTAGATAAAATTTTGACAAATTTTTTTATAAATTTTTATTAACATTTTTTATTTTAAATATTTAATTATTAATGTGTACATTAATTTATTTAATAAGATTATGATTTAAGAAATAAATTATTAATTTTTTTCTTATAATTTTAATAAAAATTTTAACGATTATATTTATAATATTTTTATATTATATATATATATATTTTACTATATAAAATACAAGAGTATTATATTTTTCTCTCTAAATTATGAGAAGATGTCCTCGTTGCTCTCAAGATCTCTGTCACAACAATCCGGGGATGCAGATTCATAATGTAATCACCAACTAATAATTCATCTGCAATAGGGTGAGAGTAATAGATATAAATAATTATCCATAAATACTTGTACCATTAAATTCATGGCCTTCGAATGTATGCTACAGGGGCAAATAATTAATCAAAATTTTTTTTTATCGATATTTCATTTTTTTTTCTTTCTTCTTCTTATTCGATATTTCATTTGAGATTTATTATTTATTTCATTTAAATCTTCAAGTAAATGGAAAAAAAAGAAGAAAAAATAAAATTACAGATTCGACTGTGTAAATAGTGTTTCGTCTATTGTTCAGCACATATGCCATGATCAACCATCAACCTCAGCCACACAATGACTCAGTCAAAATCACTACTTGTTAAATTAAATCACTAGTTAAAACAATGTTTATTATTTAGTATATATTAATTAAAATATTACATATATCAAATATAAGTAAATAAAATAAATAAATTCAATAAGTCATATCTCACTTTTTTCACTAATCACACTTTCAACCTTAATTAGAGTATATACAATGTGTTTTTATTTTTATAATATGCTAAATTTTAAAATAGAACATATACAAACTCACATTTTAAAGTACTATTATTGAGTATACTTCTAATTTATTATTTATGGAAATTATAAATTATTTTTAAGAAAATAGAATAAATATTTAATTAAAAAAATCTCCCTCGCATCATTCATTATCTATAAATTTATGAATATTTACCATATTTCATGACGATGACCAGATAAGCCTATTAAATGTCATTCTGCAAAAATAGTTTAAATACATTAAAATGTATGATTTTAAACAAATTATAAATCAAACAGCTAATTAATATATACTAATATTTTTTTTTCACTTTTTTTAAGCTTTCATGCATCATAAATCTAGCAATTAGGGGCTAAGATTTCAAGAATCTATCCTTCTACATACTAAAATTCTATATGTTAAGCAAAACTAGTAATTAGCTATGATAATTTAAATCATTTTCATAATTAAGTTTAGTTTACACCAATATCTTAAAAAGATAACCAGTAAATTATTATGTCAAGAATTTTTAATACATAAAAAAATAAGATAGATAATAATATGAATATATATAATAAATATTTTTTTTGGAACAAAAGTATGTGACCTACTTGTTCACAATTAGTACTTCTCAAGTTTTTTACATAAAAAAAAAATTCATATAAAATTTCCCAACATGCTGTATCTAATATGGTTATTTTATATATAAAACCAAGCAATAAATAAATAAATAAATAAAATTCTTTTTTATCATTGGAAATTACAAAAATAAAAATTTTATATCAGTTTTCCGCACTCGTGTGGAAAAATACTTATTAACTTTGATTTGTACATGAGTAAATGATGTGCACTTTTTTTTTTCAATAAGTTAATTTATTAAAAAAATATTATCTAATCTGCAAAAAAAATGACAATATAATATCCTTTTATACTTTGAAAATAATGTAACAATATGAAAATACATATACGTACATTTTAAAGAATGTATATTAGATTTGGCAGTGTCTGATTATTATTGTGACATTCATCACTTGCGTTAGAATTTTAGCGATTGAATCATGAAATGGTCTCTTAATGCTTGTGTACAAATTTTTGTGAACGCAGTTAACTTGTACATTGAGGCACAACCTAACAATAAATACACATTCTCTTGCACAATCTTGCACAATTGACTCAGAACCGATCCCCTCCATATATAATAAAAACTGAAAAAGAACCATCGTCCAACTTAGATGTTAGTTAAGTGCATAAATGTATGTTTTGAAAATATGCATATTAGATATACTAATTCTATTCTTGAAGAGGGTAAGATGTTGATCACCAAATTCAACATAAAACATAATCCACTCAAACTATCCAAAAGAAATTGACAAAAGCAACACAAAACAATACATGCCATGAGATTAACTCTTGGAAATCTCAGATCTACATGGCAATAATGTCAATCAGTTGAGTTGCTGCAAACAAACATCCGGTCATCTTCAAACGACAAGTAACAAAGTCGATTATTTCACTTTCACAAGGTCAGCTCTAGGCCTCCAGAGGCCCGCCCTGTACTTGTGGACATGGTTTAATATTAACTTCCTCTGCAAAACAAAAATCAAATAGTAGAATTAAAAAATCTTAGTTATTTGATTCAAATTGCTTCAATTTCCACACAAAAATGAATGTCCATGAAGTAAAAGAAAGCAACATGCCTCCTATTGCGATTTTTCAGAGCCTTCCAAATCAAAACGCAGATTGCTAAAGGAATGTCATTTTGAAGAATATTACATCAAAATTATCAAATTTAACAAAGTTGTAATCTTATTACAAGTGCAATAAATATTGCAACCTTTCCATCTGCAAGTTTACAATTGAACAAGGTGACTAAAGCTTTTAAGCAATATTAATGAAAAAACCAGTTGCGGCAAGAAACCAGGAAAATGCATATGTGTTGGGCTCAAACTTACATTCGAGCGCATGGTTCAATTTCTACAACCTAATCTGTTGTCAGCTGATAAACCTCACAACAACACATTTTAGGCTCGACAACACTAAATATTTCATATTACGAGGAAATTTGCTATTTTACAAGAATTAAGAGCATCATTTCATAACCCACCAAATTTAGAAAATGAACTTGGATGTGATATGAGGATGGAGGTCACTAAATGACTAGACAAAAATTTCATCCATGCATCTTCTATCTAGAAACAAGGAAAGAAAATGAAGCAGAAAGTATGAGGCATGAATTAAACTTGACTCGAGGGCCGAGCTCAAAAGGAATCACCAGTAAGATTGTGATGTCCTGATCTTGATCCTAATCTTAAAATTTTCCATAAATGGAATAAAAAAGTTTCAGGAGTCACAAACCCCATGTCATTACACTATTAGAATAATACAAAGGGTGAAAACAAACAATATAAGAGGCTTTCAAGTTTCAATCGAGATTTATCATGGCAGTCCTAACATAAATCAACAACAAAAATTGAAAAACCATTAATGGCATGGAACATACACAAAAAAACTCCCTACATATGCTAAGGAAGTAAAAAATTAATAACAATTACATGTTGGCAAGGGATGCCTAGCTTCTTGAGCTTCAAGGTCCGAGTAACAAGAAATTTCTCGAAGTCACCAATCTCAGATTCAAGCTTGGCGACATGGGCTTCAACTCCTTTCCCTATGCCATTCAGAAACTCTGGAATTCCAACCTTCACTGAAATAACAATAGTTCCTTCTCAATCTCATGTCCAAGGTTCTCATTAATTTAAAAAACACCAAATGTTTGCTCAATCACTCAAGATAAAGAGAAGCTAAATATCCACTTGATGATGAATCCATCACAAATGTAGAATTCAAGATTCAGTATTGTTTTTATATCTATTGTACAAAACATGTGTTCTCCATTTGTTTCGAAAAAAAAAACCACTTGAAAACACGTGCAATCCATTATTTGGAGATGAAATGCAAAAATTAATAACCCAATTGAATCACTTAAAACCCTAATAAAAGAATAAAAAGATTCATAATTTTCTTGTTCCAGTCATTCACCTCCCAATTTTGCAAGAAAAAACGATAAAATAAATTTAAAAAAACACACAACTTTGATCTGAAAAATAACCAAATTTTAACGAAAAATTTTAAAAATATATCCATTCAAGATCAAAAAGACCAAACAGAATCAGAAATCAAAGTAAGAGGATGGATAGTCCAGAAATAATTACCAACATAAGATGGAGTTTTGGAGAAGAATCTAGAGAACCCAATTGTTGAATTTGCTTGAAAGATTGAAACTTGCCTTGATGTTTTTGTTATTTGCCTCCATGCCATCTTCGAACCTCTACGTTTCTACTCTCCCCGTTCCAGTTCGCTGCCGAAAGAGGCATGGAGTTGTGGAGTTTAAGCAGTTTAAAAACGCACCGTTTAAGCTTTCTTTTTTCTTATTTTGTTTTATTTTTATCTAGATAAAAACGATGTCGTTTATGGTTCGTCCAATAGCGCCCCAAAGCTATGAAGAAACGTACAAGCCCCATAAAAACACCGTACTTTTTATTATTGTAATTAACGAAATTTTATTTATTATAAAACATTTGGTTAATGAATTTTAATCCCTCATCAACCAGACCTATTACATAAATTAAAAATCTTTATTTAATAATAGTACCATAATAGAATTCTGTCCAAAACATTGTAACTCTATTTATTTTGTCATTAAATTCTATTATTTATTTATTGTGATAAGATAATATTATACATATTTTTACATGATTAAATAAATAAAATCTATTTTTTACATATTAAAATATAATTTTACGTCAAATATATATTTTTTAAATAATAAATTTAAAATCGATTTTTTTATATATTTTTAAAAAATAAAATTTATTTTTTATTTGATTAAAGACATATAATATTAGGGATGGACAAAAAAATTGAGAAAACCGAACCGACCGAGAAACCATCGAAAACCGACCAAAAAATTGGTTAATCGACTTGTCGGTTCGGTTTTCTGTTCTAAATTATATCAAACTGAAAATATTCGGTCGGCCAGCGGTTTCATTGCTCAGAAAACCGAACCGACCGAAAATCGACCGAATTTTTTTTGTTTGATGTAAAACCGCTGGTTTATAATGAAACCGACCGATTTTTTTTTGTCTAAACCAATTTTTTTAGTCTAAACCGAAACAGACCGAATCTTTTTGGTCTAAATCAATTTTTTCGGTCTGAACCGAAACCGACCGAAAATTTTTGGTTCGATTTTTTTTGATTAATTGACTGGTCAGTTCGATTTCGGTTACTAATATATTTGATCAGTTTTTATTCGGTTTTTGCATATCGGTTCGGTTCGGCGAATTGAACCAAAAATGGCCACCCCTATATAATATATCATTTGGATCCACTAGCTGTAGTCGCGTAGAACATGTTAATTTCAATATTAATTGCCATGGGAACTATATCATCACTTGTTTCAGCGAATAAAGAGCTAAATCTCAGTAAATAAGGTTCTCTGCAAGTAGTTCCTTCAGGACAAATCACAAGATCGCATTTGCTAAGTTGTTCTTTAATCAATTTAAAATCAGTTTTTGTATTTCTAGTTAATCGAACAGTTTTTACTGGAGCGAATAATTCAGAAACCTTACTTAAACTGTAAGTAACTCCGGTGAGGGGTTTCATTACAACAACTGAAACAAAAATTGGGTCAAACAATGTTTTTTGGCTGCAAGCATAAAGTATGCCTTGTGATTTTTCTTTGTTGTAGGATTGAGAAGTAAATGATCTTGGCTTTGCAAGTAAGGTGCCTCCCATGCCGGTGAGATATAGGATAGGGATAGATAATTTATAAGGTAATAATAGGCCAAGAATGGCTCTAGTAAGGACAAGAATGAACCCAAATGGCATCCAAATGAACATGGCCAAAGTGGAAAATGGAGTTGGCCTAAAAGCCAATCTTCCATCATGGAAAATCAATGGTTTTGGATACTTCTCTTTTGGTAATATATGCCAAGTCCTCTTCTCTGCTTCACTTGTGAAATAATTTTTCTGATACAAAATAATAAGGGGTAAGCTCAAATTTCAAAAAAAGTCTAATTAATCAAATTTAAGAAAAAAAAACCACATTAAACCAAATTTAAAATTTGAATTTGCATGGGATTTAAAGGAGCAAACTTGATTAAAAATTGTGAAAGGTCAAGAAAACCAACCTTGCAATGAGAGAAGAATTGTTGATTAAGAGACTTATTTTGGCAAGCAAAACCAATAACATCACTGCCCATTTTGTGTTTCTCCATACTTTCCTTGACAAGAGCCTCATTTGTTTCAATTAATTCCACAAAAAGCTTTCAATTCTCTTCCAAAAATCACCTCCTCATCAAACCCCAAATAATATCTCAGAAACCCATCAATCAATCATTACTCTTGGAAAATCACTAATTCCCATTCTTTTCCCATATGCCATCACCACATCAAAACCTTCATAACCCACATCTTCTAAGAAGAATTTGGGCAAAACAGTTCTTCCAATTCTAAAACTTTCCACTTTAACTCCAACAAAACTTACAAAAACCATAACTTTTAATGCTATTTCTTCATTGACCAAGCAAACAGAAGGGTATAAAAGCAAAAGACTTAGAGCTCTTAAAGGACTACCAGCTTCAAAGGCTACAAGCAAGAAATAAGGAAACGTAGAAGATGATTTTAACAGTGCCCCCTCCACATGAAACATCAAAGTTTGATTTGAAAGTAATTCTTCTTCATGGGAAAGAAAAGGGTATTTGTAAATCTCTGAATTATTTGCATAAGAATTGCTATTATTACTATTCTTTCTTGAAAGATAAATTTTGTTGCATGTTTTGGTAAGGATTTTGGACAGATTGAAAAGAGCTTTTATGTTCAATATGTTGCTAGCCATTTCTTGTCACTTTATGCCCAAATGTTCTTGGAATGTATAGATCAAAGGCTTGTTGGTTGTTAGAAAATAAGAAAAGGCATAACACCTAGGAGTAATAACATAAATGACACTAGTTCACATGTTTGTTCTCTTCAACAAAATCTACACTTATTATGGTTTGAATTTCTAGAGTTATAATTTTGAAAATACTTTTAGCATTACAATCGTCTCTAAATTTTTTTTAAAAAAAAATTCTCACATTTTTATTAAAATGAAAAAGACAGAGGATTCAAGAACTCTCAGCTACCATTCTATCATATTTGACTCCGAGTCTGTGATATTATCTTGATGAATACAACATCTAAGTTGGATTATAATTAAAAAAATGAAATTACATAAAATATTAATTTTTTCTTCAAAATTTCATTTTTACTATGTATTTTTATAATTTACAAAGATACTATTTTTAAAATTTATGATATATACCAAAAATACATTCAATATATGCTCAACACATTAAAAAAATATACAGTATTTTTATAATATGCACAGTATTCTTATTATTTTTAATTTCTTAAGTTATTTTTGTAAATTTCCATTAAAAAAATCTCATATTTAAATTACAATCAAAATCAAATAAAAAATATCTATAAGCATTAGGATATATTAGTAATTTGAAAAGGAAATTAGGAAAAAGTTTGGACACTAATCGTACTATTGAACCGGTCAATTTTGACTTGGTTTTAGGCCAGCCTAAATTAACCACTCACTTGCAGTGCAACAGACTCTCTCCTGCTCTCTGATTTTATATGAAAATTGAAATATAATTGTACTTTTTTAAAAATAAAGCTTTTGTTGACAACTCAATAAATTAAATTATTGAAGTAGAAATTTAATAAGCGTGAAAGTGAACCCTCCTGTTTTGACATGAAAGCATCCATTTAAGCCTAGTCAAAATTTAAGAGCTTAGTGGCTAAAAATAGAAAAGAACTTTGGTTATCTTTCACATTTACAGGAATAGTAGCCTTTTCTAATTTAATACGTACCTTTATTGTGCTAAATTAATATGGCAATTTTATCTGTCCGCAATAAAGAACTAGAAAGAACAAAGAATTAGAAAGAACCCATTTCCTGTAATCTAAATTTGAGAATGAATCTACCAATTGTATTTGCTTCCTCTTCCATAAAACTCCCAAATTTGCAGAACCTACACTACTTCTACCTGCAAAATGAACACTACAATTAGAATTTTCTTTTTGTCATTGAATCACAGTATCATGCTTTGTGGTAATTTATCTGTGTTTATATATATAAATAACTTTGGGGTAATAAAAGGGTGTGAGTCTTAGAAAATTTCAAAGAAGAAAAGATATGATGGCACCGAGTGAGATTTTGAGAATTCTAAAGAAAGAAGACGTGATTATAATATTATTTATAGCTAGACAAAAAAAACACTAAGATGGCTAACCAATGCCAAAACCTGTTTAACATTTTTATGCACTAGGAGCATAATGGTGAGCGCTGTGTGAGCCATGATATACAAGGGCAGCCCGGTGCACAAATGCTTCTGCAATGCGCAGGGTTCGGAAAATGGTCAGACCTATTAGGTGTTTGCACGCGGCATTCTCTTGTAATTGCAAGAGGCTGTTTCGACGACTTAAACCCGTGACCTCAAATCAAAGAAATTATTCAGTTCATGAAAACATGAAATTAAAGACTAAGCTTCAACAGATTTTCCTTGAGACTGCATTTTCCATAGCTCTCACGTTTATGAATATGTTTCATTTTCTTATATTTTGTAGTTTGTAGGGGAATGAGGTTCTAGGCATTTGATATCAGAATCCAAAAGAGAAACAACAACTTAAATTGCCATTTAGCAGAATCGAACATGAAAAATAACTATACACAGAAATTGGATAATGGCCAATATACACATAATTCAACAGTATGCAGAAAAATTTGTGCAGATAAGCATGTAAAGATCATTTCCTAATGCGATTACTAAAACTCAACAAAAAGCTCCATTGCAACTATCTGATATCATTGAAAAAATATGTACCAATTTCTATTGATGAAGACTTCAAGAAAGTTCTATCACTGATATGCAGTTGCTAAAGAGTTTTCATTCAGAAATTTCTATTGGAATAGATCCATGCCATACTTCTTAATTCTGTGACAGAGCACAAAATCTTACTTGGAAAAGTTCATGTCAATGATAATGGCGTACTTGGGGAATCTAGAGCCAGGTCCAGCTGTTTCATTCGCATGCAAGTTGAGCCACCCAATGAATTGTCATCCTTTCAGGCTAAGGAGATCCATGGATGCTGACTCTTGAACTGCATCTCAAGTAAACTCACAAACCACTGGAAAAAATATTTGTAAATCATAAGTTTTAGGTCCTTCAAACTAACTATTAAGACCAGTGAGATGGAGATGATAGATCATGATGAAAAAAAATGCAGCTGACTTTTCCATATAAATGATGTGATAGTTTTGGCCTTTAGGTCATGTCCAAGAGTGTGCTACCGTAACAAGAATTCCAGCCAACAAAGGGATCTCCCCACCTTTAGGAAAAATAACAGAGAAGGCAATCCTCGCCCAAAAAAAATCGTTTTACTTGAAGCACTTGACCATATGAATTATGAATGTATCATATGCCAAAACAGCACAAAAAAGCAAAATGAATAAACGAATAAATCCTATACAAGAAAAAAAAAGCCGAAAAATACAGTAGAATGGTGAAAATGGAATCTTTGCAGTGGTCTTTAACCAATGTAAATATTAGAGGAAAATGAAGGAAAAGGCAAGAAAGGAAAACATGAAAGACAAGAGTAACTATACAGGGCAAGTTAAAGATCAGCACATTGAAAGTCATCAAACACGAGAGCCCAATAAACCTGAAAATTGCCAATGAGCAAACACATTAAGATTTGAAACATATTTACAAGGTCCTGAAAAAGAAAAAGTGGGAATTATAATTCATTAACATAAAGTATTGCAAAAGAAGACATCAAATTTGTTTTGATTTTCAGCATCTTCAGGTTTATTGACTTCATTTTTATGTTGTTAGCAGTTCAGTGAGTAGTGAAGACAATGTTGATTACCTTGAAAAATTATCACACAGAAGAAGACAATGGTGACAATCATTGGGAGAATTTTACTGCTTGAAGATGATGCCTTCTCTGCCCTCTTTTTCTTTAATGCCTTTATCCGTTGAGTCCTTGAGTGCTTCAACCTTGCAAGCTCAGACATTTCTCTAAGCAACTTCAAATCTGCAGCATCCAGTGATGGACCTCTAGGAGGCAATGGTGGCTTAGCACTCCTCTTCTTCCTTTTCTCATTCACCATTCCATTCTCCATACTAATTTTTGACCTTTCCCCACCCTCACCTACCAGTATCTCCAAATTTTCACTAGAGCTCAATTCATCTTCACTTGAATTTAACTCATCATCACTCCTCATCTTTCCAATCGAACCCATAGATGCATTCCTAAATGGCTTTTTCATGCCGCTTTCAACACTTGAACCCAGTCTTTTAACCTCATCATCTTCACTAGAACTCCGACCAATTTCTATATCAACTACGCTATTACTTCTAATTTCCAAATGATCCATGCTCAGTCACTATCTTTGTCCTTTAACCCTCTAAAAAGCCAACAATCTAAAATTCTACCATTAGAGCAAAACAGAAATTCTTTAGGCAAAATAATCATGGCAATCCATTGTACACTCCTAATTCGAGGAATTCGAGCAATAAAACCACTATTAACATAAGTACTCAATGTTTTGCCCTTTACAGACCATAATCAAAGCTAATGAACATAATATAATTGCATTGTCCAGCTGAATAATAAAAGGTGAAAAGGGTATACCATTCTCCCTATTAGAACTCCAATAAAGTCATAATTCATTAACCCGTTTCATCTTCCTGTCATTGAACAAGAAACAACAAACTAATATTACATTTAGAGAAAAAAAAAAGAATCTAAAGATGATGCAAAGATGATCTTTGAACAAATTTAGAAAATTGCCCCAAAATGAACCACATTTTCCCGTTTGATTTCCGAGAAAATGCAAGAAAACAAAACAAATATAACAGTTTCGACATGTTTGGAATCTACAAAACGAACCAAAGGAGCTTTAAAATATTGATTTCGAGATTTTTTTTCCATCATTACTTTCTTACCAACCAAACAGAAACAAAATCACAGAAAGAAAATGGAGTAAATTAGCACATACCATTTCACATTGGCCAAGAGAATTTCGGACAGAGAGAGAGAGGCCTCCAATCTGGAAACAGAAGCCAAATTCAAAGCCTAAAAAATAAACACATTTTGTTCCTGCAATTGCTTCCCTTGAATCGCACCATTTTCGCATTTGAGGCTATAAACGCAATGTCGTTTAAACTTTTTGCCCGGAAAGAGAAAATTGTCAAAATTTATTAGCTGTCAATTTTAAAAAAAATTAATAGCCAAAATTTTTTCGTCTTAAAATAAATGCCGAAATTCGTTGAAATGTTTTCTTTAATTAATTATACGGCGTGCTAATTAGAGTACTAAGGAGCTTATATATAACATTCAACGATAGGAATAGTCATATCTTAAAATATTTTATTATTAATTTTATAAATTTATTCATAAAGTTTTATTTATCACGTATTAGAAAATTAGTTATAATCAAAATAAATCATTCAATGATAGGAATGATAGGAATAATCATATCTTAAAATATTTTATTATTAATTTTATAAATTTATTCATAAAGTTGTATTTATCACGTATTAGAAAATTAGTTATAATCAAAATAAATCATAATTCAGTTCAAAAAATAAATAAATAAATCATAATCATAATCATTATATTTAATATAATCTACAAATAAATTTCAAATTTTTAATATTAGAAAAATAAAAGAAAATAAATTAAATTAAATATAAATTTATTTACATACTATTAAAATAAATAAATGCAAATAAATTTTAGGTTTATAAGATAATATAGTAAAACTTTCAATTAATAAAAAGTGTAAAAACTATTTTAACTCGTTTACTAGTTTATTAGTTAGGATTATGTGACAATAAGAGCATAGATTCGTATTTTATTAGAAAATATTTATCTCTTAATACATCTTATATAAAATAATAATTTATTAACATGAAGTTCAATTTTTCAATTCATAAAAGAAAAATATTTTCATTGAAAGAACATCGTATGAATAAGTAATTTTAACTCAATTTTTTAATAAACCTGAATTAAATTATCATATGGATAAATATACAATTAACTTAATTATATTTTATAATTATTTATTTTTCTAAAGATTAAACAATTATATAAAAACTTCAATGATAAAAGTTTACTTTCGTAAAGATTAAATAATATCTATGACAATCTTGCAGAGAGATGTTAATCTATATATTTCAATACATGCACATTTAATTTATCGATGTAGGATGATAAGGGCGGAAGTCTCAATTCCTCCATTGGTCAACACACAAGTCAAATTGTTTTACCCTTAATATTTAAATATTCAAAAGAAGTGTAAAACCATTATACATCTAATATGATTTTGCATATCTTTTGATTATTTTACGTTTAATATATGTATTTGGCTATTTTACACTTTTAATATCTTAATATATGTATTTGACCATTTTACCCTTCTTAATACTTAAAAGTTTATTTTGTCATCATTTTTAAATTTGTAGCCATTTTTTTTCCCTTAGTGTCAAGCTTAGTACAAATATATGTTTAAGATATTGACATATGTTAACATTTATATCATTTATTTTTTTTTAGCGGTTAACTAGCATTATATATTTGGATATTCTTTGTATTATATGTTTGAATATTCTTTCTTTACGTATTTTTTTTTAAATTCTCTTATCGGTATCTCTGCAACTGCATTTAACATCTTTCTTCTAATATCTAAAAAATAATTTTTTAACTTTTTTATATTATTTTAAACAAAAATTCCAATATGAAAATCTAATTATTTTATGGTGCTTTCATAAAATTCCTTAATTATCCAATTTATAGGAAGATGTAAGAGATTTTTAGTGGTCACATAAAGGTTAAGAACAAAGAAAATTATGTACATCTTTCTTCTAATATCTAAAAAATAATTTTTCAACTTTTTTATATTATTTTATACGAAAATTCTAAGATGAAAAACTAATTATTTTATGGTAATTTCATAAAATAAAATTCCTTAATGATCCAATTTATGGAGACGTAACAGAATTTTAGTGCTCACATGAAGGTTAAGAATAAAGAAAATTATGTCAATTAATTGATATAAAAACTCACTAGAATATTAATATTAGCCTGGAAAAAAATCCAGCTGACTTTATTTTGCCAAATCTATTATAGAGTGAAAAAATATCATACAACTTTTAAGAAACTTTTAATACATTTTAAATTTTTATCATATATAATTAAATTAATTAAATTATTTTAAATATATATATATATATATATCTAAAACATCACAAAAATATTACTCCAATTGAAATTATAAAACAAAAAATTAATATACTCAACTTTATAGACTCTCTCCTAAAAAGGGGGAGGCTCCCAAAATAGACGTATGCGCCTATCTGCGACGAGAACATGGTGTTCTTTAGGAAAAGGCGAAAGATTAGGTCGCTTTGTGCCCGCCGCGCATTGCTTAGCTCCCAACTTTGCTAAATGAGTAAAAGGGAATAGCCCAAATAGTGATTTTTATGCCTATAAACATCTTTGATGTTCAAAATCAAGATTGTGGTTTATTATTAAGCAAAACTACATTGCCACCACCTTTTCAAATCTTCTTTGCTTTTGCTTCTTTTTTTTTCACTTTTCAAATTTTCTTTCATTATGAAAATTGTTATTGCTTTTGGAATAACATTATCTGGTTGGTTGAATAGAATGCCAAAGAAAAAATTACTGTATATCAATTTATTATTTTTCTTACCGTTTAAGTATATTTTTAATATACCAAACGTATATTAATTGTATATATTTGAAAATTTAATTTTACTTTTTTGGGATGCTTTTAAAGAAATCTCAATGCCAAACTATTTGATGGAGGAGTTTCCAATTTCATGCATTCTCCTGCTGGGCTTCAAAATTCATAGCCCACAAGCTGTATAAGCCAATTGTAAAAGTCTAATGTTTTGAATGTTTCCCAAAAGCTTTGCAAGTCTGCTTACCCAATTGCTACAAAATGGCCTTGCCATTTAGCCCATATATCAGCCCTTTTCTGGTTCATTAATTTTTTTTCTCTTTGCAATTTATTAAAAAATCCTCAAAAATATTTATTTTTCAAAAATATCTAAAAAATAAATATTTTAAAAATATTATTTTTTAACTTTAAGTTTCAAAAATACCATTTTCAGATATATATATGTATAATAGTAAAAATATATATGACTTATTATTAATCAATTAAGTTATTATTAGTTTTTTATTTTTTTTAGATAAAGTTATTATTAGTTAATTATATTTTATTCTGATGAGCTAAACTTACTTTGTATTAATTGATTTAAATTAATATTTTACATGCGAAAGTTTTATAATACTAATTATTATTTTTTTTATAAAACTTATAATTCTACTTTTCAATTTACATTTTTTATTCCCAGATGAATAATTTGATTTTTTTTTTCCAACATGAATTGCCACTTGTATGTAATGAGGAATCGGTGGAGGGAGGGGACCAAAACTAAGGCAACGAGTCAGATGTTGAGAAGGCTAAAGAAGACAACTGATTATATATATTAAAAATTTTAAATATTAGTACAATAATAAATATACATAATAATAGTATTTATTATATATATATATATATATTGATTTGGATTGGAGCTTCGACTTTTCACATGATAATAAAAAAAAGTGTATATTTAGACTATATATTAATTTGTATGTAATAATAAAATTGTTATATTTTAATTATTAGATATATTTAATTACTCTTTTCTATATATGTATGTTCTTAAAAACATATATAATAATAGACATAAGTATTTAAGGATTTATTGCTCTTTAAATAAAGTCTTGAATTTGAGTACTGTGAATAAAAAAAATTCAGCTGAGAGAACTGTTCTTTTTGAGATTTTACAATGCTCAAATTAAGATTAATCAGATAATATCTTAAATATTGAATAATTCAATAAAAAACATATATAATAATAAATTTCATGTTGAAGAGAATTTAATATTTTTTATAAATCATAAATAAAATAAATGTATTGTTCAAAATTATAATAATGCAGGAAATAACCTAGAAAATACCCTCTTATATTATGTTAATATATTCTAGATTCTCATAATCTTAAATAGACTATAATTTACCATAATACACTTAAATCTTAAAAAAAGTTAACTTTACTATTTTCTTCCTCTCTCGCTCTCTCTTTGTCTCTCTTTCTTCCTTCCTTTTCTCTTTCTTCTTCTTTCTCCATTAGCAGATCTCCTTCCTTCTTTTTTTTCTTTGATCGCAAAATCTAAAACTCTACTCATCTATAATTTTAACTATGTTGTTATCTCGTTCATCATATCTTTTCTTCTATTGCAACATCCAAAACACCATATTTGAAGCTTCTCCAATGTCAATGGAAATTAATATTGCAGTAAGTTATTTTTTTTTCTGTTAAACTCAAGTTTTGTAAGAAAATGAGAGATTTTAAAAACTGAATGTGTGTATATTTTGAATATTTTCTATAATTGATTTTGTTTTATTTCTACATGTGTTTGAATCTACTCTTTTGTTTAGTCTTTCATTTTAATTTATGGATTCATGAAAAGTTGAATAATGTGTTATGAATTTTATATGAAGTAATAATGTGTATTGTTGGAAGCTAGTATATAGTGTTAGTAGATTGTTAGGGGCTGATATGGTCTGACAAGGGCTGTAATATGTTGCTAGAGGTTGTAATGAAGTGTTATGAATTTTATGTGTAGCAAAACTGTGAAGTGTTTCAGCCTGAAAAGGAGTGTTTAGGGCCTTTAGGTGTGTTAGAGGTTGATACGAGTTACTAGACGTTGTTAGGAGCTGTTAGGGGCTATTAGAGATTGTTAGAGAATGATAGGGGTTGTTATGGGATTAGGGGGCTGTCAGTCTCTAACAGCCCCTACGAACCCATAATAGCCCATAACATTTCTTTAATGGGTCTTAACAGCCTCTATCATCCCCTATTAGTCTCTAAAAGCCCTTAACAGTCTCTAATAGCCCCTAACATTCCCTACCAGTATCTACCAATGTCTAATAGCCCCTATCATATACTAACAACCCATACCAGCAATTAGTAGTCTCTATCAGCCCCTACTACACCTAAAAGCCCTTAACACCCCATAACAAACTGAAACACTACACAATATTGCTACACATAAAGTTCAGAACACTGCATTGTAGCCTCCAACAGGGTCTTATTACAGCCCCTGTCAGACTATATCAATCTCTAATAATCTATTAATTGCTCATACTAGCCTCCAACAATACACATTATTGTATCACATGAAATCTATAACAAAGTAGTATATTCAAAATCATGTATAAATAAAAAAAATAATCAACCATAGATATCATTCAAAAACAGTTAAGACGTATGAAATTGTAAGTTGTTATGGTTTATATGGATTATGATGTGAGTATAATTTATTATTGTACTTTTAGAGTATTGATGGATGGATTAAAACTAATCGGCAGGCAAATTCATTTAATAAAAGAAATTATAATTCTCATCCAATATGGGCAAAATTTAATGCAAATATTAGCAAGTATGTTGGGAGGTGCTGAATATATTTTCTTGAATAAAATGACTTATTTTAATGAACTAAAGAAATCAGTATCCGAAGCAATTCATATTGATAACACATCAAAAGTTGAATTCAAATTTGTTACTGGCCATAATGAACATCTGCTTTATGATATCGTAGATGATATGTCATTTAGGATATTCATGGCCATTGCTATAGAGGATAGACTTAAACATTCATTGATTGTTAGTGTTGAAGAATGAGTATATAAATTTGGACATGATAGTAATGATCCTCAGGGTGTAAAAAATATTATACAAGTAGAAGTTTCATATCTTAATTTAATACCAGAAGATGCAGATGTAAGATTTTTATCAGTGACTGAATCTATTAATGTGGGCATAGAATATTATGAAAATGAGCATTGTGTGCCTAATTCATATGCAGAGGAATGGGCAGAACATAATGATGACATTCCAGAAGAATGTAATATTGGGACAGAACCTATTGATGATGATGATTTTCAACATACTTCTGACAATGATCACAGTAACGCCATTACTTTTAATTGTAGTAATGTTGCAGAACATAGTACAGATAATGAAGAAACTATAACAGACTTATTTACATCCAAGAGCAATCCAGAGTTTTTAGGTAAAAGTTATATATCATAAATAATTGAGGAGGAAAAATATTTAAATCAATGAATGATATTAAGACAACCATGTCGCTCATTGTAATTAAGGAGAAGTTTGAGTTTAAGGTCTTCAAGTTTAATACCTCTTTCTTTGTCATGCATTGTTTGGATAAAAGTTGTATGTAGAGACTGAGAGCAAAAAGTCTATGAGACCCAAAGGATTGTTGGATGGTGACAAAATATGTGACACAACATACATGTCCTACTGATTTTGAACAGACTAGACACGGACAAGCAACTAGTTGAGTTGTCGATGAATGTATTAAGAAGTGATTCATAAATCTCGGAAGGGTTTTCAAACCAAAGGATGTGATTGATGACATGCGAAATAAATTTGGTGTTGAGATTAGTTATTTTGTCGCATGGAGGGGACGGGAATATGCATATGAGAATATCAGTTTGAGTACTCCAGAATAATCATTCTCAATTCTGCTTGCATATTTTTATATGCTGGGTGAAACAAATTTCGGTATAGTTATACGTCTGCAATATGGTGATGATAATATATTTATGTATATTTTCTTTGCTTTTAATGCTTTAATAAAAGGATTCAGACATTGTAGACCTATAGTTACTATTGATGATACTCATTTGAAAGAAAAGTATAAAGGTGTATTTTTTACTGTCGTTTGTCATTATGCAAACCAACAGATATTTCCTTTGACATTCGGTATTGGTGATTCAGAAAAAATAAAACACACATGCGATAATGAGTCAATCAAACTAATATAGTGTAATATACTTTCTGCTCATCCTTGCCAATAATATTGTGTATATCACGAATAATATTCAAACCCATTGACACAGAATTAATTGGGTGGTGCTTCCAATCAGATTAAGGGATGACATAGGCTAAAGCCTGCAAAATGTAAGGCATTTTGTTAATACACATATTCAATCACACTGATTCATTTCAGTCATTAAATAAATTTTAACTTACATCCTTCACATCAATCTTATAAGCATTTTCTTCATCACAGACAAGTTTGGCATCATCATCACTATCATCACTCTCTTCATCATGTAATTCCAATCTTGTAAACCTCTTTTTCTCAGTATCCTCTTCTTCCATTGGCCCCTCAACATTTCTCCGCTTAAGCATTATATGCCTTGCGGTTGTGGATAAAACACCTAGACTTATAAGTTTGATATCTACTTTTTCTTTTACAGCAGGAGGAGATTGCTCACTCTACTCACTACTAGAAGGAGAATTTGAAGCTATGTAATCTGAAAAAAAAATTAAAATATTACATCAACTTATAATAAGTAAACTAATAATGATAGAGCTTGATAGGGTCTAGTAGGGGTTGATAGGAGGCTGTTAGGGTTTGTTACCCCAAATTGCCTCTAATAAACTCCTAACAGCTATAACAACTTATGCTAACAACTGCTAACATTATATGAAGGATTGTTGGTTATTGTTAGGGGCTGATAGGAGATAATAGGGTATGTTAGGGGTTGTTACCCTATAACTCCATAACAACCCCTATCATCCCCTAATAACCTCTAGCATACTATACAAATCCTTTAAATTATGCTTATAAATGTAGGTATAGGTTGTTATATACTGCTAGGGAGTTCTTAAGGGTTGTTGGGGGATAATATGGGTTGTTGAGGATAATAGTCCATAACAGCCCTTATCATCCCATGACAATGACCAACAAACCTTCAAATGATGCTTGCATATGTTAGTCTAAGTTGTTATAGGATGTTGAGTTCTAGACTATTACGGTAACAGACCTTAATAACTCATAACAACTTATAATAGACCTTAACAATAATGACAACGACAATACTTAGAAATAATCATTTAGATTGATAAATCGTGGGTAATGTGTATATTTTATCTGTAAAAACTCCTAATATCTTGTAATGTATATTAAAGAAAGATAAATTACAAACTATGAACAATAATTTCCTTTCATTTTAAAAGTAAAATCAACAACACCCATCAACATATTATCGATGTATCTATTTTTCTTTACATTCATCACTTTGTTTCTCCATCAAAATATACTTGAAACCCAACATGCCTCATTCATTTTAAAGAAAAAAAAAGAAGAAATGAAACTTACTGGTTGATTCGAAGAAGAAGTAGAAATCGATTTTAACAGTTTTCCTTCACTGATGCGCTACGGATTGCTTCAGATAACTTCTTCAATTGTTAGATGTTTTCTCTTTCAGATGATACAACATGAACTTTAGTAAGAAATTAGGGTTTTTGAATAATAGTTTTATCTGCAATGGAAGAGAAAATTTGGAGAAGAAAATGCAAAAGTGAAACATTTTTTTTAATTTAAACTTCAGTTTTTTTTTTATGACCAAGGACATTTCAGTAAAATTAAATCTATTTAAGATTAATGGAGTCTATAAAATATTAATCCTTATCAAAACAAGTATTTTTTCAGGTTATTTTACTTATAATGCCTATAACATATTATTATTGTTCATCGTTTTTATTAAACAAATATTGAAAAATCTAATAATATTTTATTTAAGATGTTTTTATAAATAACAAATAAAATAATTTTTTTTTGTTGAATTTCATATAATCTATGACATATTATCATTATATATGATTTTGACCGAAAATTTTTTGAGAAATTTAATAATAAAATTTTAAAATTTAAAATTTTATTTAAAATTTGTAGATGTATTTTTTATTAAAGAGAATTTATTTTATATTAAAATCATAATAATGAGGTGGCACAATATATATTTTTGACGCATAGGACGACAAAAAATAAAACACTAAGGTGGCTAACAAACTGCCAAAACCTGTTTGACATTTTTGTCCTTTAGTTATTTCAATTCTGGCGGGCCCAAACCCCACCCAGTGATGTTTCCTGGTGGTTGAGTTCTGCCAGCTCACTTCTGATTCCTTTGTTTTGTCGTTTTCCCCCCTTTCCTTATCCATTTCTCTCCATCTTTTTTTTTCTTTTTTAATTATATTTTATCACAAAACATATATTACCATATGATAATTAATAAAAATAAATGAAATTAACAACTCAATAAAATTATAAAAGCATAGAAGTTAGATTCAATTAAGCTTTATTACAAAATTTTCAACAAATATACCAAAATTTATTAAATTTTTTAAAATATTTTTAAATTGATCATAAGTTTTTATTAATTTATAAATTACCATATTTATATAATATATACAAAGTTTGTTATACATATAACAACTTCTGTAATTTATTGTGAATTTATTTTATATTTTTATAAAAAAAATAAAAAAAATCTTATAAACATGTAAAATTTTTAAAAAATAGAGAGAGAAAGAGAGAAATTTTTTCTTTTAACTATTTATTTTAAAAATTATATTAGATATCTCTTCGTATTTCTCCTAATTATATAGGAGTCATGTAAATATAGTATTATTTTAATCATAAAATAAATAATTTTGGAGCTCTTATTAATTTTTCTTATCGAAATAGTTAAATGAGTTTTGTATATATATATTGAAAAAAAATAGTATATAAATGCATGATAGTCCAATATTGAATTTTAGCTTTTAACCATTTGGGCACATGCAGTGTTTGGGGATCACAATAATAAAGTCATGCATATAAAATGATATATATATATATATTATTTATATTATTTTTTTAAAGTAATTTATAAGAAATAATATATATTATTATAAAATGATTTTAATAAATTTCCATATAAATAAAGTGCATTTGAATAGAAATTAAAATATTTATTACTATTTAATATGTGTATTTAATATATATATTTAAAAAATTCATATATATAATTTAATAATAAATAGATATGTGATTTAATAATAACATTAAAAAAATATATTTTCAAAAAAAGTGTATTTTTATTTTTTTACATTATTTTGTTAATTGATTTTGCCACATATGTGAGCAAGTAAAAGCAAAGGTTTACTTCAAATATTATAAATAATATATTAATTATTTAATAATATAAAAAATTACTCAAATAAATTTATCTGCTGGAATTCTCAGTAACTCAAGTTTGAAAGTCCGTACAATTGGGGGTAAAAAAGCGTGGCGATTTTTGTGCCACGTGGATCCAATATGTGGATGCGAGTCAGCATTAAGAAAGCGACACCAGAGCACATGCTAAACAAAGTGCAAGTAAAATTAAAGAAAATTCTTAATTGGATGGGATTTATATGTACCGAGCCCATAAGAAATTATTAAAAAATAATTATACGACAAAAAATAAATAATTATATTGGCTAAATATATATATATATATATATCCTTCTTATAATCCGTTGGGATTAGTTCAACAAGCCATCTAATATTATTCCCATAAAAAATGGAGTTCAAAAAAATATATTAACGAGGTTTGAGCTTTTTTTTTTTTTTAAAATCCTTCTTATAAGTGTTATTCTAAAATAAAATCTTTGTTGGCTGTTTTAGCGTCCTCTTCTCATGGACGAAGTTATTATTAAGAAAATATTATTAATAATTATTGTTTGAGCATATATATTAAATAAAAATTAAATATTTTTTATTATTAATTTATTATTGTTTGAGTATATATATATATCAAGTTTAAAATAAAATTTTCCTGTCATTAACATATTATAAATCTATCCAATTGATTATCAAATTTTTTATATTTAATTTTCTTAATAAATTTTAAATTTAATTTTTAGTGCTAAAAAAATTAAAGTAGTATATATAGCTCGATAAAATTTGCAAACTTTAATTTCTTATTACAATAATTTTTTATTTTTATAATAATATAAAGAAAGAGAAATTAATTTTAAATCTATTATATTAGAAAATTTTGAACTTATACTTAGAATGTGCATTTTTTACATGCATGCACTCCCTGCAGACATCTTTTAATAATAATAGAGCAATTCTTTGCGCTAAATAGAATGAAACTTAAAATTTTAATATCCCTAATTTTAAATAAAAATAAATATATAAATTGGAATATAATTTAATAATAGATATATATTTTTATAGATAATAAATTTATAATGGGCTTTTTTTATGTATAAATATTAAAAATAACACAAGTAAAAATAATTATATAAGTATGGGCATGTAATGATCACAAAGATTTTGTAGCATTAATTATTGAAACAAAAGTAATCCATATAGATCCTAGTTTTGCAGACACGGTCCATTATTTTACCCATCAATGTAAGTATGCCTCTCCATTTTTAATCAAACATAAGCAAAATTATCTATATATATATATATATATATATACATATATATAGAAAACTTAAAATTAAACAAATCAAACTCCCCATTTTTAATCAAACATAAGCAAAATCACCTACCCATATAGAAATTAAAATTAAACAAATCAAACTCTTTTTTTTTAACCTTTTTAATTATATTCCAAGACTTCTTTCTCTCTCTTTTTTTTTTTATCAGTATTCCAATACTTCTCTTTGGTATATCAATATGGCCTAAAATTCTTTCCCATATTGTTTGCTTCCAAATGTCATTGTCTTTGTTGGTTTATATATATATATTACGCGGCTAATAGTTATTAATGGAACTAGAAAATTTTATTCCCTTTTACACCTATGAGCAGTGATATTGTGGTCACTAGTCAGCATATCATCCTAATAATCCATTGTTTATCTGTTTTGTAATTTATAATGTAAAATTTTTTGGAGTTTTAATTATTTATAAATAAAAAATAAAACATCTAATATGGTAATTAATTTTTCATTTTTTTATACAGCATTTAATGTAATTACACAAAAATTAAGAAAAATTATTAATATTCTTTTTGGAAAAAAAGTAATTTTATAAATCAGAAATAAAAAATTCACAAAGAAATGGCATAGCCTCTCACTATTTAATATTGACAAAAAATGAAAATTCCTTGCTAGTAAATGAGTAATTATATTCGCATAATGCCTTACAGAAAAGAAAAAAAAATTAATATCTCAAGATTTTATAAAGTTGGAGAGGAATTTAAAATAAAATGACAGATTTTTCGCTGTAATTACGGTAGAAATTAGAAAGACAAAATGAGCAAGAAGTAGGTTCATAAATGCAAGCACATGGATGCATGTGAGATTTGTGGGATTTCATATGTATATATATATATATATATATTTGAATTAATAATAAAAAAAAGTTGGACAAAAATAATGATTTCAAGGAGCTGCCTAAAGACGAAAAATTTAAAAAAAAAAATGAAGCATGTTATGTGGTCCAGAAAATTCAACCATATCAATACCATCATCATCATTATTACTAATTTTGGCATTTGGTATTTGATATAGTTAAAATGCCATTTGGCATCCCACGTTTCTCCATACACTAATTGACAAATGGATATTAATTTTTGCACACGTGTTACCTCTTAAATGAGAAAATGATTTCCATCCTTTGGTGGGGTTTCTTTTTCATTTTTTTTTTGTCGGGTTTTAAAAGTAAGCAAAACCATCTTTTGTTTTGTTTTGTTTTATTTTTGACCTATAATGTTTTGGTCCCTTTACAACAACATTGATCAATTAATACCCAATACAATGTAATTGTAAATCACTAATACATACTAATTTTGTTAATAATGCCCTATTAAAAAAATCAATCATTTAATCATGAATATATATATATTGATGGTCAAAAAACGTATATTACTTCTACTTAAATTTCGAATTTAAATTTTAAGTCTCTTTTTTTTTTTCCACAAACGATTAATTAAATAAGATAATCTTTTTCATATATAATTCTAAAATGTAATTATAAATTACTAATAAATACTTTGAAATTTGAAAGTAACGCTTTATGTATAGTAGAGATGTACATATTTTTTGAAACCAATTGAATTAGAATGCTTTCAAACAGGTTTAGTCGGTTTAAAATATATATTTAGATAAAAATTAATTTTATTTTTTTAATCAAAATAAAGTTTTTGGTTTATTCAATTGAGTTGGAATTCATATTATCATTTAAATCCAAGTTCGACAAATGAAATTATATATATACATATAGATGTGTCACTTTCTTTAAAATATTTCACCAACTCGAATCAATCAAATCAATCAAAACTAAAAATATATAAACTGATTGAAATTTAGATATAAATTCAATTGAATTTAATTTAATATTTTTAATATTTGATTAAATTGGATCAAATTAAAATATATTATAAATTCAACCAACGCACTATGCTAATATGCAATAGCATGTGAGGGGCTTAAATCGAATGATAGTAGTTTACAGTTGAGAATCACATGCAAAGGCAAAAGAAGTAAGCGGGCAATCGTGGCTGTGTTGTGCGAGCGTCGGGCCATAGAATAGAAAGAGAGGTCGGTGCGGTTCAAAGTGTAGGGCCAACACGGCACATGTTAGGAGGGTGTGTTGGTCACTAGAGGCTAGACCGTTTTTGGACTTTTCTCTCTTTTGTATTTTTCTCTTTCTCTATTTCTTTTATTTTTTTTATAAAGAAAATTATTTTTATTCTCCGTTTTGTATCTCACAAATATCCTTTCTCCGATCTATTAACAACTATGCCAGAGGAATGTTGTAGCTTTTTTTTTTTTTACTTTCTATTTATACTACCCTCGTTGACGTTGTTAAATAGATTGATTATTAAAATTCTCATTCATTTTGCATTCAATAAAAAAAATATTTTTCTGCAATAAACTCAATCAATTACCTTTCTTTTATCAATACTGAAAAAATAATTTTATTTACTTATTATCGACATTAATTTTGTATAATTATGATTTTGGGCATTTTGTATAATGCGAATAGCAAGTGGCAACAAAATAAAGTTTTTGTTTTATCATTTTAATTACTAGTCATTTTTTTGAACTTTTTTAAAAAAATGTTCTTAACCATGACATATTCAAATCAAATTAAAAAGTGCGTTTCCAAAAATGAAAAATAAATTCGAAAGTGTCCTCTCAACAACTAAGCTATCACATATATATGTTCTTCACCTACTCACCTTTTTTTTTTCCTAAACAATATATCTATAACGAGAAAAAAAAATTTACTAATTTAAAAGAAAAAACATTTCCAAATTTTCCTATTCAAAACTCTTATGAAATATTATAATTAAATAATTATGATGTAAATTCCATCGGCCATAAGGCCCATAACTATCACAAACATACAATCAACAAACATTTGTCAAATCAAAGTATTCAATTGGTTATAAAAATGAAATTATCTATTCGAAATTACCAAATATTGAATCTCTTCTTCAATTTATATAAAAATTCATAAATATTTTCCAAGTAGTTATGATATTTCTCAGGATTCAAACAGTGCTTTAAAAAAAATGGAAATTGATAAATAAAATAATAAAAATCAGTAAAAAAAAAGAGAAGAGCTTGATTGCTCGCAAGAGGCAAGTTACGTACTCACGTATACAATAAAGTACAGGAATTAATAAAGAAGAAAAAAATATAAAACAAAAAAGAAAAGAAACTTAGAAAAATACAAAGAGCAAAATAAAAAATTTTAATAACACCTGGCATAACTAACAGGTTCTGACTGGGCTGGCTATTACTCACTCAGTTTGTGGAGTTAACCGGCGCGTCGCTACCGGCGGCGAGAATCTCTGTCAGAGCCGTCATGGCTTTAACCTGCATCTCCAAGGCTGCAATATAATCAGTCGCTTCCTCTAAAAGACTGGTAAACGAGGCCTTCCGGCAACCAGGAACCAGACGGCTCAAAACTCGAACTCTATCATTTAAAATCGGAATCATATTGTTCCTTGTCGTAATATCCTTCCTCCTCAACCGATTCTCACAGGTAACTTTCAATTTCCTGACCTTTTTAATCCGCCTCAACCTCAGCCTTCCCGCCAGAATCGCGCGGCTCCACCGAGTCGTGCCTTTCGCTGCAACGGCAAGGACTCTGTCGGCCGTCTCACGAATTTCTCTGCCTTTTGCAGCCGTAGGAGAACTCCGACGCGATCGGCGGAGCGCTTCGAGAAGCTTGGAAGAGTAGATCTGCTGTTCTGATTCGGTTTTCCACCTTGTTTTGGTAATGATTCGATTGTTTGTGTCGTTATTTTGGATTTGATTTTGCGTTTCGTGAGTGAGTTTTCTTCGCTTCTTCCTCTGCTTCAATTCTTGCGACGTGTCCGAATTTGATTCGACGCTTGAGATCAACGATGCCATAATATAATTCTCTTGAATATACTTCGTTTCTATAGAACTTTCCTTTTTTTGCCTGCAACAGTAAGGATAAATTAACATTCGTAGAAGAGAATAAAGCTATAAAAATTCAAATTGTTGAATCTTCTTAATCAATTATAACTCGCCAATGAAAATAGAGAGCAATTTACCTTGAAAGAAATAAAATGAGAAAAGAAAAACGAAAAGTAGCTGCTACGAAGGATGCGCTTGAATAATTAGAAGCACATAAACAGTGATGCGGCGGCGGCGGAGGCGGCGGCGTGGTAGTGGCGATGGAAACTTTTTACGGTGGGAGGAAAAGAAAGAGAGAGAAATAAAGAGAGGTTCTGAAAAAAATGAGAGGAAAAATAAGGAATGGGAGACTTTAGAAGCAATTCACGAGAAACCACCCGGCGTTTCTTTAGTCACGTTTAGTTGAGGATTTGGCTTTCGTGCTCTCCGCTACCCTATTAATATATATTATTAATTAAGTAATTAATGTTTTTAATTAAAATGCGATTTAATAAACATTGGGGGACAATTTTGATTATGATATGATATATTTAAGTAAGTAATTTTTTTGTTTTATTATTGAATATTTATTAAAGTTGGGGTGTTTAAAATGCAATTTTTAATATGTACTATTTATTAAAATTAGTTATTTTAAGTATATTAATTTTTTTAATTAATTATTTTAAGTATATTAAATTATTTTATTATATGTTGCGTTTAATTATTATTTTTTATATATATATTTTTAGTTATTATTTTTCGAAAAAAAGTATATTAAAATTTAATATAAAATTAAATAAATATATATATATATATTATAATAAATTTATAATCAATTACCTTTTTCTCATATGAATACAAAAATATTATAAGTCATTTAATAGATTATTATAAAAACTGATTATTAAAAATATATTTTATATAAATATATTACTGAGATTATATTTTACTAAAAAATATTATATCATCGTATTAAAAAATATAATAAAAATATTAAAAAACAAATTTTAAAAATATTAATTTATTTAGTTATAATCAAACTTTATTAAAAAATTTAAACAATACATAAATTATTATTATAATATTATTTTCTTATTTTACCATATAATAAAATAATGCTATAATTATTTTTTGATCCCACAGTTCCTTCTCTTAGTAAAATAATATTTTTTACTTCTTTAAATAAAATATTTTATCAACTAACGAGTAAAATTCAGTAAAATTAATATTTTATTTTATATAAATTATTTATAAATAAATATAATATTTTGATTAAAAAGAATTAATTTTTTAACTTTTTTATAATTATGATACAATTAAATATTTTATTAATTATTTCAAATTTTATTTTAAAAATAATTAATTGGTATTTTTTTTCTAAATATCATATGAAATGAAACACAAATTTTAATATTTGAAGGATAATTGACTTTGTAGACTGCAAATGCTCAATTCTTTTTTTTTACATGCAAATGCTCAATTCTTATTCCTACCTATAAACTTCCATTTCAACAAGAATGACGTTTCAAAAGTGACTTTGATGTTCAGGATTTTCCTCCCTCAAAACCTAAATAAAGGACGACGAAATAGGGCACATATGAGAGTGAGAACTACTTTGAGTCTATCTATTTCACATTAATTAAAAAAAATTAAAAGTAGTTTAAAAATATTATTTATCTTACATTAAAATATAATTTAACCATAAATAAATATTAAAATAATATATATATAATTAATTCTCTTTTCTATATTACTGTTATAAAAAATATATATTATTTATTCAGCTGAAAATCAGATCATTCAAAATATATTATTATTATCTAGTATTTACATCAAATAAATTTAAAAAAATTAATTATGTATTATTATATAGTTTAAAATTATATAATTTTATTTATATTTTATAAATATATTTTTAATTTATTAATAATAATTTATTCTACTAAAAAAAGAAAATTTACTAATTTCAAATGAAAGAAAAAAAAAGTTTTTTTTTATAAGAAAAAAGAAAAGAGTTAGCCTCCTCTTATTTCATGAAAAAATAAATCTGAATAACTTGTTTTCTATTATTTTCTGTTGCGATGCAAACAATTAGTTGAAAAATATTAAAAATTTTGATTTTTAAGGATTATATAAACTTTATAAATAATATTTTTAAGAATTTTATTTAAAAATAGTTTAATTTTTTTTTACCAAAAGTTTACGTGATTTTAAATTCATAAAATGTGAACAATATTTTTAAGGAACAAATAAAGCTTTAATTATTTTTTTCCAATTTATAATTTTTTACAAATTTGCAAATGCGACCCATGCTTTCGAAATGACTAATTATACATAGAGAGAGAGATAATACATTTCAATGGTTTATGTCTTGCTAAAAGTCTTCCTCGCATGTGATTTTCCCATTGAGTCAAGCGCCAGAGTCAACCCGAACATTTTAGAATCCAATTTGAAGACGTTAAGTGCATTTACATCCTATTAAAAAGTTTAATTCTCAATAGTTAGAAAAAACTTTAATGGTCTTGTAGTTATCCTCCATATAATTTTTAAAAGATAATTTATATAAAAAAGTTTAATTATCAAAAAAATTCTTAATCTTAATTTATCAGTTTAACTTAAAATTAAAAGTAATTTTATTTATTAAATATTGAATAAAATTGATGACGATGTGGATTTTCGGACTCAAGACTCGACTGATAGATTCTTAGGCTCAACGACTATGTGGAAGAACCTACAAAATAAAGTAGAGACTCGGACTCCAATAAAAAAATTTCGATGCTTAAGTTAGCGCTTGACCTTGGAGAGACTACAAGTAATCAGTAGTTACAAGAGAATGAGATCCTTACCTGTAGCAATTTATCTCTGTTTATAGATGAAAGATGGTGGGAGACAGGCTCTGAAGATGATAGAAGACAGACTCTGCAGATAGTGGAGGACAAACTCTACAGGTGGCGAGAGACAAACTCTGCAGATAGTGGAAGACAAACTCTATAGATGGTGGAAATGTCAGGGAATATGGGGAGATGTCAGAAATTTGCAAGAAACGATGCATTGATCAACTAACCAAGCCTAAACAACATGGTTGAAAAAAATGCATGGCTCGTTCCGAGCTATATAAGCCCCAGTATAATATGGTGGTCTGGCTCAACTGCTTATCGCCAATCTATGGGTATACACCACTAGTTCCTCCCTATTGTGCTGGCATTTATGCCAGCTACTTAGTGAAAGGAATGTGGGTGCGTTGGCTCAGAAGAATGATGTGGCGGCTCGAAAAGAGCATGGCGGGAGCGAAAAATTCAAATTTTGAGTTTTTCGCGTAAGGTATTAATTGTGTCGATTCAGCTTTCGATAGTCCTCCTATATAAATGAGGGAGAGGAGAGTGAGGGTAGCTACTAAACATCTTAAGTGATAGCTCGGGTGCTCTAATAAACTGCACGAGTTCATAACATTGGCACGGTGTGGAACTGTTTGTGAAACTTCTCAACTACATCGGTGAGTGATCATTGTCTCTTTGCATTATGAGTTCTGATAGTGTCGTTTCCGTAGATTTTAGAGAGTTGAGTTTCGGGGAGAGTAATGAATCACTTGAAATTGTTCGAGTGAGCTTGGTTGAGCAAGCTCATTATAATACTAAGGGAGGTGTTAGTAGTGAGATTATACTCGTCTTTCCACCAGAAAGAGTTACTGTAGCTCGACCAGGCCCTATTAAAAGAAGCGAAGGGGAGGATGAGGAAGATCAAGTAGTGGTAGAAAAGGCTCGGGTTAGGAATATCAGATCTTACCTCAACGCCGTAGATCTAGATAGCATCCGAGAAAAGTATATAATTCCTCCCAAGTATAAGATGTATGTTCCTAGTGACCATACTTTCGCAATGGATGACCCTCCCACTGATCATCTTATACTGTACGAAGAGGATCTGATATCCGAGGTAAGACTCCCCCTGCGGCCATTCATTCTGGAGTTCTTAGAGTTCCACGATCTGGTCTGGGAGTAGTTAAGCCCAAATGCTTGGTTAACGGTGATAGGGTTCGAGATTTTGTGCAGGCTGCTGAGGATCGCTCCCTCTGTTCGGGTGTTAGGTGTCTTTTTAGTTTTGAAGTTCGGATCCCGAGCAGATGAAGGTTTTTTCTATCTGCAAGGGAGGCCTGGACGAGGGCTATTCTTTGAGAAATCATACTATGTAAAGATTTGGAATGATCGTTTCTTTGTTATAGAAAAGAAGGGATGCTTTGGATGCCAAACTGATTGGGTTTATATGTGCAATAGTCGCATTATAAACGCAAAGAACCTTAGTCCAGAGTAACAGGGAAATTACGAATATATTAGACAGGACGTTCTAAGTGAGAAGAGGAACATTCTTCATCTTGTGAGAGAGTATTTCCCCTTGTTCGGGCAATACATTTTTATCTTTGAGTTTCAAGTTTATAATGTTCGAGTTTATTTACTCAACTTATTTTATTTTTGCTTAGAAAGGGCGAAAGGATCTGCCTCGGAAGAGCTCAAGCGCATCGCAGAACAAGCAGCTAAACGTGAGGTAAAAAAGGCTTGGCAAGATAAAGGGAAACACCAGGAGACTGATGGTCCCAGTCGAGAGTCTCAAAAGGGGAAGGCACCCAAAATTAGGATAGATTTAGTTGCTTCAGGTGCCGGTTTGAATGAGATATTGCCCTACCAATACAGTCTAATGAGGCTGGCAACTGCAGTGGTGGAGAGGCTAGGCGGTCCTCATCAGTCTGAGTTTTCTATAAGAGATCTGCTCGTGCAACGGGTTTTATTGGTCATTTTAGGGAAAATGGTCTAGGAGAAGCGGAAGCACCTACAAATGAATGGGATTGCTCTAGCCTCAGAAGTTCGGGTGTCTGCAACTGTGGTAAATATGTTTAATATGTCTACTGATTATTACTGTTTTAATAAATTAATCCTGAATAAATTATATTTTTCTTTTTATAGCTTGTTCAGCTTTGCCATGGTACTGCTGAGCAGCTGCTTAATGTGGCAACAAATTTTCATCACGCTCGTTAGGAATCTGAGTAGGCATGTAAAAGAGTGGCCGAGCTTAAGGATGCTTTGAAGTTCGAGCGCGAGGCTTGCCGTGAGGTGCAAGAGACTCTCAAGACTTCCCTAGATGAGCTGGAACAAGAGAGGAAGATGAGTAATATGCGGCATGCTCAGGGCGTATACCTTAACAGTCAAGCTGTGTCTAAGTGACTTAAGAAAGAGAATCCATACATTGACTTGTCTTGGATGATTGATATTGATATTGACCGACTGGCTGGTGAGCCTGAAGAAGAGGATGGCAAGAGGTGGCGGGGGACGCTGCTCCAGATAATGTTGGGGGGCAATGATGCTAGCTGAGCCTTCATCCCTTTTTTGTTTCAACTATTTTTCTTTGTTCGATACATAGTTTGTTTATCTGTGTTGTTTTGGATCGGTGTAAAGTTTTATGTATAGCTTTCAATTAGGTCTATATGTAAGAGGTTGGTCCTTGGGTTGCTTGTATAGATCAGCCTCGGTTTATATGAAACTTCTTCCATTGATTTTTACAATGCTCATTTTAGAGTTTAAATTTGAATTCGAACCTTAAAAACTTAGACAATTCTCGTTATTAAGCTTAACCGAGTATTCATATTTAACATTGATACGAAAATGTGTGGTAGGAATGCTTTTAAAGATTGTGTACAATTGGAGTGCTACCATATGGGCACGGTTAAAGTGCGAAGTTTGGTGCACAGTAAGTGTGCGGTTATAGTGCTTGGTTAGAGCGTTGAAAGTGGTTGCACGGTCGGTGCTACAATGGAAGCACGGTCAGAGTGCTGAAATGGAGGAGTAGTCCGGATGGCAAGTTCTGTTTTGTGGACATTTAGTCAATGCTAGAGACTTCTCCTTTATTGCGCATGTTTTACAAGTATGTTTACAAACAATTGCACTGTTCAAAGCATTTTACATAAGAAAAGGCTATTAAAAATACTTCTTCAAGTTGTCAGCATTCCATGTTCTTAGCACTTCTTTCCCATTCGTTGTCTAAAGCTTGTAGGCTCCAGACTTTAGTATCCCGATTATCTTGTATGGGCCTTCCCAATTTGCACCTAACTTTCCCTGTCATGCCACTCAATGTGTTGAAATGACCCTTCTTAGCACCCGATCGCCTTTATTGAATTGCTTGTGTCAGACTCTCTTGTTGTGAAGACTAGCAATCCGAGCTTTGTAGGCTTTCGTTCTAATCTCAACTTGCTCTCTTTTGAACTAGAGAATGTCCATGTTGTATTTGATATCTGAATCTTAAATCTTCTGAGTAGCTGAGGCTTATTCTTGATGGGATTTCGATCTCGATTGAGATGACATCATTTGTGCCTAGGCCAATACGAAGGGGGATTTTCCTGTGGTCGTTCTAGGTGAGGTGTGGTAGACCCAAAGTACATTGTAGAGCTCTTTCGTCCATGATCCTTTGGTGTCATCTAGCCTTTTTTTTTTTCAATTCTGCGACTATAGTTCAGTTTGTCACTTCCGTTTGTCCATTCGACTGAGGATGATATACTGAGGTGAACCTGAGGTCTATCTTCAACTCGGTGTAATACTCCCTGAAAGGCCTACAATCAAACTGTTTGCCATTGTCAACGATCAAGACATGGAAAATGCCAAACCTGGTAATTATTGACTTCTGAAAAAATTGATTGTGGAGGATGGAGTGATGGAAGCTACAGGCTCAGCCTGACCCACTTGTTAAAATGATCCACTACCACAATTGAAAATTTTCTCTGTGTTGTAGCCTGAAGAAAAGGTCCCAAAATGTCCATGCTCCATTGAGCAAATGGCCATGGACGTCTAACAGGTCTTTGTTCATTGGCGAGCTAGTGCTGCAGATTGGCATGTCTCTGGCACTTGTCACACTTATGAACAAGATCTTTTGCATCGCTATCCATGAAAAGGCCAAAAGTATCCCTATAACAGTGCTTTCTTTGATAAAGCTCGGGCCCCTTCGTGTGCTCCACAGATCCCCTCATGTATTTCTCTGAGCAAGTAATCTCTCTCCTCCTCATACACACATTTGCTCTAAGGATGGGAGAAAGACCTCCTGTATAAGATCCCATCATGGATCGAATATAGGATCAATCTCTTACTATCTTCCTGGCTTCTACTGGATCTGTTGGAAGCTCTCCATAATTAAGGAACTTGTAGATTGGCAATCGCTATCCTTCTAAAGGCTCTGCTACCAGGATGGAAGTTGCATCATAACTCGGTCCTGTAATGGTTTCTGTAAGGACTCTATGGTCTAAGGCTCCCTCTTTTGCAGTCGTAACTTTAGCCAGCTTATCAGCACATTATAACACCCTTACACCCTATATACATATAATACACACATTCAGTATATGTAAAATATACATATACAGTATAAGAATGTCACAATTCAGTTTAATAAAAATTTTCTTATTCTCCATTCCTCAAAATATTTATACATATATAAAATCTCATCTTATTCAACTATACAAAAACACTCTTTATAATTTACAATATATATATTTATACTCCAAAAATATAATATAATATACATAATATCAAAAAGTACTATAACATAAATTATATGCATGCTGACAAAGTGACTTTTATCTTGATGTAGTAGAAATGCTTCAAGCTCAACAAACTCAAGCCTAGGCCTGATCAGGTCTAGTAAAACTCTTCGACTCTACCGGATCACCCCCGTCATCTGCGCGATGAGTTATAATCACGTTAAGCCAAAAGTCTAGTGGTACAAATTTTGATAATAATAACACTTTAAAAATAATGCCAATGCAAAATACTCATATGTTATGTCATAATGTGGCATTCAAGCTCACTTAATTATTCACACAAACACATACACAAATATGGGCCTAAACAAACTAATACGTCATTCAAATTTTAGAGTTACTGTTTTGATCTATAATGATACCAAGTGTCTAGCCCCGAAGACAAATCAAGTAATACTCAAAAGCTAACCCTGAAGGCAATTCATATCACAGTGACGCCAAGCTTCTAGCCCTGAATGCAAATATTGAGGATAACCTCATAGGCATGCCGCCAAATAAAGAATTCTAAAAATTGAATAACATATTAGACATACAATTATTTTATATTTTTCATTATCAATTTCTTTCTCATTTTTTCATTTTCTTATTCATATCAATGTCATTTTATTTCAACATTTCATAACAAAATCACATTACCCAAACACTTCTGGTTATTTTCACATTTTGTATATAGTTCACATTTTATTCAATATAGCCATTAACAATGGCTTTTCATAATGCCATAATAATGCATACATAATAATTTACATGTCACAACATAATTGTTCATGTATCAAGTAGTTTAACACATTTTTAATCCAAAATGTATTAGGCCAAATGTAATGTAATCACATTTCATTTATCAAGAGTTTGTATATACCTTAGAAATCACTCATAAACAAGCTTCAAAACTCTCTCCAACATTCTCTTACAAGTTGTCCTTCAACACTAAGGCTGAGCAAACTACTATCTCTCAATTCCAAAGCCAAATATGATCACTTTGTTATTTTTAATATTTGATTAACTGGTTTACCCATTAAACTTGCATATTTCATAAATGTTTAACTTTTCGTTTAATATAATAAAATAAGGTTAAGGACATTATACATCATTATATATATATATATATGCATGGGGTTGTAGTAATAATAATAATAAAAAGAAAAGAAAAGAAAAGAAATCTGAAGAGAATCAGATTGAGCCCCATTACCTATAACATGCCAGAAAGTTTGCCTCCTTGAGTGAGACAGGCTTCAATGTTATAAATAAAAAGGTCAAATATTAAAATTTTATGCAATTAATATTGGATCTTGTTCTTGTGTAATATAGTCACTTGGACCAAGGTTTTGGTCTCTCACCAAACCAATATAATAACCTCTTCTTCTTTCTATCTCAAATTGTAATTTTGTAATTCATAATTTTAGCTGAAATGTGAAGGATTCTTTTATAAAATTATCAGAAAAAATTAATTAAATTATGATATTAATATGCAATTATTATAATATATACAAATTTAAATTTATCTATGATAATTCAATTGATTGTATTATATAATTTTTCTTATTAAAGTATAATTTAATTTAATTTTGTTATTATTGTCCTATCCTTATTTAGACTTGCTCAAACTGGTGATTGATTTCTTATGGATTTATCCAAAGAGATCCCTACTTATCTTTCTCTTAACTACTTTCAATGGATCATTCAATGCCTCTACTAATGGAAATTACTATTTTTTTTTAAAATTAAAACCTTAACAGCTGGTGGATACATAAAATTTTATTAAAAAAAATCCTGTGATTTTATGTAAGACAAACTTATTAAAAATGGGTTTGCTCCCTATCATGGGTTTTTTTTAATTAAATAATGCAAACCTGTTATTTAATTAAAATTTTTTTTCTTGTTTCATTTGTATATTTAATTTATCAATTTGCTTGAATTTGACAAGCAAACCATCTCTTTTGTTTCATTTGTCACGGATTAAGGTGGTTTTCTAAATTATTAGGTTTTTGACTCTATCAACACAAATAAACTGTATTCTATCATTTTCATTTCATGGTGCAAGTAATTGATTCTGAATTTATTGTTTTAAAAAATATATATATCTATCGTTATATTATATTTTGATATATATTTTATGATGTAAATATTTAATTTAAATTTATTGTCTGAAAAATATATATTTATTACTAAATCATCATATTTTAAAATACATATTATGCTGTCGATTTAGGATAAAATAATAGGTATAAAAGCTTGAATAATGGCTGTTGATTAGATTGGAGACTTGCGTAAGTGTTGTTTAGAATACTCTTTGGATGGTATAAAGGGTGCTTTCATTTAAGCCAAACACACAAATTTAATAAACAAATTTTCAGAAAATAATTTGATTGCATCTTCATCATTAGACTAATTAAAGAAAATTGCACACGAGTGCTTGCCTTGATATCAAATCAATCCCTTCCCTTATGTGAAACACAATAATGATGATTGTTAATTAGTTTAATAATAATGACCCTAACACTAACCAAGAATAATTATTTGACTCATTCAAGATTTTTATTTTTTTTAATATTGATATGGGAAAAGAAAATTCAATTTTAAATTTAATATTAAAAAAATATATATATTTATGTTAAATTATATCACCGTAAACAGTAAAAAACTTTTATCTTATGAAGTTTCAAGATGATTGATTTCAATATTTATATATGAAAATTTACTTGAAAGTTGCTAGCTAAGCTTGAATTGAGACCTTTTCCTGTGTCTCCATGATTCAATACATGAATTTTCTTTAATTCTATTTAAGCAAATTCAAAGTCTGAAAATGTCACATCCAGATAAACATGGAATTTATTATAGGATTAGGGAAGACAAGTTGCAATTATTTTATGAACAAATAATTTTGATGTTTTCTCCACGTTATTCTCTACATGATGTAAGTTCTGCACTCTTCATGAAACAAAATAATAGAGCAATTGACTTTTTCCTGTCTCCATGAATTAATACATAGATATTTTATTCGCTTCAAGCAATAAAAAAAAATAAGAATTTCCATGCATGAAGGCAAGATGAAGTTGAAATTATCACAAACTTGCAGGTCAGGAGTTGAAATTATACTGATTATGAACAAGTTCAAGCTAAATGTATATGCTTCTTTTGTTGTTTATCTATGCAACTTAAATTATCATAGCCTCGTGCACCGAGGCATAATATAGAAGTAAATATATATTCTGCTATACAATAAATTTAGAATCGATTCCACGTCTCCAAAAAGTATTAAAAGTTAAAAAAATATCATAGCCTTGAAGGTCATATATTATTGCTGTTCTCATAGTAAGCCAAATGATTGCTTTACATGTTATTTCTCATGCAGTGAGTACCTATAACCTTTCCTGAACAAAAGATAGTATAGCAGAAATAATAGAGTACTGGAGTGATGTACAATCTGCATTTTATATTTCATCCATAACTTGATATCCTAAGGGCAGCAGATTGTTGCAATTATATGCTCCAATGAATCGAGCTTAGGTTTTTTCATAGTAAAGAGAGTAAAACTTACAGAGAATCTTATAATGTATGCATGTACTTGTGTGGCATTTCTGTTCAGGGGGTAACTGGTAGCTGCAAGCTGTTTGTCGAAGCTTTTGGCTTCACAGCATAAGCGAGTGTGATTTTTGATGGGTTGGCGTCTGAAATTTCCTCTTGGAAAGGTACTTCAAACAGAAGTGATTCGTATAAACAGACCTCATCTTCTTTACAGTAGTAGACCTACAAAGAGGAACCAGATTGAGTGTTTACCACTAAATCATAGATAACCGTAAGCTTAGAGTTGGCGTTCTATGGCTATGCCATCAACAGTATGGAGTAATAAACCAAGTCTTGCATGGTTGACAGAGAGTTCACACTGGCCAATAAGCTAAAGAGGCGCTTGATTTTGCAAGAAAATTAGAATTTTATTCACATCGACAAGTTCTCCAAACATTGACTAAATGATAAGAAAATTCATTCAGAATGTCTCAAGTAGTTGAAGACCTAATGCGTGAAATGTCTTCAGTAGTCTATGAAATAAAATCTAAAATTAATCAATCAAGCCAAATGCAATCAGCAAAGCAAAGTGCACTATCTGAAAGTGTAGTTTTCTGGTGCAGTATTATATTGGCTCTAAGTTATTTCTTTTGCATTCAAGCAGTTGTGCACAAAGCAAAACAAGGCATACCTTGCAATTTATTCTCCCTGTCGAAGCTGCAGCAGAGGATCTCCTAAAATGAAGGACTGCTGTTCCTTCTGGACTAAGATATCCATCTGATGGATCAATCAGAACTGCATTTTCAGGTTCAGTTTCAACAGTAAATTTACTGCATGCTTCCTGCATTTAATTTACAAGAGCTAATATCATTTAGTATGAAAAATTTATTAACTAAAGGAGGATCAAACTGCTAATGTGGTAACAGTAGTAGGAGGGATTAATATAAAGCTATAATAAAAAGGTTGGACGCTGCATGACCTTTGAGAAATGGTATTCTTCAGGTAATGATATTTTGAGACGAAGGTCTCCATCCCTAGATGAAAGGCCATCAATTTTAATCATCTGTGTGTCAGGCGAGGATCGTCTCCTGAGACGTTTCAAGGATCTGGATTTTGGTGCAGGGGGCTGAACTCCTTTCAGCTCTAAAGTAATAAGTTCAGCTCCTTTCTTGTTCAAGTCTACGTACCTGATTACACTGTTGTTTGTATCAGCTATGATAAGTCTTCCTGCAAATAACCAGAAAAGCTTTCAGAGGATGTGTATTACTTGTAGAAGCAAACGCTAAAGAACTAAAACTCGGTTCCAACTTCATGAAAAAGCATTATGCCATTATGTCACATCATCAAATTTAGTCTACTGAATCATCAGCAAATAGCAGGTGTGATTGACTTTACTCAGCATAGGAGCCCATATCGACAAGCAAGACCTGCATTTGACGAATGCAATACAAATGGACCTACTTGATTAATAAGGCAATATAGCTAAACTCAGATAATTAACAAACTCTTGGCAATGCAATCAAAATGTGTAGATTTCAAATTCATTGCTGTGGAGAATCATTTATTGCATAATGATAGGAAAAAGAATCACCATTTTCAGCCTCAATGATTCCAGAAGGCTCGGAAAGCTGCAGAATATAAGTATTACATTCAATAAGTTATGCAACAAGGTGAAAGCAGTAATAATAGTGGAATGACTAATCAAAGAATTTCTTTTACAATGATATCAAGTCTGGAAAAACAGAAGCATCCTGAAATACAATCTATTTATCAGACTAAATCCCAAATGTTCTTGGAATTTGGTCTATTTATCACCATTTTCAAATTTTTCAGCAAGAAAACATTCATTCTGTTTATGCTCATTATTGAGATGAGCGGACAAAATTTACAAAGAAAAAAATTTCACTTTGGTGGTTCCCAAAATACGGGCATCTTAACTATCTTTCTGAAAATTAATTTAGGAAAAGCTCTATCAGTTGAGTTTCTGGTCTAGAGAATAGTTTAATGCCGTTGAGGATTAATGACTGTTTTAGGTGACAGTATCAGAGGCACTTCAGCTTAATTTTGGTATCATTACTGTCCAAAGAGTGAAACATTTTTTGAGATATTTTCCAACCTGAGCATCCAGTGCTTTTCCATCCTTGAAACCAGCTTTCCCTGTTCCTGCTATTGTGCTAACTCTTTTAGTAGCTGGATCTAGCTTCTTAATCTGAAAATAAAAAAGAGGACAGATTCAGGCTATGCTATGGTGCCTGAGTCTTCATTTAAAATCAGAATCCTATAATTAGACATTCACAGAAAATTCAAAATGCACCAAAGGAAATTTTGTAGCTAGAACTCAACAGTATGCACAGAATCCAACCACATGAAAAATACAAAAAAATCGATTGCAATATCAACAATTTTAGTTAATTTCTAGTGAAATCAAATATGATTTTTATTGTTCTTTTGGAAAGTTTCTATGCAAGAAGTATACTGAGTGGTATAATTCAATATGGAGAAATAGATGGAAAGAATCAATAGCCTGCTATGAACCTTATGCATTACCAATAATCATGGAACTGCTTTTGAAGATCAGCATCTAAAGCATTAATATGATTGTTTATATTTAGAGAAAAGAGTAATTCTGCCTCGAAGGTGATAGCTAGTGGTTAAAATTTTATAATCTAACTTGGAGGTCATAGATCTAAGATTTATAAGATTTCACCGTGTAGACCCAAAAAGAAAAAAATGTCACTCTTTTGTTCATTTTGCCAAAGAACCTGGCTAAAATAATCAGTCGTAACACATGGTATGCAAATCCACCAAAATATTGAAAGATATTCAAGCTTTGAAGTTTGCAGTATGTTACCTTGTGATTATAGCTATCTGCTATATATATGTGACCATCCTTTGCACATAATACACCCAGTGGATGTTGAAGAAGTACTTCAGAGCCTATTCCATCATGGTCTCCAAACTGCAAATTAAATGTTGAAGATGAATTGGAGATTATTTGGTGCAAAAGATCAGATTTAAGCAATAAACATTGAGAATCTTCAATGTTAGTTTTATATGGTGTATAGTAACATATAAAACTTTGAAATTAAATACCAGTAAATGATGCAAATGTTTTGTTAATCTGAAAATGAATTACCTTGAACAAGTTGTCAGCGAACATTGGATCACCTCCAGCTAGCAGCCTTGATCCTCCTGTTTTCAGATCAAGTGCTCGAATGGAGCTACTTTCACTATCAGCAACATACAACTCCTTCCAATCTATGAATATGCATTGAAGTAAAACTTTCATTATAGCAGTTAAACATTTAACTAATGGTTTACAAATATCAGGATGGTTATAAAATCTGTCATATAATCCAAAAACGTACCAGGAGATGGTGAAATTCCAGAAGGTTGTGCAAATGAGGTGCTTGCAGAGCTATTTCAATAATGAATCAGGAAAAATCATCAATGTCAAATATGAAAAATGTCTCAAGAAAATAGAATGCTTATTAACAAACTTTTAGAACAGAAGCAACATTAAAAAAATGAATAAACTATGACATCTGCTCAGGAAATCCACAGGAAAGTGAAATATGAAGTAAACAGAAACAATTAAGGTAAACCTGTTCATCAGTATACCTTGATCCATTCAAGTTTCTTTCATAACCATCACCACTGAAAGCTCTAGTAACTCCATCTAGAGTATTGTGCTCCCATATCTGATGCTGGCCAGCCATTGCAATATAAACTTTTTCATTGATTGGCTCGAAGCTGATATCCCATGGAGAGTTCAGAAGCTGAAAGACGAGGAATGTAGATTTAAGAATTAAAGAAAGAGGCTAAGACATGAGAAAATGTATAAATATTTTCTGGAAAATCTTCAATTATTTTTTCAATCGAAAAAAAGGATTAATAATGTGATTGTTCCCAATTTTATGAGCATATCAACAGAAGTCCCAAATTTTAACATGAAACATTAAGGATGCATCTTTCAAGTGCATCCCAAAGTTATGTTTCTCCTGTCTTGCCTGGGTGGTTCCTTTTCCTCCCCCTTGATAATCAGAACCTTTGGTACCATTTCCAGCAACAGTCTGCACCATTTCATCGACGAAATTAATCTCCCTACAACAGAAAAAAAAAATATAAAATGATTTGTTACAAGGAAGAGGTTTCATATTCTATGCTATTCAAATAAATTAGAAATTTAGAATGCCTATTTGCGTATCATATGAGAAAGGGGAATGAAGGATGGCTCTGAAGTTGCAACATACCTCAAAGCATGGTTTTCAGTATCTGCAACATAAAGGATATTTTTCTTTGCATTGTAAGCCAGGCCCTGAAAAAGCATGTGACCACATATTACAGAAATACACTTAAGTGAAATTGAAATTTTGAAACATGAGACAGCATATCTGGGAATGCATCTAAAGGTTCTTAAACTCAAAGTAGGAGGAAATGCTTCGCTTATGAAATATTTCTGGATAAATTAATCTATAATTAAATCCTCACCTGAGGGCGATTAAAGGTGGCTTCATCAAAGGGACCATCGCGCAAACCTTCCTCTCCAGTGCTCCCAATTTGAATGATAAAGTTCCCATCTAGATCAGTGACCACCTGAACTTGAGAAGTAACAAGGTGGTTAGATATTGATACATTATTGATCTATATCCTTGCATAAGTTATATTACTACATGAATCAGAACAACTAAATACCATTTTCTGGTGAATTTCTTGCTGCAGATTATGATTAATGAATATGTGTTTTTGATGTAAATGTACAAAACTTATGTCAATCTTTTCTTTTCTTTCCTTCCCTTCCCTTTTTTTTTTCTGTTTATGTAAATGTGAAAAAGAGAGAGGATGTACTATGCGGTTATGGTTACTGTCTGAAATGAACAGCCTATTGTTAAGAACATCAATGGCCAGCTTTCCAGGAAACTTCAAAGGAGAGGTAAATAAAAGAGGATCATTATCTTTCTCCAAACGCAGAGGAATTGGCGTGCCATCTAGGAGCTTCTTCCCACCATAATATAGAAGAGCTGCCTCCACCAAATCACTGAGATCCTAAAATCAGAAGGCAAAATGTTGACTTACTTTCTACTTAATTTGTAACTGCTCAGTCAAAATAAGTATTCTCACATAATATAAGTGTATACGTAGTGTGCAGAAGTAATGCAACCACAATCAGTCTAAAATCACTATCCAGTAATTTGAAAAGAAAAACTTTTATATAGGAAACATCAATGAATAACTTTATGGGGCCAGAGAGATCTAATTGTACCATTCCTTTTCATGCATGTTTCTTATATGTTAATTGATAATCTCAGCCATTTGCAAAATGGGATCAATGCATGCAGTAGAAACATGAGATGGTAACAGCAGTAAATGAAAACAGCGATTTCATTCCATTTAAATTCTGCTGGTTCTAATTTTCTTAAATAGTGTCATTCAAGGTAAAAAAAACTCATACTTCAAATTTAAAGGGGGCTCACACAAGCTAATTGTACCACTAAATAAGTATTTCATTTGAACTGTGTATTTTGGCACTCAAATGCTTGTAGATTGAACCTTTTCAATTGTTTTCCCCCATAATATCGTCATGACTTTCAAGTTGTAATCCAAGCAAAATGTGAATGCGGTAAATTTCAGATTTCAGTTTTCCAAAAGGATGATTGGTATTTGTAAATCAGTTTTGAGAAGGCAAAAGTTTATAATCCTGAGATTTGCAAATGCATTTCTTTCATCTATAGACAGATAATATGCAGATTGTTCTTTAACCAAGACTTCAATATGTTAAAGCTAATAATATGAAAATCATAAAATAAGTTAAAGCTACTCTTGGGTACCTTTCTGTGGCCTTCTCCTGAAATTTGAGCAAGAAGCTTACCATTGGGTCCAACAATGGCAAATGTAGGCCATGAATTAATGCCTAGCTCACGCCACAAATACATATCTCCATCATTGACAACCTACACTGATAAGAGGCTGGATTAAGACAGAACAGTATGCAAATATTCAATTATTTACATGAAGAAGCAATTTAAAATACATGCCTAATGCTTGAGAAAAAAGAAGAAAAGATCTAACTCTGGACATACCATATGTATTACAAAATAACTTAAATACTAAAAGGGCAGATGGTTTCCCCCACTATTTGTATGTGCTCTGGGATAAAATAGGCCATGGGCATCATCTTTACAACCTTATAGCCTCCAGAAGTTTCAAATTTTCAATCCCAGGATAGGATACTTGAAAAAATTGGACATTTTTCCCAACCTTGTTGATTGTTTACAGTTTCTCTTTGAAACTAAGAAATAATTAATGCTATAACTTTAGATATCTGGCTTAGCAATCCCTGCTACAGTACCTGGATGCCCCATAGAATAAAGGAAGCAAGCAAATGAAAATGCAGCAGGAAAATAGATAAATGAATAGTGCAACCAGAAGTCTATAGCTATTGCATATTTTATTTGAAGTTATGTTGACACGTATATTAGTACAAAACCAAATTCCCAGCCTATTTGATAATTTTCTGATAGGTGATATCAATTCTCTGGTTGTTCATATATTGGATGCAAAACAGCAAAAGATTGTGCCTTAATTTTTTTTCTCCTTTTTTCTTAAGCATGCATATGGATATGTAATGTATCTGGCTCTATAATACACAAATATGGTAAGACAGATTGTAACTATGCTTGTACTAACTCCCAAACTTTGTTCTTACCGGGTGTGAGATGTTATAGCGAAGGACTGCATTGTGGATTGCTTCTAAATCTTTCTCATTGTCAAACTTAGCTGAATGTACCCCCACAACAGTGAACTGTCAAAGTATTATCACATAAAAATCATAATACGGAATCACACTGCATCCTGGATCATTGAAATAGATGCAAAAACAATAAAGTGTCGGTGTGATCAAGGAAAACATTGCCATGAATAAATTTGAAAATTAATTGTAATCCTTTTGTCTTCTCTTAATTCCACTTTTTGACCTGTGATGTAGAATTATTGTAATGGTTGATTACTTTATCATTTTCAAATATATTAGGAGAGATTTTTCATTCCGAAAATTGAAAATTTAAAGCAGCCAACAGATGGTTATATCTGAAAGGACAGAAGAGTTACTGGCATATCTTTGTATTTTTTCTCTAGAAACTCTAGATCTGGCAACACATGCATACAATTTATGCAACAGTAGGTCCAAAAGTCCAGCAGAACCACTTTGCCTCTCAATTCCTGCAAAGAGAAAGTGAAATGGTTCAAAACTAAAAGCATAGTCTATTTTGTACAAATATCCATAAAGGAGGACAGAATTTCAGCATACGTAGCAAAATTTCTATTACTTGACTACCTTTCTGATAAACAAAAGAGCTAATCCCATGCCCACAAATGTAATTTGAATAATGTGTTATAACATCTGCAATCTAAAGCATGTTATGTATTCAAAGCCATTAGAAATTTCTAGAGAAGACCTCTTATCTTGACAGCATTTTCACTTCCACTACATGCTAACTAAATTTATAGTAATATAAGACTCACATTCAACAGCTTATGTTGGTCGACTATGATTAGCTTCTCCAAAAATTCACATAAAGTTCTTTTCTACCATGTGTGACTGGAGGAAGGAATTTGAGTTGAGGGTTGTGTAGATACATGATAACTAAATATCAATGTGAAAGAATGTAATTAAAGAAATTAAATGTAATTGACAATTCCTTAAAATTTAAGCTGAAGACAGATTACATAGCTAAGTATAGACTAAGTGGCATATGTTGATGATCATAACGCTGAAGACAAGATTAGTATAGCTAACAAGATTAATATAGCTAAAAATAGACTAAGTAGCATATGTTGATGATCAAAATGTTCAAAGGTTCATAACAGAAATTTGAGTTCAGTAAAACTTGCCCTGTGAAATTGAAGGGGAGCTGTATTCAGCCAATCAAGTTTAGGAGGAAATTCTGGCACAACACGAGCACTTCCACTGACAACAAAAGATAATTATCCCAGAACATATCAAACCTGAGTTACCAAAAATATGCCTAATAAAATAGGACATAAGAAAAGTTCAATGAGAGCATAAATTTATTGACAGTGATCAGAAGGACAAATTCTTCATTACCTGGTTTCTAGATCAGATAAATATTTTACAAACTGCTCAACTCTCGAATACTGTGACTTACCTATAACCAATAAATGCCAGTGAATTTGTCAACAATCACAAATCATCAAATAGCGTCAAAATGGCTATAGACTTCACAAATATATCTCAAAATTTTAAATAATTCACATCAAGAAAATCAGAAGACAAAGGAAGAAAACAAAGAGGAACAGAAGTATCATGGCTAGGAAACATGTTTTCCATGACAGAGAACTGTACCCTCATTCTGCCCAAATTCTGGTCTATTCACTCCAAACAGTAAATTCCATATAGCTTGAGGGGAAGCATATTGCATCGCCTAGAAATGCACAAACAGACGTGTATGAGAAGCAATGAAAAAGCAAAAGAATAACAGGAACACAAAAATACCCTCTTGTTAAACAACTGATTACTATAAAAGGTATACTTCCTGATTCACAAATTATAAAAATGGCAGTAACTTGAAGCCAACTCATAGGCAATCCCCCATTGTTCTTTTCTTTTAAGAAAATCACCTTCCAGTTTGTGATGGTGAAGAACAGACAAGAAAGTGCAACGCCCAAACTTCCATATCTCAAAATATTGCGCCGAGAAGCCTGCAACCTGTCCACAAATTATTTCTGCAACCTGAAGTAGTTAAACCAAAGCTTCACTTTTTTCAAAAAGACCCACTCAATATTGTGTATTATTTAATTCAGATTCAGTTTTCTAGACATCCTGAGAAAAAGAAATAGTTTGCTAGTCAATAGCTCATGAAGTTCTAGAGGAAATATTTTTCATCATTTTGGAGTGGTTCAGAACTGTACAAGAGCTCTTTTGTCACGGGAAAAACAGAATCTATAAAAGTTTCTATTAAAAATATGCAGGATTTACTTTAATTCACTTATTAGAAGCACCCCAACGTACAGTCTGATTGACTTGTTGAGGTTGACAGTATCCAAAATGCTGTAAAAATATACAAGAAGCAACAAAACCGACCAAATATTTTGATCCTTTTTGGGGATTTTATCCAAGTTCTGCTACATTTCAATAAGAGGAAAAAATTGTGGATAAATTGTAGATTGTACGAGGGGAAAAAATTGATTAGTGGTTGTGGAGTCACGGGTCAATTAAAATTCTGAAGAAAAGAACCTATCTTACCCCCCAGCTGATAAAAGTCTGTCGCTGGTAGCTATGTTGTTAAGAATTGACCCATTATCTTTTTTTTCTTCGAGCATTGCTACTGAAGTCTGCTCAGAAGTATGCAGAACCTGAGGTCCATGCATCATCTCATCTGCAACATTATATCTTTGTTACATATTGTGGCAATACAGTCTTAACTATTAACCAGGACAAAAGCTGATCTGAGCACACTAAAGATGTAAACTTGTTTGTAATCTTAAGAAAAGTCTAAAGAAATTATTAACCCAATTGATTGTGTATTGATGAAGAAAAAGTTTTCAACAGAAGAAATCCATTACAAAAAAATGTTCTCAAAATTCTTAAAATGCGATAAAAAGCAGCATCATCATTCCACATTATTGATGGTACATAGTGACATCTTCAGAACTACATACTATAGCCATCAGATCCCCCACTGAGAATATCATCAACTGAAACATTTCCTATATCATTTCTGATAAGGGATGGACCAGCATTTCTTAGAGTCTCTTCTGACAATGTAGTTTTCACAGCTATGCACCTGCGAGAAGTGAAAATTTCTGTACATTAGCAATCAATCAAACTCAAAAGTGAAATTCGAATGAAAAATGCAACAGATAACCACGTGGAAAAATGAATCTAACACTAGTCTCCATGTTCTGTGACATTCTTGAAAACCATTTCTATTCTTAGTTCAAAGGAATCAGTCACCAGAGATATCCTAATGAAACCAAATACACGTTATTAGTAGTTATTAGTACAAATACCTCATCTGGGCAGCTTTTGCAGCTTGTACTCCAGCTAGTGCATCTTCAATAACAATACACTGGGAAAATTTGCAAAAACAAAAATTAATATGACAAGGAGAAAGAGGCAACTGACTTCAGAGAAATTCTATGAAATTAAAAAAAAATATATAAATATTTCTTCACCAGCTTTGTGCCAGAAGATTGGAAATATCTCTTCCCAAGCAAAATAAAGTAAAATAACAACACAGATAAGCAGGCCATGGCACTATGCTAGCAATTCTGAATGTTTTGTGCTACACTGGGAAGACAATGACAATGATCAAAACTAATTCATGTCTTAATATTCCCTCAGTTAATATCCCTCTGTAGAAGTAAGTAAGCCATATACTTTATACATTAATCTCTCTATCAAAGGAAAAATAGAAAAATTTGCAGCTGCTTTCAAAATTTTGATCATTTGCCATTACTTCTTTGGGTCAAAAGTTCTTACAATTTACTAAAGAGAAATATTGTAAACCAAATATACCTCAATAACAGGGACATTCAAGATCTTTGATGCAGCCAAGAAAATGTCAGGAGCTGGTTTCAAATTCTCAAAAGCATCTGCTGACACAATAGCATCAAACCTGATAAAAGGAGGTTAAGAAAATAATAAGAATAGTAGCAAGTGCTATAAAGGTAAAAGATATAATTACATCGCAAATATTTTGACTTTTGTTCAAATGTAGACCTATTATATCTGGAGTAATCTGATGTAGGCCGTACTAATACAAAAGTCATAATTGCAAGTCTTTTGGACTTGATTATATTCTGGATTCTTACAAAAATTCAACATTCAAACCAACACATGCATCAACCTTTTCCATTATAAATGAGATATATATGCAGCACTTATGTTACATTTGGAAACACCATTCTCTAAGGTATTGAAATTTTCATAAAAATCAGCTGAGATAACATTGGATTCAACTGAACCTAATATTTAAGCATTATTTTGAATTATAATGAATTTTTTAGACGAAGGTTCTAGCTTTAGACTACAATTTCTCTGCAAAATTCATAATAGTATGAAATACAGAAAACATGTACTTTCAATGATGATATGAACATTGGATTCCAAGGAACATCATGATGTAACTGAACTGTGACATAGGAAGGTTTTTCTGTACATTTTCATTATTAGTATTCATTTATTTGGTTTCAGGGTGAAGATGAAGATGACCATATTAACATAAGATAGTGCAAGACGCAAGCAGACATTATACACAAATATCCTATGAACTTGAGAAGCTTAAATCATGATTAGAGCAACTAACATTGACAATGGCAAACCAGCAGATGCTAAATTTGCATCAACTTTGATTCGATCAGCACTAGATGCAACAGCAACTTTGAGACCTTTCTCTTTGCACTGTTTTCAAGACCCAAAATATTATTAACCACTTTGTGTAGTCACATTGACTAAGTTGATCGTAAAAATGAATCGTATTACCTGAGTGATGAGTTCAAGGGCACCTGGGAATCCTATTCCAGAATTTGGTTTTGCATACTTCAAGATTTGGAAAATATATTAGGCATTGTGGCAAATGAATCAATTTGGATAATGTTTCAGAGAATAATCACCTTTTCCAGATATATCTCAAAGAACCTCTTTTTTGCTTCCTTGGGATTGAATCCCTTGACTCCTTTGGCATTAGCCACACCTCCTAAGAAGTTTGCTTCACCTATAATACATTGATGAAATTGCAGGGTATAAACAACAGGTTTCTATGAAATTCAACAGATAAAGAGGACATTAGTTGAAAAATATTTGAAACAGAAGGAGCATTCACCTGTGCCCATGAATGACACAAAATCTTCCACTGTGACTTCAACTCCCATCTCTGCAAAAACATCGACAGCTGCCATTCTAGAGAGCTCCTCACTGTTGCATAACACTCCATCCATGTCAAAAAGAACAGCAGAGACCTTTCCCCAGTTTGTCCCTGCCACTTCTGGGGCATTGGCCTTTTCAACCTTGACACATGCCTTTACTTCCATTCTTGGAGTAAAGATTGAGGCTTTTGGTCCCCAGTAGAAGAGTTGAAGTGAATTTGAGATGGGTTTTGATCCCCTTGAATTGCTGGATTTGAGGAAGAAAAAAAGAGAGGAGGATCGTGATAAAGAAGGAGGGGATAATAGCTTCATGGCTCTGGACTTTTTAGTTAAACAATATCATAAGTTACTAAGTTGCTGGGGTTTGTTTATGATTGTTAGTATTATAGTTTTGTGGCTGAGAAATGAGTTGGTTTTGCTTTGTTTACTACACAAGGCAATGAAATTTTGCTACTTTATCCATTTGGTGACCACAAATTTTACAACTCTCTCTATTATTCTATATAATAAAAAAGAGAAAAAAAAAAGATGACGAATTGTTATTTCCGTTAAATGAAGACTAAGGTTAGAGTTTCTACCATCTTTTGGTGGCTGCCGATGTTGTTGCTTGAGGCTGAGCGAAGATCTCTGTCGATGGCCGCAGCGTCGGCGGCGGCAGAGATCGGACGTGGAAAATAAATCGATTAGAGTAGGGAACATGAAATTGATACTGTATATGTTTAACGACATGGCTTCTTTTCGTTGATAAGCGTCCACGTGTAATGATCTTATATGACGTGGACATTGTACTGATGTGGATGTTGTCAATGTGGCATTAGCAGGACACACCTGTGATGAGATGGCTGCATCTAGGTTTCGTGCTTAACGAGGACGCGAGCATCTAAATTTCAAATTCTTGAAAGTTGATTGGCCGGTTTGTAATTTTATTTCATTAACTAAAATAATTTTTTTTTATTAAGGAGGATTTTATCCGAATTATACACTGATAATGTGAGGCCAAATAATTTATTATCTGCCTGATTTTAGAATGTCTCGAACCTGTCTAGGAGGCTTCAATAACAACATTTCAACTTCATCCATTATCATAGCTAAGTTGGCAAAAACATCGATAACCTGATTACTTTCACGATAAGTATGCTGAAACTTAATCTTTCAAGACAAATCCAACAATTTACATTAAGTCACTAAATTATGAAATTCAGGACTCCTACATTTTTTATTAGAAATAGCGAATCCATTTCAAGAATCAACTTCCTGTAACTATTGTTTCAGGCTAATTGTAATCCTAAAATCAAAGTATTGAGCTCCGCAACCATAGATGAACATATACCCAACCGAATAATTTTACCGTATATCCAATGACCAAGCAATTTCTGATTATAATTCTAACTCCGCTTAAACCTGAGTTGCCTTTAGAAACATCATCGGCATTAATTTTATAATAATTTAGAATATAATTTATAAATATATTCCATTTCTGATTAACTATAATACATTTATAAATATATTAAAATATAATTTAATAATAAATATATCTTTTCTAAAAATTACACAATTTTTTTATTTCATGATTTAGTGATAAAAAAATATTAAAAATTATGTCATACATATACATCATATATGCATTTATTTAAAAAAAACTATATAATAATATAATTTTAATTTTAATTAATAAACTAATTAAATAATAATAAATATTTTATTATTAAAATTAAATAATTTCTTTAAAAAATTAAAAATATATAGTTTAAAAAATATAATAAAATATTATTATTCAATTAATTTATTATTTTAATTAAAATATTTAATTATATCATATTATTTTTGTCATTTTAGCGATGATGGACATACCAAGGTTTCATATCCGTGCACTGTCTTCGTGATGACCTGGCTTCGTCTGTGGCAAAAGCTACCTGGACGCTGAAGTGTCAGACTATGGTGGTGATTGAGGTGGTTACATGGAAATATTATCTGATGTGTCACAAACACGTACCGGAAGGGGCGTGGTGTTTGGCGATAATTAGCAAGGAAATAAGGCCGAAAAATTTTGAATCTCTACAACCCTAAAATGTTGATTTATTAAATTCCCAATGAGGTTTTCATTCAAACTTCGTCATTTGATGCACTGTGCGAACGACAGTGTTGATATCCAGAAACCTAATATGAGATACATGCTGGGTATGTCAAAAGATCTCTCTTTCATTTGTTCCATAACTAAATTTTCAGATTTTTTAACAGGGTTTTCTTTGATTTTTAATTGCTTTGTTGATTTCTTCTTCTTGCATTATTGTCTCAATTATATGCCAATTGTGAAACTCTTTTGGAAACTTATATATCCAAAGCTCATATCTTGAGATTCCATTATCTCCAGTGTGCTTATTTTCGTTCATATTTCACTAGTCCAAAGAATAGTATGATAGTATTATAGAATTATTGATTTTTTGCAGGTCTATGTGACAGTGTACCTCAATGATTGACAGTGAACAGCTAGCTTTCCATGAAGGCGTTGGATTGGAAACCCTTGAATGACTAAATGAACATTGATAGGAAAGTTACAAGCTTGAGTTAGCTGAATCCAACTCCATCCACCTATCTTGCACATTGTAGAGATGGTAATGTTGCATTTTTCCCTTTCTTAACCCATCTTCTCTTATTATAGACTTTGTTTCTTTAGAGCATTGGTGAGTAGGATTTGTTATTGGGTGAGACTTAAACCTTGACACTCTCACTGGCACAGAAACGTGTAGGTTTTCTTTTGTTCAAGACTGGAGTAAAGCAGAGAATAATTTGGTACTTTATACGCTAGGATTAAAGCCAAGAGTGGGTTTAGATATCCCAATTGTTTAATGTCAGAACCAGGTACTCCCCTGTGATATTATGACCCAAAAGGTTTGGTCCTGAATCTCTTAATACAGTTTAGCAAGTGCTCCTTTGTGTTTTAACATTTTAGTACCTAACATTAGCATGGCAATCAAATCAGATTTATGAGTTTATTATTACAATTCATCTTATTACCAACTGTGTAAAGAAGCATTAAAGCCTTTTTATATATATATTTTCATTTATGCTTCAAATGCAGATAATTATCAAGATGGCTCCTACAAGTGAGGTAATGAGTTTGTCATTCACCCACCAATATACATGTTATTGCTAACTAGGATATAGTGCAGTAAACTGTACATTGGATGGCGCTTAATTGTTGAACCCTATAATGCCAACATAATCAAGCTTCAAAATAAAGAAGATGGAGAATTGATTTCATTTGGCAAGTGAATGTGCATTCCTGATTATATTTACTATTTAGAGACTAGGCTACATGAAGATATACATTTTATTTTCATCTCCTAATTTCAAAGTAAACGACTTATCACTAAACCAGAAAAATTAATTTAATCTAATTCTTATAATTAGTCAAGACCTCCTCCTAACTATAGTACAACAAACTCAACTCAACAAAGCCTTAATCCCAACTCAACTCCTAACTATGTTAGATTTTACTTGATTTTGCTTATGTGTTTGTTGAACTATAGTTCAACAAACACATAAGCAAAATCAAGTAAAATCTAACATCATTATTAGTGTTTTCTTTTAATTTTCATCTTTATCTATAATTACTTATATATGGTGGCCACTTTCAAGTACACCTGTAAATGGCCTTCCAAAGTTCCAGTAAGGATAAAAAATTGTGATTACTCCACTAATTTTTATTTGTAGTGCCCACATTTTTAGTCCTACACATCCCACTAATCATATGATTAAGTAAAAAAAATGTCTCCTATAAGTTTGGTTCCTTAGAGTAATGTTGAGCATCAATCTTTGTTTTAAAGAAGATAGGGCTAAGGTATGTGAAGAAACATAATGTTTATTTGATTTTAATTGCAAGTGAATTTATAATTTTTTTTATCTTGCGGATTAATGATGAAGAAGGTGATTACAATTCTATTTGTTATTGGATTGGCATTATTATTTCATCTTCAAGTTGATGCTAGAAGGATTTTGGAGCAAGTTAAAACTGAAAAAACTGCTGATCAGCTTCAGTCCAATGCGCCAGGACGCAAATTAGATGCTGTTAACAATGCTGCTGCTGCTGATGCTGCAAATGATATTAAGCCAAATGAATCAGGTACATATGGAAATCCATTGACAGGTTCAGTTCCAGCAGTTGATGCTAATAAGGGAATTCCTGCTAATAACAACAGTGGCAGTACAAGTGATGATGAAACGAACAGCAGTTATTGGAATTATGGAAATCCTTCTGGATCATCAACAGAGACTCATCACGTTTATACAAATGATTGCGATCCCAGGAAAAGTTGTTGATCAATTATGATTAGCAGCATTGTATATATGTAGTATTAGCAAAAACAGTGTGTAAGTGCAACTTAGAATGGTACTTCACACTGTTAAGAAATTTATGGCATTGAACTAGATTTTATTTCAGTTACTCTTCATGTAATGCAATGGTACTTGTGCTTGTATAGCCTCTAGGCTTCTTTGTGCTTGAACTACACGATAAGGTTAAATAAAAGCCATAACTAGCATGCTTGGTTTGCAACAATTCCAGTTTCAAGAATGACAACTGAAAGGAGCAAAAAAAAATTGAAATCCTATCTCTATTAAAAAGTCAAACTTCCAGATTTATTAGGCTTTTCAAAAAATAATCTGCAGAACAGTGTTTGATATGATAAAACAATTTATGATATAACTCCCAATTCAGAACAAATTTAGTTTTCCACTATATTTCCAGCATAATTCACACATTTAGTTCACAATGAAAATCATGTATGGATCCATTATGCTCTAGGCTCTTCCTTTCTAGCGGATAATGCTGTGTAGATATGGTTAAAAGCTATAATTGCAGATGAGGAAACTGGATTGTTAAGAAAGACAACAATATCAGAGGTGCTTACAAGAAGTGCCTTGGATTAGGAACTCCAGTCCTGGCAGTTGTAGTTCAATAACTAGCATAATTTCAGAAGTAAAGTTATGCGGAACTACTGTTGATTCAAAAACTCTTATAAGGTAGTAGCTTGAAATAAGAAACCAAATAAAAATCTGCTTTCCATAAGTACCTTGTTTTGCAGAGGACTTGCAGCTATATGTATCTCCCAATAGCGGAACCTTGTTTCTGCAATCTGCTGCAAGTTCTTATCTTTTTCTTGGTTTCTGTTACCAAGAGAATTTGAACTTTCTGATCATAGAACGTGCACCTCAAATAGGGTTTGGTCATTATGAGTTGAAGATGCAAATGCATTATTAAAGAGGTATCTGTTTCCCAAGAGATAATTTTAGTGCTTCATGAGAAGGTCCACTGCTATATCATGGCCTGAATGCTTTAAGTAATGACAAAACTTTCTTATTTTTCAACGGAAAAATAAGATTTTTCAGCCGCTGGTTAAAGCACTCAGCAAGACTCTCAGGTGCACTACAGCTTTTGTCTAGTGAAAGTTGCACCTACCAAAAACCAGTGTCTTGAGGCAACTAAAGCCTCCTTCCCATTTGCCAATCCACTACCTAAAGAAGACATTCTTAATGCAAATTCTTTTCAATGGCACATTCAAATTAAAAAATTAATTATCCACTTAATATTAATGAATTGATCATGAATAAAAAAGCATAATTATGAGTCAATTTCTATAATTATAGCAAAGGCTTAAAGGAAAATAACATTAGAATGTGAAAAGAAGTCACTGCAAAACCATGATAGTTTAACAGTACCAGCATAAGAAGTGCCATTGATTAGGATCGCCAATAGTAGTAGTTTATGTAGAGAGTCTGATTAAATTAAAAAAAGAAAAAGGAAAGAATATACTGAAATAATGATTTTCTCGTGAGCTAAAATGCAAAGTCAAATTATTGAAGCCATTATTTACATTCTGGTAGCAAATAGAGCAAAACTTTTGATAAACAAGAAGATTTAGAATGTGCTAATATTAATTGGCACAGTAGTTCAAAACATTCTTAATATCAGACAACAAATGAATAACTAATGTTGTTCTAAGAGAAACTTTCAGCTCTATTCATTTTCCCTTCCACTGCAATTTTCTGGTTTATTCTTGATTTTTACTACTGGTAGAATAAGAATTTCTTGATTTTCTCTAACATGATATTGGATAGACTTTATTTCTCCAACATGAGCAAACATTCAATGTTTTACTACGATGATTCTTAGCTAATTATCAAGCAAGCAAGAAATGATAATTTGCTATTTATTTTTCAAGTCTTCCATATCAAGATATAAAAATTTTGAAGAGTTTGAATCTCATTTGATTAAGAAGTTTTTGAGGTTAACAATCTTCTCTAAAATTTTAATAGACAAATTGAGCTGTTATAACCATTGAAGCTTACCTATGTGCTTCTTATCTGCATTGATAACCTTTGTTCACTTCTTGTATCTACAGAACTCACCAGAACTCCATGCACGAACACGTTCCATTCCTGAAATGATGGTAGCGTACACGGTCCCTCACAATAATCTCTCTATTGTATACTTGAGAGATAAGCTTGACAGCAGAATGACAGTCATCACACATTCTTAGATTCTTCAGTATACGAATGGTTGTTCCTGGCTCTGTGTTGATCAATCCAAAAGCAACTGCAAGCTTTTCACTATGGTAATGCAGTGCAGTTTCTTTCTCTTCCTCTTCAATGTCGAACAAAACCTGAGATGTATTAGGCGAATAACCTTCCAGCTCTAGTCTCTCAATCATATTTTTCAACATCATGTAGATTTTCTTCATCTGTGGATGTGACCCATCACCCATTTTGAATTCATGAACAACACCACCCAGGTCAATCATGCTAGTTCCAGGAGTAGTCTTAACTCCTCTTTCCTTCATTAGTTTTCTCACATTTGCAGCATCATCCCATCTCCCAGCCTTTGCATATATATTTGATAACAATGCATATCGACCACTATTTTGCGGCTCTAATTGTAGCAATGTCTTCCCTACTCTCTCACCTAATTCTGCATTTCCATGTATCCTACAACTACCCAAAAGTGCTCCCCAAACAGCAGCATTTGGTTCCATTGGCATTGAAAATATGAGCTCCTCCGCCTCTTCCAAGAGCCCTGCTCTTCCTAGGAGATCCACTACACACCCATAATGCTCCATCTGAGGCTCAACATCATACACATTTTCCATAGAATCCAATATACTTAGTCCTTCATCTACCATTCCTTTATGTGCACAAGCATTCAAGATACCCACAAAAGTTATCCCATTTGGCCTGAACTTCTCTCTTTGCATCAGGAAGAAAAGCTCAATTGCATCCTCTGCTCTGCCATGCATAGCTAACCCACAAATCATAGCATTCCAAGTGAAGACTTCTTTATCTTTTATTGTCTCAAAAACATCCCAAGCCATGTCGAGCCGCCCACATTTCGTATACATATCCACCAGAGCAGTACCTAAAATTGCATCCAGAAAGATATGGTTCTTCTTCACATAAGCGTCAATCCATCTTCCTTGATCAAGAGCCCCCACATTAGCACAAGTAGCTAAAATACTTGACAAAACAAATTTCTTTGGCCTAATTTTCTCTCTTTGCATCAAATTAAATACATCCAATGCTTCCTTGTAATACCCTCCTTTGTTATAACCATCAATCATAGAACTCCAAGATATCTCATCCCTTTCACTCATTTCATCAAACAGTTCTCTTGCTTCTTTAAGCATTCCAAAATTAGCCAAACCAGATACCATTACATTCCATGAACCAACATTTTTATACTCCAATTTTTTAAACAAATCTTTAGCTGAATCCAGGTCTCCACTTTTCAAATACCCATTAATCATAGCATTAAAACAAATAACATCTGATTCACCATCCTCATCAAGCATTCGCCTTGCTGCCACCATGTGACCAAAAGCAGCATACATTTGAATCCCAGAACTTCTTATGTGCCCATCTCCACTAAGCCCTTGTTTAATCAAATAAGCATGAATTTGCATCCCTTCTTTGGCAGCATTTACAATCCCACAAGCCTTAAACAGAGTAGGATAAGTGAATTTATTAGGCCTTGAATTTGCAGACACCATTTTGTAATAACAATGTATAGCATTAAAAGGTTCATTATTGTCCAAGCAAGCTTTAATAATAATATTATAGACAAAAACATTAGGATTGGACACATAATCAAAGACCTTAAAGGCAAAGTCCAGGTTATTAAAACGATTATTGGCATAGCATTTCACTAAAGACCCAGAAATGTAATGATCTTGAAAATGGCCACTCCTTAAAATGAGAGCATGGACTTGCTTGAGATAGTGAAATGAAGTGGTGAATTTTGTATCAAGAAAGTCTAAGATTGTTTTCTGGGAGAATTTGGAAGTGGGTGTGCTCTCTTTTGGTGAAAGATGATGATAAGGAAAATTTGTGGTGGTGGTTGTTGCTGTGTACATGTTTCTTTGCTCTATCAAGAATTGGGCATAGCAAGGCAAAAGCTTAGGATATTTTTATAGAACTCATATTTGTTTCTATCACATTTTTTTTTCTGACAAAAAAGAATTATTTTTTTTATCGAACGATGTCGTTTTTCTGTTGCCATGATAATACTGGATTTTTTTAAAAAAATTTTAGATATTTTACACTAAAATTTGGTTGCAGAGATGAAAGTCTCAAAAGAAGCCTACAAAATTTTCACAAAAAAACTCCGGAACATTATAAATTTATTAATTCAGAAAAATATTATTAAATTTATCAAAATTATTTAATTAGATTTATTATTTAATTATTTTGAGTTTATTATATATTTTTATAAAATGATTAAAAAAATTTCTAAGTAAAAATATAATTTTAAAAAATATGATAATATTTTTATAGCATAATTTGGTAACAGCAGAGTGGTTATATAAAAACAAGAAAATTACGTTATATGTCACCTTTTAATTTTTTTTTTCAAATAAATCATACTATTTTGGTATATTTTTAATGTATTAAATATATACATGGAATATATGATAATATACTATATACATATTAAACATATACATTTGAAAAGGAATGTTTTTTAAACTGAAATTTGAAAAGTTATTTTTCAAAGAAAAAATTAAAAATGAATATTTTGGAAATAAATTTATTTTTAAGTGTATTTCTGAAGAAATCCCTATAAAAAAAAATATAGTGCAACGACAAGCCGTTTTCCATTTGTGGAGGACAAATGCCATGCAGGCCATGCCAACGCCGTGCCCGCTTTATTCGAAAAACAGTCAATCCGCCCCATAAAAACCTTATCTCATTAGAAAAGCCCAAAAAGAGGGCCCAATAATTTTCTTCCATCCAACGGATCAAGGACTAAACGTTCATGTCGTTTTTTCCATTAATATGCAATAACTAGTCACTCGTTTACTTAAAAACCTAATAAATTATTTTGGCAATTTGTATAACAAACATGTTGTCTTTTTTTTTTATATGTATAAATACGTTGCAATATAAAAAAATCCCATAAAAGTTTAGCTAAATTAATAAAATTCACATCTCATCAAACATGCCTAAATGACAGAAAAAACATATCATTTATATCATTCAACTCAATAGCTTCAAAATCAAAGGACACGTAAATAAGCAGTGTGCTTTATAAAACGACTTACTGGCTTTTATTCATATGCATATTCTAGCATTAGTCACTAAACACTAATATAAATCTTTAAAGCTTTTATGAAAAAATTAGGCTTTTCATCATATTTTTTTTTTAATTTTTTAGGAATTTTTTAATTATTTTATAAAACAACAAATTTGTAAAATTATAATGTGTATAATAAACTCATAATAAATTATATAAAATTGATAAATTTATAAATTAATAAAAATTCTAATAAATTTAAAATTATTGATAATTTCTATACCTTTTTAATTTTTCTGCAAGTTAGTAAAAAACCTAGTTTTATTAAGTGATGAACCTAATCATGCACCCAATTTAAATTTAAAAAAAAATGCTCAATTTTTCAAAAAGATGAATTTATCAATTCGCAATTTTTTTATCAATTAAAGTCTCCATGCGAATTGTCTTGCAACGTGTGTTTATTGTGCAACTCATTTAACATTTGGATGTATTATAGACATAATCCATTAATTCTCATAATATACCATGTAAATATAGATTCTAATTACCAAAATATCTATTAAAAAAAGCAAAATAACCTCTAAATCTTATTGCCAACAATAAAATTAAAATTGCCATAATTTTCTTATAAAAATCAATCAAAAGGGACGATTTATGTTCATGCATGTTAGATATTTTTTCAATATTTTTTCCTTATATTCAATAACAACTTCCTAATTAAATTAAACACATCACAACAAAATAATTATGTAAAAATGGACAAAAAAATTGTGATATATATATGACAAAAACTCTTGTATATATATCAACAGAAAACTCTTGTATTTTCTCACATTTTTTTTTCATATTATTATAAATATATATAAAGCTTATTATAATTTTCCAAAAATTAAAAACAAAATGTATCTTTTTCACTCCAATCTCCATTTTTTAATGGTGCTTTGCCTCTCTTTCTGTACTTCCAAAGTAAACTATGGTCATTATTTACAAAAAGAAGCAGTTGCAAAGAAGATAACAGTTGATCAGAGAGGCAAAGGAGACTTCACTAGCGTTCAAAAAGCCATTGATTCTGTGCCTCCAAATAATAAATTATGGACTCATATCTACATTAAAGCTGGTATTTACAAGTGGGTATCTAATGGTATTAGTATATATATTAACATTAATTTCAAGTTCATTGTCTTTTTTTCCTATAAATTTGATTTTGGCAGAAACTCGAACTCGAGAACTTTCCATATTAACTATTTTCTTTTTAAATGCATGTGCAGTGAAAAAGTTGAAATCCCAATTGATAAGCCTTTTATAATTCTTCAAGGAGAAAGCAGAAGATCAACTTTGATTCACTGGGGAGAGGCTGGCAGTGCTACTCTCAGCTCTACTTTTATTTTGAGTGCAGAAAATTTTGTGGCAATTGACATAACATTCAAGGTTAGTTGATTTTCTAATATACATTGTCAGAATGCTTACATAATCATCATCATCATTATTATTAGAATTTTTTTTCTTTTTGCCTTAAAATGAGAAGTCAATTATTATTTTTGATTTGTGATGTAGTCAAAAGTGATTTTTATGAATCAATTTTATTCATAAAAATCATTTTGGACTACATTGCAAATCAAAAGAGAATCGTTTGTTTTTCATAATCAGTTTTAGACACAGTAGTCATTGTTAAAGAATGCGTCATTGTATACATTAATCACTTAAAATTATTTCATAAAAAATAAAATTATATTAGGAAAGATGTAAATCTTATATTTTTTTTTTCCATAAAGTGCTTAAGTAAAAGGTATTGATCCAATATTTTTCTGAACAGAATACATATAATTTGGGCAAGCCAAAGGTACCCAGAAGCAGGATTCTATGGGCACCTGCAGCCACGATATATGCAGATAAGGCTAGTTTCTACCATTGTGCATTTATTGGAGTACAAGATACTTTAACAGATTTATCTGGCCGTCACTATTTCAAATCTTGCTATATTGAAGGTGCAATTGATTTCATTTGGGGCGGAGGCCAGTCAGTGTATGAGGTAAAAATCTATATATTATTTAGTAAATTATAAGATGATATTCAATTATTGAACTACTATTAAACATATGTATACCATAAGTAGATATTCGATTATTAAACTACTAACAAGCAGATATTCGGTTATTGAACTATTATTAAACAAATATACCATAAAAAAATATATATTCAATTAATGAATTACTAATAATAAATAGATATTCGATTATTGAATTAAAACTATTAGTAAGCAGATGTTCAGATATTCCATCATTAAACTATTGGTACACTTATTCAAGAAATTTTTGTGCAGAGATGTGTTATAAATGCAACAACTGGAATTCTACATGGATCAGCAGGATACATTACAGCACAAGCTAGAGAAAACCCAGGTGATAAAAGTGGGTTTTTATTCCTCATATGTTCTATACATGGTACTGGCCCTGTTTATCTTGGAAGAGCCTATAGAAGATATTCAAGAGTTGTGTTCAAGCACACTTATATGTCTAATATCATCAAGCCTGAGGGTTGGACATCATGGAATTATGCTGGTCACGAGTATGATTCTTATGCCTTCTAATTTTAATATTTTTTTTTTATTAATTATATATGAGGCGAAAAAATACCTAAAACTTAAACTTAAAACTTACGCTAATACATTCCTGGCCATTAAGCCACCAGGTACAACTTGATAATTCAAAAAATTATTATCTAAATTTTTTTTTGTTATGAATAGTACTGTGTTCTCGGAGGTGTCTTGCTATGGACCGGGAGCTAATACTGCTCAAAGAGTGAGATGGGAGAAGAACTTCCCGGCAAAGGGCTTGCAGATGTTAAAAGATGTTAATAGTTTCATAAATGTAGATGGGTGGATTCAAAAACAACCCACATTCAAATGATCTTTCTTCATTCTAATTAACAGCTTCTTAAAGCATGTTGTTTCATTTCTTTTATTGTAGACACACATGCTTCCTTCTTGTTTGTTTTTTTGTTTTTAGATTTATCAGTTATCAAGTCATCTAAATGTGTAACGGTAAGGTGCTATTTCTTAATTATTGGTGCAATTTAAAACTGTTAATAAAACGAACGATTTTATTTAGTGTAATTTCTAAGGAGATTTATTTGTTCTCATGAAACTTGATGTGTATTTTTTAATAAGTCACTTGATATATATAAATTTAATTTTTTTTAATTCATTTTATATAAATTTTTTAAATTTTTGTAAAAAAAAAGTTATGTATCATTATTTAATTGATTTATTATTCCAACTTGAATTCTTTAACTGATTTTGTGGATCCCTTTAACTTTCTCACTTAATATCACATAACCTTATTAATCCCAAAACTGATGAAATTTTACGGTTGAAGACCTTCGTTAAAAAACACACAATAGTAAATTCAAGTTCTAAAAATAATTACCCATAATTGAAATTCCTCTGCATAAGAGCATGGCAAAATTTAAAAGAAAATTATAGTTTATTATCAAAATTTTTTAATTTTTTTTTGTTAAGAGAAATTTTTTTAATCATTTTATAAAATATAAAATTAACTTAATTAAATTTACAATAAATTATATATATTATGTATAATTATTAAATGTATTAATTAATAAATTTTTTTGATAAATTTCAAATATTTTTCTAAATTGATAAATTTATGACACTATTATTTTTTTACAATTTTGTAAAGGATCCATAATTTAATATATTTATTTTATAAAATTAACAAAAATATCCTGGCAAAATATGAAAAAAAAATTTACATAAGCTCCCAATTTTTCCTAATTTAATTGGTTAACTAACCTCCAAGTAGGCCCGAAATTTTTACTTCTGGACAAAATAACAACTAATGACTCATCAAAAGTACTAGCCACACAAGGAAGTGTAAAATTCCTACTTGCACCGTCCGCCCACCGGCGGACTTCGATATACCACCACCACCGTCGTCGCATGGATAAACCTCTCTTGCTCACAAAAATCCTAGACCCAATTGAAAATTAAACTTGCCTAGGAAATAAAAACATTTTCTTGCTCATAAAACCATCGTATATAGAACAGTGACACCATTTCTACTGAATTCTAACCTACTAAAATTAGACCAAAATTCACTTTAGTTTTGTTGTTCCTTCCTTTTTTCTTTCTTGGAGGCTGCATGAATAGTCAGGAATTTTGTACCAATTCGTCCTTCTTCTTCAAGTTTGGGTTCTTGAAGTTGTTGAAGCTAAAGCAGCTGAAATTGGTATGGCCATGGTCTCAGTTTCACACTCTCTCTCTTTCAATTCCTATCTATTTCCGATACTGCAAGCGTCTCTCTCGGCACCGCGTGCTTCTAGAATTCGCTATCGCCTCGCTACTCGCCGACGGTTGAATTTCAGTTCTGTTTCATTTTCGTGCAGGTATTTTGCTCCCTTTCGGTTTTTTGGTTTTGTGTTCTGGGGTGTGTTTGGGTTCTGAGAAAGTGGAAGAAATTTTGTGGAATTGTACGTAAATTAATAGTCTTTGGGTGCTTTACTTGATCGGGTGTGGCATAGTTGCTTAGCTTACCTTAGTTTGTTGGTAGTCTTGGACCTAATAAGACAAGAAGCTTGTGCTCTGTTCCATAGTTAAGAAAATGAACAGAGATATTGAAAATTTGATTGCCAGTTGCTTCTTGCTGTGTAAGATACTACTATTCTGTTTAGCTAAGTGCTAAGTCAGCCTGTTACTTCTTCAAGCTGAAAACTATTCAGCTTTCTTCTTCAAGTTTATCAAATGGATAGTGGGGGTCTTATTTTATCCCATTATAACATTGTTATTCAGTTTAATTGGAACGATGGTTCCTCCTTATTTGGTCTCCAGCAATCAAAGAACTCTCCTTTAGCCATCCCGGTCATCAATTTTGAATCGTACACAATTTGCCAACAGATGCATTCTCACTGTTGCATTGAGACAATTCATAAAGTGGGAGTTAAATGAATACATATCTGAGCAGTAAAATCAAATGTCAAGAATTCTCTGGTTAATTATAATTAACGTTGTAACTTACTTTATCCTTTTGTCGCTATTATTGTTGTTCTTCATCTTTTATTATTGTTATTCTTTCATTGGTAGGTGGTGTTGTGCAATGCAGGTTCAGCAATTTAAATCCAAGATGCTCAATTATAAATTCTGACTTACAATGCAGCCATGTTCTCACTGATGATGAGATTCCAAAAGATGTATCAGGAGTTGAGCCTGGCTGTTCGACTCCAATTGTTCATATTAAATCTGATATCCTTGAGGCTGAACCTCTGAATTTGCTAGCTGAGGCAACTTTTGTGGATAGTCTTTTGAATGCATTGCCTGTATGTTCCTTTGTCAAATACGCTTTTTTCTTATTTATTCCTTTTGATTTGAATGCTATCATGTAGTAACAGCTTACCATTTTTTTTATGGTTCTGTTATATTTTTAGGTTTTATCAGAGGAGGAGCAAAATGCCCTTGCAGCAACTCCAGCTCATCCAGTTGGATTATATGGTAAGCCTCTTCTACTTAAGTCTAATTAATCCCTGGATTAATTCGAAACTTGCAAAATCTTTTCAGAGTTAAGAAGATGATATAATATCCATTTCAATCATTTAGTGTCAGAAAGTTTCCATATGCAAGTTATGGTTTTTGAAACTCTGATACGGAAGTCCTCCCTCGGGAATTGGAGGTCAAAATTTTGACTCTGTTTGGTTGAAGATCAAATTAATATGATAATTCTGTGTTTGAGAAGCATCTAGTCTCTCGATCATGAATTTTAATCAGCTTCATCAAGTCATTGAGTGAGAGGGATTCATCACTTCTTCCTTCCAAGAAACTTGCAATTTCTTTTTCATTTTTGTTCTGTTAGACTGGTATCTCCACTAACAATGATTTTGTACCGCATTAACTGAAGTTATTCCTTTTAATATGTGAGATTCATTGTATTTTAAATTAAATTCTAATGGTGGAGGATACTCAATTTGCCTGAACTTGCTGCTTTCTAGCTCAAAGTGCTTCAATTAGTGTAGTTTACTGATGCTCTTACAATAGCTTTGATCTTTTCACAAAATCACTTAAATAATGTAATGATTACCAATTAGACTATGAAATAGTTTATTGAAATTATCTCAGGTCGCCCATGTACTTCCTAATGTCTTGTATGTTACAGCATTTTATGCTACTTGCCTAGCTGGAAATTTAGTGGAACAATTATGGAGTTTTGCTTGGCCATCTGCTATAGCATTGACTCATCCAAGCCTTCTACCAGTGGCAGTCATGAGTTTCTTCGCCAAGGTTGTGACTTGTCAAATAAGTTAAATTGAACCTATGTATTTAGAGATGGTAGGATATTTGTTGACAACTTCTATGTTAAACAGCTTGCAATAATTGCCGGCGGTCCTTTGGTTGGTAAACTTATGGATCATTGTCCCAGAATACCTTCTTCTATTGGCTTAAACACAGTTCAGGTAACTTTTGTTATTTTATATATTGTAACTGGATGGGAACTATTCTGCTTCAACTTGGCGCTTCATTCTTCTGCTTCTGTCAGGTGGCTGCTCAGTTGTTATGTGCAACTATGATTATTCACGCACATACTGTTTCTCCTACTTCTGCATCATCTATTCTTCTCTGTCCATGGTTTCTTATACTTGTTTTAGCGGGGACTGTTGAGAGGCTATGTGGAGTAGCGTTGGGGGTGGCTATGGAGCGGGATTGGGTTGTACTGGTAGTGCCTTGTTGTAACTTCATTGTTGCTTCATATATTTGGTGTTTATCCCTTTTTTGCCTTCTCCTATAAAATTTATTCTCCTATAAAATTTAGTACACTGCATATTCTTATGTAATGTTCTGATATTACAGTTAGCTGGAATAAATAGGCCAATTGCACTTGCACAAGCAAATGCTGTTCTTAATCGAATCGATCTTCTGTGTGAGGTATTCACTAAATTCATACAACAACAACAACAACAACTAAGCCTTAGTCCCAAACAAGTTGGGGTCGGCTGTATGGATCCTCAACAAAATAAGCTCAAAAGACACAAAAAAAGATACTCCAGCCTTAGGCCCCTTCCAAGATACGGATTTTACGTCTCCATTCAAGTCTGTCATTAATCAAATCCGCATCAAGATCTAAGGCACGTAAGTCTCTTGCTATCACCTCATTCCACACAGTTCTAGGTCTTCCACGACCTCTAGCCCCCTCAATCAACAAATTCTCACACTTACGAACCGCAGCATTAGGAGGTCTTCTTAAAACATGCCTATACCATCTAAGTCTTCCTTCCCTCACCTTATCTCCGACATCCGCTACTTGGAATTTTTGTCGAATATGAACATTCTTAATTTTGTCCAGTCTGGTATGTCCACACATTCATCTTAGCATCCTCATTTCTGCCACACTCATCTTATGCAATTGTTGTCCCGTTGGTGCCCAACACTCACTATCATAGAGTATCGTAGGTCTAACAACCGTCCTATAGAATTTACCTTTTACTTTCAGAGGTATTTTCTTATCACATAGAACCCCAGTCGCACCCTTCCACTTCAACCACCCTACCTGTATTCTGTGAGCCACATCTTCATCTATACGACCATCATTCTGGAACACCGAACCCAAATATTTGAACTTCTTGGTTTTAGGAACTAAAACTCCATCCAACTTAACATCATGTTCCTGCTTCTTCCTTAGACTGAACTCACAGTGCATATATTCCGTTTTACTCCTACTTAACTTAAAACCCTTGTCCTCGAGGGTTTTTCTTAACACTTCCAACTTACGGTTTACACCAGCACTAGTCTCATCAATTAAAATAATGTCATCAGCAAACAACATACACCGAGGAACATCGTCTTGTATGCTTCTGGTTAGCTCGTCCATAACCAGGGTAAATAAATATGGACTCATGGCCGAACCTTGATGCAATCCGGTAGTAATGGGGAAAGCCTCGGTGTCTCTACCAGGTGTTTTCACACTAGTGGATGCATTCTCATACGTGTCCTTGATGATGTTGATATATTTGCCGCTGACTCCTTTCCTCTTCAAAACCCATCATAACACTTCTCTTGGTACTCTATCATAGGCTTTCTCCAAGTCAATAAATACCATGTGGAGATCTTTCTTCTTCTCTTGATACAATTCCATTAGTCTTCTTAGAAGAGAAATAGCCTCCATGGTAGATCTCCCTGGCATAAACCCAAACTGATTCTCCGAAACTCTTGTAAGCTTCCTCAATCTGTGTTCAATAATCATTTCCCATAATTTCATAGTATGGCTCATGAGTTTGATACCCCGATAATTTGTACAGCATTGAATGTCTCCCTTATTTTCATAATGGCAAAAAATTACTATATGGACTTATATTAAGTGACACCGTGTATAATTTCTCATTTCCACCTAACAATGAACAAGGAACATATACATTCAGTTTAACTTGTCATGTATCACTAAATACAGATAGCTGGGGCATCATTATTTGGCATTCTTCTCTCCAAGTATGATCCAGTGACCTGCTTGAAGTTTGCTGCTGGTCTAATGATATGGTCATTACCCGTTATGGTAATTACTTTTCTAGTATCTTCTTTGCTACATAATGGGTTTTTCCATCTTTTGTAACCATGAGCAGCATTCTTTCAGATTGGGCTAACAGTATTGACCAACATGCTTTCTACTGGAGTGCTTGACCATGCTAGATCTTCCCAGAGCTGTTGCAGAGAGTCAACTGGAGGAGTTACGGCTAATGTTGACAGCCTAGGTAGAAGTTGAAATTATTATTCTTAAAAGAATTGGAGTTTCTTGCTATATTTACTATTTTCTGAATAAGCAGTGGATAGAGGTCTGGAAACTATTAAGCTTGGTTGGAAGGAATATATGCAGCAGCCAGTTCTTCCTGCAAGTCTTGCCTATGTTCTCCTATACTTTAATGTTGTTCTTAGTCCAGGCAGTTTGATGACAGCATTTTTAACACAACGTGGTACTTTTCAAATCCCAATTATCATGGAATTTTTATAGATTCATATTGTTAAAAGAATTAGAACCAGAGTTCTGTATCTGATTTGAAGGTTGAAGCAGTGTTAACTCACATTTAGAAGCATAACATTTGGCACATTTTAAAATGCTTGTAAGAATTTCCATGCGGAAAATATATTAAGACTGTCTTGCTTTAAACTTGATTTCTTAAAATTATCACAAACATCCAATGCAACCACATGTGCTTATACAGCAGTTTTATTGAGTCAATTTTGATTGGTTTCTTATTCAAAACCTCTTTATGGATTTAATTGCCCTGTTTTGATATCAGGTGATTGCAAAGTCAAGGGATTTTCAATTATGATTTAACGATTGCATCTTTTTCTAATATCAGCTTGGATTTAGTAAACCTTTCTCATTCTGCTCTTAAATACTTACTAATTGCTGTCAATTGTATGGAATCTTTTAGGAGTAAATCCATCTATCATTGGAGGATTTAGTGGATTATGTGCTACCATGGGCGTTGTGGCAACATTCCTTTCTGCAACCTTAGTCAGGCAACTTGGCATTTTAAAGGTTGCTTTATGCTTCATATACTTACTACAGATCTTTTAAAATTTCCAAGTTATTGGTCTAGATCATATATTTCTTTTCTCTTGACCAGGCAGGAGCAGCTGGTTTGGTATTTCAGGCTTCCCTTCTCACCCTAGCTGTTGCTGTATACTGGAGTGGAGCTCTTTCCCAGCAAAGCACCCTTCTCTTTTTCCTAGGATTGATTGTACGGATTATTTTTGTTTACATATACATGCTTAAAAATTGACTTATCAGCAACTTCAGTTCTTATTTTGGTAGTGCAGAAAGTGACTTCAGTTTAAAACTTACTAAATAAACTTCACTAACATTATTGCTCTAGCATCTAGAGTTTTGAGAATTCGTATGACAGGCTCCTTGTGTGGTGTCAATGTCAATATAGCTTTCAATCTTCTATTGAACTGTCTTCTGATTAATTTGAAAAACTTCAGAGATGATTTACCTCTATATGCAGGTTTTATCAAGGTTGGGACACATGTCATATGACGTTGTTGGAGCACAGATTCTCCAAACTGGAATCCCATCATCTAAAGCAAATCTTATAGGAGCGACAGAGGTATCTGTTGCGAGTTTGGCGGAGTCAGTAATGTTGGGAGTAGCAATAATTGCAAATGATGCTTTACATTTTGGATTTTTGGCAATACTATCACTTCTGTCAGTGGTTGGGGCAGCATGGATGTTTTGCCGATGGTTGTTGAATCCAACAGATGAACAAAGAAGTCTTTTCTTCTACGAGCCAAGGTTATAATTTTAGTGTAAGTATGCACGTTTTCGAACACTAAATTGATTGTCTTGAAGGCATATTTTTCAATTTATGATAATCATCTTTCGACTTTGTCTAACAGAAAAAATTTACTTATTAGCATGAGAAATGCATTTTCCCTTCTGAACATGCTTATCAACCTCTTTATTTTTGGATTGTCACAGTTCCCTTTTCGAGTTACAACAGTATAGGATCTTTTAACTGTAACACAGGAGCCAAGAGAGCGAATTTGGAATACATGTTCCAGTGTCTGATGCTGCAGGAAAGCTTGAGGTACAATTTTCTCTAGTCACTTACTGGTAGCTGTTGCTATAATTGCACGGCTTTGTTGTTAAAGTCTGTCACATCCTTTTGAATCATATTTGCTCCATGTTTAGTGACAATGTTGAAACAAGTTTCATTCTCACTAATGCTGTAAAAGCATTTCCACAAATTTGTAAAAACATTTGATTTATTCAATTCTTTTGATAGCAATCAAAATTTCAGTTGTTAGTTTATCTTTAGCTTTATTATACTTGCTTCTCTAGTTTTTCTTCTCTAAGTTAACATTTACATATCAACTATATTGATTTGACATTACCGTGATTTTTATCTTAAAAATTTGAAAATTTGACTGTTAGGTCTGCATCATAGAATGTAGATGCTCCTTTTTATTTATAAAAGATAAAAGCATAAAAACATAGTGGGGTATGGACTTTTATAAAGGTTTCAATGAGTTGGCATTTTGTAGGTATAATTATAAAAATACGGGAGAAGTCCCTTAAAATTATAAAAATGTGGGATTTTTACTAAATATTACTAAAATATGTGAGTTAAATTGTCTTTTTTTTTTAATTTTTTTTAAACTTATTAAACTAATGAAACTGAAATTTAAAATTTCGGATAAATAATTTAGTATAATATTTTGCATCAAAATACAAGTAAGATTTGCAGTTTGGTATATTTTATTTTATTATTTTTAAATATTAAATCAAACTACAATTTTGATTTGCAGTTTGGGTCTTAAAAAAAAAATAAACTGCAACTCATAGTTACGGTTTAGTTCTTAATTTTTTAAAAAAAAATTAAATCAAACTGCAACTCAAAGTTGCGATTTGATTCAATATAAAAATAAAAATTATCAAATTCTAAATTATACTAGTAGTTTGATGCAGTAGATGAAATTGTCTAAAAAAAAAGTGTCAAACTAATGATAATTTTGAGATATATTTTATGAAGTTTCTTTTAATTTTATTTCTAAAAGAATATTAAAATACATGATAGAATTATATATTATAATATAAAAAAATTAATATTATAATAGAAAAGAGCAAAAAAGAACAAAATGATTGTGCTAGACATGTCTATTGCTCAAATAATGAAAATGTCATGTGTTGTAGTAATTAATTTTGGTTTAAAAATGTTGTGAAATTCCATTCTCTTGTGAAAAATAACATTAATATATAACCAATTAGGAGTTAATACAATAATCAAAACACTTCATAATAAAAAAAATTAAAATTAATGATCTTCTTTTTATTCAAATTTACTCATATGTAGTTTATATTTTCAATTTTGAGAATATTCATTTTCAATTTGCAAAAATTAATATATGAAAAATATATAACTAATATACTACTATATAATATATAGTATATCTAATATTTGAAAATTAATAATATATTTAACATTATGAAGTATTTTTGAAAATAAAAAAAGAATATATATTATGGAATCAATTCAACAATTTTCTTGTAGCTACTGTCTCATCATTATGTTATTTTAATCTTAGTTAGCTTTAATTTTTTTTAATAATGAGTAATTTAAAAGAATTTGAATGAGCTAATTAATTACTACAACACACGACGTTTTTATTATTTTAGCAATAGACATGTCTAGCATAAGCATTGTTCTTTTTGCTCCTTTCTATTATAATATTAAATTTTTTACATTATAATATATAATTCTATCATGTATTTTAATATATTTTTTAAAAATAAAATTAAAAGAAATTGCACCAAGTCACAAGTATGATTTGCGGTTTGGTATTTTTTTTAATTAAGAATCAAGCTGCAACCATGAGTTGCGATTTGATTTTTTTTAAGGAATCAAATCGCAACTTAAAATTGCAGTTTGGTTCAATATTTAAAAAATAAAATGCATCAGTGCAAAATACTGTAATAAATTATTTATCTAAAATTTTAAGTTTCGATTTCATTAAAATCTAAACTCATAATTTCAGTTCTATAAATTTTTTACATTAAAAAAAATTAAACAGCCAAATTAAAAGTCATACACTCACATATTTTCATAATATTTAAAAAAAGTCTCGTATTTTTATAATTTTAAAGAACTTTTCTTATATTTTTGTAATTATCCCCATTTTCTAAGGGAGACTTGGAAAAAAGAAAAGAAAAGAAAAAGTATGGACTTTTAAAGGGGTTTCAATGCACACATCGAGCTATAATTTAGCATTAAGTGTATTGTATTTGAAAATAGATTGGATTTGAATAAAATCTTCCTTTTCGTTTGTTAAAGGATTTGAAAATTGAGTTTTGATTGTTAAAAAAAGGGTCTATATTAGAATTTTATTGTAAAAAAAAAAAATTGTTTGTTTGGTTTGTGTTTGGGAATCGTGTACAGTATGTGGGATTGTCATTTGTGTACAGGAAGGTGTAATAAAATTCAATTCAAATTTTTTTTAAAAAAAAATAAAATTCTTTCTCAATTTTTAAATAGAAAAAAAATTACATGGAAAAGTTTTTTTTAAATTATTTATATTATTTATCAAAGTTTTTTAACTATTTTTTGTTATTTTTGTAAATTTTCTTTTATATATATATCTATACATAAATAAAAATAAAGGACTTTTATCTACTACCTCTCTACGGTTGAAAAAATATCATAAAATTTAAATTTTATTTTTATTATAAATTAATTAGAATTTATTATATAATTTTTTTAATTTTAAATGATTATAAATTATATTTTTGGAGTGACATAAAAATTATTAAATAAATATAAAAAAATTACCTTTAATATGGAATATTGTTTAATGGCTTGAAATAAGATGTGAATATTTAATTAAGTTATGCTAAGATGACAAGGAAGACTTGCATTTTTCGTAATAATAATTTAATAATAATAAAAGTCAAAGAATATCAAACGTGTTATTCTCGATAATATAGATGATGTCTTTTCCTGTTTTTTTTTTCCTTTCCTTCAGTGATTTTTTAAAAAAAATTAAAACAAATAAATAAAATGAAATTAAAATTAAAATTAAAAAAATAATATATATAAATAAATATATAACCTCAAGTTACAAAGAAGGTTACGTGAATCAAGGACAGGGCACAAAATCTCCCGTGTTTGTCGCGTGTATTTTACGTCTTCCTTCGTTTCCCGTGTCCAATACTATGTTTTTTTCACTTTTTTTTCTTCTCGTGATATTTTCTCCTCTTTTTCTCACGGTATATCTATAAATTTTCGAGATTCTTTTAAAAAAAAAATCTCAAATTTTAACATTTTCAAATATTTTCTATTTTTATTTTCATCAAAATTTTTTTAAGACTCTCCTTTATATTTGATACGTTGATTTATTTGCAAAGAGGGAGAGTTGTTCAAGAATTATTAGATTTTTTTTAAATTATTCCCAATTATAATTCAATTATTATAATATATTAGTTTTTTTTACTTTTTAATATATTAGTCAATATATTAAAATTTTATTATATTCATATTTAATATTACTTATTAAAAATATTTAATTAATATATTTTATAATAAAATATGAATATAATAAAAACTTTATTTCTAAAAAATAAAATTTTTAATTATTATAAAAATAAAAAAAATATTTTTATCTATTTATAACAAAAAAAAATTAGTGAAAAATATAATATTGATCTTAATTTGCAAGTTGGCTTAGAATGTGAACATGATACTATAAGATCATGAAATGGGTTAGGTAGTGCAATTGACCAGACAGGAAGAAATTTTTTTTTTTTTTAAGTTATAGAACAAAACATCACAAATATAAAATTCTTGATAATAATTTCTTAATTTTTAATTCAAACAATTTTGAGGGAAAGAAGATTGAAGTGAAAAAAAAACAAAAAAAGTGGGAGCAATAGGATTTTCACCTTTGTAAAATGGAGACCATGTGCATGACTTAGCACTCTTCTCATATCATTTTAAATTTTAAAGCACAAGTTCCATAGTATATATTATACTAACACTAAGTAGGGAAACAAAACCATATTATTATTACTATATACTCGTAGTACTATGTATTACAATCACTTAATTAAAAAAATGTATTAACGGTGTCGTACTAGTATTTTTAAATAATTACAAATATTTTTTTATTAAAATTTATTATAATAATTTTTTATTACTTATAATTTTCTAATTAATTATTTTTTGTGATTATAATAAATTTTAATTAAAATGAAATGTATTTTATTCTCTTCATCTTTTTTTAAGTATAGTGTAAAATGAAAAAAATATATATCAAGATAATAATAATAATTATAAATTTTATAAAAAAAATCATAGTAATATATAAAAAAAATTCTTATATAATATTAATAAATTTTTTATATGATACTTAAAGTAGAAAAAAAAAGGAATAAAAAGTGTAAATATGGATGGTATTCCTTAAAAGAATTCATTAATTGAAAGTGATTAGAAGAGTAATTAAATTGCATGAACATATGCTTTTGATACTTTAAAAAACATAAAGCCTTTGGAGAGAAAACCAACAGCATTTCATTTCCCAAAACTAGAAAAGAATGCGAACTTACAGACCCACACTTCTCCCAAAGAGCCTAGAGAAGAGACATTTCTAGATCAACATCAATTACCCACCTTGAAAATTGAGTTGAAATGGCTGGCCCATGAAATTATATAAAAGAGAAGCTAAATAGATTAAATTAATTTATATTAAAAATATTTTACATATTATAAAATTAAAATAATTATTTTTTTATATAATTAATATATAAAATATTTTTAATTAGAATTTATTTAATTTATATATTATTTTTATATATAAAAATAGACATATCATGAGAGGAAAAGTTTCCTTTCATCAATCCGAATAATATATGTGTGTACCAGTAAGCATCACATATAAAGAGTAATTTTTACTTTTAGTCTCAAAATTAATACTCACTCCATATTATTTGTATAAAAAAAGTAAGATGGACACAAAAATTAAAAAAATTTTATTTTTTTCATCTCTATTTATTTAAATACTCCTAAAAAAAATTTCTCAAATTAAACTTTTAAAACAAAAATATAAATGGTATTTTGTCTCATTCCACTCCCCAAAATTTATCTAAAATAACATATTTTTTATATAAAAGATACACCAAAAAATTTTTTTTTTTCTAATGTAAATAATACGGAGAGAGTACATTTTATTGTTCTTTTAGTTGTCTTTTGATTTGGCATTGATATTAGTGTTTCAATTGAGAAAGAAACAAATTAGAGCCAGAGCCATAATAAATTACACAAGTAATTGATTTTGGATTTATTATTTTAAAAAAAAATATGCTTGCAGTTATATTATATTTCAATATATGTATATTAGTTAATTCTTTAGTGACAGTAAAAATTACTCAAACACAAAGAAAGAAAGGAAAGGAACGGAAAGAAAGAAAGAAAAATAATGTGAGCTTAGCAGAACATAAAAGAAAGATCGAGAAAAGAAAGGAAAGGAAAAGAAAGCTCTTTTATTTCTTTCTTTCTCCTAATAAGTCTATACTGTCAAAATCTTTATACCTCTCAAACACCTTCTCCATCGTTTTCCACAACCCAATGCCCCAGTGGCGTAGCCAGAATTTTAGATAAGAGGGGTCCAATTTAACTTAAAATTTATAATTCACAAAAATAACATTTATAATAAAATAAATAAAACAAGAAAAATGTTGGATACAAAGAAATTTTAAAACATTAAATTACAATATTCCTCGCCTATTTTTCATTGATTGAAATCTATTCATAATTGTTTCATTGTCAATACTTGCAAATACATCTCTTTCAATATAGGTAACTAAACAATCATTTAGCAGCTCTTCTCCCATGCTATTACGAAGTGAACTCTTAATAATTTTCATTGCGGAGAAAGCTCTTTCCACTGTAGCTGTAGCAACTAGTAAAAGCAATGCCAATTTGATTAACAGATACACTAAAGGAAAAACTTTATGCTTTTTTATAGAAGAGAAAGAGTCACAATTAAGTTATTCTTGTTTGTTTGTAATGGGCAGAGTCATTGACAAATCTTGTTTGTTTGTAATGGGCTTGATTAAAAGGCCCAGTTTTAAAGATTGGAAAAAAAAAGGATGAAAAATGTTGGGAGCGTGGATCGAAGTTGCGTGCTCTCACATAGTAAGGCCAAGTTGTTCTATCCCAACCAATGTAATATTCATTCTCAAATATACCTAAAAAATTTTTATTTTTAACTGAGGGGGGAACAGGGCCCCATGAGACCCCCTTTATCTCCGCATCTGCAATGCCCCCACGCTCATCATTTTCAGTTAGACAAGTATGAAAAGTAGTAATCAAACAAATAAGAATAGATAAATTCATTTTATAAAAAAAGGAAAAAGAAAAATACCCAAAAAAACAGAGTTCTCTGTTTCTTTCATAATCAACAGTTACATTCCCATGATTTTACTTGAATTGTGTCATATATTCTCCAAGAATATACATCCATGTATAGTTCATTGTTTCTTGTTAAGAATTTTATTTTTTTCTTCCTTTTTTCTTGAAGAATATTATTACAATTTTTCAAAGTGAATGAAAGAAATTAATTAGTGTGAAATTTTTAAAAAAATTATATACATTTATCGTTGTTTTCACTCTTGTTGACGATGGTTGCCACAGTGATTGACACTTGATAGCGCCCATCTTTTCATGTCTATTGACATTGATAGTTGATATGTCACTTTGCTTGTTCATGTCCTCTTTTGACCCCTCTCTTCCTCTTCCTCCTCATCCTTCACTCCTTTTCTTTATCATTGTCAAGCACTCTGTTTAACAGGTTAGAGAGCTAATAAAGTTTTCAGCTTCGAAAGTTGAAACCCAGAAAGAAACATTAAGCGAGGCATAAAAATATAAATATTTATATATTTATCCATTAATGGGTTCTCTTGGAGATGAAATTACTGCAATGAACAAGGCAATGTGGCTTTATCCTAAGATTCTTGGATATAATCCTTCTGAGAGATGGGGGCACTCTGCTTGTTATTCTCATGGACTTGTTTATATATTTGGGGTATGTTTAATTTTTTTTATTCTATTTTTCTTTATATTGTAATTATTTTTTTTAGTTCTTTATAGTTTACTATTGTGTTAGTAGAATATTTAGCAAAGGAAGTGCTTACTTTCTTCATGGATTTTAGTTTTTTCCTGTTTTTCTTATTGTGTTTAGTATTGGAATATTGTCTGAAAAATGTATTATTGTTTGGTTTTTACTTAGTCTCTGTGCTTTGTTTGGCTTTCTTGATATAGCAAATATTTCTAACCTTGAGTTCTCTATCCTTTTTCTCTCTCTCTCATTTAGCCCTGACTTTCCTTTTCTTTGTAATTTTCAAGAAGAATAATGATAGAGATTTTATGAATTTTCTTGAATTTTTCTCTTACTATAATAATTGGTAACACTTGCTTCTAATTTTGAAATAGAAAATTTGAGATGTTAGAGAAAATATTTTTGTGCTATCTAATTCTTGTTGTGTTGTTTTTAAAGAAAATATAATAAGATGCTTGCAAGTTTCCATTGTCATAATTTCTTTCTCTCTGTTCTTTGATTTCAGGGTTGTTGTGGTGGTTTATATTTCAGTGATGTTCTTGTGCTAAATCTTGATACTATGTCTTGGATTACTTTAGCTACTACTGGCCAAGGGCCTGGCCCGAGAGATAGCCATAGTGCTGTTCTTGTTGGGCGCCAAATGTTTGTGTTTGGAGGTACTAATGGCTCCAAGAAAGTGAATGATCTTCATGTATTAAACCTTGTGACTAATGAGTGGGTTCGCCCTGAATGTAAAGGGACTCCCCCATGCCCTCGTGAAAGCCACACTGCTTCGCTTATTGGGGACGATAGAATTATGATATTTGGGGGTAGTGGAGAAGGTGAAGGAAATTATTTGAATGATTTGCATGTTTTAGACCTCAAGACTATGCAATGGAGTTCTCCTGAGGCAAAGGGAGATATTCCTGTTCCTAGAGATAGTCATAGTGCTGTTGCAATAGGTAATGAACTTTTTGTCTATGGCGGTGATCGTGGTGACCGGTATCACGGTGATGTTGATGTGCTTGATACTAATAAAATGACTTGGACAAAGGTATTAAACTCACCTTACTCTCAATTTCACAATGATGGTGTCAAAATGTGAAGGGATTTGTTTATTTATGTAGCATGATCTTTGCAGTTGTTGTGTTTTGCTTGACAGCTTCTTGTTCAAGGATCTTTACCGGGTGTTAGAGCTGGTCATGCTGCTGTAAATATTGGGAACAAGGCAAGTGATGTTTGAATTTTTCTTGTTCAATTGGTTTTCAGGAAAGAGAGTAAATTTGCTTCTTTTTTTCATGGTCTATGTTCTGCAGGTTTATGTCATTGGCGGGGTTGGAGATAAATATTACTACAATGATGTTTGGGTTCTTGATGTGGTTGCTTATTCATGGACCCAACTTGATATATGTGACCAGCAACCTCAAGGGCGATTTTCTCACACTGCTGTTGTTACAGGCTCGGATATTGCGATCTATGGAGGGTAACTTTTCTAGGACATTTTGGCTTCATAATAATTATGATGAGACTTGAATTATGCTCTCATTCTGTTTGTGAAGCATGCAGGTGCAGAGAGGACGAACGTCCCCTCAACGAGTTCTTGGTCTTGCAGCTTGGTAATGGTCGTTGCAACGTTTCTACCTGCAAGATCTTTGGTAAACATTGGAATAAAGAAAAGAGGAGACCCTCTCAAGGACTAGAAAACAACTCGGTACTTTAATTACTATCAAAGAGCAGAACATGATCTACTTCATTTATTTATATCTTTCAAATTAGGAGGGGCTCATTAACTCTTGATGTGTAGCAGAGGCCTATGCTTTTGGGAAATGATGGAATAGTAAAAAATGGAGCTCATGAACCAGAAATCGAATCAAAGCAAGCTTTTCGGTTCAACTTAGGTTGGTTCAAACTTCAACATGATGTGTATTGCTGTCATTTTTAAGTAGCGTAATCGGAAGGTATCTGGCATTACTATATTAATCTTTGGTTTCAGATACTCCATATCCAAAGAGGAAAAGAATTACAAACTTGAAACCATGGGATGTTGAATCAGAACAAGAGGAGCATTCTCTTTCGCTGTCTCAACATTCATCGCCATCACAGTCTGATCAAGAACAGACTTCGGTTAGAAAAGTTGCAGATTCCATGACAGCTGCTCAAGGACTTAATTTGTTCAAGCAGTTAAATCAAATTCCAAGAAATTGCCAACCTAATAATGATGCTGCAACGTACCGGAAGGAATTACAAGGAAATACAATCCAAAGAAATGCATATCTCCTCCAAAATCTACGAGAAAATAAAAGGCCGGAACAATGTGTTCATGTTGTTCACACAAGCAGACAAGGAATGCCTTTCCCAGCAATGGAAGAAAAGCATAAGGAAGCTGCAGGGTCTATTCAAAACTTGGTAAAATTTCACGACGAAAGATTATTCTCATTAAAGTTTCTATATTTTCTTAAGTCTTACTTAGCAAAGTTTTCTTCTTTTTAATCCAAAGATTGGTGCTGAAATCTGCGGCAGAGTTGATGGAGCTTTCGACTCAGGTCTTCTAATGACTGCAACTGTTAATGGGAAGATCTTTCGAGGAGTATTGTTTGCACCAGTAAGCTCTTCCATTATTGAATACTAATTCAGTTCTCATTTTATATGTGAAACACTTAAACATAATGTATCTATATCATATCGTATTCGTACATCATAGCTTGAATTATTCAAATACCTTTAACCTTTTGGAAAAGATGATAATTTTTATCTTGATTATCAGGCATCTGAAGTTGTATCAAGAGGGACCATTCTAGCTCAAAATAATTCACCTCCGTTTTGTAACTTAAATAACATTGAATCCTTAAAGCCTTCACGGCAGCCAACGACATTTCCCATGCGGGAATCTGGCCAGAGTTTCCGGCCAACTCAAATGAGTAGAACAACGTATCATCCAGTAATAAGGGGCGGTGGTGCTCTTCCATCATTAACCAAAGAACCAAAGCTGAGAAGTGATCTTCAAGGAGTTGTTTTAACTCTTGGAGGGCCTGCAAGTAGCCATCTTGGACCAATCTAAATATATATATATATATATATATATAATATGGTAATTTTCTTGTATATCCTAAATAAATTTTATTCATATTTCCTCCTTTATTTTGGGATTGTAAGAGTTTTATGGAAATTAGTCATGTAATCTTAAGAGCTTTACTCACACACTTTTCATTTTTTTTTATCGTTAAATTTTAATATAAATTTAAAAATGGCTGACTCCAAAAATTAACTATTGAAGTTAAAGATCTCAGTTTATTTATGTTTAGGGGCTCATTTTATATAATTTATGCATATCGAGTCTCAATTTTATTGAATTTAAAAAATAAAATTGTTCCAATCATTATTATTTTTGCAAAAAATCTAAACTAACTGTTATAAAATTAATTATAAATGTAAATTGTAAGGTCACAATTATTTAATCCAAGTACCTATAAACTCTTTTCTTTTAGTATGGATGCAGGAAGAGAGAATAAATGAAATATATATTTAAACTGTATGTTCTATTATGCCCTAAATTTTAGAAAAGTACATCGAGATGTCGTTTGCTAATAAATATATAAAATTTTATAGTATTTTATATATAATATTTTATAAAAATTTTATATATATATATTAATTTTTTTATTATATATGTATTTAAAATTTTATAATTAGATATTTATATATATATAATATTTTATATATATTAATTATTTTATCATATATATATATTATTTTAATTATTGAGTATTTAAAATTTTATAATTATATATTTAAGTTAATTAACTAAATAGGATAAAATTAATATTTTTATTTAAAATAATATTTAATAAAATTAATATATATTTAAGAATTAAAATGAAAAAATATATAAAAAATTTTATAAATTCTTAGAAATTAATAAATAATAATAAAATTTGATAGAAAAATTTTAAAAAAAATTTATAACAAAATTTTTTTATTATAATATTTAATTTTTATTTTTATTTTAAATTCTTTTATAATTTTTTTTATTTCTCGCTTCATTGTGTTTCTTGTTGCGCCAAAATAAATACACCCATTAAACAATAGTCCCATGATTAATTTTCTTTTCTCCATCATAATACTAAAAATAATATAAAAGGAAAATTTAATTTAATTTGCTATCCACAAGAGAGAGATAATTACAAGAAATTTAATGGTTTATTTTTTTTAGTCAAAATAAAATTATATTTAGAAAAGTGGAAGAAGGAGGGTAGGGCCAAGTAGTACTAAGACGTGTGGGGCCATTATAAGTGGGTGATAAAAAGGGTAGCACCCGCGCATCTCGCGCGATACTGTCTAAATAGAAAGAGAGAAAAAGAGTGAAATGAGTCAAAATCAAGGGTCTGATCAATCAGACACGTCAGCTACTGTTTTTGTTCGGTAGATTTTTCATTTGTCACCCTATCTTTTCTGATTTGACCTATCGCTTGCCGTTGTTTGCGTCGTCCACGTAACCCTACCTGTCACACTATTATTTCTCCTTTCTTTCCTTTTGGTTACTTTTGTTATGCCACGTTACACTTTTTCATTGGATTTTACTGTACCTTTCCAATTTGAAAAATTACATCTCTTTTTATTTTATTTTATTTATTTTGAAAATAAGGGCATGCGATAATATTGAAACTTTAAAATTTTATTATAAAAGCATCCATAATATTTGGAGGAGGAAAATTTCCCCATTCATTATATTTTTATAATAAAATTACAGTTTCAACTAACTTCTGTGCTACAATACTCATAATACCGTAAAAAAAATAAATAATAAATATTATTCAATAATAAAATAAAATTAATATATATTACTTTCTCTATTTTATTTTAAATATCATATAAAAATAATATATATAAATAAAAAAATTATAATAAAAAAATTTTATTATAATTTATTTAAATATTATTTTCATCAATTACATTATATCCTCTTTCATTAATTGATAGAGAAATACTCAAATTTTTTAATTAATATTCTTTAAATTTTTAAACTAAAAATCATAGTTAAAGTAAAATAAAAAATTTATATATATGTAGATTATATTTTTAATATATTAAATATGTATCTATAAAAATTAACCACTTTTTAAATTGAAATTGAAAAGGTCGATATTTTAAGAAAAAATATATATTTGAAAATATTTTTATTTTGATATTTTTGAAAAAATCCTTTCTAATTTTGACGGCAGATATGGTGTATAATTGGCCTTTATTGAAAATTAGAGCCCAACTTTGCAAGCCTTGCAATTAAAGCCCAAATTATTTGATTTATTACCCCCATGAAAACAGTAGTGGAAATTGCATAAATTTTTTTCTTTAAAATTTCATTTTTTATATGTTTTTTCAATTTATAAAATATTATTTTTTTCCCATAAAAGTATATGCAAAAGAAATAGAACAAAGATTACACCGCAAATTCACATCACTAATATTAAAGAAAATACAAGCTAATTAAAGAAATATTATACATAATCTAATCTAACGGAAAGTATATATTTCTCTTTACAATAGATCCAAAATTTATTACAAAAGAAAAAAGAAGAAAATATTGGTTACAATAAAATGTAACCAAATGTCCAAGCCAACCAGAGCAAAACCAGTAAAAATCCCACAAAATTTAAAACAGAGCAACAATCATCCACGAAGTTAACTATCCATAGCTGCCACTGCTTGATGCAACAAGAATTCACCTTTTTGTAGAGTCTACAATAATGGCAATTATACACTGCCAATTCCTTGCTTAAACTTCTAAAAAGATCGGAAATTGCAACTGGTGACACAGTAAATGACTCTATAATTCCAATGTCACACATAGCAAAGTTGCATCATCCCAAGACTTTATTAAGCATCCCATGAAAGAGATATAATCAGTAATATAAGCATTAGACCTTTCACAACATTGCTCAAATGCCATGAAATTTCTAAACAGAGTTTCTATCTCAGCCTGAAGCTTCAATTTTGGGATTTCCAGCAACCCATTAGAGTAAAATTTGATGTCCAATAAACTCCCAGCCTTGGAAGCTTTTCTAAACTTAAACCAGCTCTGATTTTAAGATCAGTTGCACTGTAAATAAGTACTTCAGGATCATAGTCTAATGGGTTCTTTTTATCGATTCGAGCATGTGCATAGCTATGGCGAAGCAGGTCTAGTAAATGTCTAATGCCAGCACCCTTTTCTTGAGATACTCTGATATGTCCTGGAATTATATCGGCAAAGAAATTAAGAGGCAAGATTTATTAAAGAAGGTCCTCCATTGAATACTGTACTTATGTTAAACAAGCATTGAAGAACAAAAAAAGGAAGTTGATTTTCGAACAAGATTAAGTCTCTTTTGATTCGATTAAGCAATCCAATTCTACTAAATATTATATCATCTCCAGATCTTGGAACTTCATTATTGAACCTTAAAAACAGTTGAATTATAAAGCACCCATCAAATAACATCATTTTCTTGAATTTCTTTGCTATTGAGGTATTCAATTTCTTCGCCATAACACTTTCTTGTTTTTTCTTCAAGACCCTGAAGTGCTTTCAAGTAATCTTCAAGAAACAAGGGTGGAGTTTGCTCAAGAAAAGATCTTGTGTATTGTTTTTTGTATTTTTTCCGTGGTGGTTAGATACCTTCTGTTGTGATGTAAAGGACCTATTGAAACTGTCATTGGGATGTAACATATTTTGTGAGCTTCTCTGAATCTTTTGCTAACTCTTCCGATGCAATATTCCGGGTTTTTCGAAGGTACCTCTCTTAATTGTCCCCTAATTTCATCAGCTAATTCTTTGATTTCACTTTCCTGCATTTTCTCAAGAAAATTAATACCTGCATTTACACTTACATGTTATTGTCATGCATAATGTATTTTAATAAGGCTTATATCAAACTAAATATTTAGTTCTGTAAATTGTTCTAATATTTGCTCAAGTACACAAGGAAAAAACGTTCAAATACATTTACCAGTTGCAACGCAAAGTGAAATGAAAATTATACCAAAAATTAATTAAATTTTTACAATATTTCAACACTCATCCTACAAAAAAAAAATTCATGAATTACTTGAGTATCTTGTTTAAAGTATGATATCGATGACTATAATATCACTAAATTAAAAGGTTACTTTTATAGGAAATCAACATATGTGATAATATCTTCATAAAATTTGATAAATTCAAATATTTCAGTGCTAGAATGTTTGTATTTTATCTGAATTCTTTTGTACGTACAATTCGAAATAACAAAAAAAAACGTGTATTTTTTTTTATTTTATATAATTTTGAGCATTATTTCCCTTTTATTAAAAAAATCATTTTTATTGAAAATTTACATTCAGTTGTAATTTAACTTTTAACAATGACTCTCTAACAATCATAAAAATTTAACAGAAACAATTGAAATGGAATGAATGTATGAAACAGAAGAACATGCTTAAAAATAGGAAACAAAAGGAAGTTGATCAATCAGAAAAAGAAATCTATGTATCACCAAATAGCACATTCACAACAACAACAATAAAACCTTAATCCCAAGTCAATTGGGGTCGGTTATATGGATTATTTTTTTTCATTCAATATGATTTAAAGTTATCTCTTCTGATATATGTAACATCATAAGATCATTTTGGACCACTTTTGACCAAGTCAGTTTAGACCTACCTCTGCCTCTCTTAGTTATATATACTCTAACTTGTTCGGTTTTTCTAACTAGCGCATCGCTAGGTCTTTGTTTCACATGGCCAAACCACCTCAATCTATTCTCTCTTATCTTATCTTCAATAGGTGCTACTTCCACTTTTTCTCTAATGCACTCATTGCAGATTCTATCCATCCTAGTATGACCATTAATTCATCTTATCATTTTCATTTCTGCAACATGCATTTTATTCATGTGTTGTATTTATACTGCCCAACACTTACTACCATACATCATAGCAGGTCGTATTACAGTGAGGCAAATTTTTTTTAAAATTTAATTGGCATCTTTCGATCACATAGAACTCCTGTAGCACCCCTCCACTTCATTCAACCAGCTTTAATCCTATGATTTACATCTTCTTCACAACTCCCATCTTTTTAAAAAATTGAGCCAAAATATCTAAAATAAGTACTATGAGGGCGCTGCTATTTCATCTAAATCTACAATCCAAATAGCACATCAAAATGTGATAAATCAATTACAATGTCGGAAAACAAACGACAATACAATTAACTGGAAAAATATATAAGGAGAAAAGAGGTGACCTGTAAATAGACCAAAATGACTGCAATTGCACCTTAAAAAAACATGGACTAATGTCTAATTCTATACATGTATGAAGCTGAATTTATATATAACAACTTGAGAAGTTTACTTGTGAATTTTGATATTGGAAATCACCCTGTAATTATATGGGAAATAATGTAAAGTTAATTACTCTATCAAGCAATCATAGTCTAATTATTAATTAATCCATAATTTATTATTACATATGCTTCCAAGATAAGTATAGTTTCTCGGTCCACAACACAAAAATAAATTATAAAACTATCAATTTTATCTTAATAAAATAAATTTTAAATACATAAGATATCGGCTTGAGTTCCTTATTAAGTATATATTGCCCTTAATAATAATTTTCAACAATACATAAGTATATATTGTTGAAAATTTGAAATTGGACATTGGAATCATAGAACTGATATTCCAGGGAACTTCTTATAGCCTTTTTTTTTTTTTTGTTCTTAGAATTCAAATGACTATTGAAAATTAATTAATTTGATTTTTCATTTGAAGTTCAACGCCTAATTTTAAAAAGAAAAAAATAACACTATTATTTAAGGCGTACTTTCATGGCTTTTCAATTCATATCTGAAAACATAAGATCCAAGGCATATTGAAAAAAATATACTCTCTTTATTTCGAATCAATAAATATATTTTTTTATTTTATATTTTTTAAAGAATAATTTTTTTTATTAAAAGTATAAATTTATATTTTTTTATAATATTATTATTTTAATACAACTATATTTATTAAATAATTTAATAAATAATAATAAATATTAGTATAATAAAAATTTAATATATTAATTTATTAAAAAATAAATGGACTGTAATTAATTTGAGATAATTAAAAAAATTAAATATATTTATTAATTTGAGATGAAATGAGTATATCTAATAAAATACTCGAAAAAAATTGAAATTAATTTTTAATTGTAATTTTAAAAAATAATAGGTGATATATATTATGTGCGACTTGTCGTTTAGTTTAACGCAGTGTCGTCGTTCTGTGCAACGTGTTTGACGCGAACTCGTGTTTACCATCAAAGCAAATTCGGAGGAACAGAAACTGATTCTAATTACTCAATTTTGTCGTAATTTAAAATTTCAATTTTGTTTTTATAATAATAATAATAATTCTCAAACGAAAAATTAGTTAACTAACTGGCGGGTTACAGAACTAACATGGACCGCAGGATCAAGCAGATGGTGTTGTTCTTGGTTAGCGAATGGCTGCACGGCCAAAGGTTTGGACTTTGCAGTTTGGAAGGCATTGTTGACCAAAAACAATAAGAAGCAGCTTCACCCAAAAGCAAGACGAGTCGCAGTCTGCCGAGGCAGTGACTGACTGGTGGGTGGTGACCCAACAAAGGGTACGTACGGTAATGGATTCTTGTGAGTTTTAGATGTAGATTTTTTATGCCGACACTGTTCTCTTTCTCAATTTTTATCCTTAGAGGCTAATTTAGGGATTTGAGGCTTTCTCAATTTTACCCAGAAAAGTAAACTGCTTGTTCTTTAGTTTCCTTGCGTTTCTGAGGTTTTTTGTATGGAGTTGTTATGTGGGTATTTCATTGGGTTTCGGGATTTTGCAGGGATATTTCATCTAGGTATTTTTTAAAAAATTTATTTTCGCAGTTTGAGATCAAATTTTCTGCCTTTTGATTAATGGTAGTTCTTGGCTGATTTTTTTTTTGGGTTTTATTTTTGCACATATAGATCTAGTTTCCGGTTGTTGAGTGCGACTTGATGTCATTTGGGGTGAAATTTTTCTTGATTTATAATGTTTAAATTATGTTCTTCTGCATCAATTTTAGCAATTTCGTGGATTTTGGATCATTTTTCCTCTTCTAATTTCATTTTTATAAGGTTTTCTACAACCGGGACTAAGATTATGCCAAATCTCTTGCTTCTTCTTCTTTCTTTCTTTCTGCCATTTTCTCAATTATTAAAATGGAGAAATACTACTTTGATTATTCTGTTGTTGCTGACAACTCATATGAAGTAGACTAGAAGTTCTGTTCACTTATTATTGTATTGATGCTGAATTTATCTTTTTCTTCTTGCTATGTCTTTTCTGTGCTGGCTTCGTTTCCAGTTTCAGAGGGGCGTCGATTGTTAAATGTAGTTTCATTAGTAAACCAGTGCTGTTCAATTCAGCTTAATTCGTTTGTCTTTTGTCTTGCGCAGCTCCCTTTCTTTGGTAAATAATACCAGCACCAGGCATCTGCTTCAACCTCTTCTGCCACTATGGAGGGTTTTGGGTTTAGTGATGCTAGCAGTGCAGTGAGGAAGAGGAGAAGTACTACAGCTCGTCGTCCTCGGAATGACTCACAACTACCTTCTGATTACCAGGATATTTCATCCTTATCATCCACACCACCTTCTGACAGTGTAAGCTATGTGCTAAGTAGTTACTTTAAACATTGTGATTCATTTGTTCAAAAGAAAGAAAGAGGTTTATTGCTAATTGTGGACTCTGAATCTATCCAGAATGTAGCGAAACCTGAAGATGGAGGATTAGGAGAATCTGATGAAGCTTCCAATAATGGCTCATTTCGAGGCAGCAATGAGCAGAGGCTCAATGGAGTTAATTCTAGAAGATGCAGTGAAGGTGTCCTTGCCCCAGCTAACTGGAGAAACACAAGCAGCTCAGGACATTTTCAAGCTGTTTCAGACGGAGTAGGAAATGAGAATAAAGTGAAAAAGGTCAAGCTTAAGGTTGGTGGCGTCACACGAACTATAAATGCCAAGTCTGCGTCTGATGGTGCTTCTGCTGTTGGGTCTTCATCTACCAGGTCCTCTCGCTTCCCTGATTTCCAACAGAAATCAATCGAGGTACTTCCTGTTCAAATTTTACTGAATCTATTATCTGTTTTCTGCATTATGTTTTCAGTCACATCCAACAGTGTTTCAAAATAGACTGTATGAACAAACTAAAGGAGAAGAAATAACATGTAGCTACCGCTGGTGTTTGAAATTCAAGGGGATTTTAAGCTTGTGTATGTTGATGTGATTATGTGAAAGCAAAGGAATAAAGATTGCGAAGTTTGATTTTTGTTGCTTATGTAAAAAAGCACTTTAGGAGTTTCTTAATCATTTGAAATTCCAATAGGTCATATAATGCATCTCTAGCAATACTTGTTGATTGTTTTCCTTTACTTTTTGGTCCACTCAACTATGTTGTGCTGCATTGTGCTTCCAATTTTTACATCATTATTGAGGCAACACCACCAGCTCATTTTACTCTTTTTGCAGGACAACTTGGATGATAATCGGTCATTTGCTTCGGATAAGGGGAGTGGTTTAAGAGGAGTTTCATGGAAGGATTTCTCTAGAAGTGGTGTTGGGAAAGCGGATGGTTTGAGGGGTAGGACGACTGATGAAAATCTCTGTTCAAAACAAACAGACAAGTATGAACCAGTTCGTAAGAGCAAAAGGGTCCCTAAGAAACGGTTATTAGATGGAGTGCTTGATGATGCAGATGAGGATGATGATGAGATTCGATATCTAGAAAAAGTTAAAGCATCCAAAATCACTGCTGATTACGGTGAATACTATGAAGATGAAGAGGAAGGAAGAAGTAAGAAACAGCGTAAGATATCAAGGGTGCTGAAAAGAAATGTAGATGGTGTATATGGTGGAGATGTTGGAGATCATGGCTCATCAAGATTTGGCAAGGAGGGTAAGAAATCCAAATCAGGGAGAGTATCTGATGATACTGACTATGTAGAAGAGGAAGAACCAGGGTCAGATGGCGAGCCTGTAACAAAGAGGAAGAAAACAAGAAAAGAATTAGTTGATCTAATGGGAGACTCTAAGAAGGAAATGACAGTTACCACGCGTCAGCGTGCGCTTCAAACTGGCAAAGACGTCTCTTCCAGTTTTGTTACTAGTTTAGTTGAATTCCCAAATGGGCTGCCTCCAGCTCCTCCTAAAAGTGAGTGTTTGCCATCGTTTTTGCTTTGGGATACTTCTCTTGAACATTTGTAGAACTTCATGCACATGTAACCTTAAATTATCTTGGTGCCAGAGCAAAAGGAGAAACTCACTGAAGTGGAGCAGCAGCTGAAGAGAGCTGAGGCTCTTCAGAGGCGTAGGATGCAAGTGGAAAAGGCAGCTAGGGAATCAGAGGTGTGCCCTCATTTTTTTTTTCCTGTGTTTGTGTGTGTGCATTATATATTATTTTCTTGCTGTGTGGATTTCAAACTTGTGGAAGAGACATCATCACTTAATTTTTACTAAATTCTTAGGCTGAGGCAATCAGAAAAATACTGGGCCAAGATTCCAGTAGGAAGAAACGAGAAGATAAAATGAAGAAACGGCAAGAAGAATTAGCACAGGTAGTGTATGATTCATGATGTGCAGTTTCCTTCTATCACTATCGTCCTTTTCCATTGATCTTCTCATGATTCTGAATGTCTTAATAATTCATTTGAACCATATGCAGGAGAAGGCTGCAAATGCTATGATGCTTACATCAGACCATGTTAGATGGGTCATGGGTCCTTCAGGAACAGTTGTAACATTTCCCAATGAGATGGGCCTGCCTAGTATATTTTACCCCAACCCTTGCAGGTATAAATTTTTATCCTTTGCAAATTTTCTCTGCTAGTAAAAGGTGGCCTCATATCTATCTTAGGTATCGGCTGCTTTTTCAGTTAATTTCTGAATTCACAGATTTTACTTCTTAAGTCATCGCCATTTAGTTTCACCTCACTGAGGTTGACCACTTAGCTTGTTTAACGTGCATTATTAATGTTCCTTGTATTAGCCTTCTTATCTAAGTTATACATGCATAACGATTCGAGATAAAGAGATTTTCAGCTGTTATCTTTAGCTTGATCCAGTGGTTGGGAATTTGTTCTCATAATAAGCGTATACACAATCGTCTTCAGGTCATATTTAGCAGCTTGCATGCGCTCTCCATTTATATGTTATCTAGTCATAGTGCTTTCTTCTGCTAGTCTTTATGCCTGATGGTTTTGTTTTCCATGTTGAATTCTCAGCTACCCTCCTCCCCGGGAGAAATGTGCAGTTCCTTCGTGTACGAATCCCTATAAGTACCGGGATTCAAAGTCGAAGCTTCCACTATGTAGTCTCCAATGCTACAAGACAATTCATGCAAAGATGCAGGCTGTTTCTGCTTGTTAGGAAATTTAGTGTTGAACTGCTTCTATGGGCTTAATAGATGCGGGAAATCACGTAGCATTATATTTGTATGTATATTGCATAACAAGATTGTGCTTTGATGGTTTATATATAATGGCATTACCATCAACCTTAGCTTAGTGCATATTATTTTAGGTAATAAATTCAAAATTATTTGTCATTTTTGTTTCATGAAATTCGATAATTTCCACCTACTTTGAATGATATTTGAAAAATGGAGGAGACTGTTTTGGAATTTAAAATTTTCAATAAAAATCAACAAAATTTGATTTTCCTGAGTAAAATCATCTTAAAGTTTATTTTGCATTGAAAAGGTGAATTATAAGATTTTATTTATTCATTGTATAAAAAAATTTAGTTGGCACACTATCTACTCATATAGTCGTTTAGAATCATGGATACAGAACGACCTCCCGTTTGTTGGTGATTAATTTGAGATTTTTAAAAGTTTAATAAAAAAAACATACTTTTTCGGAATTTTTATAAATTTATCAATATTAAAAAATTTACTAGTTAAAAAAGCATTATTAAATTTATAAAAAAAATTTATTAACATATAAATTTACCATATAGTATATAAAAGATTTATTATTAGTTTATTATATAGATGATTATTTATATAAGTTTATTGGTTTATTATGAATTTATTATGGACTTTTTATAAAATGATAAAAGATCTAATAAAAAAATAAAAATTTTGTGAAAATCTGTCAAAAAACATAAAAAATTATATTTTTAAATTTATTAAAATTTGTGAATAATTTATAAATTTAACATATTCGTATAATTTATTAAAAGTTTATTATAATTTTTCTATATATATAATAATTTATATATATACATATTATAAACATATTATATATTTTTATAAAATTATAAAAAATTAATAAAATATATTAAAAATTTAAGGAATATGATGAATAGCGTTTTTTTTATTTTTTTATTTTTTTTGTAATTTAGAAATTACATGCGGCTTATCGCAGTTGCCTTTCGTGTTTGTCGGCTTAATAGTAATAGAGCCCACGAAGAAGCCCAAAAACTTAGCTTACGATAGACCATTCTTATTGCCTATAAATCGATATATGGTCCTCACTCGATATATGGTTCCAAGCAGACATGGACGCGATCAAGCTCTGCTACGTTCAATTTCGTTTATTTCCCATTTAATTTTAAGCTTTTTTGTTACTGTTAGGTTACTTGCGAAAGAACTGGAAATGAGCTATTTGTTTTAGCATTTTCATGTTTGATTTGAAGGATTTTTTGTTGGTTTAGTAGTTTCTGTGACAAGTTTAGCTATTGGCTTAATTAGTGTTATCTATTGTTCTTGGTTACGCCACTTTTCCAGGATTTCCAGGGGTTTTTGAATGACTTGCTGGATTGGGAACTTTCGCTTAAGGATAGAGACAAAAAGATGAAGCCACAAGCTTCTGATAAGGTAACAATCCGCCATTTTTCTTTAACTTTAAAAATTTTTATGCTTTCCACTTCGTGAATGGTGAACATTTGTAAGTAGACTTAATGGTTTTGAAACTAGTGGTGTAGATGATAAATTTAGAAACTATTAAAATGCAATTAATTTTACCATTTCTCATTTCTATACTAAACTTGGTGCGCATATGTTGTGTATAATTGTTCATGTGCTTTATGTGCAGTGTTGAAAGTAAGTAAATTATATGCGGTAGTTAGGATTTGACATGCTTGAATTGTTGCTTTCTCAGAAGAGTAGTGAAGATAGAATATCCACGGGAAAAACTTCTTCAAGAGGTATTTCCGGACAGCATGATTATTCAAGGAATTTTGATGCTCTCAATAATATATCAAGTAGTTTCATGTCTGAAGAAAATGCAGTTGATGCTACTTCAGAGAAAGAATTGGTAGGAATTTTCAAGGAATGTAATTCATTTTTTGCACCAACTGGTAATTCTTGGGAATGTAAGTGTCATCTTCCTCTTAAAGGGTAAAGAGTACTTTAAGCGGAAGAAGTTTAAGGAAGCTATTGAATGCTATTCAAGAAGCATAGCCTTAACACCAACAGCAGTAGCCTATGCAAATAGGGCAATGGCCTATCTTAAAATCAGAAAGTAAGCTTTTCCTTATATTTGAGAAGTTTTACATACTAGCCTATCATATGCAAATCATTACAACGTGAAAATTGCTAAACTTTCAACTACCATGACTGATAACCAAAAATGTTAATCATCCCCGTAAGTATCTTATCATTTTGATTGATATGATAACTTTTGTTGTCTTACTTTTTTCAGATTTCAAGAAGCGGAGAATGACTGTACAGAGGCCTTGAATATGGATGACCCCTACATAAAGGCATACTCACGCCGAGCAACAGCTAGAAAGGAATTGGGAAGATTTAAAGAGTCCATTGAGGGTATGTTAATGCCAAATCACATCTTGGCTTGTTTGATAGTGTCGGCATTATTTTTTCTGTAATTCATGATTTTGATCTTTCTGATATAATAAATGTAGCTAACTGCAGATTCTGAGTTTGCATTAAGGTTGGAACCTAATAACCAGGAAATCAAGCAACAGTAAGCTGAAGTTAAATCACTGTATGAGAAGGTAGATTTTTTAGAATACTATGATCTTAGTTTTCCATAAATTGTTTTTTCTTAGTGGTTGCCATTAATTCTTCCAGGAGATTCTCCAGAAGGCATCAGGGGCAGTAAGAAGCTCTGTACAGGGAACACAGAAAGGAGGAAGGTTAGAGACAAAAGTTACTGGACATGATATTAATTCTGGTGTATCTACAAGTCAAAAAGACAAGAATAAGGTGCCAATAAGAAGAGATTCACTTGTCTTTTTTAGGTTACTAACTAGATGGTATACCAGGATGCTTCTGACAAACAAAGAAAAAAAAATGCATTTTTTAATTAAAATTTTGTGGGCGATATTTTGAGATTCAAATTTGAAGTTCCTACAAGATACCTAAACTCTTGCAACCTTGAAAGTTTTCAAAACTCATGCATCTTTTCTCGATATTTGTGTGCTGCAGTTTATTGGTGCATTAGCATATTTCTGGGAATCTAACATATTATATTACATAAAGTAGAAGTTGATGTTCCATATACATAGTGAAAATAATTGAAAATCTTTCTTATTGCATAATATAACTTTTGACTTTTTAATTAATTCTATTGGCAGCAGAATGATGCAGATGTTATTTTGAACAAATACACATCAGTGGAGGAAATAGAAAATAAAAGTTCAAGAGTAGGAAGCAGAAGTGAAGATAAGCAAGCCAATGGTTCTTATGCTGATGCTACTTCAAGTGCACATGCCCAGAGTGTTCAGGTGCCACTCAGGATCCTTGTTTATATTTATTTTTAGAGGGGTGCAAGCTTTTGTCTTGAATATCTAATAAGATTGTAATAAGTAGGGGTTTCTTTTAGCAAAAAGTCAGAAAATAGTTGTGTTTGTCTGCATTTATAGGCTTTTTCACTTTGCAATCACTGCTTTTGCACCTGCACTTGATTTTCTTTTTCAGACTGGTAGTAATTACTATTGATAGGGAAAGAATTAGAAGGAAAAAGGAAGGAATATCCCTGTATTAAACCGATTTGATTTATCCAGCATTCAGTTTATTAGTTGACCTTTTGCAGAGATATAATGGTGTGAGAAAGCAAGAGCTGAAGGCTTCAATACAAGAGCTTGCTTCTCAAGCAGCTTCTCGTGCCAGGGCTGAAGCTGCAGAAAACATCATCCCTCCAAATTCAGCTTACCAATATGAAATTTCCTGGCAATGCTTTTCTGGGGATCGTGTTTTGCAGTCTCACCTTTTGAAGGTTTGTTTGTATGATAATCTATCCTAGAAGCTCCATTGATATCCTGGATTTTACTAACCTTATCTTCATGAGGCCACATCTCCAAGTGCATTGCCACAGATTTTAAAAAATGCACTGTCTGCTTCTATGCTAATTGAAATCATCAAATGTGTCGCTACTTTTTTCATGCAAGTAAATTTATCCTATTGTTGATGCTGGGGGTAAATGGGCTCTCTGTTAAATCCGAAGTCCTTAACTCTCTTGTTTTAATCCTTTGGCAGTGATGATATGAATTTGGCTATCAAATATCTAGAAAATTTGGCCAAAATCCCAAGATTCAATATGCTTATCATGTATCTGTTAGCTGCAGATAAGTCTGGTATGTTCAATATTATCTTCTGTCAGAAAATTATTTTCATAGTCTGCTGCATAGCTTCCTTATATGAACTTCCAGTAATTGGGATTGATCCTATATTTCTGCTTTTCACATTTCCCAATTGATTTCGAAAAATTCTGAACCGATTACTTCGTTAGCAGATATTGTAAAAATATGGGACGAAGTATTTTGTGTTGAAGCAACACCAATCGAGTATGCAGAGATTCTTGATGACCTGCGATCTAAATACTGCCCCTAGTGATGAGAGTGCATATCTGGGGATAGTTTGATATCGAACTCTTTTTCCCTTTTTCTGTTGTCATGGTAAATTGCATATTCAATTATTCAAATCATCTACCTCTTTTTTCTTTTTTTAATCTTCCTGGTAAGATCCATCAGCCATTTGTTGAGATATTACCAATTTTGTTCATTTCATTTTTATCTCAAGTATATTCTGTGAAAGGTAAATCCTTATCCGTAAATTCCGAAAGATGAAAACTAACCTCTATGTGAATACTTCAAGTTCTGAAGACAATGGATAAAAAAATCTGAATGCCACTGTAAATTACTATTCTTCACCAGGGTAAAGATCTCAACTATGGATAAAAAAACCTGAATCCCAATGCAAAAAACTAGTTGGAGGCCGCTGTAGTGTTTCTTTTTTTCAGGTGGAACCAACACCAGGCTTTGTTTCTCATGGGGCCATGATGAAGTGAGAATTTTACTATACTTGATGACTTCCACTGCTAACTTGTATTTGGTCTTTGAATGATTTGAGAAATGACAAAAAAATTGCCAATCTGTATTACGTTTTCATCATATTTATTATTTAATTTTCTTTGTCACAATATTTGGGGGCACGTAATTAGTTGAACTGAAAAATTATGGGGGAAATTTATAAAACTATCTTCAAAAGAAGTTTCATTTTTAAAAATACTGCCCTTGCTAAAAATATTTTAGAAAGGACTAAAATTAATATTTTACTCCTCTTTAAAGTAAGTTTCTTTTTTCAAAAATATCTTATCTCCCATTTTAAGTTGTATTTTACTATAAATTTTATTTTTTTTTTCAAACTTTACAATTAAAATAAATATATTTTGATAAAATAATAAAAAATAATATTTTTAAATATATTTTTAACTAATAAAATATACTAATTTTTTATTAAAAAAATTAATTTTAATTATAAATAATAAATAACACTCAAAAAATATTAAATAAATAAAATATATTAATATATTAATAAAAATTATTAATTTTATTTTTAAATAAAAATTACATATTATAAATATTAAAAAAATGTTGATTTTACTATGTAAATGATACGTGTATGTTGTATATATATTTATGTAGAAATTATAGACGTTTTATTTATATTATGTTTATATTGTGTATGTTGTGTGTATATTGAGTGTATATTGTATGGATGTGTGTAAAAAATTTTAAAAAATAAAATTAAAAAATATTAAATAAATTATATAAATATTATATAGATGATGTGTATATATTTGATATATGTAAATATGTTTGTATTTTTGTGTATTTGATATATGTTGTGTATATATTATATATATTTATTTTTGTGTGTATATTAATAATATAAAATTTAGAAAAACACAAATACAACAAAAAATTAAAAAATGAAAATTAATATTAAAGAAAAAACTGAAAAAGAAAAAGAAAAAACAGCATATTTTGAGTAAAAATTGGAAAAAATAAAAACCGTACTTTTGAAATAAAAGTTAGCGGACCGTACTTTTGAAAACCACATCTTAAAATGGGTTACATTGTGTAAATTCCTCAAATTATGGCGTGCAAGGGATTGTTAAAGACTTGATTGGAGGAATTCTTGGATAATTATGTTTATGGATTCACAGTCTCTATCGTACAATGAAATAGTAAATAATTTAGTTGGGATTTTTTTTTAATTTGAAATATGAAAAAAAAATGGTGACGATTTTTTTTAAAAAAAATTGAAATTAAAACTTTTTAAAATCGAGTAATTATTGTATAAAATTTTAAAAAAATTAACTTTAATATTTTATTTTGTATTTAACAGCCATGTTCATCTTATTAATACGAGAGGATTCCAATCCGTCCATAATTATAGAAACGGTCCGTTGCTTAAAAACTATGGGTTTTTTTTTTTATAAAATTGACAAATTTTAAAAAATTATAAATCCATATTTTTAAATTTATTACAGCTTTTTTTTATTAATTTACAAATTTATCAAAATGAATTTATTAAATAAATTATAAGTTCATTATGAATTTATTATATATATTAATAAAATAAAAAAGATGATTATCATAATTTTTTTACTAATTTTTCAAAACATAATATTGATAAGCAGGTACCAACATAAAAACAGGAAACCCAAATATTGAGGTGTTTAATTTAGGGGGTTTCTTCAAAAATACCCTAAAAAATAAAAATATTTTTAAAAATATTCTTTTTTTTCAATTTTAAAAATATATATATTTTTAATTTTTAATTTAAAAAATACTTCTTTTTTGAGGTATATTTTGGATATATATTTAATATACTAAAGGTATATTTAATTTTCAAAGGTATATATTGGTATCCATTTAGTATATCAAAAAATATATAAAAAATATATAAGGTATTTTTAAAAAAAAGTTAAAAAGTTTACTATATAGTATAATTTTTCTGTTTAATTTATAGTATGTTTAAATTTATTGTCTTATATATGGATTTTAAATGTGTCCTATGGCTTTTAATATGATACTTTGTGTTAGTGTAAGTAAGAATTTTGAAGATATTTCCAAATGCTTGAGTTGGTGCAATTAATCTTTTGCTTGGACCATTTTTTCCATTTCTTTTGGACCATTTCTTGAAAAAACATTCTTTTACTAATTGGTTGAAATAGCTCTCTCTTTGTTTATATTAATTTTTTTATATATATATTTTTCCCGTGATACATATTAAACATAAATAAATATTTTAACTTTTATTCAAATAGGTTTTATTTTTATTGAAATTTATTATAAATATTTTATAAATTGTTCAAATTATTATTAACAATAATTTAAAGTATTTATCATCACTTAAGCGTAAATAATAGAAAAAAAATATTATTATTATTATTATTATTAATCTTTCTTTATTCATGTGGCCATAGATGGAGTAATCACCACGTTAAGTCTAATGATCATTTGGTTTTCATCAATGAATTAATTAATTAAAATATTCCCATAATTATAATGGCTTTTTTTTTTTAATTTTGATTTTGATAATGGCTTTGGTTGTTACTTACGCAGCTCAAAACATCATTTTCTACATTTTTTTAAACTAATGTTATTTCTTTAAGAGTTCTCCTAATACGTACGTTGATTATTATTCTGACTTTCAAGTGTGAAGTGAAGCTGAAGGCAACCTATTTATTAGAGTATTATTACTAAACTATTGAATACTGAATTTTCAAGATTCAACAATATATATATATATATATTGTATGATTTATTGGCAAGATTTGTTCCCAACCACCACTGCCTATAGTTTGTACCATTAATTTATTTATAATTTTTTTTATCTCATTTAAATTATCACTTTCAATTTATATTTATCTATTAAAAAATTATTAAATTTTCTCAATAATTATATAAAATTATTTTTAATAGACTAAAATATTCTTAATTAATTTATTAATATTAAAAAATAGTTAACTCTTATTTCATTAATTCACTCATTAATAATAAGCATATAATTGAAAAAAAATAATTAATTTTTAGTAATTTTATAAAGTGATAATATGAATAAAATAAATTATTTTTATAAAAATAATAATTTAATTGGACAAAAGTAATAACACACTTTATTTTTATTATTATTATATTGCATCCGTCTTATAAAAATTATCAACTATTTCATTTTGAAATGTTCTAAAATAATTATTCATTTTTATTTATAAAATATATTTAATATTTTTTTATTTTATCATCTAGTAAATTCACACTTTAAATATAAGATCAATAATAGTTTAAATTATTTTTAAAATAAAATAAATATATAAAAAAATAAACATATAAATTTTTATTGAATTAATTGCATTTTTTTTAAAATTTTATAGGAAAAGAAATGTATTTTATAGGAAAAGAAATGTAACATTCATTGCTTTTTGAGACGGATGAGGCATAACTTCAAAAACCCAATCCATTTGCTAGCAAGTTTTTTAATTTGGATTCATCAATGACCAACTGATGCACTAAATGACTAAGACGTTATTGAGGGGAATTACTCTGTTGTCATTAATTCCATCATTAACAGTTATTATAATCGATTTTAAAGAAAATTATGAGCTGAGGGTGTAGATTTTTAAAATTTTTAATATTTTTTAAAGATTTTTTTTATAAAAATAATAGAATAATGAAAAATATATAAAATTTATCAAAAAAAATTTTATGGATTTATAAATTTCTCAAAATTTGCATAATTTATTTTGAATTTATTGTATTTTTAAATAATTAAAAGCCTTGTGTAAAATTTTAAAAAATTTAATAAAAAACGTAAATTTTCTTTTTTCGAACTCATATAATGGTTGATGGAATTTGATGAGGAAATGTAGCCACAAGAAAATTAAAATTACTCAAAAAATTGTATACTTTTTTCATTATATGCATATTGATAATTAATTATTTGGAGAATTAAAACATTTTTTTTAATAAAAAGGAATTATGAAACGCAAGTATATTACCTAACTAACATTTTATTTTTTTATTTAATCTTAACAATTGTATGCAAAAATATTTTCTAATCCAATATTTTTCATTTCAATACACTAACATCTAACGTGTATAAATCACAATCACAGTAAGTTTTTAAAAGGAAAGCTTTACCAAATATAGAATACACTAGTGAGCCATCATGAGCCTACTTATCATTTTAGTTTGTCTTAATCTTAAAGCCTAATTGAATATATTATGCATCATCTAAATAAAAACTTTATATTATTACAATATAATTATTAGGTTCGTTTTGCATATCAAAACTTAATTAGAAGAAAGGGTAATTTTAATTTCTTATATCAATTATAATATACTTATAATTTCAATAAGTTAATTAAGAAATTAAATTTCTAATATATCTATATTTATTAAAAAATCTAATAAATATATCTTATGCTAAAATAAGAATATAAGAATATAAATTTATATTATTAATAAAAATAATTATTTTTTAATTATCACAAAATAGAAAGTGTGTGGCTTGTTATCAAATTAGGAATAAAAAAGTAAATATTTTATTTTTATTAAAATTTACTGTAATTATTTTTTAAAGTGATTAATAAAAAAATGTATATATTTTAAATCATTAAAACAAATTTTAATAAAAATAAAATATATTATAATAAAAAAATAAAATAAAATATTTATTATTATTATTTAAAAAATATCAATAAAATAGTAGTTATATATATATACATTGAGAATTTGGGAGAAATTAAATTGGCTTTTGCCCAAAACATAATATAAGGCAAAATGGTCAAATAGTCACACATTGTATTTTAGTGGAAAATGAGTGTTGAAATTTCAAATCATATATACCCCATGGCATAGCCAACAATGTTGTCTTCTTTTCCAATGGCAGTGATTATAATAACAGTGGTTTAGCAACAAAGAAAAACTGACACCCATCACGTGATCTCTCTCTCCAGTTTGAACAATGTCGCTTTAATTTCTCTGAATCCACGCCCATTTCTCTCTTTCTCTCTCTCTTGATCACTTCTTTTTTGGAGGGGTGTCTGTTTTTTTGCGTCTTGTTTTCTTTCAGACTCTCAGTGTCTATTCTTTGCTCTTGCAGATCTGTTTTTGCGTTAAGGTTTTTACTTTTCGTTCTCATTTCTCTTCTGGGTTTGGCTTATACTCTTCTCTGGTAGCTTTTATTTTCTGGGTTGGTATTTTTTGCATATATCATTCTCATTTCTCTTCTGGTTTTGGTTTATACTCTTCTATTTTAGCTTTTGTTTTCTGGGCTGTTTTTTTTTTTTTTACATACATGATGTTTTGAGTTCTGGGTGTTTTGTGTGTTTGCCTACAAGAATCTTCTGGTTGGTATTTTTGCCTTGTTTTATAATAGTTGTCATGTCTTTTCCTTTCTAGGTTTTGTTTTTCTGTAGTTAACTTTGGAGTTTCTGTTTTTGTTATCTTTTATACAAATTTTGTGGAAGCTTACATTTGGAATGTGGACAAAAAAATGGCTTTTATTTTAGTTGCCGTTTTGGTTCATGGATACTTTTAATTCACACTTTCTTTGTTTTCAAGCTGGTATTTTCATTCTAAGCAAAATTTTCTCTGTTTTCTTCTCGTTATTATATTCCTTGTGTTTTTCGTTTGAAATACTTGGTTTACTTGTTCTGGGTAAGTTTTAGTCTATGTTTTGGGCTTACTGCTTCATGATTTGGGATTTCAGTTGGAAGAATTCAGCTGAATTTTCTCTTTTTTTCTTTGTTCATGGCAATGTGCAGGAAATGGGTTTCATTTCCAGGAAGATATTTCCAGCTTGTGAGAGCATGTGTGTATGCTGCCCTGCGCTGAGGTCCAGATCTCGACAACCGGTTAAGCGATATAAAAAACTGCTTGCAGAGATATTCCCCAAGTCTGTGAGTATTTAATTGTTCGCACCTTTTCTTCTTCTTCCTCTTTCTTTGGCTTTTACACTCTGGTAATGTTTTTTCTTTGGGGTTGGGGGCGGTGGGGGTGGGAAATTTTATAGTGAAATTCTTGTATTATGTATGATGTAATTTGTCATTTTAATGCTACAATTTTGTTCTGCCTGGCTATATTGAAACTAGTGAGCTGTGCTTAGCTTTTGTATAGCTAGTATGCAACAAGGAAAGCCTAACCTTCGAATGTGCCTTGTTGCTACATATTGTATACTTCTATATTACTTTTGGGAATCATGTGGCTATGTCTTACAGAAATTTGAACTTAAAAAGAAATAAAAATGATAGTTTGTTTCTGGGATTTTGGAAGAAACAACGGAAGGAGCAGATGAATTTTTTAAGTTGCTTATGAAAGGAAGATTGTCCTTTCTCTCATGCAAATAGATGCTCTACATGAGTTATGCGTTGTTTGGCATCTTCTAATCTATCTGAATTGGCCAATGGATAGAAGTGAATCCTGAATTCCTAAGAGTGTCATTGTCACCCATTTATACAATGGATTGAGTTTTGTTTTGGGAATCATAGGCATTGGAGATTTGAACCTGTCAAAATAACTTCATTTACCCAAAACCATGGGAGAGTGATGGTCATTGTTGCCCAGTGATTTTATTTGCATGTTTGATGGTCAGTGATTCTTTAATTATGTGGAGTAAGCCTTTTCTGCTTGTCTGATCTTTCTGTCAGCAACTGGTGCTAGCTCTATGTTTCTCCATGATTTGCAGGATGGCGCCCCTAATGATAGAAAAATTATTAAGTTGTGTGAATATGCTGCAAGAAACCCTTTTCGGATCCCAAAGGTAGTGATTCTACTGATTTGAAAATCACAATTTCTCTGTTAGGGTCTCGCTAAACTATTTGTTTTTAATAGATTGCAAAATATCTTGAAGAAAGGTGCTGCAAGGAACTTCGGAGTGAGCACATCAAGTTCATCAATATTGTCACAGAGACTTATAATAAGTTGCTCTGCGTGTGCAAGGAGCAGATGTAAGTGCAACCTTTTTCTTTAAAAAATGCTTTGATTCTAAGTAGCATGTGGAGATCTGCTAGCTGGTAATCTTGCCTGGTCATCATGTTTTCTTTCATGCTGTAGTTTCCATCTCTTTTGGTCTTAAACTTCTCGTTTTCTAATCATGACTTGTTAGATGAAGTACATTCTAATGATATGCAAGGAAAAACAATATTTTCATTTCCTCTTTTTTCTAGATCAAAATATTTGCGCTCTTTCAAAAATTTAAAACTCAATTTTTTCCCTATTGAAGTATTGAACAAAGTAACCAACTGGTTCAGTGTATGTTTTATTTCATGTAAATATCACTATTCAAATGAAGGGCCATAAATTTACTTCTCCAAGATCTTCTAACAAACTGTATCTTGGTTTTTGTAGGGCATACTTTGCTATTAGTTTGTTGAATGTGGTCAGTGAGCTGTTGGACAAGCCTAAGCAAAATGCTTTACTGATTCTTGGATGCCAAACCTTAACAAGGTTTATCTATAGTCAGGTAGATTACAACAACTCTTCAGTTATTTGAACATAATTGCAGTAGAAGCTGATGAATCATGCCTTCAATTTGATGAACCTAGTCTTCTATGTATGGACACAATGGAAACAAAAGTATGAGAACGCTGCACTGAAAGCCAAAACTTATCTATTCCAGATGTCTCATGGACTTCGGCTTTTGAATATCTGAAATTCTTCTAGAAGATGGATTCTATGTTCTATGTTTTACAAAATAAATTAAGCACTTGCCCTATCAACATGTAAAATTCTACAATGTAAGGGAAAAGCAAAATGGTTGAACATATGATCAGCTGTGTGATCCTGAGAGTCCTGGTGTAAGTTCTTATCGATGGTCAAGTGTTACAAATAGTTATGATGATGCAGACCATGAAAGCCATTTGGCCATTTGCAGTCACTTTATCTATTTGGGTTTTATTGAGAGCAATTGATTTAGTGGGCAAGAGACGTGCACCATAAAGGATAAATGGTCTGACATTTTGGCATATTAAGAAGGGTTAAAGAGAAATGGGCTCCTTTTAATAAGCTCCTTTCCTAGCTCACCAGGCCAAAGCTCTCTAAATCTTCCATAAATATGAAATTAGTCATAGAATCCTGCCACAAATTTTAAGATTAATTCCATGTATCCACAAGTTGTTTCCTCTTTTAGTAATAGAAAAAAATACATCTTATATATTCTAGAAAATCCCAAATTATAATTGATAGTTTGATGATTAACATTTCCATTCTTATATTTGATGTAATGTGTGAGCAGACAGATGGAACTTACACACACAATATTGAGAAATTTGTTCACAAACTATGCAAGCTGGCACGAGAGCCTCAGAATGAACATTACAGCCGTTTGAAAGCAGCTAGCCTGCAGTGCCTTTCAGCAATGGTAATTCAATAGTATTGCAAATTTTTAGAAGAAAACACAATTTAATCAAATCATTTTACTATTTTTTCATTGTTCCTTTATGGTTGTTTCCCAGATTTTGGGATAATCTTCTTTTCATGTGATGGGTTTTTGTCTTGCTAGGTGCGGTTTATGGCAGAGTTCTCATACATTTTTGCTGCTTTTGACGAGGTTAGTAACCTTAAGAGTAAATCTCCTTGATATCTATAATGACTTCTTTATGTCCATGTTTTGGGTGGGTTGGGGGGGGGGGGGGTGTGCTGCACTTCAAGTGTCTTGTGTGTTAGAATGGATTGCAGACTTCTGATCAATACTTAAATTATAAGAAACAAGTTGCAGTTAATGACTGTGATTTAAGCTTCTCAAAATTTGACTACTTTATCAAGTTTGTATTAGACCACCACCTTAATTTTTCTTTTTTCATATCCATGTGTATATTATTGTCCTCGTTCAGGCTTTGAGTTGTAAATATATCCAAACTGCAGATTGTCCAAGTCACCTTAGATAACTATGAGCCAGATATGCATGATGATGAAAGAGTTGAGCCACATCATAACTGGGTGGATGAAGTAGTTAGATCTGAGGGCAGAGGTGCAGTAGTGAGTTGTGATGCTACCTCTAGCTGCATGATCAACAAAACGCGGCCCGAAAAGAAAGACCCTTCTCTTTTGACTAGGTACTGATTAGCATTTCTTACAGCAGCCACTATGTTTAGCTCACGTCTGGAACCACTGAACAGTTTCCTTTTATTGGTGTGGCATTCTCCGAATGCCTCCTAATTTTTTATATATAGGGAAGAGATTGAGACACCTAGAGTATGGGCTCGAATTTGTATTCAAAGAATGGTTGAATTGGCAAAAGAAAGCACAACAATGCGCCAAGTATTGGATGCCATGTTTGTTTACTTTGATTATGGACGGCACTGGGTTCCTCGACAAGGGTTGTCCACGAAAGTTCTGTCTGATATGTGCTACTTATTGGAGAGTTCAGGTACACTGATTATTGTTTTGCTCATTGTTTGGTCTGTTCACCTTCTCTTTGCTTATGTGCACTCTTTTCCTTTTGTGCTTGATCTGAAAATATTTCTCAATGGCACATAATTTGTGTTTTATGTTGCTTACTCATTTCAGGACATCAACAATTGGTGCTATCTGCTGTTACACGCCATCTGGACCACAAAAATGTTGTGCACGATCCACGACTTAAGTCTAACATCATACAAGTTGCTGCAGCATTAGCTAGGCAAATCAGATCAGAAGTAATGCTAGCTGAAATTGGATTTGTCAGTGACTTATGCAGGCATTTGAGGAAAAGTCTTCAGGCCACAGTTGAATCTGTGGGACAGCAAGAGTCAAATTTGAACATCTTGCTCCAAAATTCCATTGAGGATTGCTTACTTGAAGTTGCTAAAGGGGTAAGTTGGAAGGAATCAAGCTAGATTACATGCAACTGCTTCTTTACTACAGTTTACTTTAATTTGTGGCTTTATCAGATTGCGGATGCACGACCACTGTTTGACATGATGGCCATAACACTGGAAAATCTTCCATCTTCTGGAGTTGTCGCTCGGGCAAGCATTGGATCGTTGATCATTCTTGCTCATATGATTTCATTATCATCAGTCTCTTCTCGTTCACAGCAGGTATAAGGAGTTTGAAATACCTTTGATCTCCATGCAAATTTATCTTTTGCAACTTCTGACTTGAGCTAGTATTTCTTCTATGTTCAGACATCCTTGATTTTTTTTTTTTTTTTATCTTGTGTGATTAAATTGAGATTACATTTGTATTTATTAGCTTAATCATATGAGGAATAATTTTACAATATTTTTTTTCACCGTGAAAATGGAAAGATCTTGTTTTACTTGTCCAATGAGTTAAACCTGGAATGCTGTCCAACGGTTATATTTTGGATGCGCCTGACTAAACTTGTAAAACATTTCAATTTTAGGGTTTTCCAGAAGCACTTCTTGTTCAGCTTTTGAAAGTAATGCTGCATCCAGATGTTGAGGTTCGAGTTGGAGCCCACCAGATATTTTCAGTGCTTCTCAATCCTAGCAATAATCATCCGTGTCATGGAGTTGTGTCTTTGCAATCAGATTATATTTGTGAACCAAGAAGATGGCATAATACGGCATCTGCATTTTCATCTACCACAGCATTACTTGAAAAGCTTAGGAGAGAGAAGGATGGTGCAAGTATGGAAAAACATAAAAGTAATGTTTCTGCTGATTATAAAGAAAGAGACATTACAGATGAAGATTGGAAGCAGGGCAGACCCCGAAAGAATTCCCCTAATTTTTACAATATAAGTTCTATTATTGACAGGACCTCCGGTGCAACAAGCTTGGTTGAGGGAGTAAGGAAATTTATTTGAGACTGTTTATGCTTGCATTTACTCTTCTTTAAGTTTGGCAAATCGCTAACCATCTGATTAATGATTTGCATAGGAGCCTTATGTCATGAAATTTAGTGAGGATCAATTTGCACAATTACTGTCTGCCTTCTGGATACAAGCCAATCGTCCAGATAACTTGCCCTCAAATTTTGACGCTATAGCTCATTCTTTCATGTTGATACTTATTTCTTCGCGATTGAAGGTGAGTTTTTGAAATATATATTGTCACTCTCTTTGTTATGGTTCCTTTTTTACTTTTCTTTGCCTTTCATTTTTAACTTATGATCACAAAGTGAAGAAGCATGTCAATTTTGCATTGAGTGAAAGCACCTTTGGGTGTTCCATCATTTGTTTGCTGCCATTGACGACTATGATCAGGTAAATTGGAGCCTCCATTGCATATAGCAGAAAAAGAGATGTCACAATATCGTCCTTCTCTTCTTATGTTTTGTTCTGGGTAGTTGGTTCTTCGATTCATACCTCAAACCTGTGGAAACACACAATGAACTCTGATGTTCATGGAATGCCTTATAATGCTTTAACTGCTTGTATACTTGTGAAGTTTTATTTATTACTTATATTAATTATCATCTCTGAAACTTGTGATGTTGCAGAGCCCAAGTGACAGCCTTGTGATCCGCTTCTTTCAGTTTCCCCTCTCCCTCAGAAATTTATCCTTGGACCCTAACAATGGTATAGGTGTTTTATTTAAACAGCTTCTGATATCTTTTTGAGAGAAGTATCTAGTGAACTGACTTGTTTATCATTTCTTGCCAGGGATGTTAAGTCCAGCATGCCAGAGATCAGTTTTTGTATTATCAACGGGCATGTTGATGTTTGCTGCTAAAATATATCAAATTCCTCAGTTGAATGATTTGCTCAATTCATTACTCCTGAATGATGTGAGTTTGCATTCTCTTTTCTTGTATATTTTAAAGCTTCTCAAATGATGAAAAAGGATAATGTTGTTGCCTTGGGTAGTATACAACTCTCTTTTTTTATCAGTAAAATTTATGTTATAGTCTAATTGTCACCTAACCAGAAATTTTGGCCTGTAAGTAAATAATAAATAAAAGGTAACAATAAAAAAGCAGTTCATTTTTCGATTTCATTGGCAAGCATTAAATTTTAGAAAAAATTGAACACATTATTTTTGTATATGTTCTACCAATTCAGGTTGATCCTTATCTTGGCATTAGTGATGACCTTCAAGTACAATCAAAGCCTCAGGCAGATGTGAGAGAATATGGATCTGTCACTGATAATCAACTTGCCACATCATTACTCCTTGAATTACGGAGCAAAGTATTTGAATGTGACAGGGTCATAATGGACACCTTAATTCAGAACCTATCTAATTCTACTGAGGTACAAATTTTTTTATGATCTCTACCCCCACCCTCCTCCCTTTCTCCTCTCTCTCTCTCTCTCATGCATGTCTGTTTGTGCTTTTTAGCTGGAGGTTGATGACTTGGCAAGACAATTATCAGAACCGTTCACACCTGATGATGCTTTTATCTTTTGTCCACAATCACTTCTTGATATTGACCACAACCAAATGGCTTCCCATTCTAAGGAATCACTCTCCTTTGATGAGGTTTGTCTTATAAGTAATTACGATACCATTCCTTACTGAATTTTGAAATTACTTGAGCAGAGGGATTCTATCTTGAGTTTAAAAACGGATGTTAGCTGATTTCTAATGTTTAAATGTTATGAGGGAACTAACAGCTTCATTTACATGGTTTTAGAAAAAATATAGCAATGAATTAATAAATATTGCAATTATTATTCTTCTACAGGATATTCCAACAACATCATTGGTTGAGGATGATGCGATTAGTGAAGCATCTGTTGCAGACATGTCGCGGTTCATTCCTAAAATGCCTTCGTCCCCCTCTGTTTCCTATATTATTAGCATTGGGCAGCTTTTGGAATCGGTAATCTCATGCTTAGCTGCTCCTTATCCTCCAATATCACTTATGGTTTTTGTTTCTGCATGTTTATATAATCGCAGTTGTTCCTGTTTTATTGTATAAACTTGAAAAATATGGTTTCAGGCACTTGAGGTAGCTGGCCAAGTGGCAGGAACAACCGTCACTACATCACCTCTCCCATATGACACCATGGCTAAACAGTGTGAAGATCTCGGAAAAGGCACCCGGAAGAAGCTTTCCAATTGGTTGATCCATGAAAATCAATACGCTAGAACAGCTGGAAAATGTTTACCGGCATTTCCTGCAAATGGATGCCCTGGAGTAGAGAAGGTTAGCGTTTTCAATTTACTTATTGCATTGTATTTGTTGCTCAGATTTCACAAGAGCCAAATATGCCATTTTATTGTAAATTCAAATTTGTTATGTGTTTCTACTATGAATGAATCCCTATGCTAGTCATATATTCTGCTCCCAGCAGATATGGCATGAGAATACTGTCCAAATGTTTGCATAATAATCAAAATATCCTTAGATGGCCTTGCAAATTGCTGTCGAGTCGAGTGTATCTACAATATTTCTAATTTTGTAAGCATGTTCTCACGATGTTCTGACACACCTGTGATACTGTAGATTACCCATAACGGCTGTGCAATGGAAGGAGCTTTGAAGCCAGTGGACCCATGCTTGGGTATGAGGCTGCCTCCAGCTAGTCCCTTTGATAACTTTCTCAAAGCAGCTGGATGTTAAAAGGAGAGCTACATATGCATGTTCAGCTATCAATGTTGCAAGTTGTTTAGGACCTTAGGCAGTAACTAGATTGTGTAACCCTTGATTCGGCTGTAGCAATCTATTGGGGGCTTCCATGCACTGTTAATTGATCTGATATGCGTCTAACATTGAGAGCTTGTATTGATTTAGATTTCAGAGTAGGATGATTTCCATTATTAGTCTCTTCTTGTTTAAGTTGATTGTGCTGGTTAGCTGTATCGATTGCCCAGTTATATGAATCTTTTATTATTATTATTATTATTATTATTATTATTATTATTATTATTATTATTCTAAGCGACTATAGACTGCATTTTAAAAGATAACTAATGGCGGTCGATTACATTATTATTATTATTATTATTATTATTATTATTATTATTATTATTATTATTATTATTATTATTATTATTGTCATTCTAAAGATTGTCTTTTTATTGAGATGTAAAATCATAAGATTGAGATGTACTTCGGAAAAAAAAAATTGCCAAGTAAAATACCACTAAAAGAAAGCTCTTTGAAAAATTTCGTTGTAGCTTTGAGTGTGCCTTGGTTAGGCTTTCTTGATAGCCATTTATAAGGTATTTTTCAAGCTTTGAAGACAAAAATTTGTCTATTCAACTCAATTGAATTGAATTTAATAAAATTTTAATTGTAATTTAATTGAGTTCAATAATACGAGTTTTCTTTTTTTTATTTAAATTTATTGGTTATACCTTAGAAAAGATAGGGATTTAGAAATGTAATATTATTATTTTTATCTAATTTAGTTTAAGTCTATTTATTAATTATATATATCTTAAATCTAAAATAAAAACAAAAAGATTTCCAATAAGACACTTGAAGTCCTTAAAGTTTTCAGGCAACATTGATTAAAGAAAAATGTTACCACCTAAAATGTATGCATCATCATTACTAAAAGAAGACCACATTCATAGTCCCCTAATTATTATTATTATTATTATTATTATTATTTAAGTGTTATATATATGAATATTTGGCCATTTTCTTAAATTTATTATAATATTATTTTTTATAACGAGCAACTCTTATTTTGCGAAGTTTGGGCAACAAGTAAGATAAACAATAAGTTCAACAATTCATCATTAAAGTCTCTCATTTCAATTTAGACTTATGAAAAGATAGTCACACTTACTACTGCTCATGACTTTTGAAGTTAAGCTAACCACTTCATAATTTCAATTTGAGATCTCACTTTCATATTTTTCGTATTTTACCAATTATTCTATCCGAGGTGGGTTAAATTTATTATTTTGTATCAGTGAATAATAATAATTATTTTTTTGTAATATGAAGACAATTATCAAGAATAATTATTATTGTTTAAATAAAATTGATATAATTAGTATTATTTTTTAAATAAAATTGCTATTTATTATAAAATATTTATCAAAGCGTTTTTTTAAGGGATTATCAAAGCGTTAATAATAAAAAAAAGAAAAGAAAAAATACTCTTAGCCTGAAAATCTTTTATCGACCTATATTATAAAATTTAAATTAAAAAAAAAAGAGTTACACTCTTGCAGAAAATAAGGAAATGGTATTATTAGAAAACTTGTAAAAAAGAAAATAGGAAAGTATAAATGGTAAAAAAAAAAGATTTTGAAGAACGGGCACTGCAAAATTTATTAGGAGACATTAACATAAAATATTTGAGGAATTGTGAGGGAAAAAAAATTTTGTTTCCTACCCACCATCTTAATATATTACCGCCATGAGCAGTCCAAATTACCATTTATTTTCACAAATATTTGGGACTTACGTGGCCACTGCCTGAGCCTATATATATATATGTATATATAAATTATCATTTCAATTAAAATATGTAGCTAAAATTACAATTACATCATATATTATATAATATAGTAGTAGTTTCAGTTAGATAATATAATTAAAATAATAAATTAATTAAATAATTATTAATATATTATGAGGGTGTTTCTCAAAACTTAAAAGCTGGTCAAAACAGGCAATTATTTTTTAAGCAGTTTTGACCAAGTAAAAGACTATATTATCCCTACCTAATCTTCAATATTCTAAATTTGCCAACCTTATACACTTTAGTTCTCATCAAATAAATTTATTATTATTATTATTATTATTATTATTATTATTGCAAAATAAATTTTGAATTGACATTTAAAAAATTATTTTTATACAATAAATAAACTCAGGGACAGTTTGATCATTTTGATAGTTTCTGCAGTTAAAAACTGATTATAAGTTGATTTTACAAAAAACACTTAACTGATTATAAACTGATTATCAGCCGATTATTAACTAGTTTACAGAAACGCTTAACTACTTATTTTTAATCTGATTATAATCTAAAAATTACTTATTCACAATAAGCTAAAAAGCTCCAATTTTAAAAAACACTCTCTATATTAAAAAATATATTTCTCTTCACACATTCACAAGAGGTAGTATATACATTTGAAAGTACATCGATTAATATATTATACTAAAATTATTATGATTTTATTTTAAATATAAAAAAAATCATAATTTTATTATAAGACGCATTGATTATTTTATATTGTGTATATATATTAAAAAAAAAGCTAAAAAGTAAAAAATTGCCATGGAGGGTTGAAACGTGTTCTAATTAAAAAATTAAATAAATAATTACATTATTAAAAAAACAAGTTAAATAAAGTGATGGATAAAATTTGGCTTTATTTAAGCAACAACAGTTTTATCTGTGAGTTAAGAAGCGAGCAGAAACAATGGTAAGGTACTGTTACTGTACTAATTATGGGAGTCCCACTTTTATGATATCCACACCCACTTATGCCATTGTACTACAACTACTACCACCACTTTCTAATTTGTATTATTTATTTAATATTTTTTTTAAATATATGATTATTAATCACTAATTAATTCATCAAATTTATTTAAACAGAATTAATATGACACCATATCATATATTATGTTAATTTTTTTTTGGAATTTTGATCATTAAAAAAAAAATAAGAGAATGATAACAAAAAAAATTTAGTTACTTCGCAAAAGATGACATGATAAAATGAATATTATAAATAACAATATGATAAGTGGTATTTTTTAAAGATGATTGGTATAATTTTTTCAATTTTATAAAAAGAAAGTATTTCATTAAATCCAATTTTTTTTTAAAAAAAATGCAAAAGCATAGATAAATAAAAATAGATATTATTTTTTGATTTTGTTATTATCTATTATTTTATATTCTATGTTTTCTATAATCTATAAATCTAAAAAAAGAAATATAAGATTAGAGAGCAATTAATTGATGTTAAAATTTTAAAAAGAAAAGGAAAATAAAAAAGTAAGATAAGTGTATATATGTGTATATTCTCATTAAATACTTTCTTTGTTAGAATTAATAAGTATATATTTTTCTATTTATATTAAATTATAATTTACTTATTATTTTAATAATTTAATTAATATATGTTATTTATTAAAAATATTTAATAAATATAATTTATATTAAAATAAAATATAAAAAAACTTGTAGATTTATATTAGAAAATATTGTTTTTTTATTTTTTATAAAATACAAAATATATCAATTAATTGGGAATCAATATTTTATTTTCACCAAAGAGAGAAAAACAGCGTTTTGGGCATATGAGAGGAAATAGGAATTTTTTTAATATAAATAAATAATTGAATGTTAATGGCTAACGAGACTGTTTTAATTTAATAAAAATTAGTGTAAAAAAAATAAAAAAAAAATTGAATTTAAATTCTAAATATATAATTATATTAAAATTTAATAAAAATAATTTTATAAAAGAACATAGTAATAAAATGAGAAAGAGCCAATAAAAAACAGAAACGTGGCAGAATGAAATGGTCACAGTGAAAAACAGACAGAGAGTCTGTAAATACGGGGGGGCTACCTCTCCATAGCCATTATGTGAAGCTACTGTTACCCACCGTGTAAAGAACATGCACTTGCTTCCTTTCTTCTAACTTTTTATCTTCTTTCTTTATTTTTTTTTAAATATCAGTAGTTTTGTTTGATATTACCTCTTCATTCATGTCTGTTGTTTGATATTACTCTCTCTCTCTCTCTCTCTCTCTACTTTATCTGAGCTCTCTTCTTGGAAAAGAAAGTTATGGTCTGGTCTTTTTCTTAGCTCTACTTCAGGTTTTACTTCATTCATTCACTCCCACTTTGTATCTCTTTCTCTCTCTTTTTTCTCCCTCTTTCTGCTCTGTAACTAGTATTCTTTGACTTGGACTTCTTGTTTGTGGCTTTTTTCTTCAAAACCCTTCTTGTTCTTGGGTTTTTCTTGAACTTTCATTTTCTCTTATGGGTTTTCCTTGAACTTCCATTTTCTTTAATGGAGTTTCTTGCTTTTTATTGAAGTCTCTAACTTTTCTTCTTCTTCTTCTTGTGGTTTTGGATCAATCTTGCTCTGCTCTTTCTTCTAAAATATAATTTTGTTGAATTCTCTTTTCTTGAACGAGAACAAAAAGAGACTAGTGTTTTTCTTTTATAATTCTCTTTTCTTGAATTATTGTTTTTTTTTGTAGTTCTTGGAAGATATAATTTGACTAGAGGGTCAATGTCTAGGGTAGAGATCTACTGTTGAAAAAGTTCAGGTTTTCTCAATTATTCAGTTCAAGAATTAGTGAGTGCATGTGTGAAAAATTCATGGAGGATTTGTATAGGCTTGATCCTACAAGAGCAACAATATCTTGTTCAGATAATATTGTTACAGTTGAAAACTTTCCTGGAAACTTTATTACTTGTACTACAACTACTAGTACTAGTCATCAATTTCAGTCTTCACTTGATAATTTAGTTCAATTTGAAGCTGGTGATATGCTTGATCTAATTAAGACTCAGATCGCCAATCACCCTCGATATCCACACTTGCTATCTGCTTATATAGAATGCCAAAAGGTTTTTATCACTGTTTCTAGTCTTTATTCTTTTCTCTCTTTTTTTTATCGTTTTTTTAAACTACTTTTTCTGTCTGATGGGCGCTCGAAGAAAAAGCAAGAAAAACTGACATCAAAAACAGTAAAAAACCACAAGAATTTGAATCTAAATTTCCTTTTTTTTGTAAAACAACATCAAAAACAGTAAAAAACCACAAGAGTTTGAATCTGAATTTTCTTTTTTATTGGTTTTCGTGTTGCCCTTTTTAAAGGTTGGTGCACCACCAGAACTGGCTTCTCTTCTTGAAGAAATAGGCAGAGACAACTATTCAGTCAAGACTTTTAACGGTGAAATAGGAGCTGATCCAGAACTCGATGAGTTCATGGTGTGCTTTAATTTTATGTCCCACTTGGTTCTTTCTCAAGAAATTTAAGAACGAGAAAACTCTACTTTGAATCTTGAAACTTTTCATGGTTTACCTTGAAACTTGAAAGTCTTTAATTTCATTTTCTTGAAGCACTCTTAATCTTGAAACCCTTATTCTTATCCAATTACAAGATTCTGGCTTTCTTTGAATATTGATTTATGAATAAGTAATGCTTTTTGTAATTTTAATATTCTTGGGATAATTAGGAATCATACTGTGAAGTACTCCATAGATACAAGGAGGAGCTATCCAAACCGTTCGATGAGGCGACTACATTCTTGAGCAACATAGAATCACAACTGAGTAATCTTTGTAAAGGAACACTGACAAAAACCATAGAATATGGGTCTGGTAAAGTTATTGCACTGCATTTTGTGATTGGTTTCTATATTTAACTTGCACTTCTTGTTGTATTGTACACTTTTAAATAGATTATGTAATAGTCTATCTATATGCAGTAGAAGTGAGCAGAACTGCTATTGGGAGAGCAGATGGGCTCAATCTTTTTCCCACTGAGCCCGTTAAAAGAATAGTGTTTTTAATGTTTGAGTTGAAAAGTTGGAATTCCCTTCAAAAATCATTGAATACCATGTCATGTACTTGCCAATTCCCATTGCCATGGGCCATCCAAAGCTTTCTTTTTTCTATATTAGCCTTTTGTACATTGTTCTTACCAATTTTGACATGTTTGATGAAAATAATATTATGCAATCACACATTTATTTTATTTTATTAAATGTTTATGCATGGTATTTGTAATTTGCCTTCGGTTCATGAAGATCAAAACTCTTATGCTTTGTGAATTGTTGTGTGTTAATTGGAAATGCGGTTAAATAGCCTAAATAGTTGTTTTTCTTCTTAGAATATGTGTAATCTTGTTATGACCAATATCCTATTTTGTTGCATTTTTGGTTTCAAGTTGTCATATTGATCATATCATCGATCATATTGTCCTAACTTTGGATTGATATCCATTAATATTTTAAATTTTCTCAACATTTGACATGCTCAAAAGTTATTTTATTAGGCTTTTTCAGGTTAATTTAATTGAAATCTAATATCTTTTTCCATATTAGAGCCATTATTTGCCTATTTGCATTGCATTACTTTGCTTAGAATCAGCATGTATATTGCAAATGAATTTCCATCACCAACTTGACTCATTGCTTAATTCTTTGTATATTTAGGAAATGGTATTAAAGGCAGTAGTCCTTACATCCTCTATGTATGCATTATATCATTTTCAATATATGTTTTTGTTGCTTATTGCTAGATTTGAAATCTGATTAGTTATTTTTTTATAATTAGATCTAGAAATATAATAATCTTATCGAAGATGTTTTGTCAAGAATAGTTGGTGGAGAAAAATATAGTTTGAGTTAGATTTAGAGATATATTTATTCTTGTGCTTGTGATCATATTCCAATCTACTGCATAACTCTTTGAAACTGCTTTAGCTGAAGGCACCACCCATGGGTAAAAAAATTACTTGCTAGCATTCAATTTCTACCTTTTATTAATGCTTGATAGCTGAAGGGCATTCAATTAAAGTGAAAAGGGTTAGTGTACTTTACAGAAAATGTGGAAGTATTAAGTTAAAAGGGAAAATACTTGAATTGTGGAAATAAGAAGTCTTCGTTTAGCTCTTTTTGGCATGGAAGTACTAAGTTTTTTTTTTCTTGAGCAAAAAGTATTAAGTGTTTGGTTTAGCTAGTTTTGGTGTGAAAGTATTAAGTGTTGGTCGATGAAGGCTCAACAAGTTGCATTTACAATGTACTGGATGACAATGTACCTTAGAAGAAACTTAAATAGCCCTTGGAGCTTATTTAGTTCAAGAAATTTTGCAACATTACTTATCCATCAAAGGAGGATGCATATCTTTGTTGAGGTGGAAGGTTTTGCTGAAGTTCAATGCTAGAGTTTACTTTACCTTGTTGGTATCTTAGATAAACCTTATGAACCATACTTCGTTGATAATTTTGCTTTTCCTTTATGGTAATACTTGAAAAGATCCATGTACGATTATCTAATTTCCACATGTGAAGTCTTTAACTATTAGAGATCATTGAAATTGGTTGGAATTATCATGCATTAGTTTGAATTATCATGCAATATGTATGTTCTTTAACTTGAATAATGAAGTAAGAAGCCACTTATTAACATCTTAAAACTCAAATTTACAGGACATGGCATGTTTGTTCTAGTGGGAGTGATTATTTTGAGAGGAAGAAAAGAATTTGGCTAGTTTAATACTCTATTGGTAAAAACTCAGGAAAAAAGGCATTTACGGTTCTTGGTCTTAACTTGGGTGATTTAACTATCATATGTATGCTGATGCATTGGATGTTTTTAACTGCACTAGCAAGTAAATAATAAAGCATTCCCGTTCAAGACCATTGATACTGGATATATTCTGCTGTTACAAACAAAAGAGAGAACAACACAATGATAAGAAACATGAAAGCTTTACAATGTTAATTGTGTATAGCATGAACAAGTTTAAACGTTAAATGGATTTTGGTGTGCAAAGTATCTAGTACCACGTAATTTGTTTGTACCTTGGTATTCTATTTGCCTACAGATGAAGCAGCTAGGACTTCAGAGGAAGAGTTAAACTATGGTGAGATTGAAGCATCAGAAAGTCAAGAATCTTCTGGTGGTGGCCGTTCCCGTGATCATGATATTAAAGAAATGCTGATGCGCAAGTACAGTGGTTATCTAAGCAATTTGAGAAAGGAGTTCTTAAATAAAAGAAAGAAAGGCAAATTACCGAAGGATGCAAGGATGATACTTTTGGACTGGTGGAATAATCATTTCAGATGGCCATATCCTACGGTAATCATTCATTATATACTCTCACTTATTACCATTTTTTGTCAATTTACTTCATTCTATTTGCTTCTTTTTCATAGCTGAAAAATTTTGGCCTAATCAGCCATGCAGCAGACTTCATGGCCGATTATGCAAACCTTTTCAGCCAGGAACAACGATTCTTAACCAGCCATCTCTTGGTTTACAATATTGGATGATTCATGATATTACTGGTGTAACTTACAGTCGTTAGGTTTCTGTTGTTTGTGAGTGTACCTTTCCTTCCTTTACAGGAAAAAAAATCATACCTGCATGGATAGCTTATATCAGGATATATACAATAGCAAAGGTAATGAATTGACAGTAGACTTAACTCTAGCAGGTTGAATAAGTGCATGAACATTCAACCAAAATTGCTTACTACCTGAAACTGAAAACTAGCTTTGTTAATTTTGATGCATGTGAAGACTTGTTGAATGACTAGAAATGCTTGGAATGAAAATATGAACTTCCCAGTTGCAAAATGATCGTAAAGGCCTAAACTTAATGAAAATAGGGACATACCAGTTGCAAAATGGTCATAAAGGTCTGAACTTTATGAAAATTGACCATGTTACAGGAAGAAGAAAAGTTGAAGTTATCAGAGGTAACGGGACTAGATCAAAAGCAGATAAACAATTGGTTCATAAACCAGAGAAAAAGGCATTGGAAACCATCTGAAGATATGAGACTTGCTCTAATGGAAGGTGTGAGTGTGAGCAGCAGCAGCATGGGAATGCCTTCAAGCTTTTGATACTGAGAAGGTGACTGGCAATTTGATTTCCATGAAAAAAGATATTGTTTTCTATATTAAATTAAATTTAATTATCATCTATTTTTATTTTTTATTTTATTTTTATTTTTTGTAATTTTTGGTCTGATTATGGAACTTGCATTCCATACATGTATATTTTTAAATTTTAAAAGTGAATATTTAAATTGTATTCTTATGTAGCTAAATAGAACGACGTCGTTTCCATATAAAAAATAGATTAATAGAAGGATGCTGCTCCCTTCGTGACGCAGAGAGAGAGAGAGAGAGAGAGAGAGAATTTGGCTCTTCGAATTTATTCAGGATATGCTTCTTTTATAATTTGTATGTTGACAGTGTCTAATATTTATAAATTTATCTAATGTGTTGTGAAAATATATCTTAAATGTATTTTATTTTCATTGAAATTTATTATAATTATTTTGTAATGTGTATAATTTTTTTATCAAATATTTTAGAAAAAAAATTATTATAATAAATTTTGATGAAAATAATATATATTTTAATAAAAATTAAATTATTTATTATTACCTAATATGTGTTTTAAAAATGCTTGTTAAATAAATATATAGGCTTTGGAGTCTCTGTATTTTTAGAGTATTTTATTTTGTAACGGGTCGATTCGTTGTGAAAAGAATTAATTCTGACTAATAAATTTAAAAATGACTGTAGTTATAAAATATATATATATATTTTTGATAGTATATATATATATATATATTTGAGGAAAGGCGGGACCGTTCATTGATAAGTGTAAACCATGCCTCTTACGTCAAGTAAAAACAATAAATTGGCTGTTGGATTAAGTGTTTTGTGACTGTCGTTTCAGTTTTGGGCAATTCGGTCACACGGCATTTAGAAAATATATCGGCTGTTACAGTATGTGTACAGTTTGTCCTATCCGTATATTTATTAATTACTAGAATATTTATCCAAATAAAATCCTGGGTAAAAATTATTATTGTCAAAAAATTATTTCACTTAATAATTGTATAGTCTGCACCCTATTCATCTCTTAATTTTCAAGTTGGGAGAATTATTAATTCACATTAATATTGAAAAAAAATTCACTTAAATGAATCTAATTAGATTGAATATTTTTAACTACTATTTAATTATAAAAAGTATATGCAGAAATTATAAAATGTATAATTTAATTGATTATGCTTAAACAAAGCTAGAAGGCAAAGATTAGAAGGAAAGTTAGACAGGATGAATTTATGTGCATGGAAATAGATGCAGATGCATAATATGTAAGTTCTTAAGATGACGTTGCTCTGAACTCCAATTCCTAAAATGTATGGTTTAATTTCTAATGTTTGCTTTAAGCGAACATTACAAAAGGCTACCAGTATATATTCTGAGTGCATCAGTTATGACCCCCATTAACTTGTTCTCTCCATCATCAGAAATGAAAGTTACCATTCACTCTGCTTTCTTCAAGATGCCCCATTTGGAGTTGTGATCCATGAGGTGTTGCACGGCCCAGCAGTTTCAACCAAAACTCTAACACTGTTATTCTCCAACCCACTTTTGATCCAAGCAAGGTTACTTATATCTGTAGCTATTGCAGCCAACTCAAAACTTGGAAAAGATAGGAGCTCTAAGTAATCCACAAATTCTGGGCCTAACAAAGAATTCCGAACATCATTGCCACTTCGGCTCTCACAACAGCCATGGCCACACTGGTGAGGTACCAAGCGCTCCCCATCAAGCAATTTGTTAATCCCATCATCTGTTGTTGAAGCTTGAACTAATGGTGCTTTTTTTGGAATTGCCCTTGAACATGGGGAAGCAAATTCTGGACCATCCACAGAATGATAAACACTGAACGCACTGACACGTGCCATTGGACGGAAAAGGGTAGATGGTTCTTTTGCTTCATTATTTGATGGAATGTCTAATGTTGCCTTCTCTTCACACTGATCTTCCATATTATCCAGAGAGCTCACATCTTTCCCTTCCACTGATTTTAAGGAATTTTCATCTCCACAAGATAGAGTTTCTTCGGATGATGCTTTCGCTTTGTCCATGTTACTATCTTGGTCCACATTTCCAGATATCAACCTTATCCTCTCAAGTTCTGTGCTCCTGCGTCTTAGAGTGGAATTCCAGTGGTTCTTGATAGCATTATCTGTTCTTCCTGGTAGAAGCCTTGCAATTACAGCCCATTTGTTTCCATGATCTGCATGGGCTGCAGCTATGATCCGATCCTCTTCATCTGCAATGATTTTATTCATCACCCTTGTTAATTAGGAAGCACTGATATACTTGTAACCATGCTAGCATACATAACATGCTACTGTAAAATGAACTTTTCTATGAGAATACCCACAAATGATGTTAAGATCAAAAGAAGATTAAGTAATATAAGGGAGAAGATGAGATGGTTTCAACATAAGCTTTAAGCCTATAATATGCAAATATTTTTTCAATCATGATTAGCTAGTCCAAATGCCTACAAGCATGAAACTTACCACTACATACAAAAAATACAGAAGAGAGGGAAATGGAGTCATTTCAATGCATAATTAACAAATATAGTTTGTATGATTTCACATTGAAGGTGTTCATAACTTATGGACTTTTTTCATACCAGATGGCACAAAGGATCCGCTTATCCCTTTTTTTTTATATGCCACTACAAGTAACATTATTCTATGAGACTTTAACAGGAGCCATATCAACTTTTCCTCACCCTCTGTATATCATTTTGGTGAAGAGTATGGATGCATTTATTGACATAATTAGAAATTCTTCCAATTTTTATCGATTTGATTTCTCTTTGTTTTAGTAATTTCGGTGAACTAGTGGAGAGCCAAGGTCAAATAATGTTTTTATTTTTTGACCCTAAGCCAATGTCAACACCGATAGTTCTTCAAAATCTTATCACTTTCGGTTCATAATTGGTTCTTTACTTCTTAGTGTCTGCGTCTCATATTATACATGATACACAGATCTAAGCAAAACATGTTATATCATATACTCAGTCGCAAATACAGGCAAATGCTGCTAAAAGAATCAATGGGCGATGCTTTTATTACTCCACATATCAACCAATTTTCTTACAAAGAATTATGTGTCTGTTATAACATAATCAATTGATAATGTCTAATATGAGTAGGAAACATATGAACCACAAGGACTGAACAATCCCAAAATGCCAAAAGCTACGAGGACAGAGGCAACTATTTCACCAGCCAATGCTGTATGCAGGAACTTATAAAACAAAATGATTTCCAAGTAAGAACTTTTAAAAAACTTTTTAAAAATTCCCATCAAGCTATCACCACATGTTATACAAAAAAGCATTACCAATTAGCAAAGACATATTTAAGTTATGGTAACCATTTGTTTGCACTTTGAAGACCAGCCCAAAATGTAAAGATCCAGAAGATATGCTAACGATGAGGTTTCAAACTCCATCGATGTTTTTGAACAAAATATAAATTTGTTAAACTTCAGTAAATTCCTAATTTAAGTAAAAGAAAAATGCATCACTATTCACTAGTATACTAAGAGTCTCTCCAACCGTGCGCCAATTTCTATTATAGCGCACGGTTTTAACTCCAACCAGTCGCCATTTGTTGCTTCATTTTGAAGACCAGCTACGGTGTTGCACTATATTTGGTGCAGTATTATAGCTGCACCATTTTTTTTAAATTTTTTATTCTTTTTATTTTTAACTCAAAACTTTAAATATTTTCTAGACAAGTCCTACTTTATTATTTTTTAAGTAAATTTTTGTAATTAGGTGTTTATTTTTTTCACCCACTCAATATATTGTATTATTTATTAATTTTATATTTTAATAACTAAAATGTAAAATTTTATTTAAATAAATATCATGTAAAATTTGAATTGTATTTATAACAAATTATTTTATTTATAATACATAAAAATAAAAAAAAATACTTTAGCAAATCACATTCACAATTCATAAAGGAAGTTAATTAAAATATTCAGGAGTACAATGTCTTTACACTTAAAAAAAAAAAGCTTGCTGTTTATATTCTTAATGGTAACAGCTAAAGCAACAAGAAAAAGCTAGCTGTTTATGTTATCAATGGTAACAGCTAAAGCAACAAGAAACAGCTAGTTGCTTATGTTCTCAATAAAAATCAGTTGCTAAAACAGCTTGCTGTTTATGTTCTCAATGGTAACAGCTAAAGCAACAAGAAACAGCTAGCTGTTTATGTTCTCAATAAAAACCAGCTGCTAAAACAGCTTGTTGTTTACGTTCTCAATGATAACAGCTAAAGCAACAAGAAACAGCTAGCTGTTTATGTTCTCAATAAAAACTAGCTGCTAAAACAGCTTGCTGTTTACGTTCTCAATGATAACAGCTAAAGCAACAAGAAACAGCTAGCTGTTTATGTTCTCAATAAAAACCAGCTGCTTAAACAGCTTGTTATTTATGTTCTTAATGGTAACAGCTAAAGCAACTAAAAACAGCTAGCTCTTTATAAATAAATAATAATTTGTTGATTATTTTTTTCTCCTCATATTCAAAATTGATTTTTTCAAATAAAAGACTAGTATACTTTTATTTAATTTCAAAAACTCTAATATAATCATATTATTCATATTTAATATTATTAAAATATATATTTTTTTATATTTAACATATAAATTATCTATCATCATTAATATACTATTTATGTAATAGTTTCAATAAACAGATCTATTAATTATTAATCATTTATCAATAGCTTATTTATCCAATTTTGATAAACGATTCACAACTTATTTTAAATAATTTATATTCCATAAATATATTATAAATAATAAATCAATAATCACTTTTCATTTAACCTTGCAGGTACATGTTCTTCACTTCTTCAGAATAATGAAAGCTCAACCATTACTTTTTGTCTAAAAAAATACACCATAAATAAAAATCATACTTAGCCTAAAAAAAATACACCATAAATAAAAATTATTAACTTAGTCTAAAAAACACACCCAATAAAAAACTACTAAAAACATAGAAAACATAGACAATCATAAAATAGAAAGACTACTTAAACATAAGAAATATTTAATATTCCGGTAGATCAGACCCAGATCCACTAATATTATTAAAATATTGACCATACACATTGGAGGTGGATGACGGTGGTGGTTGTTGGCGTGCTCTCTTTTCTGATATTCGAGCTTTTTCACGGCGAAATGTTTCTCGAACCATAGGATCGTCAATAGTATCTAAATTGAGCAATAAAATTTTATTCTCTTCTCTAAATTCCATTAAGTCTAAAGCTCTACTTTTCTCCATCCTTGCTTTCTGCCTTTCTGCAGTTGAGTTTGCCAACTCTTCGACAAGTTTTTCTGTAGCATTGTACATGCGATTCACATTGTGTGAAGATGAATCATCAAGTTTTTTCTTCAATTTTGCTTTTTTCACACTAAGAGGTCGTCCCGATGATGTACAATCTCCTGCAATATCCTCATTTAAATGAATTGAAAATGATAAATTTGGAGATGGTACCATTGGTGATTCAGGAGTAGGATTGTCTGACTCGGAAGACACAAAGCAAAAGCTTTGGTTTTGAACTGTTCTTCTGGTGGAATTACCATCGTTGAACTTCTCAACATCTTTCATCATGCTCCAAACATGGTCAAATTTGAAACCCTTTTTGTAGTCTTTATCATCCATGAGTAAAGTTTTAGCTTGATCGAGCTGCATAATTTACACATTATTAAGGACAATTCTCAGATTTATATACAAAGTAATACATCGCAAATATAAAATACTCACCATATCTTGCTCTGAAGCACCACTAGGATGTACGTTTTCAATTTGACGATAACAAGCATTCAATTTTCTGATGACATTCTCAATTTTATTGAAACGACATTGCAAAGATCGTGGGTTGCGGACCTCCCAATGCTCATTCTTTGCACCATTATATTCTTCTGTCACCCGACCCCAAAATTCGGCACTATTTTGTTGAGAACCTATTATAGGATTTTGTGAAACATATAGCCACATTTTGCATAATAGCACATCTTCATTAGCAGAAAATCCTGTTGATCTTGAAGTCATAGTTTACTGTAAGTGATTCAATGTTTAAGAGAATGGTTAACTTTTCATGAGTTGTTGAAGAAGACATTCCAATATATAGTATGAAATGATATATATCATTATCTCACATTTTTCTGTAAAGTGGGAAGGAATCCCACACAAAAATTAAAAAAAAAGTATACTGGATACATAATATTTTAAATTTGGCCGTTGGATGGATTTCATCTCAATCTCGGCCTTCAAATAGTATGCATCCTTATCCCACATTTTTCTGTAAAATGGAAAGGAATCCCACAAAAATTAAGAAACAGTGTACTGTATACATAATATTTTAAATTTGGCCGTTGGATGGATTTCATCTCAATCTCGGCCTTCAAATGATATGCATCCTTATTCCACATTTTTCTGTAAAGTGGGAAGGAGTGTTGCATGATATATTTACATGTATTATTATGCATAATATGATAATCGATGATGAACGTGATCTTAATGCACCTATCGAAGACGGTAGAGAATTTTTAGCTCCAACTGTTGAAAATATGATTGATAAAAATGCTCAATTTCAACAATTTTTGGCTCGACACAAAAAAAATAAAGGATAGAAATGCCCATTTTACTCTTCGTGAAGCATTAATAGAGCATTTGTGGGAGCAATACACTAATTCAAATGACCCTTTCAATTAATTTGTACTTTCTTTAAAAAATTATGTAACATGTGTGTCTATTTTATTTATAATTTGCTATGATATATTTAATTAATGTGTGGCTTTAATTAATATGAATGTATTTTTATAATTAATATTTGCTTAATGTATTTTTATAATTAATATGTAATTAAAGAATTTTTCAACTTAATATTTTTTTATTTTTCTCTAACAAATATAATATATTTTTTATTAATTAATTTAATTATATTTGGATGAAAATGCAAAATATATAAATATATGGAGTGAAATATAAAATGATATGAAATTTTTAAATGAAATAGATAAATAAAGTTGAAGTAAAAAATAATATAATATTAATGAGAGAGAAAAATTTAAACAGAATATTTTTTTTTGTGGTAAAAATGGTACAGATGATTAGAAATAATATTGCGTCATTTTAGTATTTTGTACTATTTTAGCGTCAAAAAATGGTGCACATAATTAGAGTTGGCCTAATTAACTTCAAATTAATTTCCATGACAACCGAAATTCAAACACCAAAAAAATCCTTCGAATCTTCAATTCAAATACACCACACAGATCAAATAGTGAGGAGAAGAAAAAAAATACAGTATTGTAATTACAAAAAGTAACATTCTCTCCGATAGAAAAGAAAGGGGATGATCATAAATGTCATACCAGTAAAGGGCTTGTGCTTAACAGCTGGATCAAGCTGATTGCACCACCTGAGCCGGCAAGACTTTCCAGATCGCCCGGCAATTCCTCGGGCAATCAAGCTCCAGTTTCTGGCGCCAAATTTGCTTACTAATCGACTAAGAATCGCATCCTCTTCGGGAGACCAAGGCCCTTTAACTCGGTCTCTGGATGTTTGACCGCTTCCGCTTCCCTCTCCGACAGCGAACAAATCATCTCCACTAGCGCTGCCGTCTTCTCCACCACCGCCATCTCCTGAGTTGGCGCCGCCGATTCGTAAAACTGTCTTGTCCTTTGTTTTCATTACCTGTACACTAAATTGCTTTAAATTAAAATAAAGACAGCGTATATTAATATATTTATAATAGGGCCGCTGTTTCCGAGTTTTGCTCACTTAACAATTTTTTTCTCTTTTATTTTGATATTCTAACAAATGCGTTTATCTAATAATATAATTACTTCAGTAAAAATTTCATAATCAATGTGTTAATATATTATAAATTTAAGAATTTAAATCTCATAACTGAAATCTCAGTGTTAAAATGAAATTATTTCAAAAATAATGTATTAAAATTTAAATTTCACCTATATTATTTTTTTCTAAGTTAATAAAACATTTAATTTTAAAAAAGAATTTTGAGAAAAAAAATCAATGTTATATAAGCTTTTCATCTTAAAATTTATAATTGATTAATTTTCTTATTTGAAATTTTTTTATATGACTCTACTGGATAATTTGTAAATTTTTTTACAGCAATTAATTTTTAATTATTATAATGCAACAAATAATTAAAGCATAAAATTTTTCATAGTGTTTAAAAAAAATCATAGTAAAAAATAGGGGTATTTTCGGATTTTCATAGATTAAATTTAGCGGAGTTTGGAACTTTGAATTTAACCCAACGAACAAGTTACGACTCTTCCTTCAAAAGTCTGTGACCGAATGCCTCTCTCTCTCTATATATATGTATATATTTCAATTGTTTGATTAAATCCTAAAATATTTTGTTGAAAAAAAAATCGGCATTTGTATATTTCCTAAGATTACCCAATTAATAGTATATAATAATTTGAAATAATTTATTTTAGATAATTGATTCTATTAATATTAGATATTATTTAAATAATGTTTATTTAATTAAATTAACTTTTTTAATCAATTAAAGATTTACGCTTTTTGCATTTTTTTATAAACTTTTAAAAGATCAATTATTAAATAAAATATTTTTTAGAATAATAATAAAAATTATAAATTTGCATTACAGAAAAAATAAACTAACATATGATAATTAATATTAGAAACCATTTGAAATTTACATATAGAAAAGAATTATAAACCAATAAAAAAATAAAAGATTAATCGTGGAGCTGTATCAAAGACGAAAGTAAGGGATCCGCGCAAAAGGTTAAAGAAAGAAGATTTATTTTTTTTTATAAAATTATCTCTATTTGAAGCTACATTATTTCAGTCATGAGTTATTATTTATTTTTAATAATTAATAGCTAAAATAACATTGTTTCAGCCATAATTATTAAAAAAATAACAATAACTTATTATGTGACACACTAACCAATGACCAATCAAGACGAGAGAAAGAGAGAGGTAAGGCTAGGTGACCCATTAGAAAGAGAAAGAGCGATCGAGCGACAGTGAGTAGGCACATCCATCAACCACCATTTTCTACTAGAATATATCAAGTTAAGTCGAATAAATTTTTAATCAGTCTAAATTTATTTATAAATTATTTATATTTTTATAAATAAATCAAGTTAAATAAGATATCAAATCCGTCAAAATTTATTTATCAATTTATATATAAATCACTTCGAAAAAATATATTATATGTTGCCATCTCCAAGAGAATTGAGGTCAATACATTGGTAGTACAAGTAAGGGAGGCATTTTGTGGATATATAGTGTGTTATTGTTTCTAAGTTTCTTGTTAAGTAAACGTAAGCCAATATGGAAATAGTTATTCTCGCTACCAAATAAGATGGTTGCCACATGGTGCATTGTTATTGATCATTCACATCCCACAAATTTCTAATGAATAAATTCATTTTATTTATTGTTCAAAAAATTCATTTTATTTAATTATTATATAAACCAATATTGATACGTAAAGATTAATATAAATAATATATAATATTTAATTGCTTAGAAGTATAATTCCTAAGTGCAAAAATTATTTAATAGTTTTCTTTGATATAATCATGATAATAAAAATTAATACTTAATTTTTCCATTTTCAATTAATAGACATAGTTTTTATTTTATAATAATTAAAAAAATATTTTTTATGTTCTAAATTAATAGACATATTTTTTATTTTATAAGAATTAAAAAAATTAATTATTTTTATTAGAAATATAAATTTATATTTTTTATTGTACCCTTATTATATTTATTAAATATTTTTTAAAAAATAATATTAAATATGAGTATAAGATGATTTTTTTATAAATCATCTTTTCGAAATCGTGCAAGATAGGACTATAAGGGCAGTAAAACTCTTTCTACTGAATTTTAATGCAGCGGCATATTCAAAAAATTAAATTCGAGACCTCTTGTTAAATTAGAATAATCTCTTATAATTGATCTACTTGCTCGGTTTATTAATTTGCCAAGGAAGAAATTTAATTAGATGTATTATGTTCATTAAATATTTTTAATAAATCATAATAAATATAGATATAATTGAAATTTAATACATTAATTAACTTATAAAAGTGATAAAGTAAAAGATAAATGGAAAAAGAGTGTGCTTAATTATACATATGTGTGTGATTAATTTAGTTAATATTAAGGTTATTAATTTTTTTGGTACAATATATTAAGGTTATTATTGAAAAGCAAAATGCATATTGTTATTGATGAGAAGTGAGATTACAAGCAGAAGCAATAATATGCTAGACTAAACATTCATCATCATCATCAAGATTCAAGAACATACAATACCCATTAAAGATCCACCATTAATATTCTATGTGTATGATCAAATAGAAACAGCTTGAGAGAGTTCAAGAGAGTTGCTCTTCAATGGCCAATTCCTCCACCATATTTCCATGATTAAGAGGATTAAAAGCTTGAATCTCTGAACATTTAGTTGGAAGAATCAAATTAGAAACAAGGCCTTGATGATGATGAAGATGATGATCAGTTGGGTTGTCAAGAATAGGTGTAATTTGATGATGTTTACGAGCAATAACAACAGAGTTTATAACCTCATCAGTAGGATGAAAAACAGAAAGAACTTCAAATCCATGAAGATCATCACAAGGATCAACAACAGGATAGAGAAAAGCTCGAGCATTATGAGCACTTCTCAGCATTAAAATAGCACCAGGAGCCATACACTTAGCCAAATGATCAATAACTCTAACTTTCCCTTCTTTATCCATCCCAACAAGAGCTGCCAAGAAAACAACTTCAAAATCTTTAAGTTCAGAAGAAACATTAAGTATATCAGTAGTGTGAAAGAACATTCGGTTTGAAAGACCAGAGCTTGATGAAATTAACTGAAAAGCATTAGAATTGGCCGATGGGTCAATATCAAAGTTGTGAAAAATGGTGCTGGGAAGGTGTTTGAGAGCTAAAACAATGGAAGTTAGAGGCAGATGACCAGAACCCACAAAGGCAATTTGAGAAGGAACTTGTGGGTAATGTTGGGTAAGAATTGTGAACTCAAGATGGGTAAGTTTTAAATAGTTTGAATAATAAGGGAAGATATTGAGATTGTCAAGTGGGTTTTCAAAAGAAGATAAAATTGTGGAGAAATGAGCTTCTAAATGAGCTTCAGCTTGGCCACAGAGCCTAATGAGATTAGACCTTATTTCTTGAATTTGTTTAGGGAGTTTTGTAACATCAATTGGGGTTGGTGATATGCAAGTTTGAACAAGTTTAGTGAAGAGTGTGTCGACATTTTTGGAAGGTCTGAGATTGTCAAGACTTGAGATTTGATCATAAAATTCACAGATTTTCTGTATCAAATCCATTTCTTGGCAACCCATGTCGACACTATGAGGCTATGATATGATGATGTTGAAGCAAATTACAAAGAGAGGCTTTCAAGAAAGAAAATAAAACAAAACAAACTGCAAGTGTGCTTGTCGATGAGAACTACTTGGGAAGAGCCCTCCAATGAGTCATTATTTATGGGCAATTATGGGCTCCACCACACGCGGAGGATTGTCATTGTTTCATTATTTGTACTTCTTTATTATATAGATATTGTTGAATGCATATAATTTTCATATTTACTTGCACTTGTTATATCCCATGAAAAACATTTCAAGTCATTTAATCTTTGTTTGTTATATTTAAGGCAAAATGCATTATTTGGCCCCTATATTTTAGTGATTTTCTATTAAGTCATTATATTTTAATTGTGACCTATTAAGCCACTATATTTTATTGCCTCATGCTAAATTGATCCCTTTTTAACAGATTTTTTAATGCCATTATAATTGAGGGCTTAATAAAACAAACAGTATAGTATAAGGGTTAAAGTGATTCTTTTTGCTTTTCTTTTAATTATACATGAAAAATTAAGAAAACATGAGATTCACGTCACTTCAATTTTGTGAGCAAACTAACAATTAAAAGATATTTATGGTCAAAATTTTTTTTTATAATACTCAAAATTTTATAATCCGTAAAATTTATAATCTTCAAAAAATTAATTTTGTTTACTAGTTGACTTCTCTGCACTTTTTGTTCACAAAAGTTAATTTATGTTTTTAACAATACGGAGAAATAGAATGCTTTGAAAGATAAGCAAGAAGTGGGAGACTGTACTCTAAAGGAGAAAAGAATGATAGAAAATTGTTTTTCTATATTGCTATGAGTTTGATACAGTATTTATATACAACAGAGTAAGCTAATAATCCTCAACAGCTAAGAAAAATCATAACAAACAGAGAATCAAAACTAATATATACACAGTCCTATAATAAAGGAAAGAATATTATAGGACATGACTATTAGTTTATCTTGGCTAATATATAAATAGAGGCTAAAATAGTGTTATGAATTAGTTTATCTTGGCGAAACCATTGATGGTATGCTGGGTTAGGTTGATCATTGGGAGGGAGAGTTTTTGATGGGGCTACAGTTGTGCCATCAAGATGCCCAAATAAATTGTGACCATGCATAAGCATTTCGATTTGAGCTTTCCAGATGGTGTAATTGGAACTGCCAGTCAATTTGATGGGTAATTGGGCAGTGGGATTGAATTGAATAATAGATGTAGGTTGGGTGGGTAAAATGTTGGTGACGGTAGTAGCTGCCATGATGAGGGAAGGAAAGGTTTGTGAAGAACAAATCGGCTTGATGAGAGCTCTTAGGGCTCTGATACCATAAAGGAGAAAAGAATGAGAGAAAACTGTTTTTCTATATTGCTATGAGTTTGATACAATATTTATATACAACAGAGTAAGCTAATAATCCTCAACAGCTAAGGAAAATCATAACAAACAGAAAATCAAAACTAATATATACACAGTCCTATAATAGAGGAAAGAATATTAGAAGCTGATCCTCAGCAATCCGTTTTATACTCTAACATGGTTATGATCATGGGTTCATTATTCTTCAAAGATTCGGTACTGGGTTCTTTCGCAATTCTTGTTACAAGACACTCATTATATATATGTATTAGCAAATAGTTGATACGAATAAAGTTATAGAATAATTTAATTTTAATTTTAGTTTTTTAGGTTCATGTGAGAAGTTACATCTTCAAAATAATTTCAAAAATCCAAAAAACAAAAATAAAAATTGAAAGTGGGCTTTAATCTGTTTTGGAGTTCTACTTATTAGGCATTTAAGTTAATTAAGTTGCTCTAATTTAGAGTTGGCCTTTTACTATTTTCATTAGTGTCTAATGGACAGGCTGATTGACTTGTATCAATGATAATTTGAGTCATATTTAATTTTTTTTATAGAGAAATCATATTTAATTTAAATATTTAATATGAAATATTTTAATTTTTTTAATTTTTTTTTGAACAACGTTTTAATATTTCTAGTTTGGTGATAAACACCTCTTTCTTCAGTTAATTAAAGACCAAGTTAGAATTTTTATTTTATTTTTTCTATTTTTAAAGTTCTTTAAATTTTATATATTTGCACTTCTAATTGGTGATAAACACCTTTTTCTTTTATTAATTGAAGACCAAGTTAGAATTTTTTTTTTTATGCTTTTAAGGTTCTTTAAATTTTATATATTTTCTTGCACTTCTAATTGATTATGATAAGCTTTGTTTAACCAATGATAGTATTAGCATAAATAGAATAATATCCTGATGTAAAAGCTCAAGTTTCCTTAATTTTCATGTATAATAAAAAACAAATAAAAAGAATCATTTTGGCCTTGTACTATACTATTTGTTCTATTAAGCCCTCAATTATAATGGCATTAAAAATATAACACCCCGATACCCTATATAAGTATTATACGTATACCTAGTATACATATAGTAAATATATAAAGTATAAGGATGTCACTTTTCGTTACCTTTTAAAAACCTGTAACAGAGTTCAAACCATAATACATTAAATTAAATAACATTTACAAAATCATTATCTTTATCAAAACTTCATTTATACATATAAATACTCTCTCGTCAGAAATACATGATAATTAAAAATTTATACATGTATGCATTACCCTCTAGTTGGTCTCGACAAACTTTACTCTTCTTGTGGCATAATAAAAGACTTCATATCTTCCATCTATAAACCTGCGCGAATAAACACCCTCGCTAAGCCCGAGAGCTTAGTAGTCCAACTATAAAGATATAAACATATAGTATAGAAGTATTGACATATAATAATACATCAATTCAATATATAATTAGTTCTTATCATATCTTCTTTTCTTTTTAATTTCATCTTTAATATATCATAGCTAATTTCATATATGATGTACATATATACATAATATTATCACCAACCCCAATGCATCACCAATACTCAAAACCAATATATTAATACCCCTACATTATATATATACCATACCAATCATTATTGCAATACACACTTTACCTATCATACCACTCATTATTGCAATACACACATTACACATCATATCACTCATTATTGCAATACACAAATTACATATCATACAAATCATAAATCACAATTCATTTACATATTACACTTAATAACATTATATTATTCACAATTCACCAAGCATAATTCAGTATTAATACTCACAATCAATATTTCAATACTTGCATTTCACATTGACAATAAAGACAGACTCGGGCCCAAAACACTAATATGTTATTCAAAGTTCAGAGTTACTGCTTTGGTCTATAATCATAATTATCAAGCCCGTAGGCATCATATATCAATATCTCTATCCATGGATAGCGTAACAGACCCAGTCTCTTGGATCATCAACTCGGCTAAACTCGAGGTGATCCTCAACCCGGCAAGACTGTTACCAATCATATATCTCATAATTACAATTTCTCATAGTGTAACAGACCCAGTCTCTTGGATCTCAATTCAGCTCAAAACGAAGAGATCCTCAACCCGGCAAGACTGTTACCTTTTTCATTTTATAGGCATGCCTCCAAACCCAGAACTCTGAAATCGAATAACACATTAGTTACACAATTCATTTATTATTTCATTATCAATCTCATCATCAATTAGGCAAACATGCCTTATCTCTTTCAATTGAATCATCATAGCCAATCACAATGGCTTCACATCTCATTTGAATCATCATTGCCAATCACAATGGCTTCACATCATACACATCATCATTGATATATATATATATACAACACCAATTACATTAACTACACGAACATGACATTATTCGAACATACATCATTAATTTCATTGCATATGTATCTTAAATTCATCGTCATATAAACAATATGTCTATTTATTTCATTTCAATCATTTCTCAAGACACATTAACATCATTCATTATTAAAACGTTTATCATAACAAATTACATTGTACGTACCTTTTTGAATGATCATCGCCTCTTTCGCGCTATTTAAGTCATAACACTAGTCACGTTATGCAAACAATATAATACATTACCATTCACAATACATAATATAACATTGTTCAATCTCAACAATGATGTTAGACAAATGATCTCTATTTTGATCCTTGACAACTCATATGGATGATCTATTTAACATGTATTTGAGAATCTTGTTACAAAAATTAAATTGCTTCAAATAAAGCAGAACAGAACACTTCTAGCGGTCGCGCCTCACCTGAATACGACCGCGCCATACAGTTACACGATGAAACCTTATCACAGTAGATTTCGCGGTCAGAAGTCCGACCTAAGTCGCTACCGCACTTCACAATCAAAAGATGAAACCCTATCACAGTAGGTTTCGCGGTCAGAAGTCCGACCTAAGTCGCGACCGCACATGACTAAATAGCGACCGCCCAAGACTAATAGCGACCGTCCCAAATTACGTTTCTCATACATAAACCCTAAATGTAGCCAAACTTCTTTTGGTTAACTTAAAACACATTGTACACAACATAACCTCATTCAAATGGACATAATCAATATTATTAGCAATTATTTTACATACTCATCACAACATTTTCATCACCAACATATAACAATCAAACCTTCAAACAACTTCAATTAGCAAGAGAAACAAGTGTGTACTTACCTTAAGCACCACTTCTAAACACTTCCTTTTCCAAGACTTCTTCACTTCCCAAATCAATGACAATTCACTTCCTTCAAAACTTAATGCTTAAAAACACATCACAAACACACTTAATCAACCATCCATATCAACTCACCAATCCCAAACACAATTTCAAAAGAACAAAGGAAAATCAAGAGAAAGAACTTACCTAAGTTGTTGAATTCCACAAATCTTCAATTAAATCCTTTGATTCTCCCTTCAATTTGATGTTAGAATTAAACAAATCTCACTTTGCTCTCTCTTGTCTAAGGAGGAGCCAACCAACGTGGAGAAGAGAAGAAGAAGAAGAAGAAGAAAATGAAGAAAAGACAAAATATCACCTCTTTAAATCTCCACCAAGTGATTCAACAAGAGTAATTACCTAAACACCCTTATACCATTTGTCTTGATTACCATTCATTACATGCCCTTTATAGTAACTTCACACTTAACAAAATAAATATCTTCTTTTCTTGACTCTTCATTTTGACCAACTTATATGTTATATATATCATCATATACACAACATATACCATTCTCTCTAAACCCTAAATTCTTTCCCAAATCACATATACATAAACATTCTTTTCTCTATTTCTTTTCTCTTGTAATTTAACACATATATTCAATCCAATTATATAACAACAATAACAACATAATCACAACTTCTAGGGCATATATGAGGATATTACAATTCTCTCCCCCTTAAATAATTTCGTCCTCGAAATTATCAGTACCATAACAATTTATTCTTAACAAAATACTATCTTAACTCCTATATGGAGTTAATTATATACTTAAGTTATTATATTATCAAATCACATAACTTCAACTCTTCCCTTTAGAATCAACCATCTTCTTTCAATTTCCATAATTCATCATTCTATATGTTTATACAATTGATTACTTCCTTGATCAAACATTCAAAAGATCTCATTACATTTCTTATTAATGACTTTATACAAGAATCAGCTCATTTATATAGTTCATCCAATCTTTATATTTAATATATATTGTTCCTTCATCTCTTTGTAATTACTCTCTTAACTTTAACCTTAAAAACCATTGGTTATATTTGTGCATTAATTATCCCATCATTACAATCACTGTCTAAATAGACACTTATTACTCTCAATAGATAACAAAATCCTGATTTTTCCATAAATGGAGTTATTTTTTTTTAGCACGCTTTTCACTTAACTTACATATTAATACATTATCTTTCAACTTATTTTATAGATAACCAATCTTTTTCTCTTCTTATCATGATTAAAAATTACTATATTCCACTTATTCATGTCCAATCATACTTTAAAATTTACATCATATACATTATCATGTAAATAACTATTTTCTTAATACAACTATACACAATAAATTTCAATAATGATTCATAATCTTAGCCAATTCTAGATCCATTGATCTATCTGTCACAATATATCCATATTCAAATCTTATTCAACTCCAACCAACAATTAATGTATTTGACTCATCATAAAATTTCATCATATTCATATATGTATATATATAACTTAATTCCATTAGGGCAACTTATATACAATTCCTGATCATTTCCGATCCATATTCAGTCAAATTATCATGATAACAAATTATTTCAAATTATCTTAATATAATTTCCACCAATTCTCATAAAAATTTTATATCATATTTACTACTAATAGTTCTTTCACTTAAACCTCAAGTTCATTCATTCATTCATTACATACCATAAACATATTCAGTATAACTTTCAATCATATTTATTTTGATTACCTTATTGTCATATCATCCCTAACTCAAAACATTTTCATAATTTCCTTTTTCTCTCTTAATCTTCACAGTTATAACCAAATTTTTAACAAAAAAAATGATAAAGTACAACTTTATCCATCATAACTTTCAACTATACTTTTCAAACAAAATTCAATCCCACCAGATCTGCATTACAATCATTATATCTAAGATCCAAATCCAGGGATAACAAATTAACCGATCAAATATACTAAACAAAACACATGGCTATAAAAGATTAATATTCAAGCCTAGGACTTTCAGATCAATACTGTTTTTTTTTCTCATAATTTTATCCTCAATCTATACAAATACAAGGTTAAGATGTATTTCAAGAATTACACATTCCTTCTTTACATTTTTGCTATATCAGAAGTTAATACATTCTAACTCCGTTTCAAACCAATTTGCACTCGATTATATGATCTTTATCCACTTAATTCATGTTTCAACAATATTACTTTATACATATTCAATCATATGCAGCTGCTATACAATTTTATTCATCACTTCATTTCTAATCCATTTACAATTTCTTATAATGTATAATTGCATAAAACTTTCCATATATGAATACTTTGGAACTCTAAATATCATATGATAATTAAGTTCAATGCTCACTATCACAAACTCCACTGTTCCATAATACTCAAGTCCATTCTATTTTCACTTCCATCACATCACTCATTTAGCTGTACCCAGTTCAAGTCCTAGTCTCTCTTAGGTCCACTAATACATACTACATCATTTCCATAACACTAATTCTATAATTATACCACATACAAATTCATAGGTCACATTCATGTCATAATTTCATTCACATTGAGAAACTCAGTTTACATATCATATAAATGTATATACTTAATTATATACTCTTGTTTTATTTTCCTTTTTCATACATTCACTAAAAATGTTCCTTTATAACTGTAACAACCGTCTTAGTCCACCTGCTAAACCATTCCTATCCGGAGAAACCATCAGGGCCTCAGAGCTGGGCTGCTACAGTACCAAACTGCCCTCACGGCCTTACAACAGGATTCACTTATTCGAATTACACCCAAGACACATGAGTGCAAGTCGCCACTCTGGATCGAATACCTAACCTCCCCCTCAAGAGAGTCAGCGAGAATCATCCAGTACCATCTCTTCCAATATGATGCAAAGTATTTATTCATACAACACACATACATATATACTGACTATAATAGCACTTTATATCCATCTTAACCACATTCCCAATGTAACATTTCTTTCACTTTCATCTTTAAAAGAATTTAATATATTTCCATATCCATTTTTACCCTTTTCAATATAATGCCTTAAAATAGCTCATCCTCATTTGCTTATCCACTTCTCTTTTATACTTCAAGATAAATTCTTATACTATCAATCACTTTACTCAATTCATAATACTTTCATATGCCATATTAGTCATTTCATTTAGCTCATGTATTGCATACACATTAAACCATCAATATCCAAATAATCTTTATCAAATGCCACTAAAACTTTAACTTCTCAACTTACCACCTCACTTAAACTTCAATTTCCCAAACTCATCTTATATATTTATATATCACAAAGCAGTATTAAAACATCTACTTTTCACAATTATCAAGCTCACTTCAACAATTCAAATATCACTTATTACCACCATTACATTGAGCTTTCACAATATCCAAGCATCTCACATTTCTAACATTGAATTCACAATGTCCGTATTAAGGTAACAATACCAATGTATATTTTTACTTAACCCATATCATCTCTTTTTCCTTTAAACAAAATCTTAACTTTACATATCCATTAGTTTACCATTCAACATATATATATCACTCACATATATATACATATGTACATTACATCCAATCATATACACATTGAGCCCAATAACCTTTATACGCTTTTCAAGTCTAGTTATTACAAATTTCAGTTTTCTTAAACTAACGTTGCTCAATCCAATTCTCACTATCAATCTTATCACGTGACCTAGCTTTGCACAAGTTCATCAATACAAGCGTAATCATTCTCAACATTAATAGACAAATAATTATATAGGTTACAAACATGCAATACTGTACGTACCTTACATTTTCAAGTGATCAACTCAATCTTTGATCACTAAAATATTACATTACATTATCACATTAAATTTACAATATTTGCATTAAAACAACAATGCAAACAACACCATTATATTTTCTTACATTAACCAATATTTTTATTTTATTTTAGTTTTCATATCATTTCTTTCTCTAGTTTTTACTTTTGAGTAAAAACCTCATTCAGACATTACCATCCCTCTCATAATTCAAATTTATCCCACATCACATAATGCCACATCTGAGACCAACTTAGGTGTCAATGCATATACATGTATTACAAATTACATTTCAAAACTCTTCTTTGTAATTCATTTTAAACATTTCAAAACTTTTTCTTTTTAATTTCACTTAGGCCGAGAATCTCGAACCTAAGCTCTGATACCAAAATAATTGTAACACCCCGATACCCTATATAAGTACTATACGTATACCTAGTATACATACAGTAAATATATAAAGTATAAGGATGTCACTTTTCGTTACCTTTTAAAAACCTGTAACAGAGTTCAAACCATAATACATTAATTTAAATAACATTTACAAAATCATTATCTTTATCAAAACTTCATTTATACATATAAATACTCTCTCGTCAGAAATACATGATAATTAAAAATTTATACATGTATGCATTACCCTCTAGTTGGTCTCGACAAACTTTACTCTTCTTGTGGCATAATAAAAGACTTCATATCTTCCATCTATAAACCTGCGCGAATAAACACCCGCGCTAAGCCCGAGAGCTTAGTAGTCCAACTATAAAGATATAAACATATAGTATAGAAGTATTGACATATAATGATACATCAATTCAATATATAATTAGTTCTTATCATATCTTCTTTTCTTTTTAATTTCATCTTTAATATATCATAGCTAATTTCATATATGATGTACATATATACATAATATTATCACCAACCCCAATGCATCACCAATACTCAAAACCAATATATTAATACCCCTACATTATATATATACCATACCAATCATTATTGCAATACACACTTTACCTATCATACCACTCATTATTGCAATACACACATTACACATCATATCACTCATTATTGCAATACATAAATTACATATCATACAAATCATAAATCACAATTCATTTACATATTACACTTAATAACATTATATTATTCACAATTCACCAAGCATAATTCAGTATTAATACTCACAATCAATATTTCAATACTTGCATTTCACATTGACAATAAAGACAGACTCGGGCCCAAAACACTAATATGTTATTCAAAGTTCAGAGTTACTGCTTTGGTCTATAATCATAATTATCAAGCCCGTAGGCATCATATATCAATATCTCTATCCATGGATAGCGTAACAGACCCAGTCTCTTGGATCATCAACTCGGCTAAACTCGAGGTGATCCTCAACCCGGCAAGACTGTTACCAATCATATATCTCATAATTACAATTTCTCATAGTGTAACAGACCCAGTCTCTTGGATCTCAATTCAGCTCAAAACGAAGAGATCCTCAACCCGGCAAGACTGTTACCTTTTTCATTTTATAGGCATGCCTCCAAACCCAGAACTCTGAAATCGAATAACACATTAGTTACACAATTCATTTATTATTTCATTATCAATCTCATCATCAATTAGGCAAACATGCCTTATCTCTTTCAATTGAATCATCATAGCCAATCACAATGGCTTCACATCTCATTTGAATCATCATTGCCAATCACAATGGCTTCACATCATACACATCATCATTGATATATATATATATATACAACACCAATTACATTAACTACACGAACATGACATTATTCGAACATACATCATTAATTTCATTGCATATGTATCTTAAATTCATCGTCATATAAACAATATGTCTATTTATTTCATTTCAATCATTTCTCAAGACACATTAACATCATTCATTATTAAAACGTTTATCATAACAAATTACATTGTACGTACCTTTTTGAATGATCATCGCCTCTTTCGCGCTATTTAAGTCATAACACTAGTCACGTTATGCAAACAATATAATACATTACCATTCACAATACATAATATAACATTGTTCAATCTCAACAATGATGTTAGACAAATGATCTCTATTTTGATCCTTGACAACTCATATGGATGATCTATTTAACATGTATTTGAGAATCTTCTTACAAAAATTAAATTGCTTCAAATAAAGCAGAACAGAACACTTCTAGCGGTCGCGCCTCACCTGAATACGACCGCGCCATACAGTTACACGATGAAACCTTATCACAGTAGATTTCGCGGTCAGAAGTCCGACCTAAGTCGCTACCGCACTTCACAATCAAAAGATGAAACCCTATCACAGTAGGTTTCGCGGTCAGAAGTCCGACCTAAGTCGCGACCGCACATGACTAAATAGCGACCGCCCAAGACTAATAGCGACCGTCCCAAATTACGTTTCTCATACATAAACCCTAAATGTAGCCAAACTTCTTTTGGTTAACTTAAAACACATTGTACACAACATAACCTCATTCAAATGGACATAATCAACATTATTAGCAATTATTTTACATACTCATCACAACATTTTCATCACCAACATATAACAATCAAACCTTCAAACAACTTCAATTAGCAAGAGAAACAAGTGTGTACTTACCTTAAGCACCACTTCTAAACACTTCCTTTTCCAAGACTTCTTCACTTCCCAAATCAATGACAATTCACTTCCTTCAAAACTTAATGCTTAAAAACACATCACAAACACACTTAATCAACCATCCATATCAACTCACCAATCCCAAACACAATTTCAAAAGAACAAAGGAAAATCAAGAGAAAGAACTTACCTAAGTTGTTGAATTCCACAAATCTTCAATTAAATCCTTTGATTCTCCCTTCAATTTGATGTTAGAATTAAACAAATCTCACTTTGCTCTCTCTTGTCTAAGGAGGAGCCAACCAACGTGGAGAAGAGAAGAAGAAGAAGAAGAAGAAAATGAAGAAAAGACAAAATATCACCTCTTTAAATCTCCACCAAGTGATTCAACAAGAGTAATTACCTAAACACCCTTATACCATTTGTCTTGATTACCATTCATTACATGCCCTTTATAGTAACTTCACACTTAACAAAATAAATATCTTCTTTTCTTGACTCTTCATTTTGACCAACTTATATGTTATATATATCATCATATACACAATATATACCATTCTCTCTAAACCCTAAATTCTTTCCCAAATCACATATACATAAACATTCTTTTCTCTATTTCTTTTCTCTTGTAATTTAACACATATATTCAATCCAATTATATAACAACAATAACAACATAATCACAACTTCTAGGGCATATATGAGGATATTACAATTCTCTCCCCCTTAAATAATTTCGTCCTCGAAATTATCAGTACCATAACAATTTATTCTTAACAAAATACTATCTTAACTCCTATATGGAGTTAATTATATGCTTAAGTTATTATATTATCAAATCACATAACTTCAACTCTTCCCTTTAGAATCAACCATCTTCTTTCAATTTCCATAATTCATCATTCTATATGTTTATACAATTGATTACTTCCTTGATCAAACATTCAAAAGATCTCATTACATTTCTTATTAATGACTTTATACAAGAATCAGCTCATTTATATAGTTCATCCAATCTTTATATTTAATATATATTGTTCCTTCATCTCTTTGTAATTACTCTCTTAACTTTAACCTTAAAAACCATTGGTTATATTTGTGCATTAATTATCCCATCATTACAATCACTGTCTAAATAGACACTTATTACTCTCAATAGATAACAAAATCCTGATTTTTCCATAAATGGAGTTATTTTTTTTAGCACGCTTTTCACTTAACTTACATATTAATACATTATCTTTCAACTTATTTTATAGATAACCAATCTTTTTCTCTTCTTATCATGATTAAAAATTACTATATTCCACTTATTCATGTCCAATCATACTTTAAAATTTACATCATATACATTATCATGTAAATAACTATTTTCTTAATACAACTATACACAATAAATTTCAATAATGATTCATAATCTTAGCCAATTCTAGATCCATTGATCTATCTGTCACAATATATCTATATTCAAATCTTATTCAACTCCAACCAACAATTAATGTATTTGACTCATCATAAAATTTCATCATATTCATATATGTATATATATAACTTAATTCCATTAGGGCAACTTATATACAATTCCTGATCATTTCCAATCCATATTCAGTCAAATTATCATGATAACAAATTATTTCAAATTATCTTAATATAATTTCCACCAATTCTCATAAAAATTTTATATCATATTTACTACTAATAGTTCTTTCACTTAAACCTCAAGTTCATTCATTCATTCATTACATACCATAAACATATTCAGTATAACTTTCAATCATATTTATTTTGATTACCTTATTGTCATATCATCCCTAACTCAAATATTTAATCAATTCCATTATTATTTTAAAAAATACTCCGCATGATTTCAAATTAGTAAACACATTTTTTTATTTATCCTAAATTATAATCCATTTAACATTTTAATATATTAAATCTCTATTATACTTATTTTTAATTTTATATACTAAAAATAAATAAAATAAAATAAAAAATACACATAAATTTAAATTTTAAACAAAAATAATTTTAAAAAGCCCTAAAAAACTAAGAGCTAATGTAGAGTAACAAAACAATTACCCACATAATTCAGTAGGCACTTATTAAAGGAAAATATTATGCGATCAAGTTATGACAAACCACATAGGGATAAAATGAGAATTTCAATAAATTATAGGGAAAATAGGAATTTTAGTGTGTCAAAATAAAAAAAAATGCATATCAATTTGCAATGTAATAAAAATATTTTTTATATTAAATCAATCCGATTATTATTTCTTAACCATTTTTAGTGACAGTTAAGAGAATTTGAGAAGAGTATTAAAATAAAATAGAACCTCTTTAAGAACATTAGCTAGAATAAGTTCTTGAAGAGGGTTAAGTTTTATGGCAACATAAAAAATAAACTAGGGTTTTATGGGACCACAGGAGAAGAAGTGGAAGGTGAGTTTTATTGGGAAATGTGATTAAAAAAAAAAACTATGATCCCAATGTCGAGGAATTTATGTTTTTTAGCATCGTATTTACAAGAAACTGTTTTAAATACCCATTAATGCATTAAAAGCTTTGATCCTTAGCAGTTAGCCTGAGCCCCCGAGTAGAGTATCAGAGCCACTTACAACAACAGTCAATTTCTTTTTTTAAATCATTTTCCGAGTAAAACTACAAATTTTATTCACAAAATTTTAATATAATTATATATCTAAAACTGAAATTCAAAATCTCTGCACACTCAATATTTATAACAATTAGCTATTAAAAAGTTTTACAATTTTAAAATAAAATGTATTTATAATTGATTAATTATATTTAATATTATATTTTCTTTTTTCGTTAAATTATATATGTAAATTAAATATTATTATATTACACAATCTCTAAAATTTCTCTAAATTGTAATAGATAAAGAATTTGAAAGGAAATAAATTATATAATAAACTAAACATTATTCTCAACAATAGATTAAATATTAATTTTAACCATCAAATTTGATATTTAAAAGCTTATATTACTCTCACTCAAATCTGAATTTGAGCCATAAGTATTTTATTCTCCTATGTAATAAATTTAAAAAATTAAATACTAATTTTATAACATATCTCAAGATTTTTAAATCTATAATGTCATGTATGCATAATTTTAAATATATAGTTATTATACATGTATGATAATTATGGATGTATTATATATTTTTATAAGATGATTAAAAAATTTTAAATAAAAATATGTAAAAATTTCATAAAAATTGATGAGAAGGGTAATTTTACTAATTTCAAAAGGTAATCTTTCAAGCACCCTTTGGCATCATCAAATAGACTACTACTTTTTAATAATACTTAGAGCTATCCACCAATCAAACAAGAAAAAGCTGCAAAATCTTCGATATTGATAAAATCTCCTAATTGACAACAATTAATAGCTAAAATCTTTTAATTGTCCACTGGCTTAAAATGTTGTTATCTGCACATCTATTTTTAATTCGACAATCAAGCCAAATTAATATACTAATATAAAGAATAAGATTGATCTTCTATGAAATATAACTAAGTTTTACATTCCTTTTTCATATCAAAATGTCTCTTTAAAAAAAAAAAAACCACATCTTCTTCCTCCATATTCTACTAAATTAAAGGCTTAATTCTCTAAAACTGTTTTTTTTTTTCAAAACCAACATTCAATCCAAGTATCTTAATCAAGCTTTGATCAGGCAGTATATAAAAATAGTTTATTTTTTAAAAATTATATATTGATTCTTCGACTATGTACATAGACAATATCTGTCCTTTAAATAAACTCCATAGCCAATTTCAATGTCTATTATGTTGACATTTAATGCAATGTACAATGACTAAATTTTTTCTTTTTTCCTTTTTTATTGTTTTCTTGTCCAAATATTGTCATATATATTAAATTAATTATATATATTTTTCCTTTTTTTTTTTATTTCTTTCTTTCTTATATATCATTGTCTATTTGTCTCTATAGCTTCCTTTTAGATTCAATGGTGAATATGAAGCTCTTTTTTTTTGAAGTGAAGAAGGGCTATCATCAATTGAATGCTTTAGACTTCATACTTTTTTGTCCTCCTTCTACTTTTCAACATATATTAATACTTTCTCAAATGGAGTTTAAGATGGAATTTGAAAATTCATTCTCTTCTAAATATCACACTTACACATTATTCAAAATTAAACCTAATTATGGGTCGAGTTTAAAATTTTAATTTAAAAAAATATTCTTTTTTAGAGATATGTGAATAATATATATTTAATATACTAAAAATATTCTTCTTTTTTAGAGATATATACTTAATAATTTGGTATATTAAAACTATATCAAAACAATAAATGTTTAAAAAAAATTTTTAAAAAATTTTGCTTATTTGAATTCAGGTAAAATCATATTAATTTTTATGTATATTTTGATAGGGTGAATAATTTATAAATATATGAATTGAATTTCAATTATAATTAAGAGAAGTGGAAGGGAAAACTTATTTAGAATGGGGCAAATTTATCCCGCTAATAAAATTATATAATTTTTTTATTATTATTTTTATAATAATTTTTTATTGATGTAATATACATAATTTAATATAGATTTTTTTGATAAATGATATATAAATTCACTAGTTAGTTAATTAGATTAGATCAAAGATATAATTAAATTACTGACAAAGAAAAAAGATGGGATTAAATTCTCTAAGACTCTTATCTTTAATTCTTTACCAAAATTGTGTGTTCTTTGGCATGTAGTGGGAAATATGTGGATAAAGGAATGAGAGAAGTGATTTTGGAAGACATGATGGCGCATTTCAAGTGGGCTCATCAAACATTTATTTTATTTGTTGCGTTTTTTTATCGTATACTTTTTATTTTATTTTATGGGTATTATATATTATATTTTGTGTGTTTTATAAAGATGTAATCATTTTTTTTAAATCGTCTTAAATTATAATTTATTTTTTAATTTAATAAATTAATTATTATATAAATTTTTTATAATATTTTTGTTTAATATTATTTATTAAATATATTTTATATTAATAAAATATATATATATATATATATTTTTAATAAAAATAATTAATAATTAATAATTTTTATTTTATAAAATAAAAAATAAAAATATTTTTATGATATAGAAAGAGTATATATATATATATATATGATGGATTCTTTAATTAGGCAATTTGGCCACAGCAAGAAGACCTACGCGACTACCCGGCGTTGAAATTAGAAGACATTTTCAAAATAAAAATATTTGATTTATATGCTTTTGAACCATTTTTCTCCACTTATTTAAAAGATCACAGTAGCCATTAAAAGAAATAATAATTAAATCAATTCGAATTAAGATTAATTAATACGTAATAAAAAAAGTTAAATAGGGAGCTTACACTTTTAAATTAATGTGAAAAATTAAATTTAATAAAAAAACGCTAAATTAATTTTTTCATTAGTTTCATTTTTTTTTACGATATCAAATTTCTATAATTATTATATTGAACAATTAACTTTACTTACATGGTCATATTATTTTTTTAAATAATTAGTAAAATAAAAATCAGACTTAGTAAAATAAAAATTAGACTCATATACTAATTATTGAAGTGTTATTTTTTAATAATTACTAGTTGAGTCGCGCAATATGTAGATATAATTTTTTACTCGATTATGAGAATAATTAATTTATACTAATATTTTTTGTCACAATAGTCAATTAATTAAATTTATAAATTAAAAAATATTAAACAAAAATATATATCAACAAAAAATTAAAATTTTAAAAAATTATTGTACTATATATTTCATAATAAATTTATTATAAATTAAATATAATAAATTAGACTATAAGAAATAATTACTTATATCACATAATATACATAGAAATCTAATAATATTAATAAATTATGTTAAAAGAATTTATGCCACTTATCTAGTATATATATATATATAACATTTATCTCACTAAAAAAAACTATATGTATTATTTTAGTAAAAATAGAATAAATCGTTGCTTTAAAAAAAATCTAAACATTTTTTATTTAATTTACATGTAATTTTTTAAAATATTTTTATTTTTTATAAACGACTTATCATTATTTAGTGAAATAATATTTTACTAAAAAGTAATATTTTTATAATCGAATCTGTTACTGATCTAAATTGTTGATTGATCTATATTTCAATAAAATTTATTCGGATTGATATTATATAATATTTTTAAATAATAACATATAATATTTAATAACTTGTTATCTTTTAAATTCACGACTTCTTAATTTAAATTTTATTTTTAAAATCATTAACTATTTAAATTTTAATTTTTATAATAATAAATTAAAAAAATTATAAATTATAAATTTTATATTTTTTTATACACTTACATAACATCTATAAATTTTTTATTTTCTAATCTATTACCTATAATAATAAAATATAAATAAATATAATAAATTAATAAATATAAAATAATTTATATATAAATTAATAAAAAAATTTATTATAAAAAATATAAAATAAAATATTTATCTAATTTTTATGACAATTTTATATAATTATATTGACACTTTTACTTGTCAATAATAAAATCAATATGTATTTTTGTTATTTTAATTTATAATTAATTTATTATAAAAGTTAAGAGTCATATACTTTTTAAATTTTTTTATTTTTTTTAAATATATAAATTAATCAATATTATTTAATTATATTAATGTATAATTAATTTATAAAAAATTAAAAGTCACAAATATAATTTACTTAATTTAATATTATAAAATTATATTAATATATAATTATTTAATAGAATATTAAAAGCCACAAATATAATTAATTATTAAAATTTAAATTTTATGTAAATTATTAAAATTAATTAAAAGAATAACATATCAAGTATTGAATCAAGAAGAGAGAAAGTGAAATTGAAAAATTAATAAGAAATTAAAAAATTATGATATTATAGTATTTTTAAAAATAGATAATATGATAGCTTTAGAAGAATTTTTTATTTCTTAGCTTTTATATAATTATATAGATATCGTAATTAATAATGTTGTAATTTGAAAATTATGATAAATTATTTTATTGTATTTTCATATATTCAAAATTTGAGGCATTCTCTTAATTAGTGAATATAGTATTAATGTGTGTAGTTTTCTTATCAATTATTTTAAAAAAAATTTAAAAATAATTGCAGTAAATTTTAATAAAAATGAAGTACAATTTAATAAAAATTAAAATATTTATTATTGTTTAAAAAAAGTTTTACTTCTTTTATCTCGAATACATGGTAGTAAAAAAAAATTCATCACAAAATAATAAAGTATTTGGATAAAATCAATTCACAAGAGGTGAAAAAAATTGGTAAAGTGGCTAGATCTATAAAGCTATAATAAGGGGCTGTAATCGAGCCGAACTAAATTTTAGAAAACTCAAGCTCAGCTGATTATAAAATAATAAAACTTAAACTCGGACTCGAATAGAACTCGAGCCAAATCCGAGTTTGTATCGAGTCAACTTATATATTATATATTTCGAGCTTGAACTAAATCTTGATTTAAATAAGTTTAATAAACCCAATCAATTTATTTCACTTTTATTTTTTATTAATATTTTTTTATTTTCATAAAAGATATACTAAAATTAATATTTTTATAAAAGATAAACAATATGATTATATATTAATAAAAATAAAATATTATATTACTATAATGGTAATTTTACTATAAATTACTAATCTATTTTATATTATATATTATTTAATTTATTTATCATATATATCATATATAATAAATTATATAAATTAAATTAGTTAAAAAATTAATATATTTACATATATAATTTAATATATATAAATTAAATTATATATATTTTTAATTAAATATACTAAATGACCTAACTTATGAAATTGACTTACGAATTTTTTAAATGAGCCAGCTCGCGAGTTAATTAGTTGAGTATTTCTTAACTTGAACTTGACTTATTTAATAAATAAGCAGTTTGAGCTCGAATCTGAATGAATTTTTATCAAACTGAAATATAAGCCGAACTCGAATAGTTTATCTCATTTACCGTTCTAGCTATACCGTTGATGTTATCTTGTTTGATAAGTATACTTATAAAAATAAATAAATAAATGAAAGCGTGCATCATTCTATAATGAGAAGGTAGAGAAAATCAGAAATGCATTTATTATTTATTTTATTTATTTGTGATAAAGCAATTAAAAAAGAAAAAAGAAAAAGTGTAAATAGTGAGCGGGGGTAATAGCATGTTGGTTGGTTGTGAGTGAAGTCAATTTAGGCCAAAGGATGTGTGTCAACCACACGACACCATGTGCCATACTCAACCCAAATTACTATGGCCTGTGCCCTTGCCCTTTCTAATTATGGATTTACAATAATATAAATTTATCAATTTAAAAAATATTATTAAATTTATCACTTTTTTAAATTAATTTATAATTTATCAACTCTATATAATATTTATATATCTACCAGAAAAATTGTCAAAAAAATTTACGCTATATAAATTTATCAATTTAAAATATATTATCAAACTTATTAGAATTTTTTGATTAATTTTTAATTTATCAACTTTGTATAATATATATATATATATATCAAGTTTACTATACACATTATAACATTTATTATGACATTTTTTTATGCACATCATAACTTCTATAAATTTATTTATTAAATTGTTATGAGTATATTATATATTTTTATAAAATAATAGAAAAAATTGAAAATTCTAATAAACAAGGGCAATTTCCCCATACATCTCTTTCTCCAAAAATTCTTTAATATATAAGGAATGTATTTTTATTTCATGTATTTGAATTAATTAATAAAAAATATTTAATTAATAAATATATTTAGACTTTTGACAAAAATACAAGAAAAGTTAAAAATAATTTCAAATTTACTATTTTTATAAAATATTTATCAAAATACCAAAATTTATAAAATATTTGCTAAAATATTAAATTTTTATTAGTTTACAAAGGGTTTATAAATAGTTTATTATGAGTTTATAAAGTTTGTACAGTTTATAATGAGTTTATAATAAAATGACTAAAATATTTTTAATAAAAAAATAAAAAATTTTAAAATGTAGCGGAGGGTGTCATTTTTTTTATATATTTCATGTGCCAATGAACTGTTTGAACCCAAAAGAGTGCAGCAGTCCATCAACCTAATTAACCGCAAAATTCGTGGGCTGCAATAAGCGATGGAAGCCCATTCTTCGATTTTCTCGCCCAGTTAAGTTCAAACCTTCTCCGCTTTGCCAGAAGACTCCAATGGCAGATAAAGAATTGTGCTTCTGAATAAAATTTTATGGGCAACATAAAGAAATTAATGCCGAAACTCTTTGAGGAATATAAAGAATATATAACAATAGTCACCAAGATAACTTCTCAAATATTTAAATACAAGGCATTAAATTGAGCATCACGTATAAATAAAGACAATATTAACTCTTTAAAAAGATTAATTACCTAAAATAATATTCGACGACATCGTTTTTGCTATTGGTTTTTAGAAAAGAAAAGCTCGTACCTAAAGAGCCCTCCAAGAAATAACCAATTTGCATTAAAAAAGAATAAATTCGGACGCAAGTTTTCATAAAGTTCAAAATCAATTGCTCGTGCTACTGTTCACAACACATACTGCTTGTATTGTTCTGGTTATGATGATATCTAACACAAATTTACAACAAATGCTACCATCTGTTTATACAAAATCCCTTTACTGAGTTGCTAAACTACAGATAAGCTACATAACTTGCATTCAATAAAATAATTATTACCACAAGGAAGAAACTACTAAATAATAAGATTTATTCACCTAAATTCAGAATTTTCGTATGATTCCAAGCTCCCGTAGGGAGGAGATTCTTGGATACTAGAGTCTTCAGGAATCTCTGAGCTTGTATATGCAGGAGATTCGTAGACATTGGACTCTTCAGAAATCTCAGAGCTTGTATATGCAGGTGTTTCATAGAAATTGTTATCCTCGGTGGCTTCGAATTTTTTGTAATTCTTATGAATTTCGCCATCTTCTCCTCTGAAGATTTGAAGCAAGTAATGGACACCATTAACCACATCATATACCATCAATCCTATCCTACCCCCAACCCAACTGCCTAGATGACTTCCAACAAGATAGCCAAAACGTCCAAGACTTGCCTCGCCAAGAAATCCTCCGGTGTAAGCTCCAGCCAATGTCCCACTGCCCCTTAGGAATGCTTCAGTCATGGTACCACCATAATAAAGAGCTTCGAAAAAGTCCCACCCAGAAGAAATAATGGGACCTATAATGCGTTTTCCTTGACGCTTTGCCAATTTAGCAGCCTTTGCCCCTTCTTTCTGAGCTTGTTTTGCTGCATCATTTGCAGATAGTCCCTGTCCCAGTGCATCAAGTAATGATTGTTCGATTGCAAGATTCCTTGCCCTCTCAACATGAGCAGCCCTGAGGTTATAGAAGTACAGCTTCACACCTTCCTTTACTGTGCATGCTAAGGTTCCAGAGCTCATGTCAAAGCAGTTAAAAATAGTAAACTTTCCACTCTGGGATGAAGAATCTTCCCCAACCAGCTGCCGACATTTATCAGCTATATACAAAGCAGTGGGTAGGGATAAACAATTAGCCATGCAAAACAATATCAAAGCACAGCCTTTTGAAGCTTAGTATTTAAACAGGTAAAGAAAGAAATTTGTTGTTTCATGGTCACAAATATAGAAACAATTATGTGTAGACTGTGAATGGATTTGGCTGTCCAGCTGCTTGCATGTTTGCGTTATTCATTTAAGGTACTCAAAACTCATATCTACAGAGAGAGCGCATAACAATAGCTTTAAGATACTAAAATCCACAGGTAGTGAACAAGATCTTTTAGGTGCGTTTAAGATATATTCATAAAAACTCTATCTAGATGAGATCAAGACTAGAGAGTGGATGAGGTTGATTGGTCATTGTTTTCAAAAATTTAGATTGAAACGTAAACAGCAAACAAATGTTGACATTTTTGAACATTGGAAATCAGAAAATTTGAAGCACCTTTCTAATTCTACATATTTGAGGGTCGGCAACAACCAACAAGTACCGATCCAATAAAGGAAAGGAGAAAAGGAGAATTAATGGATTAACTGCAAAATCTAGATTGTTAGTTTATAATCCACATCCCCATATTAGAAAAAACTTCTTCATCAGATTATAAACCTACAAAAGAACAGGTCTACATCCCCTAATGCTCTCCCCAATCAAATTCTTCCCCAAAACAAAGATCCTAACTTTGTTTCTTAATTCTTCCAATTATCAACTCTAAAATATAATTTAACTACGGGAACTACTAATACTCAGTATATGATAATTTAAAAAATGGGTTTTTATTAAATCACATCTATCTAAATCAAAGCACAAAGCTTTAATTGACCCAGCAATTCAATCAATAAATAGACACTTCAAAGTTGCAATTTCTACTGTTCTCCCAGAATTTCTAAGCCAAGGGTTATTAAAAAGAAACCCAAAAGAGCAAAATCAAAGTATGGATACCTGTGATACTGAGAGCGATGATTCCAACTATACTGGCAACAATTAGAACCCGCTTCTTTTGGAAATCAAAATCCATGTTTGGTTTAATTCAATATTCTCTGAATCGAAATTCCAAAACCTAATAGTGATTATGAAAGCTGAACATTGAAACTTCTGGATTAACTATTCAAAGAAAACTTGAAAATTCTTTGGCTTGAATTCGTGGGAAACTAGATTCGTGAATTCTAGATTCTAGACCACCGATGTAGTCGCTATAATGTCTTATTTCTTTTTTAAGCCTAAACGATACCGCTTAATTTTGGTCGTTTTCACTAAAATGGTAACCGTTTTCTTTTGTTTCTGCTCCAAATATATTGGAAATTAGTAATTTTTTTTCTAGCATACGATATTGCTGGGAAAAAATATTTATATTTTTAATAATTAAAAAAGAAAGTAATTTTGATATTATTATTTTCATGAAAAACAATGATTTTTAAGTTGATGAACCATTTTTTAATGTAAAAATTTAAAAGTTTCATATATGATATTAGTAAAAGGGAAAAAAGATCATCTAATGGGATCTGTATCACTTTGTATTAATGTAAGAATGATTTGTTATGTTTATAAAATCTATACACTTGAATTATTGAATTTAGACCTAGCCATGGATTGATTTTGACCTTGAAAAATGTTAAAATTTTTAAAAATTTAGTATGTCAGTCTATAATTTTCTTCATCAATTAGGATTCGAAATGTCCTTCCAAGTAATGATGATACATCATTGAGATTTTATATTCTTAAAAGTCCTTGAATTCAATTATCAAAAGCATTAAATTAATGTTATATTTTATGTAAATCAAAGAACATGTGAAGTGACCAAAGATACATGAAATTAAATACATTGTTACACTAGCCTATTTTTGCTTTTCAGAGTTCAAGAGTTAAATGAAAGATTATAAAAATGCCCTTCTATGTCTGGACCAAAGCCTTTCTCCATCATTTCCGCTGCAACAATCTCATAAGTTGTTCTATTTGGAACCAAACCCTTCTCCAACATCTCATTAAGAAGCCCATTTGCATCTTCAAGCTTACCTTTCTTACAGAACCCCTCTATCAGCACATTATCAGTGACAACATTTGGTTGTCTACCACACTTCTCCATTTTTTTCCTCACATTCAATGCTGCCCCGAGATTTCCTTCCCTACAATAGTCATCCATCAAAGTATTATGTCACATGACTTGGGTTCAATCCTTTCCTTGACATCTCATTGAAGAGTCTCATCGCCTTTCTCGATTCCCCTTTACTGCATAATGAATCTATCAGTATATTATACGTAACAAGATCAGCTCTTAAATTCTTATCAACCATTATATCAGCAAGGTTCTTGGCTGCTTCCACATCTCCCCTTCTGCATAAACCAACTATTAAGCAGTTGTATGTAGAAATATCAGGGCAAACGCCTCTGCCTAACATTATATCATGCAGTGCAAATGCATCTTCTACTCTCCCAGCCTTACAGCAAGCATCAATCATTGTATTGTAGGTTGTAACATTAGGAGCTATTCCTTTTTTCGGTATATCATCAAATGACTTGAGTGCTTCCTTCAACATCTTATTCTTGCAAAACCCATTTATAAGCGCATTATGAGTAATGATATTTGGCTTCAAACCAGAATCAACCATCTGATTCCATAAAGCAAGAGCCTCATCAACCTACTCGAGCTCGGCTTGAATCTCGGCTCGGTAAAAGCTGGATAATTCTCATTCTTAATTAATGAATTGTATGTAACCACATTTGGTTTCAATTGTCTTTGCATTTCTGCAAACACCTTCAACGCAGCTGATGCGTTCCCGTCCTTGCAAAATCCATCAATCAAAATATTGTAAGTAACCTCATTTGGGCAAATCCCTTTTGCCACCATCTCTTTCAAACAGGCATCAGCTTTATACAACTTCCCAGTTTTACCCATCTTGCAAAACCCATTGATGAGAGTATTATAACTAACCACATTTGGCAACACTCCCCATACTTTCATATCTTCAACAACATCACTAGCTTTATTCAATTTCCCTACTTTACACAATCCATTAATCACAATATTAAATGTAATCAAATCAAGATCAATCCTTCTCTTTATCATCTACTTAAACACAAATTCCATATCCCCAATTTCTTCCTCAACCAAAGCACTCAATAGTGGATTACATGAATTAAGTGACAACTTAAACCCATAATCACCAGCTCTCTTAAATGCCTCAAATCCCAAATGGGTTTTCAAAATTTTCACATATGCCAATATCAACAAATCAGCTATTATTGAATTAGCACAAAAAGAATCCCCACCTACTGAAATTGCATGAAAAATCAAGGCAACTGGATAATTCTCATTCTTAACAAAACTATGCAAAAAAGATCTTTGGGTGCTTTTTGGCATATGCAAGTGAGCGTAATATTCTAAAAGTAAGTTCTAAAGAGTATGAAAGTTTAAGCTCCTTCTGGGACCAAGTTAAGTACCTGAGAGCGAGTTCTGGGTCAGTTTCTGAATTGAGAATTGGTAAAGTACTGTATTGGGGTTTGTGTTCTGGAGACGAGTTTTGAGCTCTGACCAGTGTTGCTTTGCTATGAGGTCTACAATGGTTTGGATATTTGTACAAGATGAAGTGAATTGCCTAAGGGATTGTTTGTTTCTTTGGAAGAAGATCAAAGGTGGGAACTTTCCTAGAAAAATATTGAATTTATTATACATGACTACATATCTCTCAGACATGGAAAAAAAAAAGAGTTCAAATTTATATCAGAGGCACAGAGAGAGAGAGAGACCTACAGATTCAGGCGTGCAGAGAGAGATAGAGAAGAGGCTGTAGCCGTAACTAAACTTCTCCACCGCCGTCGCCGTCGACTGCGCCGACTTCCCGGAGGAGTAAGCGAATATTTTCAGGGTTAAGAACATCTTCCCCATTTTTCAAACGCCTTCTGTTACTGAGAAAACGACAGAACAATGTTCATTTCGTCGTTTACGACGGTCTGCAAATACAGTTGGAATTCCTCTCAAAACGACAAAGCCTTACACCTTAGCAGATTTGTCAAACAAAACGGCCAAGCAAATTTTACCTATTTTTCATTATTCACTACTCCAAACGACTGACACTTTGTGGATGTCGTTTCTACCAAACAATGCTTAATTTGGCTGCAATATACCAATATGTTAAATTTAAAATATATATTGCAATTTGTTTAAAATGAAATACTTTGTTTCTCAAGTATAATGTTTAATTATTAGACACATTAATAATTTTACTAGAACAGAACAAGAAAAAACTAAAAAGTGTTTAAAAAGTGTACGAATTATATAATATTTAAAAAAAAACTTGGTATTAATGATTTTTTATATTATTATGTAATTTTTATATTTCTTAATTATAAAAAAAATACAAATATTGTTTAGTACATTAGAATATATACATGAAATATTTTTTTAGTGTAAAATAATTTAATTCTAATATTGTTATTACTTATTATCAAATTTACACTTTAATCCAATTTTTTAATTTTAATTTATAATAAAATATAATATCACTGAATTATAATGTAAAAATTTCAACACTCATATTATTATTATGCACTAAAATTTAAATATTCAAAAGTTAAATACAATAAATATATTTTATAATAAATACAATAAATTAAATTTCATTAATTTATAAGATTTATTATAATGATGATTATTTAAAAGTTAATTAAGCTACTGTAGAAAACCACAAATTTTCGAAAGGGTTTATGAAGGGCTTTACCCTCAATGCCCAGCCCCTTCTAGCCCCTTGTTCTACTTTCTCCTTCAATGGTGTTTCAAAGCTAATCTCTTTACAACCATTTAATTCCCAATTTCCCTTTAAATCTCTACCTACAATGTTGAAGCTCCTCTCTTCTTCTTCTGCTCGACAAATCCATAATCATCTAGCCTCTCCGTGTCTCCGAGTCACCACCGAGTCATCGGCGAGTCCGTTGGTCAAAGCTCTGACTTCCATCACTGGCTTGGCTCGGAGGAATTCTGCGAACCCTAACTTTTATTATAGGGCTTTCTTTTGCTCGGATTCTTCCAGCGATAGCGATGGCAATGTGGTGGAAGTGAAGAGCGGAGAGTCTGGAGGGCTCGACAGTGACGCCAGTAATGCAATTGTACCGACGAGCCCTCGGCCTGAGGATTATCTCACGGTTGGTGCATTAAAGTTTTGTTCAAAATTTTTTTTTCTTTCGTGGGTTGAGGACGAGGGAGTTGGTTACTGAGAAACTGGAGGATTAGGAAAAAGAGGGAAATGGAAGATTTTGCGTTCAATTTCGGGGTTTAGTGTTTTTTGTTCAGTTATTGATGCTCTGAGCCTAAGTGAATATACAACTTTTATCCTTTTGTAAATGATTTTATTTCTTTGGACTTCAGTATCTTAATGAAGAAGGGAAATTTTCAGTATTTGGGACCTAGGTAAAAAAAGATTGATTTTTAATATTTATGTTTTCTCTGTTAATGAGAAATATAGGCGTCTTGATTAAAATGAGCTTCTCAAGCATTTTCAGTCTCAAAATCACTCATCAGTTTACCTAAGTAACTATCTATTAAACATTTATGCTTATATTTCCTAATAATTTATTTCTATGATACATGCTTAGTAATTGTCCTTGATATGCATTCTTTGATGTAGGAAAAATCATAGAATTCACATGTAGACATATATTGTATCACAATCTTCTGTTTCATTTAAAACACTTGCATTACTGATCAGGAATTTCGTTTAAGTATGTTTGGTTTTATGTATCTAGCATTTATATTTCTACCAGATTTCTGATGGGTAACTCTGATGATGTAATTTGATGAATTTTTTACTTATTTTTATTTGTTTTCTATAGCGAATTAATCATACTTGATTTTTTTTTCAGGTGTTAGCATTACCGTTGCCACATAGACCTCTGTTTCCTGGTTTTTACATGCCAATTTATGTCAAGGTATTAGCATGTTCTATCTTCTTTCTTTGGTTATAAAGTTCATTAAGATTTTCATGGCATATGCTGTATCATAGGAGTTCAGGGTCTAACAATTTTGCTAGTTGTTTCTTTTTTGGCTCTAAGCTTGTTAGCCATGTAACTTATAAATTTCTTATAGCATAGTATATTGCATAATAGTTTGATAGAACTGTTAAATGTAGAAGGTGTCATGCATTTGCTTTTCACATTATTTTTATCCTCTGCTAATATTTAAGCTGATATGATTCCATTGTATGTTCCACTTTGAATGATGATTGGTCAATCAAAACTTTAAGCCAGCATGAAATAGGTGCTTACTGGTGCATGATTATTGTTATTTGAATTGCAGGATCCTAAAGTGTTGGCAGCTTTGCAAGAAAGCCGGAAAAGACAAGCCCCATATGCAGGCGCCTTTCTTCTTAAAGATGAGCCAGGAACTGATCCAAGTGCAACAACTGGTTCTGAATTTGAGAAAAATGTATATGACCTTAAGGGAAAAGATTTGTATAATCGTCTCCATGAAGTTGGCACACTTGCCCAGGTGTCAAAATAAATTGCAACTCTTAGTGCTGCTTCCTTTGAGAAATGCTTCTTTATAATAAAGAAATAACAAATCACTTATGCCATTTTATCTGTGTCCTGTTATACTAGATTACAAGCATCCAAGGAGACCAGGTCATCCTTATTGGTCATAGACGACTTCGAATTACGGAGATGGTAAATATAACCCTTTTTTTAAAGAAAAATTTATGGCTGTATGATTTTTTCTTTGTTAATCAGCTAATTTTTATCTGCAAAGTTCTCTATGCTAAAATTATGATGGCTTTGCATAGGTTAGCGAGCATCCTCTTACTGTCAAAGTTGATCATCTCAAGGTATGCTGTACTTTTTATTTACTTCTAAAATTTTATGATTGTTTCTTATGTACAATTATATGTTCCATATGTAGAAAAGATGATTATTGATCCTTTCCAATTCATGCGCTTACTTTTCTCACTTTGCAGGAAAAACCATATAATAAAGATGATGATGTCATAAAGGCAACATCGTTTGAGGTTATTTCAACCCTGAGAGAAGTTCTCAAGATAAGTTCTCTTTGGAGAGATCATGTTCAAACGTATACTCAGGTGTGCTCCCTTTCAAGTCCTTTATATTATGTGATTTCTATTTTTAAAGTAGTGCTGCTTTCATTCATGACCATGCTTATAGGTTTATGGGTGGTTATATTTATCAATTACCATGGAATAGTTCCATTGCTGGATCTCAAGTCTCCAACTCTAACTCTCGATTTTTTTTTGGTTTTGCTTCCTTGAATGCAACAACTATGGTTATCCAATCTTAGACTTAGTTATGTAATTTAACTTTAAGTTGGTTATTGAGAAGGAAGAGGCAGAGAGAAAATATGTTACCATGACCTTGGCATACTTTCCCTTTTATATAACAAAGAAGGTTGCAAAAGTGTCTTATATTTCTCCACTAAATGTGTCTTATATTTCTCCCCATGCTTATTTAGTGTGTCTTATATTTCTCCACATGCTTTTTTGATGTTATCTAATTATATCCAGTTCTCGAGTTTCATCTGCATGATGGTAAATTTGATTACTGCAAATTGACTGATTGATTGGTCTACAGGTTTTCAGTTTTTCATGGAAATTCCTTTTTACTCTCAATGACTGCAGCATATAGGTGATTTCAATTTTCCAAGGTTGGCTGATTTTGGAGCTGCAATATCTGGTGCAAACAAATTGCAGTGTCAGGAAGTGCTTGAAGAGCTGGATGTAAGTAATAACATAGACATGTTTCTTTCTGAGAAACCTTAAAGAGCTCATTTTTTTTATCTTTGATATACTTTGAAACATGTTTTGTCAACATTTTTATTTGGTGAAAGATGTGAACCTTTTTGGATAGAAAATTCTCTTAAACAATACAGTTTCATGGTAGAAAATCCACTTAAACAACTTTTAATTTGATCTCGTTTATTTTTTTATAACTATATATATATTGGTGCCTTAGGTATATAAACGTCTCAAACTCACACTGGAATTGGTGAAGAAAGAAGTGGAAATCAGTAAGATTCAGGTACAGTATGCTTTTCTTTTTTTTTTTTTAAACATCATATAAGGTGTCATCATAATGAATGATTTGATTGACGCTAATTAAGTTTCTGGATCACATTAGGAATCAATCGCAAAAGCAATTGAAGAAAAGATAAGCGGTGAGCAGCGTCGTTATTTATTGCATGAACAGCTTAAGGCTATAAAGAAGGTGCTTGGTCCATTTGTTCACTTGCTTATATATTCTTTTATATGTTTTTGCCATTGGACATAGCTGGAATGTAATTTGTGGTGATGCAGGAGCTGGGATTGGAAACAGATGATAAAACTGCACTATCTGGTGAGTTTTGCTTTCAAATGTCTTTTGTTGGAAATAGATTATCATGAGTGGGTTTCTTTGTCCTTCTGGAGTTTGTAGAAGCTAGTTTTATATTGAAGTTGTCATGATGATTTCTATTGAGCCATTATAACAACCTTAGTTATATTATGCTACTAGCAATGTTTTTTTTCAGCATGATGTCATTTAGAAAATTTGAATCGAATTCAAATTTATGATGCATTTAAATCCACATATATCTCTCTTATTAATAAATTTTTTGGAGAATGACCTTTATCAGTATACTTGATAAATTATGTGAATAACTTCCTTAGGAGTATTAGTACTGAGTAAAAAAATATGGTATGTGGCGTAAAAGTGAAAGGCTGCCATAGCACTGTATTTTTCCATAGCTAAATTTAGTTATTAATTTTACCTTAATTTATTCTAGATTCAATTTTCTGTGCCTTGCTGCAGCAAAATTTAGAGAGAGGCTCGAACCAAACAAGGAGAAAATTCCAGCTCATGTTTTACAAGTGATTGAAGAAGAGCTTACAAAACTGCAGCTTTTAGAGGCCAGTTCCAGTGAATTTAATGTTACTCGTAATTATCTGGATTGGTTGACTGCATTGCCTTGGGGTAATTATAGGTTTGTTTCCCTTTTTTCTGGTATTCACGAATTTCTCAGGACAGAAATTTTGAGTTCTTGTGATGTTGATGTTGCATCAGCCAGTTAGGAGGGCACAACATAAAACTTTTTGGTCCTTTTGTAGTATGAAAAACTGCATGTGTGCTTTACATTTTGGTAGGGGAATGCCATGCTCTACTGAGTTTCTCTTTGAGGAAGTGTGAACCTTGGAATGTTGTTCTGGAAAATTTACAATATTTATATAGATGGGAATTGTCTTATTTTCTTTTTTCCATAATATTCAAATGCAGTGATGAGAATTTTGATGTCCTTCGGGCACAAAAAATTCTTGATGAGGACCATTATGGATTAACTGATGTTAAGGAAAGGATATTGGAGTTTATAGCTGTTGGGAAACTCAGAGGAACATCACAAGGTTAGTGTACATTCATTTTCTTTTATGTCCATGTGGGAAAGCTGAAGGAGATTCATTAATTTAATAGTTTCCAATACGTCTCTGGTTACAGCATCAACAATATGCAATATCTCATTTCTTGCAATCATGTCTCAGGAAAAATCATCTGTCTATCTGGTCCACCAGGAGTGGGCAAAACTAGCATTGGTCGTTCAATTGCACGTGCTTTAAATCGGAAGTTCTTTCGATTTTCTGTAGGAGGATTATCTGATGTTGCTGAAATCAAGGTAGATAAAGATTCTTTTTGAAAAAATGAATGTTTGTATTGTCTATATAGGGTTATGGCGCATGCACATCATGTCTGACTTGATTTAACATCCAGGGGCACCGTCGAACCTATATTGGTGCCATGCCAGGAAAAATGGTTCAATGTCTTAAAAATGTAGGAACTGCAAACCCTCTTGTTCTGATTGATGAGATTGACAAGGTAATGTAATGTAGATCTTTTTATTTACTTTCGGATTTAGTATTTTTTCCTTGTCTCTCCAAACTGTTTTTTATTTGGTGGAACAAAATGCTCATATTATATCAAAATCAAATTCCTAATCATGTGTTTTTCATGATAATAAACTTTAATAAATTTCATTCTTAAATTATGCTGTGTATGGTGGCAGTTGGGAAGAGGACATGCCGGTGACCCAGCTAGCGCTTTGTTGGAGCTTCTTGATCCAGAGCAAAATGCAAATTTTCTGGATCACTACCTTGATGTTCCAATTGACCTTTCAAAGGTTAGTTAATATAGTGATTCTCAGACACCAGCCTTTTGGCCTGCCACATTCTCATATTAGAAGTTTGTGTTGTCCACTATGCACATCATGGCATGTCCTTATGTTGGCATTTGCATTATAAGCATCCTTGTAACTGCACTATTGATGAGTGAGAAGTCAGGACTCAGTGCAATTCAGTTCATGTCTCTGTTAATAGGAATCATACAGTTTGGTTGTTAGTTGTTCTATATGTCTTTTTTCACATTTAACTTAGTATTTCATCCTTTGGACATTTATTGCAGGTTCTGTTTGTATGCACAGCAAATGTTGTAGACATGATACCCAATCCTCTCTTGGACAGGATGGAGGTAATTGCTATTGCTGGGTATATTACTGATGAGAAAATTCGCATTGCCAGAGATTATTTGGAGAAGTCTACACGTGAAGCTTGTGGCATCAAGCCTGAACAGGTCTCTTTCTTCATCTGTGTGCTTACTATATGCAATGAGGTTTCAGTTTTTGTCACCCCAGGTGCTTGTTACAATATGAGTGCAAGAAATATTTGCATCCCCTCCCAACCCCTAACCCATCCCCAAAATATAATATTTGTAAAATTCATCTTATTAGCACTGAGATATGATGGGCATTGTTGAGATATTTGTCTCACTTAAACCTTGTTAGTGCTTCTAGAATTTCTTGCTGTATTTTTTGAACATCACTATATATTATTTACTGACAGAATTCATCCGGCCAACAATTTCCAGGTTGAAGTGACTGATGCTGCTCTTCTTGCCCTGGTAGAGAATTACTGCCGAGAAGCAGGGGTTAGGAATCTTCGGAAGCATATAGAGAAGATTTATCGTAAGGTTTGCATAATTCTCAATAAAATTTGGCAATAAGAAGACATGATTATGGGCTATTGGACCATTAAAAGTAATCTAGTGCCTGCCTTGTAGTGTAATGATATATGTATTCAGCCTCTTGCATCTCCTTCCTTGAATTTAAAAATAGAAAGCACTGGAATTTCATCATGTGGAATTCCAATACATTTTTGGGTTCAAACATTATTCTGTCCTGTTTGCCGTCCTGGGAGCATCAACTTGATAGTTGGGATGCATGCATTTGAAACATGCTTGAAACGAAATCTGTCTTCTGCCTTGCTGATTAAAAGTTTTTTTTGTTGTTGCCTGCCAGATTGCACTGAAACTTGTACGCCAAGTAGAATTAAGGGAATCTGCAGGTTCTGGAGAACAAGAAGAAGCAAAAGCAGAATGTGTTGAAACCTCTTCAGAATCAATTGAGAATAGCAGTAAGGAACAAGACAATGAAGCTTCTGACAAACCTGAGATTGTGATGACTGATCAGCCTTCTGACCAAATGCAGGAACCTGCTGACTCAAAGGTAGCACTAAAAATTATTTACTACCATCAGCACTAAGGCTGTTGCCAAGGTGGAACCTTGTAAGCAATGCAGTACAAGAAAAATATTAGCTTGTTTGATAAGCTTTTCAGCAAAAAAAATGCTCTAAGCCTTGTTGAATTTTTCAGTCACATTTTCAAAATTTTTTTGTTTGTTTTGATGACAGGAAGCAACTGAAACTGAGAAAATTGAGGAAAATGAAGTAACTAAGGCAGTTGAGAAGTTGCTGGTTGACACGAGTAACCTACCTGATTTTGTTGGCAAACCTGTTTTCCATGCTGAGCGCATTTATGAACGGACTCCAGTTGGAGTTGTGATGGGTCTTGCATGGACTGCGATGGGTGGTTCTACGTTGTATATAGAGACCACTCAGGTTGAACAAGGAGAGGGAAAAGGGGCTCTCCATCTTACTGGTCAACTTGGAGATGTTATGAAAGAAAGTGCCCAAATTGCTCATACAGTTGCGAGAGCGATATTGATTGAGAAAGAGCCAGATAACCCCTTCTTTGCTAACTCCAAGCTTCATCTTCATGTTCCTGCAGGGGCCACCCCAAAGGATGGGTCCAGTGCTGGTTGCACCATGATCACATCCTTGCTTTCCCTTGCCATGAAGAAGCCTGTCAGAAAAGATCTAGCAATGACTGGGGAAGTTACATTAACAGGAAAAATTCTTCCCATTGGTGGGGTATGTTTTATGAACACATTAGTGTACTTGCATGCTGGCATACTAATTGATGTTCTGACACTCTCACGTAAAATTTTTATTTTTCTGGTTTTTGGTTGGGATATTAATGGCAAGACTTAGTTATATGGTTTTAGTTAAAATTCTGACATATTTGTCTGCTTCTATAGTGATCATTTCTAACATACCTAAATTCTTTCAATTCTTTGAACTTAAAATTTTCTAATCATTTCTTTAATTTATTATGATTGGAAGCTTTTCATATTTACTTTCTGAGCTGCTTTTTTTTTTGTTCACCCATCATATATTGGTGACCTTACGAACTTAAATTCTTGTGAAATAATCAGGTAAAGGAGAAAACAATCGCAGCACGGCGGAGTGAAGTGAAGACCATCATATTCCCATCAGCTAACAGAAGGGATTTTGATGAGCTTGCAGCTAATGTAAAAGAAGGCCTTGATGTCCACTTTGTAGATGACTACAGCCAGATATTTGATTTGGCCTTTGGATATGATCACAATGGGGAAAAATGAACCCTCGTAGACACTCATTTTCAAGATATAGCTTTATTTTTCAGGGTCCTTTAGTTGTTTGTGACCCTTTCCTGGAACCAAACCCAGTTTTCCACCATAATATATTTTACAAGAGGACACAGTCTCAGAAGGACAAAGTAGAGCTCAGATTTTTTTCATAATATAGATGGGAAACAATTTGCATGTTTTAGTGGATGTAAAACTAAAACCAGCCATTTGTAGTAATTGTAATTTATTTTTTTCACCTGAAGGTAATATAGTGTTTTTACCAGCAAATTGCTCTTTCTTTATTTTCTTCTTTCCCATAAAAAGCACTTGGGAGAGGACAAAGGCAAAAATATGATTATTTATGGCATATGGCTATAGATTTCAGGCGCATGCGCAGTAGTAGAGGAAAGGAAGTGTAAACCAGGGTCCACTCTAATCATTTTGGAAGAGGAAAAAAAAACAAATTTGTGACGGGGTATTTCCATTTCATATGTCAAATGGCATGCTATCCAAAAAAAAATCTATCCAAAAAAAAATAATCTAATATATATATTTTTTAATTTTTTTTAATATTGATACGAGAAAGGAGAACCCATTTTAAAATAGATTCAAGAAAATATGTATTTACTACTAATTTGCGTTTTGGGATACAATCAATCACAATAAACTAAGAAAAATATGCGGATTTGATTATGAAAAGTATGCATTTATTGCTAGTTTGTGTTCCATGTACGAAAGATAATCCAATATTAAAAATCAAAGGAGAGCATTGAGTCCTAATGCCTTAGTGCCACCTGACAGGTTTCACCATCTGCAAGAGGATCTGATTCTTTTTATCAGAGGCAAATAGAGAGTCCAAGTGCCATACTATAGTGTAATGGCTTTCATTGGAAAGTTATAAAGTGAGTTGGTTGTTGACATCTTGAAAGAAAAAGAAAAATTCTCAAATTTCTTTCTTACTCAAAAAGAATAAGTCCCACAACTTCTGTAATTGATAATGTGTCTCACCCACCATTCCTATAAGAGGTAAAGATCATCCCAATATTTTGAGACATTAATTTTTTCTCAATTTCTATTATTTCTCTAGCATTTATGAACCAAAATTATTAAAATTAAGAATTTTTTTTACATTATTATTTGAATTATTGAAAAAAAAAATTATTTTACAAAATTGCTAGAAGAAATTCGCAATATGACAAATTTAGAAAAATATCATCATATTTATCAAAAAAATTTATCAATTTACAAATTTATTAGTATACCTATATAATAATTTATGTGAGTTTATTATTAGATTATTATGAATTTATTATAAAATAACAAAAAAGCTCCTATAAAAAAATAAAAATTTTAAAAAATATGATAAAAAAACATAATTACCTAAAAAAACCTATTATTTTCGAATTTGTTTTACATTCTCTATCTTTACAAGTACATTTATTTTATTATTATTGTGTTGCATATCATTACCAATAATCCTTATTTTGCACCAACAATGACATATTTTTGCAGAAAAGCTTAATTAGGAATATCAAGTTAATTTCATTAGTGTTTAAGAAAATACATGTAGTTCTATGATCATACCTAGTTCCCTTTAGATTTGCTTAAAATAGTATTTGATTCTTTGAACTATCTTTCTAAATTTAATGTATATTATATTTATTTATAAAATGTCACTATAAGCATTAACTTATATATACATAGTGACCTCAACATTAATTAGAAGAAATTGGATAAGGCTTGAGAGACAGAGAGATTTTGAGGGACCATTGATGGGTCATAATTCCACTTAGAAAAAAATTAATAATAATAAAAAGATATAGTACGTGAATTTAATTTAATTCAATTTAATTTTTAAGGTTACTTTAATTTTTTTTTTTTTTCAAATATAATCTTGGACTTGTCACTTTTATTTCTTAAGTTGTAACCATCACTATCATAAAATAAGCTTTGAGCACCTTCTCATGAAAGTATGATTAGGTCACATTGGCAATTATACATAGTCAAAAAGGTGAATTTTTTCCCCTTCTTTCTTTATTTTACATATCTTTTTATTCTTCTTTTTTTATGAGATGATAGAAATTTATGGAGAAAGACAAATGAAATATATATAATTAAAAATATAATCTAAGAATAAATATATATTTTATCAAAAAATATATTATATATAATTAAATTTTTTTATATACTCAGATACAATTTAATGATAAGTGTATTTTCTTAAATAATAAATTTAAAATCGATTTTTCTCTCTTGATATTAAGACTAAAAATACTTCTCCAATTTTATTTTATATTCACCAATAGTAATAGGCACCTAAGTTACATTATCCAAGTTGTGATGCCTAGCCACCATAGTTTCACATACCTCTTTATATGTCACTTTTTGACAAAAAAAATCTTCATTTCCCAAAGTAGTATATTCTTCATATTTATCTCCCTTAATTAATATTTTCCCTCTTATAAGCCACGGCATACTTGTATATATATTTATGTAATTTTAAAACAGGAAGTTATTTGTTTTGACCAACAATAGATTAATTCAATAATTAGAGACTTAAATAAGTGCTTTAATTTATATAGTTTGAAGTTTTAATTGTAATTTCATTTTAAAAATATCCACAATATTATAAAATATAAATTATTACTTTCTCCCTTTCAAATTAACATTTTAATAAGTTAGTTAATATATGAAATATCTATTATACTCGGATTTAATGTTACTTATTAAAAATATATATAATAGAAAAATTACATGTAAATTTTTAATTTTAGTAAAAATAATTATTTTTTTAATTTTTATGAAATAAAAATGTGTTTCCGAGTTCAAAACGTATGAAGCATTATTTCATTCACGAAAATATCCTAAATATAATTTAAATTTAAGTTTAAATTAATTTAATAGAAATATATAATCAAGACCTTGCTAGGATATTGTTAGATAATACATGAGTGAAATGGCCATACTCATTAAGAAATAAAAATTATCTTATGGTTATGCTTTTAGAGACAACCCATGAGTTTTGATTTCAAATAAAAGACAGGAATTTCTATTGCAAGCTTAAAAATAAATTATAATTTTATTTTTGTTAAGGGGCGAAAAAATAAAAATTTCACATTTTATAGCCTTAATAAAATTAATTAATTAATTAATTAGTTAGTTATTTATGGAGCATTCTATGCTTGACTATATATATGACTTTATAAAAAAAACAAAAAATTGCAGAAGAAAGTAAAGAAAGTAATGTCCTTTTCAATATAAAGCAAATTCCACAAAGATTTCAACTTTTCAATTCCAATTTTTAGGTTAAGTAAATAAAAGCTAAAAAAAAAAAAAATTAATGATCATGCTAAAGATATATATTATATGATCCATCATATCCACATTTCAAAGTGAATTCACTAAAACAGTGAAATAAAGTTTAAAACTTTAATTTATCCATTGGATAATTACATAAATATTAAGTGTTCTTCCACAAATGATGCTCTAAAAATATGATTGATTATTCATAGAACGATAACATCTTGTGGAATGGATAAATGGTACCTCGTTAGAAAGCTTGCATATTATAATTATAAAATTAGTGAATATCTATTTAAAAAATTAAAGAAAATAATAATTGATATGCTGATAAAATATTTTGATTGGTGAATCAAATTGCTAGTCATAATTTATAAATATATATATATATATATATATATAAATTTAACGAATTAAATTTTACAAAATTTTAATTTTTTTAAAATTAAATTAGACTAATAAACATATATTTATTAATAAAAGTTTAGTAATAAGATTAAAATTAAATGGTTAAATTATAAATTGAATTTTAGAATATATATATATATATATGAAGAGATTTATCTGAACCGAGTGTATATACACCCAGCTAATAAGATTAATTATATTTTCTATTATTATTTTTTTGAGTAATTCTTATTGTCCTGCTGTACATAAAATCGGTTTAGATAAGAATTATTCTATATAAATATATATATTAAAAAAATAACAAATACACATAGGAAATATTGATCGAACACTTCTCATGATAAAATCATATGAATTTCATTGATATTGAACACTTCTCGCAGTAAAATCATATAAATTTCATTGATTTTAATTAATACATTCTTTGAATATATACACTTTTTTATTAATTGAAAAATTGAAATTTTTATCTAGACTATCGCACGTCCTTAAACTAACCCTACCTAAATAAAAAAGATATTGTAATTAAATTTTACATGTGGCAGCCAACTAAGAAAAGTCGAGTATGAATTCTCTTAGAAATTATTATAAACCATAATTTTGCAATTCCATGCATGGGTTAATTAGCAGGCTAATTAACATTTTGCAAATATTCTAATATATATTATAAATATTCCTTTGAAAATTAAAGGTTAAAGTCACTGTCTTAGATGACTCTTTGTGCTCTAACACTGATCTCATATGATTATACTTATAATTATTATTAATTACCACAACTTCCAATGTAGATTAAATAATATTCAACGCGTTGATAACGATTAGGTCACTAATTAAGTTTTTACATGTTGAGTTTAATTGAAAAAAAAGGGTAATTGCAATTAAAAATATATGAACTAATAATTTAACTAGAGTATTAAATTAAATTACAATTGAAATTTGTTCTTTTTATTATGGAATAAATTAATCAAGGTAATGAATTTATTTCTCACTATCCTAATTAAGATTATTTATTTTTTCACCATAAATATTTAATAAAATTGTTTTAAATGAATTGATTAAAGTTTTTAAAGAAATTCACTTCTGTCATATATACGTTGAAAGGCTAATTTCACAGCTGATTATCTAACAAATCGAATTAAGAATTTTAATTTTAGTACCATATGGTTTTTTAGAGTATTTTTCCAATTAATTTTTAAATTTTGCCTTTTCATGATAGTTTTGGAGTGTCTTATATATGTTATATGTTCTTTTATAATGATAAATTATGCATTTTGAAGGTTTGACTTGATTGAAAATTGGATATGTTTGCATTTTCTTATTTAATATTAATTTATATTCTAATTTATAAGTTAGTATTTTTTTAATTATTAAATTTTGATGGATAGAAAACTAAAAATATTTTTAAAATATTAAAATATTAGTTGGCAATGATAATATATATTATTAATTAAGAAAATGAATATGTGGTCAATGTAATTTTTAATTTAATGAATTTATATAATGTGGATTGTGAGTGTTGAATTGAAATTATTCCATATTTTAACTGGAAATTGGCATTTGATCATAGCCAAAAAATAAAAATAAAAATAAATATAAATATAAAAGAATTATTTTGATTTATGCCTCTAACTCTACGTATTATAAGCAGTGCACGGGAAGCTCATTTTAATTTATGGAGGAAGAACTTGAAAAATTAGACGAGTAGGGCCCAATCATAAAATTAAAATTAAATATGACGTGGCACCTGCATCCTACAAAATCAAAAAATGGCGTAGTGTGCATGGTGACGGCACCACATATGGCTGCTGTGCTCGTAAGGATGGCTGCTTGCAAATCAGAATTTTCCACGTGGATCCCAAACTCTTCCTTGGTTATATTTTTTTAGAGGATTTCTTTTTCTTTCCCAATTTAGGTGTTAAATTTTTTATTTTTTATTTATTAAACCTTCTTAATCAAATTTCTTCTCAATTTATTAATCATTGGTTTTTATTTTTATAATAAGTTTCTTATTTATTTTGCATGATTATATTATTTTTTTTAAATAATACATAAAAATATATACATATAAAAACTGTGATTGAATACATTCCGTAATAAAATTATAATAATTTTATTATAGCATATTACCCATATATATATATATATATATAGTTAAAAAAAATATTATCAAAAATATTTTTTAAATAAACATACTTCTTTTCAAAACTCTTGTCGAGACTACTCTTCCATATACTTAGATAAGACTTATCAATTCAAGTTAAACTTAAAAGACTCAAAAAATATTACACCACAACAAAATCCAATTTTAGTTTTAAATTAATAATATAATAATTAAACATTAAATTATTTTTTTTATTTTCTTATATAACATGAAATAATATAATAACTCAATCATCCCAGTATGATAACTATATATTATAAATTATTTTTTCTTTTGTAATTGGATCTACAAATTCTATATCATCAGAAATTTTCAAACACTATATCAAATTGAATCATTTCAACGTAGTGCATGAACGTTTTTTTTAATACATTAATAATTCTTATGAGAAATGAAATACAATTGATTTCTTACCTTATAAAATAAATACTCAAAAATAATCAAATTCATTTATTAAAAATCCCAATACCAACTTATATAAAATTTGTAGTGCAAATAAAATACTCCTTTTATAATTTAATTATATGCAAAAGGAGTGAAATTTGAATATGAATCTATTATTATTAGATTGTATATTTACTTATAAAATAGACAATAAGCATTTGAAACACAATAAAATAACTTTTTATTAAATTAAATAGATAATTCTTCATTTTGGCTGCTTGGTAGCTTTGCCTTGAACACAATTATATACTTGACAATTCATGTTTTTGGTTATAGTCATTAATTTTTAAAAAAATATTTATGACAATTTAGTAATAAATAGTGGTGACTGCTTAGATTAAAATATATATGACCCTTTATCACCGTACTTATTTATCTTATGTGTTGATGGTCTTTCTCAAATGTTAACAAAATTACAGGCCAATGGTAAAATACATGGGGCACAAGTTTGTAGAGGGGCTCCAGTGATATCGCATTTGTTTTTTGCCGATGATTCACTATTTTTTACAAAAGCGAAGGAAGTGGAGGCTGAACAATTGAAGAAATGTTTAAAAGCTTATGAAGATGCATCGGGTCAACAAATAAATTTGAGTAAATCTTCTGTCTGTTTCACTCCATGTACCCCTCAAGTAAAAAGAGAGGCTATTTGTAATATTTTGGGTGTTCAAGCTGTGGAGAATCATGGGAACTATCTGGGTATGCCTTCGGTGATAGGGAGAGACAAGAACCAGATTTTCCATTATGTAGTTGAGAAATTGACGAAACGACTACAAGGATGGAAAGCGAAAATTTTATCAAAGGCGGGTAAAGATGTTTTAATTCGAACGGTGGCTCAAGCTATGCCGAACTACCTTATGTCTTTGTTTCTACTTCCTCTAGACACATGTAAGGATCTAGAAACGTTGATGAATGCATTCTACTGGGATAATGGCAGGAGCAGTTCGATTCATTGGATGAGATGGAAGAAGATGACGGTTCCTAAAGTTAATGGTGGACTGGGCTATAGGGATGTGAGACAATTTAACTTGGCATTATTAGCGAAACAAGGCTGGAGGATCTTAAGCAGTCCACAATCACTCATGGTACGAACACTCAAAGCCAGATATTTTCCAGATTCTGATTTTTTTGCGGCAGAAATTGGAAACAATCCAAGTCAGATTTGGCGAAGTATTTGTGCGAGTCGTTTTATATTGTTACAGGGGTGTAGAAGACGTATTGGGAATGGGTTACAAACACGAATCCGTGAGGATCCATGGTTGTTGAGTGATGATCCGTATATTGAATTTGTTGATGGGAGTAGTAATTTGACTAATGTCTCTGATTTAATTTTTGAAGGTCAATGGCGATTGGATTTGGTAAATCAGCATTTTACTCAAAGAGATGCATTGCTAATTCAACAGATTCCTCTTCCATTGCAGGCTAAGGATGATAAGTGGTACTGGAAGGAGAATAGAAGTGGCATTTACCAAGTTAAAGAGGGTTATAGAATGGTAATGGAGGGAAGTGATCATCAGTTTTTCTTGCAAAATGAATTATGGAACAGGTTGTGGAGGATTCAAGTTCCAGCAAAGGTTAAATGTTTTATGTGGCAAGTTCTTAGGGGATGTTTACCTTGTAATGCAAATTTGGTTAAACGGAGAGTTGAGATACAACCGACTTGCATTTTCTGTTCTCAACATGATGAAACTGAAATCCATTTGTTACATGATTGTGTTGTAGCTCAAAGTACCTGGTTATCCTCTTCACTTGGATGGCAGCCAATAACAAGTTTTAATGGCTGGATTTCTGAGTTGTTTATTGCAGGTAATTCGATTCAGAAGCAAGAAGTTTTGATGATTCTTTGGAGTTTATGGTATAGCAGGAATCAAAGATTATGGCATCATAAACATGAGGAGATGCAAGTTATTATTAGACGAGCAACCTCGGTACTGCATCAATGGCAGGCTGCTCGTGAACCAGTTATGAAGGCGCCGAAATGTTCTAAGAAGGGACCGTGGGTAGCCCCTGAACTTGGTACGTATAAATTGAATATGGATGTGGCCATTCTTCCTAATGGTAGTTTCGGGTTTGGAATGATTATACGAAATGCCCAGGGTCTGTGTATGGCTGAGAATATTTCTAGTGGGTATGGAAATGGGGATCCAATGATTGGTGAGGCATTATGTTTTCGGGAGGCCTTAAGTTGGATTAAATCCTTACAATTTGAGCCGATCTGTATGGAAACTGATTGCCAAGTGCTGGTAAAGGCATTAAAATCTCACGATTTAATGGTTTCTTCAATTTTTTATGATATTGTGGATGATTGCAAAGCTCTTATGAATGAGCTTCAGATTGTTGATATTTCTTTTGCTTATAGATCAACGAACCAGGTTGCTTACTGTTGTGCTAAAGCAGCCAGTTCTTTGTCTGGTTTTCAATGGGGGGTATGCCCACCAGATTTCTTGTATGATGTTTTGATGGCTGACTTTAATAATATGCGCTAAAAGCGACGAGCCAATATTTCAAAAAAAAAATAGTGGTGACTGCTTAGATTAAACTGTACTTTCAACTTTACTGCTCACTTTAAAATTCATAATACCCACACTTAGGAACCTCACTAATCAACTATTTATTAAATTAAAAAATAAGTTAATTCATTTTATAATATTAAATTTAAAATTATTTATTGAATATAACTGCACACCAAGAATTTTGGAAAAAATCATTGCCTTAAAATTGTAAAATTATGACTCATTCATTATCTTACTCAACATAAAAAAAAAATAACTGATTTACATATTAATATGAATTTGCACCGAGTAAATCATTGAGAGTAAAACTTGAACAGTCTTTAAAATTATAAAAATTATATTTAAAAAATAAATATGATACCTTAAAGAAAGTTTAAAATAAAGAAAAATTGAAATATTTAAAGCAGAATTAGTAAATTGTGACTTGTTCATTATATTACAGAACATAAAATCAATAATCGGTTCACTATTCTTTTTTTTATTAGAGAAAAGTGTTGAGTTTTTAGATTCTCTCAAAAATTTATGTTTGAGCCTATTTTTTTAGTCTATTAGACTATTAATATTTTAACATATATATACATACTAATATAACCTTAAGTAGAGTGTGGGAGACATTTTTTGTATCAGCCACGAAAAAGAAAATAAAGAGAACAAAAGAGAGAGGAAAAATTTTCTATTGAAAAATTCACAATAGGGCAGTCTTGATTTTTCGGCGATCAGACTGTTATTAGTGCACCGATCAGGCTGAAATTTGGATAACAGCTAGAGGACTCATTGTTCTTCATTCTGAACGGCGGAGATCAATTTTGGATGGCTGAATTTTCGGCATTTGTAGGTCAAAGTTTACTGTTTATGTGCATTTCTGCAGCAGCGGCCAGTTTACCTTTCTCCGATAATCGGACTGTCATTTATGGTCGAATTTGGCTAAAATTTGGTGATTTGAACAACCAGAGCTTATCCATTAACATGAACAATAGTTATTTTGGGTATTTTTCTTCATTCTCTTATTTATTTCTTGTTATTTGGTTGATTTGGTGTTGATTTTTCACTTGAGGGTTGTTGTAGTAGCTTGTAGGTATTGTAAACATTGATTTTGATAGTGAAATTTTTTTACTTGGACCAAGAGAGATCCTGCGGTTTTTATCTTTCACATTAAAGGGGTTTTTCATGTTAAAAAATTATTGTGTTTATGTATGATTCATTTTGTGTATCTTGAGACAGATTTTAAAATATTAGTTTGTTGAATTTTACTTAGTCACTCTTCATAGATTCATTCAAGTAAGAAAGAATTTTATCTATGTTATTTCCCATCAAAGTGGTATCAGAGCTAGTTTATTAATTCATTGGTTGATTGTGTTTTTTGCTTATTTGAGTGATGGAGGTGAATGTGAGTAAAATGATTTCTTTAGATGACACAAATTATTACAAATGGAAAGAAAAAATGAAGGACCTTTTTATTGTGAAAAGATTACATTTACCTGCATTTGCTTTTAAAAATCTGAGTCCAAATCCAATGAAAATTAAAAATTTGAGCATTTGCAAGTATGTGATTTTATTCGGCAATGGGTAGAAGATAATATGTTGAATCATATTGCTAATGAAACAAATGCCAAAATCTCGTGGGAAAAACTTAACACTTTGTATGCTTCAAAGACTGGTAACAATAAGTTATTTTTGTTTAAACAAGCCATATGCTTACAATATAGAGAAGGTCGTTCTATACTTGATCATGTAAATGAATTTCAAGATATCTTTGATCAATTATCTGGCATGGGTGTCAAATTTGATGAAGAAGTTATTGGACTTTGTTTGTTGAATACACTTCCTGACTCATGAAAAAACTTTCGTATATCTTTAACTAATTCTGCTCTTGAAAGTGACACAATCATATTGTATGCAAAGATTGGTATTTTTAATGAAGATATGAGAATAAGAAATCAGGAGGCATTGAGTTCATAGTCAGAAATCTTGGTTATTGAAACATGGGGAGAAGTCAAAGTAGGAGTCAAGATCAAAATAGAGGCAAGAGCAGGAGTAAATCAAAATCAAGATATAAGAACCTTAAATGTCATCACTGTGGTAAACCAAGACATATTAAGAAATATTATTATAAGTGAGAGAAAAAGAACAAGGAAGACAAAGAGAAGTAACAAAGGAAAGGCAATGATAACAATACTGATCGTGTTGCCACCACCACTTCAGATGATAATCTGGCTATAGTTTATCAAGAGAGTATGATCGATGTAGCCTATAATGACACTACTTGGATTCTTGGCAGTGGTGCATGTTTTCATGTTACATCAAGGAAAAAATTCTTCGCATCTTATACTCCAGGTGATTTTGGAGTTTTGAAGATGGATAATGATGGAGTGTCAAAGGTGTAGATATTAAAATTGTTTGTTTAGAGAATTAAAATGGAACAAAATTAGAGCTGAAGAATGTTAGACATGCCCCAGACATTAGGTTGTATTTGATATCCACTAATAAGCTTAATGATGATGGCTATTGCAACACTTTTGATGATGAAAAATGTAAAATAAGTAAAGGTTCTTTGGTTGTGGGTAGAAGAAAGAAGGCTTCGAGCTTATATTGGTTACAAGCTTCAATATCTACAGATCTTGTTAATACAGTTGAAAGTGATAACTCTTCAGAATTAGGGTACAAGAGTCTGAGTCATATCAGAGAAGTAAGGAGGGACTAGATTGTCTAGATAAAAGGAATTTTCTTTTAAGATTGAAAGGGGCAAGGTTAGACAAGTATGCTCATTGCTTGGCTGGAAAATAAAAGAGTGTTTCTTTCAAACATCATTCTCCTTCTAGAAAAAATGATTTGCTTGAGCTGGTATATTCAGATGCATGTGGTCATTTGAAGAAAAAGTCATTTGGTGGTGCACTTTAATTTGTGACCTTCATTGATGATCATTTTAGGAGACTTTGAGTTTGTGCTTTAAAGTCTAAAGATCAAGTTCTTGGTGTATTTAAAGAATTTTAAGCTTCTACTGAGAGAAAAAACTGAAAAAAGTTAAAATATATTTGCACTGATAATAGTGGTGAGTATTGTGAGCTTTTTGATGCATACTGCAGAGAACAGGGTATCAGACATCAGAAGACACCTTCCAAGACTCCTCAGTTAAATAGTTTGGTAAAAAGGATGAACATAATATTGATTGGAGAGAGTCAAATGTGTGCTTTTAGAGGCTAAATTACCTAACTCTTTTTGGGGTGAAGCTTTATACACTGTTGCACATGTGATTAATCTAACTCCCACTATTGCATTGAAAAAATAATATTTCAAATAGATTCTGGTATGGTAGGGATGTTTCCTATGACCATCTTCAAAGTTAGATGCCAAGACTCGACATTGTATCTTCATTGACTATAGGCAAGATGAGTTTGGTTACAGATGCTATGATCCAATTTAGAAAAAAATTATCAAAAGTCGTGATGTAATATTTGTAGAAGATCAGACTATTAAAGTTATTAACAAGGTGGAGAAATTAAAGCCTCAGACTGGTGATTTGATTAACTTAGACTTATCTCCTAACAACTTATATGCCTGATGCAGTTGAGATTCAGAATTATGGTGATGTGTAAAATGATAATCAGAATGCAGATGAGGTTGGTGCTCCTGAATATGAAGTAGTTGATGATCAACAAGAGGCACATGTTGAGAAATCTGAAGTTTCACTTAGGAGGTCTACCAGAGATCGAACACATTCTATCAGGTATTTACCTAATGAGTACATACTTTTGACAGACAATAAAGAACTTGAATGCTATAAAAAAGCCATTGAGAGTGACCAAAAGACATAATGGATTGCAGCTATGAAAGATGAAATGCAGTCTTTAGCTGATAGTCACACCTTTGAATTGGAGAAGCTTTCTAAAGATAGAAAAATCTTGAAGAATAGGTGGATCTATAAAATAAAGTAAGAAGAGAATTCCTCATCTCCACGATACAAAGCCAGATTAGTTATCAAGGGCTTCAGTCAGAAAAAAAGAGTTGACTTTGAGGAGATTTTCTCACCAGTGGTCAAGATGACATCAATTCGTATTATTTTAGGATTAACTGCTACTCTTGATTTAGAGGTTAAGAAAATGGATGTTAAAACAACCTTCCTTCATGGTAACTTAGAGGAGAAAATCTACATGGAACAATCTGAAGATTTCATTGTGAAAGGAAAGAAAATATGTTTGTAAACTGAGAAAAAGTTTGTATGGGCTGAAACAAGCACCTAGACAATGGTATAAGAAGTTTGAGTCAGTTATGGTTCAACAAGGCTATGAGAAGACTACTTTTGATCATTGTGTTTTTGTACAGAGATTTTCTGATAGTGATTTTATCATTCTGTTGCTATATGTTGATGATATACTCATTGTGGGTTATAGTTCTTCCAGAATTGATAGATTGAAGAAAGAGTTGAGCAAGTCTTTTACAATGAATGACTTAGGGCCAGCAAAGCAGATTCTTGGCTTGAGTATCATTTGCGATAGGAAATATAAGAAGTTAAGGCTATCTCAAGAAAAGTATATTGAGAAAGTACTATAGCTGTTTAATATGGCTAAAGCTAAACCTGTAAGTACACCTTTTGCTATGTCTTTCAAATTGTGTATCAAACAGTCTCCTTCTAGTGAGCAAGAGAAAGAATACATGCAGAAAACTCCTTATGCATCTGCAGTAGATAGCTTGATGTATGCAATGGTTTGTACTAGGCTGGACATAGCTCATACAGTTGGTACTATTAGTAGATTTTTATCTAATCCAGGAAAAGAGCATTGGAATGCCGTGAAATGAATTTTGAGATATCTCCGTGGCACTGCTAGTTTGAAGTTGTGTTTGGAGATTGGAAAGCCTATTCTCGATGGTTATACAGATTCTGATTTGGTAAGGGATACGGATTTAAGAAAGTCTATTTCTGGGTATCTGATCACTTTTGCAGGGGGAGCTGTGGCATAACAATCTAGATTGCAGAAATGCATTGCATTGTCTACTACAGAAGCTGAGTTCATTGCAACAACTGAAATATATAAAGAATTGCTTTGGATGAAAAAGTTTATGAATGAGCTTGGCTTTACACATAAGAGATATGCCTTTATTTTGTGACAGTCAGAGTGCTATTCATTTTGGCAAGAATTCTAGTTTTCATGATAAATCCAAACACATAGATATAAGGTATCATTGAATTCGTGATGTTTTAGATTCTAAGCTGCTTAAACTTGAGAAGATGCATACTGATGATAATGGTTTTGATATGTGCACAAAGGCTTTATTAATAGGGAAGTTTGAGGTATGTTGTAAGGTTGCTGGTTTAGCAAACTCCTCCATATAGTTGGGAATGGAGAGAATTGTTGGGTTTTTGGGATCTCCTATGTAAAAAACCTATATTTGATCCCATTTTATTTAGCTCATTAGGCTATTAATGTTTTAGCACATATATATTTATACATACTAATTTAACCCTAAGTGAAGTATGTGAGACATTTTTTGTATCAGCCACTAAGAGGAAAATAAGAGAGAACAAAAGAGAGAGGAAAAATTTTTTGCTGAAAAATTCATAACAGGACAGTCTCGGTTTTTCAGCGATTGGACTGTCATCCGCTCTCCGATCAATCTTAAATTTGTATAGTAGTTAGATGATTCATTGTTCTTCATTCTAAACAATAAAAATCAGTTTTGGACTACTGAATTTTCAGCATTTGTAGGTCGAAGTTCACTGTTCACGTGCATTTTTGCAGCAACATCCAGTTTGTTTTTCTCCGATAATAGAACAGTCATTTGTGGTCGGATTTGGCTGAAATTTGACGAGCACGTTTAGAATATGTTGTTCTTTAATATGGATGGTGGAGATCAAATTTGAACAACAGGAGCTCATCCATTGGCATGAATAATGGCTATTTTAGGTAATTTTTCTCCATTATCTTGTTTATTTCTTGTTATTTGGTTGATTTAATATTGATACTTCACTTGAGTGTTGTTGTAGCAGCTTCTAGTTGCTGTAAACATTGATTTTGATAGTGAAACTCTTTTAATTAGATAAAAAGAGGTCTCATAGTTTTTATTCTTCACATTAAAGGAGTTTTTCACGTTAAAAAAATTATTATGTTTATGTGTGATTATTTTTATGCATCTTGGGACAGATTTTAAGATATTAATTTGCTGAATTTAACTTAGTCACTTTTCATAGATTCATTTAAGTAGAAAAAATTTTATCTCAATTATTTCACATTAAAAAAATAATATCATTAAGTAAATAAGAAAATACAAAGAGTTTAGTAAACCCCGTCAATTTTAAATAATCAATTCAGGATTCTTGAAATTTGAATGGTTTTCAAAATTATAAAATTAAATTGAAAAAAAAATAAATATGATTGGAAAAATAACTTTAAAGGAAGTTTAAAAAGAAAATAAAAAATTATTAAAAAATTGAAATACATAAAACAGAATTAGTGAAAAAATCTAATTTGTTCAAATAACAATAACCTAACAAACACAAAAAAAGTTGGGTTGAACACAAACTATATTATTTAACTGCCAAAGACACAGAAGACAATATAATCAAAATACAAAACAGATAAAATAAAAAATATCTTATTTTCCTTTATTTACTCTTTAAGTAATTAACTAATAATTAATTAATTAATTTTCCATTTTTTATAAGTTTTATTTTAATTAAAATAAAATTAAAACAAAGCTAAACTTACGCGGGCGGGGGATTATGTCAGCAGAGTCCATCGCAAACACCTATAAAACATCATTGGCTTAATCATTGATTCCCTGTTCATTAACTCTCTTTCAAATTTTTATTTTTTTTTTGTTGGTTTTCAATTTTATCCTTTAATTTTCATCTCTCTGTTTTGTGCTCTGTTTTGTGTTATACTCTTCTTTTTCCCCCCTCGTATTTCGGTTCCCCTGTTTTTCGCTTCCAATTGTTAAAGAATCAATCTTTATGTAAATCCTAAAGTGTTTGTTCATAATTTAGAGAAATTCTTGAAGTGGGGTTTTTTTAAAAAAAAATCACCATGGCTCGAGAACTGGCTGGGTCTAGTCGAACTCCGTTATGGAGTGATAAAGATGGTGGCTTTAGTGTAACAGGGGAATTTCATAACTCATCATATGGGTTTGTAAATTTAGAACATGGTCAAGATGTTTCTTCTGTATTTGGGATTGATTGCATTGAAGTTGCTAATAAAATGATTAAAGAAACACCAAAACAGAACAATGAACAGGTTCAGATGATTTTTTTGCTCTTTTTTTGATTACTTAATCTTGAAAAAAGATTTTTTTTAAAGATTTTATGAATATGGTTTTCTGTTTGATTGGAAATTTTGCAGATTTGTTTCTTTTTAATGTTTTTGTATTAATGGTTTCTAAACCCACTTTTGTTTTCCTCTGATTTACTCAGTTTTCCTCATTAAAGAACACGTTTTCAAGTATGAGTTTTATATAAATGTGAGTACTTTACATGAAAATACATTTATTTTGTTATTTTTGAAGAGTTTAAAACACATTTTCATTAATCCAATATTGTTCTTATCAGTTGCTTTTCCTTTTTTAGGTGGGGTGTTTTTATCTAAACTATAATGGCCATTTTTTATTCTGTTTCTTAGTCTTTGATATTGACTTTGGCTTCCTTTTTTCACCCTTTTTCATTCTCTAGTGTTCTCTCTTTATCATCAACTTTATTTTATTTTTATGTAATGTTTTTTTTTTCTATTGCTTTGATCATCTTCTTATCTTGATCTCTTTTGCAGGCTGAGGTGGCTAAAACTCTCATGAACTTAGGTCCATTTGGTTTAAAACTGAAAATTACGCCAACTCTCATAGATTCAGTTGAGAAAAATCTAATCCACTTTAAATATGCAACAGAGGCTCAGTATCATCATCACTCTTCTGAGGCTGACGATTTTGGGTCCCAACCAATTTCTGAAAAGTTGAAAGCATCTAACTTTTCTGCTTCATTACTTAGAATTGGAAAATGGGAGGTAAAGATTTGTATCTGATATTTAACAGAAAATGTGTTTGTCTTTATTTGTTTTTTTTGTTCAATTTTGATACTAATATTTGAATAACTTTTTGCAGAGAAGATCCAGGAATGAAGGTGATCTTGTAGCTAAATGTTACTATGCTAAAAAGAAACTGGTATGGGAATTCTTGGAAAGGGGCTTGAAAAGTAAGATTGAAATTCAATGGAATGATATAATCGCCATGAAAGCTGTTATTGAAGAGAATCAGCCTGGAATTCTTGAAATTGAGGTTCTTTTCTTTTCTTTTGCTTCTCTTTAATGACCCTTTTCTTTTTCCTAAAATGATTTTACGGTTTTGTATTCATCCAAAGATGTAGTCCTAAATCGTGCTAAGTGGAAAAAATTTATATTATTGATCCCAATTAACTTGGAATTAAGGCTTTGTCGGCTATGGTATTTCCATTGGTACAACGGAGGTGGTTTTCTTGCAGTTAAATCAGGCACCAACTTTCCATGAAGAAACTGATCCACAGCCAAGGAAACATACAATTTGGAAACTAACATCTGATTTCACTGGAGGCCAAGCTTCAACTTGCAGGTTTATATAAAAAATTTTCTACTAATGCTTCCATTCTTGAATCTTGAACTGTTTTCATTAGTAAAATCTGATGAGCTCAATCTTCTTGTAATGTTGTTTCTGCAGAAGACATTACCTTATGTTTCCACCAGGATCAATTGACAAACACTATGAGAAGCTTTTACAATGTGACCACAGATTATATGATTTGTGCAAGAGACCTTTTCCAAGTCTTCAATCTGCTTATTTTGAGCCATACATTTACAGATTTTCGAATAATTTATCGTTCGATTACAATAGAGATCATAGGCCTGATACCAATTTACTGCAGTTCAATTTTTCTGCAATTCCTTCTCCTTTAGTAGCTACACATGTTCATTCTTATGAACAGGCACCACCACCACCGCCTCAGCTATCTTTCAAAGAAACACTTTCACCAATATCAGGTACTTAATGTTCCTTCAAATCGCAGTTTGATTTTCAATTCTTAGTTTAAGAAGTGTTAAAAATTACACTGATTAACTCTTGTTTCAGTGGTAACATAGTTATGGATTTTTCGCATTCAGATGAGAAAATTAGCAGCAGCCAAGTATTTGAGAGTCCAAGAATAGATTTATGGGGTCAAGCTGCAGCATCAACAGATACTTTTCAATTCTCTCAAGTTATGATGAACCCAACAATTGCTTGCCAAAACTACAACTACCCATCATCAATGTATGTTCATGGAGGAAGTGTAGAATCTAATTTTATGAATAACATGCTAACTAATATAGAAGCCCGATTGTTTGGTGACACACAAGTAGTAGAATGTTATGATGAGAAGTATCATATGGCAAGAATTCAATCATTAAGTGCATTGGCCAATCTCTCACAGCAGCAAGAAGATTATAATCTTGCAAGTGAAAATGGTTTACAGCAGGCATCTTATAGACAAGAAATGGGTATTAATGAGCATGTCCAATTATATCCACCCCAACAGCAAATTACTTGGAACAATTTGTCTTACAGTTCTGCAACTGAAGATCCAAGAGTGACAAATTTTGACCCTGTTAATACCAATAATTATTTCAATCACTTGAACAGATGAGTGGATATGTTTAGAGAGAGCTTCAGCAAAAGCATCGTTCATTTTTCTAGTTGGTCAATGAGATGGTGAAATACCCAAATGCAAATGTTAATTAGAATCAGGAAATTTTACAATAATTAAGGAAAAAGTTTTGTTCTTTAAAATTTTTGAATGATTTTGATGAGAAATTGAATGTGTTTCAGTTGATTTGCTTCATTTTTGTGGTTTTGATTTCTTGAGCTGAGGCACACACTCAATAATCCTAGCAAAGTTTTTGGATAAACATGCTTGCGATTCCAATATTATAATATATAGTTTTTTTTAGTCCGAAGTTGCGAAATTGAAAGATAAAGACATTCTCAAAATTCTATTGCGTAATCACCACTAACTAAACGTGTCAGTTTCAGCTGCCTTAAACACAAAGCATCTAGAAATGATAACAGATTTCACTCAATAAAATTCTAGTAGCCGCCATTGAGGTTTTGAGGTTAGCTTGTTTTCCACCCTTTAATGGTAGTCGTTGTCCCAAGCATAGTTGCCATAACCCTACTCAGCAAGCTGAATTTCACTTCCATTATCAAGCAAACATACAGTTTCAAATAGATTTGAAGGGAACAGAGCAGGCGCCATTTCTATATATACAAGGGAGGAAAATATAACTTCACAGTATCGTCAATTATGTTATATGCTCTGAAGCTAGTAAAAAAAAGTTAGCCATGGAGTCCACAGATGAAACACACTCCATAAATGATTGGTTCTTCATAGTTAACAGTCAATGATTCATAACCGCTGAATACCAAAAACACCGCTTACTTCGCCACTGATGTTCCCGCAGGTTATATAAGAACAGCCCACATAAAGGATCATAAAAGATTAGATGCCACTTCCATGGTTTCAAAAACCTTTGCATATTCAGTTGGAGATACACTTGTGACAAACAACAGATGGATATTGAAATTCCAACCTTAGCCAGATAGAAAGGAAAGACCTGAAATGGAATGGATAAAGGCAGCGTTGATAGGATGCACTAGATATGCTGAAAAGCATCTCCAAGCACAATGCACGGCATCGAGATAATTATGCTCAGTTGAACTCGATTATCAAAGAAAAATATAAATCATAATCACTTTAATTAACTTTTCTAATGCCAAGCTCTGCAGCAGAGACACTTGGAGAAGTAGATCAAATACACAGACTTGGCCTACGAAAAATTCAAGCAATACAGACACAACAAAAAGATTTAAGTAAAATACGGGCATACAAAAATAAGTATAAACAGAAATATCATGATGTGAAAAACTTCAAAAGTTAGCATCTACATCCACTACTAGTAAGTCCTAAAAATGCCAGGTTAATTCTGCAAAGAAAAGAATATTATCTAAAATTGGAGGAACACCGGGTTAGAAGTTGCTTGTGCAACACATAGCCAGTTTACACCGAGGCTCGATTCCATCAAGTTGACAAAGGGGATTTACTAGAGATTTCTTGTTGAGGTGGAGGTTCATTGGGTTTTCCGGCAACTTCATTTGCTGCAAGGCTTGTAACTGCATTTCCCCCTCCTGTGTCCATCTCACTATAACTCCTTTTCTTTGAATTTGAGTTTAGTTTTTCCTTCAAACTTTCATTTTCCTCTCCTTTTCCTTCTCCTCCCTTGTTCTCACATCCTTTATTTGACTGGGCTTCAGCATTTTCTGGTGGAAACAATGGAGGTTCTTGGCCACTTAATCTACAAAACACTTTTTCAACTGTTTCGCTTATTTCTTTCCCCAGTCCATTGCTGTCCAGGATCAAGTCCCACACAGATCTAGAGGCTTTCTCAAGTACTGGAGTTCTGCACACAGATAAAAAGAAATTGAGCTGCTGATTTAGAAGTGACAAAAAATCAGTACAACAGCATACACAAACAAGAGCATAACCTTCACTCATGCCATCCATCTAATCAGTTTTGAGGGAAAACAATTTCAAGGATATTGACAAGGAAAAAATTTCAAAACCATCATAAGGACAACCGTGACAGATACAACTTAAGCATGTAAAAATCAATAACGGACCTAAGAACATAAATCTAAATTTACTAATGCATTCATGCATACATGAATATATTGTTTGTTTCATGCTTTGGTCTACCAGCATGTAGCCAAAACTAATATTTGGAATTCCTCTTGCTTACGCTCATTTACAAATATTTAAGGAATCTAAATTACCCTTACTTGGGCTAATTTAGAAATATTTAAGGATCTAAACTACTCTTTGCTTATGCTCATTTATGAATTTTAAGGAATCTAAATTATCCTTGCTCACAATCAATTATTAATATACTCTTCCAGCACTTAATAACAACTATTGCATTTTTCCTAGCATTTCATTATAAACATTGCACTGATTATGCATCCCATCATAGAGCAGACAAAATAACTCGATAACAATCAGAACATCGAAACAATTGTATTAAAACCCCTTCCATAGAAAACAATAACTTTCCACAGGACAACAAGACATACTCGAGTTCCTGTCGAAGAGCATCAAATAACTCTCTTTTGGTCTGCTTCTCAGCCCCAGGTGTATTTAAAACCTTACTTTGTTCAGCCATTCTAATAGTTGTACTCTTCAGCTCTTCCTGCAACAGAAGCAAAATTAGCCATTATTTCCTTACAAATGTTTTACCAAGCAAAAGTAACAAAAAAAATAAAACATTCACAAGGCTTCTTCATATCAACATATCCAATCAATTCACATGTTGCATAACCCAAAGACCAAGCTCAGCTCATGGGTTTTATCATCAGTAAATCAAAAAGCAACGATAAGGAGCCTAGAAGAAAGAAAAGAAAATAAAAAACATAACTTTGCATAGAAACAAACCAACCCACAAAACAAAATTGAACAAAAAAAAAGCGAAAGAGAGAGAGAGAGACATACATTAGCTTTGAGCTGATTAATTATCTTCAATCTAAGAGCGTCAATAGTACCATCGTTCATGAGTGATTCTAATACATCTTCTGGGGTTATAATTGAAGAAGACGAAGATGACTGTTCCATTCTAAACTCTCTCCTCCTCCTCCTTCTTCAAATCAAAACCCAAAAACCAATCCGCCAAATTTTGTTTACCTGCAAAAAGGAACAATTATTAGCACTCAAAATTAAAGAAAAATATGAGCTTTAATGGGAGAAAGAAAGAAACAAAACATAAAGAAACAAAACCCAGAATAGAAAGCAAGAAAGCAATCGAAATTAGTACATCAAAGTAAAGGCTCTGGTAATTCAACAATGGCGAATTGCGATCTCTTCTCTTCCGTGATTTTTTTTTGTTTCTTCGCTTATAAGGCGAATAAAAGTATAAAAGTAGTAGCTCAACGACACCGTTTTAAAGTATTGCTGATTATTATTATTATTATTATTATTATGAGATAGAATTTTGAGTACTTCTTAAATAATATAAAGATAGTTGTAGATTATTTTAATTGCATTTTTTTATTTATTTGTTTTTTATAATATTTTCTAACGAAAATTTATAATATATAATTTTTTTTATAAAATAATATAAAAAAAATTTAGTTATATAATTTCATATATATAAAAAATAGTAATCTAACACAAGTTGAATTTTTTTTTTAAACTTAATTCCCACATCACTAGATTAAAACATTAATTTAAAATCAATTCAATTAAAAAATAAATAAAATTCAAACTAAAATTGGAGATAAAGCTATCAAATACTTTTGAATTACAACGTATGATATAACCAAATATTATCCAACATAAGTTTTTTTGTATTTGAAGATTATTGTATTTAGATGAATAGAAAGGCTAAAAGATAAATGATTTTTTGTTAATATCATTTATAAATTTAAGATTTTGAAATTATGTTATATCGAATAAGATAATATTGATACATTGTCTTTTAAATATCTTACTCAATATTTTAAGTTCTCTAATAATTATTTCTGTTTTCTGTTGGATGTGTTGATTTACAAAACCTGCAAACCTCAATTTAAAATTATATGATAACAAGTAACCATTGAAATTATTATTTTATTACATAAAATATAATATATAACAACGAATGTTGTTTAAGTAAATTGATTAAATATAATAAATTATTTGTTAAGAGGGCTAAAAAAATTTAGAAAACTACACCATGAAAATACAAATTACTGACAAACAATTGAAGTCATAAATTTTAATCATTTATCTTGCTACATTCTGCTATTGCTTTTGTTCAACCATGGGTTTCGTAATATTTTTTCAGCACAAGCTCAGAAAATGGGAAATGAGTTTAATATCCAGAGAAATTTACACAAGGTCTTGGTGTGCAAATTTTTTATTAATCTGTATTTATATTGAAGATCAGAATATCAATTTTCATTTTTATTCAGGTATAATATTAACCAAGATTTCATTACAGAAGCCATTAGAGGCCACAGCTTCTAGTATTACAAGAATCCAGTGTCACTCTTCAGAAAATTACTTTTCTTTAACCTTCCTTCCACTAAATAGACAAAACTTCAATGTGCTTCCTAAATTTAGGTACAGTGGCTTTTGCAGCTTTCCAGCTGCTGAAATAAGATTTTCTGTCAATCTGCAGAAAATGTAAAAATCTTTTGAAACCTGAAACTTATTGGCAGTCTTCATCCTTGTCCAGATAAGCAGATAAGGAGCTCAAAATGAAGCCATCTATCTCTCCCTCAAGCACGGAGTCAGGGTCCGAGACCTCACAATTGGTTCGAAGATCTTTAACCATACGATAAGGCTGCATCAAAAGAAAATATAATGGAAAGTTGTCTAGTTTAGATTGATGTAGTCAATGAGAAAATCAATTGACGTTGTAATAGTGATGTACATGTAGCACGTAAGTGCGAATCTGGTTTCCCCAACTTACTTCTGTGAGTGATTGTGTATGCTGTGAATTCATCTGAGCCTGGCCAGCCAACTCAAGCTGGTCTAACCGAGATTGGAGCACTGCCATTGCTGAAACTTTATTCATATGCTGTGATCTATGACCGACAGAAAATATTTGGAATCAGTAAAAGGTCATTGTAACTCCCAATTCTATGATTAGCATCAACATCAACAGATTTTGTACCTTTCTGACAAGTGGCACTAATACCAGTGGGGATATGAACTATTCTCACAGCACTCTCAGTTGTGTTAGCATGCTGACCACCAGGGACCCCAGAACGAAATCGCTCAATTCGGAGATCAGACTCGTTAATTTGGACATGACTGGATCCATCACCAAAGATTGGAATTACAGCAACAGCAGCAAAAGAAGTATGTCAGCGCTTTCCACTGTCAAAAGGCGAAATGCGCACCAACCTATGAACTCCTACTTCTGCTTTGGCATATCCAAATGCATATTCACCATCTACCTTGATTGTTGCACGCTGAAAAGAATAACACCTCTTTCAGGTTAGAAGCTTAATGGGTGTTCTCAAACATCAAAAAAAGTGAAACTAGTGAGGATTTGCATAGTAGAGCTGCATTTTACAGTTTACAACACAAAATTTGTTTAGCTGATTCCATTGATATAAAAGATAAAAATTAAAAAAGAAAAGAAAAGAAGAAAATAATACAGAACATATAGATGACAGTTATTTCCAAAATGGAGGAGGATGAGAAAAGCTGAACCTTGATTCCTGCAATCTCACCAGGCATTTCATCCACTAAATTTACTTTATAACCAAGTCGTTGAGCCCAATGCTTATACATTTGGATGACCATTTTTGCCCAGTCCATGCTCTCAGTACCACCAGCTCCAGCTTGAACCTGTTCATGCATAATAAAAGGGGGTTAAACTGATGCATTGTTGCCCCAATTTAACAAGAAACTGTTGTTTACAACCATTGTAAAAGAAGGAAAAGTTAGCTAGTGAACAAATAATACATATTCTTTATAGTTTTGGCTGGAAACCTTACAAGACATTAGGAAAGTTTAAACTTAAGGGTAACAACAAACTGAATGAAATTAACCTCAATGTAACAAGAGCAAGAATCCTGCTCTCCAGCTAATAAAGCTTCAAGCTCTTTCTCTTTTGAGCTTCCTCTCATGTGAAGTAAAGCTTTCAATAACTCCTGGAATAGAAAACAAGACATTTTACATGAATAAATACTGGCTATGCAAAGGCATATAGTAAATAGTTGTATTCAGATAAGGAAAAGAGTCAAATTACTATAGACTATGTCAGGAACCTGGTTTAAGAACAAAGAAAGGAAAGAAAATAGCAGAAGAAGAAATGAAGCAGCAGAAATAAGAAGAGGAAGAAGAAGAAGAGAAAAAAGCAGTAGAAGAAGAAGGGACAGGAGAGGATAAAAAAAGAGGCTGAGACAGAGTAGTAGAAGAAGAAGATAATAGAAAAATAGAGAAATTTGTTATATTTGATCATTCATATCTGTATTACATATTTTTGCCTACATATATAACTAATTTGGGAATCTTCTAGAATTTAATACTAATGATGACGTAATAATGACAGCTAATATAAATTTAATATAACTAACAAATTCTTATTTAATTAGGTATTGTATTCTAGGGTCATGACAGACTACTTCATTATGTCTATCTTAACTTACCAATTTTTACTTTGTTTAACTCAATGATTCATTTCATTAGTCCAAAGCTATTTTCTAATCCAGAATTATTAATTACTTCAGCACAGAAATTGGTTATTTACTCCATAGCAGAAAAGAATTTTTACCATGCAACAATTAGTATATGCCATATAAATCTTTGAGTTGAAAAGAAAACATCATTCATAGCTAATGCTACATGTACAGGACACCAATCATGAAACAGAACGAATACATGCCCAGAATAGGAAGTGAGAGCCCACCGATTCCAACTCAGTGTCATCCTCTTCGCGAGCCAGCTTTATCATGTCGATATGCTCAAGCAATTCCCTCTCAAACGCAGTCACTTGTTTCATTTTCGCCATAATTCCATGCTCTCCGCTTATCTTCGCAGCATGCACAGGATCTCCCCAAAGGTCTGCCTCATTCAGCTCTGCTGATAGCATATCCAACCTAACCATTAATTTCTTCCACTGCCACCACATGACAACAAAGGATAATTTGTATCAAACTAAAATAAATATACAACCAAAAGATAAAAAAATTGATTCCACTCTATATAGCTGACCTATTTAAAAAATTACATCATAAAGTGAATTCTAAATAGATAACAGACACAAAGTTTTAACTTCCTTCATTACGATCAATAGTATAGATGAATATTCAGTGTAAAATAGCAGAATAATCACTAATATTTAACTCAAATGCTGCTTAAATGCAAAACTTTAATTATCATTTGAACTTCGATTCAACTAGAAAGTGGTACCTGCAAACGCTTCTTGATCACTTGAATAGACTGAGCAATAGCAGCGGCATGACTCTTCCTGTCGCTCTCACTCTCATCAAGTATGGTCCAATTATAGGCAACAATTCCATCAACAGTTAGCCCATCAGAGGTAGATAATTCGACTGCTGCCCGTGTACTAAGCAAGCAAAAACGACTTGAATGGACCAGATCCTTATATGGAAGACTAACTTTCGGAAGCAGAACTAAATCAAATTCAGAAACATTTCTTTGCAGAACATTAATCATAGAAGCCAAAGCCCTACAATTTTGACTCCAAGCTGAAGAAAGGTAGCGCTTTGATACACTAAAATGAGACCCAAATGGTCTTTTTATAGTTTTAAGCAAAATTGAAGAGAACCCAGAAACCAGAATTTTGTGATTTTGATCCAAGAACGGGGGATTGTGAAGCTCTGAGGAATTTAAAGATTTAACTTGAGGTTCAGACAGAGAAGAGAAAAAGGAAGGAACAAGTTGGATAGGGCTTTGGTAAAGGATCAAGGATCTATTACACGATCTTTTGAGTATCAAAGATGGCATTTTTTTCCCAATTCCTTTCTAGTCTAATGAGCCTGATCATGAAAAATGGTTAGAGCGTCTGGGTTTTAGCAGAAACTAGGGAATTAGGCCACAGCGTTTATTGGAATTGTGGCATTGTGCTAATATAAACATGACAATGTCGTTTCTCAGCTTTTAATGACCTAAACAACGCTGCCGTTTTTTCAGTTTTAAAGCCCAATAGGCATATAGAACAGAGTAAACAGACCCAAATGCCCCTCGTATCATCTCTCTTCTTGTCCCCAAAGCCCCTCTGTGTCTTTGGTCTCCATAAGACCATCTTCACTTGCTCTTTTCACAACTCGTCCATGTTAGACCCACCTGTTTCCTAATGCCCCACTTACCAAAATGCTACTTTAACCGTTCAAAATTATCCTACACCAATCTCTTCTCCTCTGCCTCCCATCTCAAAGCAGATAGAGTTAGCCAGGGCCATGTCTGCCTCTTCAAGATCAAGCCTTTCTGCTTTATCTAGGAGTGACGTGTTGTATGAAGATCAGTGGCTCATCGCTGTCAATAAACCTTGGGGAATTTATTGTGATGCTTTGCTAGACTCGGTCGGCAGTTTTCTTGCTGGCTTGGCCAAGTCGGCTGATCTAAGTGAACGTATGGTATCTGTTTTTGCATTTTTCCTCCATTTTCTTTGGAAACATATGGGATTGGATAAGCAAATGTTGGAATTAGAAATCTTATTTGATTACTTTTAATTCAGAATCCTGTAACAGCAATTTGGTTTTCCAAAGGTTTGAGCTTTATTAATTTCCAGATTCAAGATTTTATGCAAAGATGGAATTTATTCAACTAATTATACCCATATTGCAGATAAATGTTAGAATTAATTTTAAATTGTTAAAATTAATCCTCTAATTAATCATAAGTGTGGGTTAAATATATTTAAATATTAAATATGTATTACAGTCAAATTAAAATAGTCAAATTAAAGTTATGATCAAATAAGGATTGTTGACTATTGAGGTGTCCTACTCGTAATAGGATTATAAGTGTAGAGACCGATAAGAATTTCTGTTTTGTTGAAGGACCAAAATAGAAATCATCATCATCAGTTATAAATAAGGGGTCGTGGTCTCCAGAGGAACATAACAATTTTGAGAGAACATTACGTTCCTTCAGTAGTGCTTCCGCTAAACTTAAAGTGTGTATCTCCTGGAAGGCGACAAACTCCAAAATCGTCTTCAGCTTCAACATACGATGATGTCAGGTATGCAATTTACCCCTTTGCAATTTAATTTGAATAATCTAGTGATCTATGCATGTTTTAGGTTTTAGGGGAATCAGGTTTTCTCCCCCTTTCAATTGATATCAGAGCCCTATGCTAGGTTGCTAGATTTTCCGATTAAATTGCGGTATTGATTATTATTTTAATTCTAGAAAATTAATTCGGTGATTGTAATTTTCGAGAATTAATTTGAAATCGAAATTATTAATCTGAAATCAATTTTGGTTTGATTTGTTTTTGGATTAAATTACTGTTATTATTTAATTGATTCTAAAAAAAAATCAATTTCTGAACTTGAATTTGTGCTTGTGATTTTTTCTGGAATTAATTAATTTTTTGGTTAATTAATTATGTAATTAATTAATTAAAAAAATTCATTTAATTTTAAAATTTCAATTTAAAATTTAATTCAATTGAGTTTAAATTTTGGTATTTTAGTCCTGATTGTGTCTAATATTTTTAATAATAAATTAATTGAAGCAATAAGTCACCAAAGTGGCCTCTATTGTTTTAATTAATTAATTTGGGATATTAGACAGGTGTATTAAAATTCGTTGCGGGTAGGCCCAAAGGAAGGCTGCTATCTGGCTGAGTTTTGAATACACGTGTTGCAATAAATATGTGACAATTATTTGGTTTTATCCATGTGGATAATATATCGGCCCAAAGGAAGGTTATTATCTGACGGGACTAATTGTCAATATTTTGATTACTGCGTGAGATACCAATTACAGTTAATATTTTATGTCCAAAGATGAGAATATTAACGTTGTGCCTGGTATCTTGTTTCCATTATTTAAACTCAAAATCAAGTTTATAATTTGTGGATCGTGAGCGTACAATTTTTTATTTTTCTTTTTCTCTGAATTTAGCTAATATGCTATATAAACTCCTAGTGTACCTTTTCTTTAAAGGTTAAACTTAGATTTAGAAATTCAAACATGTTGATTTATCTGGGACGCATGTATTTGGACTTAGCATTTAGGAAGGATGAACCTATTTCTCCTACTGAAGAGAACAAAGATACTCAGAGGGTTCAGTATGAGAAGTGGGAGATTTTTTATCTTGCTTGGGTCCAGTGATCATGCATCAAAGAATCCCAGAAATGTTTGAGGAGCCACTCTGCTAAAGCTATAATGCTATGAACTACCTTGCCCAACTGGAAAGCGACTATGTCAAGTGTGATGAAGTCGAAGTGGGGACATTTTCAGCAATCTAATTTTCGTTAGGTATACTGGCAATGGTAGTATTAGGGAGCATATTCTGAGCATGTCCTAAATAGCCAAGAGGCTAAAGGCTCTGGATTTGGTTTTACCAGATGACCTTTTAATTTATCTAGTTGATGGCTAATAAAGGGGAGAATGCTCGTTTGGTTGCTTCAGCAGATAAGGACAAAGGTGAAAAGAAGAATAAAACTGCTAATAGAAGGACTGTCCCAATTACACCACGCGACGTATAAAGAAGGGTAGTACCTTGTTTGGTTTATTATGAGGTTAATTCAACTTTAGTATCTAGAAACACTTACTGAATGGATTACAGTGCTACTATTCATATAAATGTTTCATTGTAGAGTTACTTGAACTACTGAAAACCAATTGACGGTGAAAGATACGTCTATATAGCAAATGGCAAACTGGTAGAAGTAGAGACATAAAAACATTTTAGATTGTGTTTAAGAACTGGATATTATTTGAATCTTATAGATACTTTTGTTATACTATTTTTTAGATAGAATTTGGTCTCTGTTTCTTATTTGGACAAATTTATTTTTTACTTGTTCATTTAGAAACAGATACTTTACTTTATCTATAGATTCAAATATTTGATATTAGTTTTTTAAATGTTTATGATAATCTATATACGTTAAATGTCAATGCTTCTTATAATGAAACTCTGCATGTGAGTACTAGAGATATCAAAGGAAAGCTGGATATGGATAACTCAGCTGAACTTTGACACAGATGTTTGGATTACACATCCAAATCTAGAATAGAACATCTTGTGTCAAATGGTATCCTAGATATATTTGATTGCACAGATTTGGATTTCTATGTTAAGAATACTAAGTTAAAATAGACCAAACATAGATATTAGGTGCTATTAAGTCTTCAGTCATCTTAGAGTTGATATATATGGATATCTGTGGTTTATTCTCTATAGCATCATGAATGACCAAAGATAATTCATATCATTCATAAGATGATTACTCACGTTAAAGGTACATATATCTCATTCATGAAAAATCTAAGTCTGTGGACGCTTTATTTTAATCTTATAAGGCTGAAGTTGAAAATCAACTCGGAAAGAAGATTAAATCTATTACATCTGACTGTGGTTGTGAGTACTGTGGCAGATTTAATAGCTCAGGTGCGTAGCATTCTGGACCAATTGTTATTTTCCTACAGAAATGTGGTATAGTCCATCAGTACACAATGATTGGTATAACCAGTATGAATGGTGATGCTGAGAGACATTACAAGACTTTTTTGGATTTGATGAGGAGCATGATTAGTCATTCATCCTTATCAGAGTCTTTTCTAAGAAAAAACATTAAATATAGCAGTCTATCTTTCTAATTAAGTACCAATCAAAGCAGTCTAAGTACTTTCATACTTACGAGTATCCAGCTAAGGCTAGGCCTTATAGGCCTAATAAGGGTAAAATTGGACTCCAAATATGTTAATTACTACTTTATTGGTTATTCTGAGTGATCATAGGGTCTAAATTTTATATTCCTACTACCATATTAGTGTATTGAGATGTGTATTATGACATTCTTTAGGATGTTGAGCTTGAGGGGGGAAATAAGGTTATAAACATTGTCTTTGAGGAGAGATCAAGTTAGGAAATTTTGATTCTCATCATTGTTTTCTGGAGTGGTAGTGTCACTCTTATTCTAGAAGCAATTCTAGATCCAATATAAGACAATGTTAAAGAACTTCCCATCAGTTTGAAGATCCGTTCTTCATTAGGATCAAGCTCATCAACCTTAAGAATTTGAGCCAGAACATGTGCCTTTAAATAGGTCCATTAGAGAGAAGAGAAGTGCTATTCTAGATGTTTATGTAGTATTTCTATAGGATTCTAACTCTCATAAGTGGATTGAGGCAATGAGTGAAGAGTTTAAGTTTATGCAAGACAATAAAGTTTGGAATCTTATCCCATTACCTGAAGGAAAGAAACCTATTGGTTTTAAATGAATATTTAAGACCAAAAGGAATTCTAAAGGTAATATGGAGAGATATAAAGCATGTCTTGCAGTTAAAGGCTTTACTCAGAAGGAATGAATTGACTATAAAGAGATCTTCTCTTTGGTTTTATTGAAGGACTCTTTTAGGACAATCATGGCTCTCGTTGCACAATTGTTCTTGAGTTTCATCAAATGGATATTGAGATTGTGTTTATCTATGGAGACATTGATAAAACAATCTATTTGGTGCAGTCAGATTGCTTTGAATAAGGAAACTCAAAGCTACTGATATGCAAATTAAGAAAATCCATTTATAGGCTCAAGCAAGCATCTCGTTTGTGGTACTTTAGTTCCATCAAGTAGCTGTCTCATTTGGTATTGAGACAAATGCTATTGAGGACTGTGTATATCACTGTGTGTTTCACTAATTCAGTGGGAGTAGGCTTATTTTCCTGGTTTTATGTGTGGATAGCATAATTTTTGTTACCAGCTGTAAGGTCTTGTTGCATGAAAGGTTTAGATAAAGTTTCTTTTGTATTAGGGATCCAGATACTTCGAGATCACTCTCGATGTATTCTTGGATTATTACTAAAGAGCTACATTTAGAATATGCTCAAGAGGTTTGGTATGCAAGAATATAAATCAATTTATACCCATGATCATCATAGGTGATAAGTTTAGTCTCATACAGTGTTTTAAGGATGAACTTGAGGTTCAGTAGATGTAGCAGTTTCCTATGCATCGGCAGTTGGGATTCTGGTGTATACTCAAATTTATACTTATCTGAATATTGTGTTTATAATTGGCATGTTAGGTTGATATCTTAGTGATCCAAAAATGGATCATTGGAAGGCAGCCAATAAGGTTTTAAGAAATATTCAGAGAATAAAGGAACGTATGCTCACATACAGAAAGTCATATTAGTATGAGATCATTTGGTATACTGATTCTAACTTTATCGAATGTCTTGAGTAGCAAAAGATCCACATTAGACTACATTCCGTGGTTTTGGAATTTGTAGTATGCTATGAGACATTTGATCATGAATTTTTTTTTTGACTTTGCTGAATGTCACAGGGCTGCACATTATGGCTAGCATTGAAAATGCTAATAAAATTTTAAGTGTGACATTAATTCAGCAGTTTGATTCTCCAATGACAGTAGGAGCTATTTGATATTTAGTTTCTGGCTGTAAATGGAGAAAATACAGAGTGGACAGATATCCATAGAGCATGTTAGAACGAACTTCATAATTATAGATCCTCTTACTAAGGCATTGATACCGAAAGTCTTTCATGAACACACTAATCATGTGGGTGTCATTGTTTGAGGATGTTTAGTTTCAGTGAGAGTTTTGTTCATTATGTTTTGAATGCTCTATTTGGTTTTGGATATGTTAATTCAGTTTCTGCAGAAAATGAAGTATTCACTTTTGTTTATTACACTCTGTGTTATTTTTGTGGTTGATCTCAATTAAGTGTGACCAGTTGGAAACAGGCATGATTAGATCATATTACATGTAGTTTCCATGCTACACTCCTATTATTGATCTATGTCATTTGAGAGTATTGGTAATGTGATTGATGGTGGTTTGAGTCACGATGAATGTGGCGACTGGCCTTTCAGTCCTTTATCGATATAATCAATGGACGAGATTGTTTGAGGCACCTTCAGTATGACTGATTTTATGAGCTCATTAAGGTATATACATTTATATTTAATATATGTTAGCCCAAGTGGGAGATTGTTAGAATTAATTTTAAATTGTTAAAATTAATCCTCTAATTAATCATAAGTGTGAGCTAAATATATTTAAATATTAAATATGTATTGCAGTCAAATTAAAATAGTCAAATTAAAGTTATGATCAAATAAGGATTGTTGACTATTGAGGTGTCCTACTCGTAATAGGATTATAAGTGTAGAGACCGATAAGAATTTCTGTTTTGTTGAAGGACCAAAATAGAAATCATCATCATCAGTTATAAATAAGGGGTTGTGGTCTCCAGGGGAACATAACAATTTTGAGAGAATATTACGTTCCTTCAGTAGTGCTTCCGCTAAACTTAAAGTGTGTATCTCCTGGAAGGCGACAAACTCCAAAATCGTCTTCAGCTTCAACATACGATGATGTCAGGTATGCAATTTACCCCTTTGCAATTTAATTTGAATAATCTAGTGATCTATGCATGTTTTAGGTTTTAGGGGAATCAGGTTTTCTCCCCCTTTCAATAAATTGATAGGTGTTTCATGGTAAACTGTAAAATATTAGCATAGATGAATTATTTTGTGTTTTTTATTGATCATGGAAGGTTGTGTTTTTGAGGATTTTTATAGGAGAGACATGGTTGTGGTTCAAATTCAATCAGGGGGGAAGGTACATTTATTTGACTCAGTGAATAGAATTGGAGGCAATTTATGATAGATTGTTTTTTCATACACTTGGAGCTGCTCAGCAGCCTGCAGGGTTATCAATTTGCTATGCATGTAATTTTTGGTGCCAGATTCTATATATTTCCTTTTGTTAGTGGTACTGAATACTCATGTGATCAATAGGAATTGGAAATTTTGAAGAAACTATTCTAATTAAGTTATAGGTTTGTCTTAAATATTAAATTGAGTTTTAACATTTCAATTTCAGGGGCTAATGATACCTTACCAAAACTCCATCTTGCCAATCGACTTGATCGTGATACTAGTGGTGTAACAGTTATAACCAAGTCACACAAAGTGGCTTCTAAACTTGTCAATGCATTTACTGATCACAAGGTGAAGAAAACATATATTGCTCTCTGCACTGGTTCAGCTCCAAATTGGGAAAAGATCACCATTAAATCTGGTCATGGTCGATCAAAGTTTGGAGTCTGGCGCGTATATGCTGCATCGGATGTGGGTAGAAAACTACCAGGCGGTTCCATAGTTAGGGACATGGAAACTTCATTTGAAATATTATCAGTAAATGGAGAAGGGGGCTTTAAAGAGTTGTCTGGATTTAAGAAAGACGAAATTGAAAATATCATAATAGTTGAAGAAAAAGCAATGAAAGATGCTGATCCAAAGATGAATTAGATTTTGGTGAGAGTGAGAGCATTTCCTCAGAGTGGAAGAACACATCAAATTCGGTTGCATTGCCAGTATCTTGGAATTTCTATTAGAGGGGATGTGAAATATGAGGGTTTATATGAGTGGAAAGGTAGAATATGTGATGGTCATGAACTCCATGCAGAGAGTATGTCTTTTGAACATCCTGTCACTGGTCTGCCTGTCATGTTGCATGCACCTCTGCCTTCATGGATGCCAGAGGTGTTGCAGCCATTATACCACTAAATAGTTTTCTCTCAAACCATTCTGGAACTGTGACTTTGGAAGGCCAGCTGCCAGTACTATGATATTTAATTCTTTGGAGTGGTGAAGGCATTATACACCGAAAGAATGATTTGACTGAGGTTTTTCCACTATACACAAAGACTATGAAGAGACTGAAATTACCAATTAATTATTGGTATTAGCAGCACGAAATTATTTTCTGCTGACTGTAACATCTAAGAGTTCTCCATTTAGAGCTGGAAGGGATAAGTCACCAATATCATGAAGTCATACTCTTGTTTGAGTGAAACAAAACAAAGTACGAATATATTCTTTCATCTTTACGTCCCAAATGAATAACTTTGAAATTAAAATATTACATGTTCTCATTTTTTCCCAATGGCTGAGCATTTTCTTGACATGATTTTCCTGATATTTACTTCTGCATATTTCTAGTTAAGTGCTAAACACAACTTTTTCTTTGGTAACCAATCTGTTTTACTTAGACAAGAAGTTTAGCTTTGGTCTATCAGTGATGAACACAAAAGTATTGATTATTGAAAAATGCTTGATGGTGCTGCCGCTGCTGCTTTTTAAGCATTTTAAGCCATACAACAGGAACGATTATTTCTTTTGGCCATTAACCTAGTACAGTGGACAATCAGCTAGCTATTATTGATGACAGATGAGATGCATATGTGCTAGCATTAAATTTTGATCTTCCTAAGCCACAATGACGATTGCTATCTGGAAATAGATTGCTTAGCAAAGAGTTAAAACTGAGTAATAGTTTAGTTCTTGATGTTCTTATGCACTGTAGTTAAGTTCTTGTTGCATGGTTACGTTATGCAACAAGAACTTATTTTTCTTCTTTTTTGGTGAACTTTTGAATTTTTTAACACAGGGAGGGCAGTGTTTGTGTTAAAATTCCCTGGCTGTATTAAAAGACAAGAAATTTTCCATTCATGTTATTAATAAGAAACTTTTTGCTTTTGAATATTGGAAAGATGTTTGTTGTTTTTCAACTTTGAATTTTGTATTACAGTTGTTGCTATATGAACATGAATGAATTTTCAATATTGCAGGATTTGTGAGGTCAACTTGGAGACATAAATCCATCGGTGGAGTAAAATTCCTTTGAATTCAATCCTGTTCTTGTATACTGTAGCATAAATATAGGCACAAGAATTGACCGAATAAAATTCAATCGAAGAGTCAGAACTCTATTGGCATACAAGGGTAATCAATGAACTATGGATAAGAATAGTAATGGGTCGATTATTTTTTAATATTTGAATTGTTTCAATCCGTTATACAAGATATAATATTTTTTGTTCAATTTATTTATATAAAAAATGAGTAGTTCAAATATTTAAGATGAGTACATTTATTTAAAATATTATACGAATTAGACTCTGAAAAAAAAAATTCGTGGATATTCTAGTGTGAGTATCATGTCTAATATCATATTAAAGATTTTTTGGACACCTGTATGTAGGCATTCAAGATTAAAACAGAAATCTATGGATGATGTTGAATTCGAATTATGTGTATTCTTAATTTATTGTTGTTAGATCAGCCTAAGACAGAAAGTTCTGTTCTGTCTATTGACTAAAAAAAGACTTTGCATACATTGCTTGAACAACACGAAACTACAAAAACAAAAATTAATACTACATGCACAAATATTTGACCTTTGAGTATAATTTGTATAAAGCTTTATTTGAAGAAGAAGAAATGAAAATAAATTTTACATATATATATACACACATATATATTCTCTTGGAATGGCTAAAAGAATTATACACGCAATGGGAATTAGACTGTTTTTCATTGAATTAGCCTCTTCAACTTGGCTTTGGCTATTGAATTTGAACCATTCTTATTTAAGTCCCTATTCAAACGGAGGGAAAAAAGAACCCATCTTGATAGTTTCTTTTGCAATTTCTGAAATAAAATTAGCATTACTCAGAATAATTGATATTGCTTAGGTAATGCCATTTTCTCGCAAATTACAATAAATTTAGCACTGAAAAACGATTTTTTTTCCATCCATTCTTCATTCTAATTGGATCAATCAAAGCAAGAAATGTACTAAATTCTTTGTCTTTATCTAATCTTATCTGTCTTTATCCTTAAACGATCCAGTGACCCACCATCTTTAACTTGAAAGAGATACCAAAACACAAAGAAACTGAGATATTGTACACAGAGAACTTACTGGACAGAGACAGTGATATAACTCATAACGGCTATTCAAACCCGCTGGTTAAACAAAATCCAAAGCCTAAAAGGTCTCCACCTATCAATCAAACCAACCAGTTCTAAGTTCTTGTAGCTTCCATAGCCATTCAAGGTCTCTAAATATATTATCTTTTTGGATAATGCACCATCTTGGTCTGGGTCTCTAGTTTTTATAGGCAGAATACTGAAAATCCATTTGTGACCTTTGGCTATATTTGGTTGATTGATTCAATATTTTCAAGAAACTAAAGTGAATTTGTGGGTCCTTGTTTTTTTGAAGAAATGGGTGTTTTGAGTGAGGGTGTCACTCAGATTTTGATTCTTGTAGCTTCTTTGGTTGGTATTGGGTATGCTTTGCTTCAGTGGTTTTTAGTTTCACAAGTTAAGGTCTCTGGTGACTCTGGTAATGATTATTCTGATAGGTTGATTGGAGAGGAAGAAGAAGGAATTGATAACCTTGATACTTCTCTCAAGTGTGCTGAAATTCAGAGTGCTATTTCTGTTGGTGAGCTCTCTCTGTCTCTCTTCATGTGCTTTTTAGGAATAATTATACTCTTCTAATTTGGGATTGTGAGTTCCATTATGTCTGGCCAAAAATCGAAGATTATCAAAAGAGTAATATTGTTTTCTTGTGCCAATAAAAATAATAGATCAAAGTTATTCTCTCTTCTTTTCTGGGGTTATTTTTGCTGATGTGAGTGACAGTGTGTCATTCCTGGCTTGGGCGATTCTGTTTGTGTTTTATTCCATTATATAAAACAAAAATAAACGAATAAATTAAAGCTTCCATTATGTGTAAAATAATTAGCACCTTTTTTTTTCTTCTTCTTGCTTTTTATGTCTATTGATTATTTTGATTTTTTGATCTGTTTTTTTTGTTATTGTTCATTTTCCTTTTTCTGATTTTCACATTAAAGTTCCATATATTTCCTCTCTGTATTTGTTTTGTTTGTTTGTTTTGCCTTCTAGCAATTACTTTGGGTGATAATTTTATATTGTTCATATTCTTTTTTACTGGATACAAGTCAATATCTTTTATGCTTAGTCACCATTTCTCTTCCATATCAAATTTGTGATTCGAAGTGAGAAAAGTATTTGTCGTTGTTTTTGTTTGTAATGCCATAATGAGAATTGGTATTTCATCTTAACTTTCACTGGCCATCCTCTTTCTACTGTTGTTTTTGCTGTCACAGTTTAAGACCATAGCACACATTACCAATAAGGCACCTTTATTCCTTTTGTGTCATTCTATATGCAATTATACTCTTATGCATCATGATAGCCAATAATGAATTTCATTAATTAGTATATGAAATTGAATTTTAATTTGTAACCTATATGTTTTCCCAGGAGCAACCTCATTCCTGTTCACTGAGTACAAGTACCTCAGTATCTTCATGTGTGTCTTTGGTGCGATCATCTTTGTCTTCCTTGGTTCAGTTAAGGGCTTTAGCACCCAAAGTGAGCCTTGCACATACAATAAGGGGAATCTTTGTAAACCAGCTCTGGCCAATGCCATTTTTAGCACAATTGCATTCTTGCTTGGTGCTCTCACTTCTGTCCTCTCAGGTTTTCTAGGCATGAAAGTTGCAACCTATGCCAATGCCAGGACAACTCTACAAGCAAGGAAAGGGGTTGGAAAAGCCTTCATCACAGCTTTTCGGTCTGGGGCAGTAATGGGTTTCCTTCTTGCTGCCAATGGGCTTTTAGTGCTCTTTGTCTCCATCAACTTGTTCAAACTCTACTATGGAGAAGACTGGGAGGGACTTTATGAATCCATTACTGGTTATGGTCTTGGAGGTTCATCAATGGCACTTTTTGGAAGAGTAGGAGGGGGTATATACACAAAAGCAGCTGATGTTGGTGCTGATCTTGTTGGAAAAGTTGAACGAAATATCCCTGAAGATGATCCTAGAAACCCAGCCGTAATGCCCTTGAATTCCATTTTACTATCTTAACCAAGTTTCATGTTAATTTGTTTAGATAACTTGTTTTGTGGCATGTGCACATGGGCTAATTTTTAGAGTTGTTCGTTTTTCTTCAAAACTGATAAAGAACTTTAATATAACTGAACAATATCAACAGCAAAAAATGAAAAGATTGGAGACAATGCCTCCCTTTCTAACTCCCGCACCCCACAATTTGCATTGCTTCTATAACTCATCAGTGATTTTAATATCTGCTGTTTTTCTTAGCTTTTCTAAGGCCTCTTCTGCTTTCAATGTTATAATTCTTAAACTTGTAAGGAAACCTGTTGCTAATACCTTATGCCATCAACATTGTTAAGTTGCACTAAATTCATCATGCTTATGTAGGTAATTGCTGACAATGTGGGTGACAATGTAGGAGACATTGCTGGGATGGGTTCTGATCTTTTCGGGTCATATGCTGAATCATCCTGTGCTGCGCTTTTTGTTGCGTCAATTTCATCCTTCGGTATCAGCCATGACTATACGGCTATGTCTTATCCACTGATTATAAGTTCAATGGGCATCATTGTTTGCTTAATAACAACACTTTTCGCAACTGATCTTTTTGAGATTAAGAATGTAAGTGAAATTGAACCATCATTGAAGAGACAACTGCTTATCTCAACTATTCTGATGACTGCTGGGATTGCGATGGTCAGCTTCGTAGCTTTACCATCAGAATTCACTCTCTTTGATTTTGGGACTACAAAGGTTGTAAAGAAATGGTATGTTACCCATCATAACCCCAAATCTTTTTTTTTTCCTAGAATTTTCCCTCCTCTAGGATGTCATCGTGTTGATTAAATTATACGTTACTGCAGGCACCTTTTCTTTTGTGTTGCAATTGGCTTGTGGGCTGGACTTGTTATTGGGTACACTACTGAGTACTATACTAGCAATGCTTACAGGTAAATTTCTTCTTCATATGAATCATTACCTAACAAGGAGTTTTTCTTAGGTCTTGTATACTATTGCAATATGATTGTGATGTGAATATCCATAAAAGTCTTTGGAGGTTTTGAATCCAATATATCTAAAAGTAGTTTACTGCCAGTGGGGGCAATCTTTGGACTTTCAAATCAACCTTTCTAATCAATTAAAATTTCAAATATAGAGTTCAATCAGAGACTTCATTCTTTCCAAAGGCCGATTAAAGTTCAAAATTGGAAATGAAAACTATATCCAAATAGGCAAAGGTTAAATTTCTGAATAAAGACTTGGAAACTAAAAGAACATGGAAAGAACAAGGTTTTGAATGGAATTATGGCAAATGGTCTGAATGATGTGACAAAAGTCTGATTTAGTCTATTGATATTTTCTCTTTCTTTCATGAATGTCTTGTCTTAAATTCTCTGAATGCATGTATAAAGGATAAATTCATTATGATTCTGATTAATAATCCCTTTCAAATTCTGCAGTCCAGTGCAGGATGTAGCAGATTCTTGCAGGACTGGTGCTGCAACAAATGTGATTTTTGGGTTAGCCCTGGGATACAAATCTGTCATCATTCCGATATTTGCCATAGCAATTGCTATCTATGTTAGTTTTAGCATGGCTGCTATGTATGGAATTGCCATGGCTGCTTTGGGAATGCTAAGTACAATCGCTACTGGTCTTGCAATTGATGCTTATGGACCCATAAGTGACAATGCTGGCGGTATTGCAGAAATGGCTGGAATGAGTCACAAGATACGTGAAAGAACTGACGCTCTTGATGCTGCTGGAAACACCACTGCTGCAATTGGCAAGGTAGGACTTTCACTTATCTGTTATATTTTACTGCCTTGGACCTGTAGTTGGTTGTATTTATGAATTGCAACTTGCTTAGTACAAAACTACTAATAACCGTTATGTCTCAGGGTTTTGCCATTGGGTCAGCTGCGCTTGTTTCCCTTGCTTTGTTTGGAGCCTTTGTCAGTAGGGCAGGCATCAAAACTGTTGATGTCTTAACCCCCAAGGTCTTCATTGGGCTGATTGTTGGGGCCATGCTTCCATACTGGTTTTCTGCCTTGACAATGAAGAGTGTGGGGAGTGCAGCTCTTAAAATGGTTGAAGAGGTTCGTCGGCAATTTAATACTATTCCAGGACTCATGGAAGGTAGAGCTAAACCCGACTATGCCAATTGTGTCAAAATTTCAACTGATGCCTCACTCAGGGAGATGATCCCACCCGGTGCTTTGGTTATGTTTACACCTCTCATTGCTGGAACATTCTTTGGAGTCGAAACACTTGCTGGTGTTCTTGCTGGCTCACTTGTTTCTGGTGTCCAGGTAAGCTGTTAGTGTTCATTTCCCCCAACAGAATTGTACCGGTCTACAACTAACCATGTTCGACTTTTATGCAACCAGTTTGACTCTTAATTGTATTGTGAAATGCATTATCTCTTTCTTTCAACAGATCTCTCATGTTATATGCTTATGTCTATTCTTGTTTTTCCTCTCATTAGGTTGCCATCTCCGCTTCAAACACTGGAGGAGCATGGGACAATGCCAAGAAATACATTGAGGTAAAATGTTTTTCAAGCCTAATTTAGCCAAGTCCATGAATATAGACAATACCAAAGTCCAATAAGAAGCAGCATTACTTGTTTCAAATCTTTAAGTTCTGATACATCACTACAATGTGGTCTAGGCTGGTGCATCTGAGCATGCTAAAACACTAGGTCCTAAGGGTTCAGACCCTCACAAAGCTGCAGTGATCGGCGACACAATCGGAGACCCTCTAAAGGACACTTCTGGTCCTTCACTCAATATCCTGATAAAGCTCATGGCCGTCGAGTCATTGGTGTTTGCTCCATTCTTTGCTGCTCATGGAGGGCTGCTATTCAAATTGCTCTAAATGATATAAATCCATCAAGAAAATCAAGATTAGCTGAGGCTAATTATGTTTAGTAGTGAAGCACTGTCATGTAATGATGAGCTCTTACTGTCATATTTTCAACATGTAAATAGAAACTGATAAGGCTTTGCTTTGCTACTGCTACCACGTTTGCTAATTTTTTGCCCTTTCACCGTGAATAAATTATAGTTTCATGATTATGTTTCTTGTTTTTTTATATTTTTCCTATGTTAATTTGTGAATGTAATGTTAATTAGTGTTTGATTATTCATTATTATAAGTTTCATGTGCTCTGCAAGTTCATTGAGTGACTTTTAATGCAAGCATCCAAATGAGCAAAACAAGGGGCCGGCAAATTATGGTAGTTCTTCAACTTTTGCATGAGAAAATTTGAAGAGCAAATTACGCTTCATATCAGATTTTTTAAAATTTTTTACTTTTTTATCAATAATTTTTTGTTCATTTTATAAAAGTATATTTTATATAATAAACTCAAAAATTATAGCAAATTTGATAATGTTTTTTTTTTGAATTGATAAATTTAGATGTTATTGATGTTTCTAATGAATTTGTAAAAAGTTTAAATTTGCATTGATACCTCACCCAATGAAAAATACACTGACCCAATTTTATCATAATAGTTTTGGATAATTTTCAAGTTTCAAAATATGAACTTTTGATATCCATAAACTAAATCAAATCATGAGTCAAATGGTTAGTTTATCTTTTTATTGCTATATATATTTCAAAAAATTTAAATTTTTTTCTTTTTTTTTTGAATTTAAACCATACGTTTACCTTTTCTTTTCTAAATTAAATTTTTTAGATAAAAAAATATTAAAAAGAAAAAGCATCTTATTTATGTACCGAAATGCAACATAACGATAAATATATATTTATTTGAATAATTAACTCTAAAATTTAGAATTATTTTTTTTCGCTATTAATTGAAAAAAAAAATCTCATTTCTTGTACATGCATTTGGGATTTGTGAGCTTCACCTAAGCCAACTACTCCATTTTCAGTTGGAATTTGTTCAGTGACACTTTTAGAATTGCAAATTTACTAAATTGGCTTTTAACTTCAAATCCAAATTATTAAAAACCTAATATATATATATATATATTAATAAATTTAATATATATATATATATTATTAAAAACCTAATATATATATATATATATATATTAATAATAAATTTAATTTTATGTCTCTAGGAAGTAAATAACCTTCAGGGTGAGGTCTATTTCAATAACTAACCAATCTCCAATTGACACGTGTTAATCCACTTTCAGAAATAGATTCGCATAAATGGAAAGCTTTGATCCTTCTACAAATTCCCACGTGTCACACCTTTTAGCTGCTCTCTACAATTCGTGTGATTTACCAATCTCTTTCTACCACGTCATACCAATGACACGCGAATCCTACATGGCAGATCACTATTCGTACACGTCATCATCTCTCATCCAGCTAGGACATTTACCTCTTGTGAAATGTTCAGTTCAACCACCGTTGATCTCGTTGGTGATGACCTTCTATAAATTGCCCTGTCACTCTCTCTATCTACAGCTCCATCTCTCTCTCTCTCTGAGTACCCATGGCGAACCCTAAATTGCTGTCGCTAATTCTCCTCTCACTCGTCGCTATCTCCTCTGCAAAAGTCTTCTTCGAGGAACGTTTCGATGGTAATTTTTTACACTTTCTCTCTCTCTCTCTCTGTACGTATGGTATATCAGTAGTGTATGTGTATGTATTTACGTATTCTGATCACTGTCGAATACTTCCGCTGCTCTCAGCTTTGTAATGTAGATCGCTGATTATATTACTTGAACTTGATTTCATATGTGATGAATTAGTGTTTTGTTAGCTTAATGTATGGATCAGTGGATCTGGTAGTTTTGTGTTGTACGTCTGTTTAATCGCATACTTGAAGCTAGAAATGTGATCGTTCTCGCTAGATCTGCTTCGCACTCTATGTTTTGCATGTGCGAAATGATAATTGGTTAATTTGGTTTGGATGCTGAGTTTTGGAAATGATGATTGATCTGCTATCGAATTTATGTTTTCTGTTTGTTTTCTAGGAAAATTACATGGTTACATGTGCGAATACTGGATTTGTCGAGCATTTATCTAGATCTGGATTTTAATTGTCGGAGTACTGATAGCAGTCCTCTATCGAGTTTGTTTATGGTGATTGCGAATTATCTTGTTTCAAAATTTGTCAAAAATGGATATGTAGATGTGGATTTGTTACCATTATAAGATTGTATAATGGTCAAATTTTGATCTCTAACGGACTTCTAACTGGCTTGGTCGAAGCCAGGATTTCAAATCATGGAATCAAAAGCAACATTTCATTGATCATAGTACTTAACATTGTGCCTTTTGCAATTAAATTTTTCGTGCATTTATCCAGTGAAAAGTATACTAGTTGATCTTAACATTTTACCTTGTATGCCTGACAATAACATTTCCTCATCTCGAATTGCTTATCTGACATGATGCTTGAACTCAAAGATGGATGGGAAAAGAGGTGGGTTGTATCTGACTGGAAGAAAGATGAAAATACGGCTGGTGTATGGAACTACACCTCTGGCAAATGGAATGGAGACCCCAATGACAAAGGTATTATTCCGCGGATCTTAACTAAAAAATACTACTCCGAGTCAACAAATAATTTTTAGCTAATTATAAATTGTTGAATCTTGAAATTCATAGTGTTCAAATGATGTTTTGAGTAGCTGGGTACCTATTTTAACACATTGCCACAGGTATCCAGACAAGTGAAGATTACAGATTCTATGCTATTTCAGCTGAATTCCCTGAGTTCAGTAATAAAGATAAGGCACTAGTATTCCAATTCTCTGTCAAGCATGAACAGAAACTTGACTGTGGTGGTGGTTACATGAAGTTGCTCAGTGGTGACGTTGACCAGAAGAAATTTGGTGGTGACACCCCATACAGGTTAGCACCATTTTCCCTGTATAAGAAGTATTTTGTCATTTGCTGAGTGTCTGATGACTCTAATTATATGCTTATTTGGTGCTTTATTGTTGGCTGTAGTATCATGTTTGGACCAGATATCTGTGGCTACAGCACTAAGAAAGTTCACGCAATTCTTAACTACAATGGATCAAATCAATTGATCAAGAAAGAAGTTCCATGTGAAACTGACCAACTCACTCATCTTTACACATTGATCATCCGTCCAGATGCCACCTACAGCATCCTTGTTGATAATGTTGAGAAGCAAACTGGCAGTTTGTACTCTGACTGGGATCTTCTACCACCAAAGAAGATCAAAGATCCAGAAGCTAAGAAAGTAATTTCTTAGTACCGTAATTATTTTAACTTTGTATCGGCACTTAAGTTTGGGCGCTAAACTTTTAAATTTGTTCGTAGCCTGAAGATTGGGATGACAAGGAGTACATTTCTGACCCTGAGGACAAGAAACCAGAGGTAACGATATTGCTATTTCCCCCAGCCTCTCTTGCTCATAGTAAGCTTGTAATGTATATCTGAAGCCACCTTCTGTCTACTTCTTTTAGGGGTATGATGGCATTCCAAAGGAGATTCCAGATCCTGATGCCAAGAAGGTAGTTATTGATCCGTCTTACCGTTATTAGTGTTTTTGCTTGAAAGAAAATAGTGGCTGATAATAGTGATTTGCTATTGAAGCCTGAGGATTGGGATGATGAGGAAGATGGTGAATGGACTGCTCCAACCATTGCCAACCCCGAGTATAAGGGTCCATGGAAGGCCAAGGTTTCTGAATTTATGATCACTTTGAAGCTTGTTATATCAAATCATTCTTTGGAGGCATGGTTTTTATGAATATTCTCTTTGCAGAAAATTAAGAACCCAAACTACAAGGGCAAGTGGAAGGCACCAATGATTGACAACCCAGGTTTGTTCTGGTTCTATTTATATTCTCTGTCCTTTATTAAGTTATGTGAACAAGTTAATAAACAAAACAATTTACAGATTTTAAGGATGACCCAGAGCTCTATGTTTACCCTAACTTGAAATATGTTGGCATTGAGTTGTGGCAGGTAATTGTCTTGCCATATCTACTTTATTTTTACCCATTCATTGCTTGTGATCTAACAAACGAATCTCATTTATGTGTCAGGTCAAATCTGGAACCTTGTTTGACAATATCTTAATTTGCGACGACCCTGAGTATGCAAATAAACTGGCCGAAGAAACATGGGGAAAGCATAAGGATGTATGTCTTTTTCTTGATAAGTTAATCTTATGAAGAGACTATCATCTCCATATTCAATTGAAATTGTTTAATTTTGCAGGCTGAGAAGGCAGCTTTTGATGAGGCAGAAAAGAAGAGAGAGGAAGAGGTACTTTCTTTTGTTAAAAAAAGAAAATTATTGTTTGTGCAACAAAAATTATTGGGTGGTGTTTTTGTTTCACCCTAACAAAAAATTATTGTTTATGCAACTGCAAAACTCACTGTAAATTTTGTTTGTAGCAGGAATCAAAGGATGAACCTGATACTGATGTGAGTCTTCTAATTGCCTGCTGAAGCACATTTGAATTATGCTACTTTTAGTTTTGACCCTAAATGTTCCTATGTAAAATGTTTCAGGCTGATGATGATGAGGATGATGATGCTGATGACGCTGAAGGAGATGAAGATGGTGAAATTAAAGAAGAAAGCGCTGACACCAAGGATGACGTACATGTGAGATTTATTTTCCTTTGTGCTAATATTATATATGTATATATATATATATATATACTCGTGCGCTGATATATTTTTTCAAACATACGATGGCAGGATGAGCTGTAGAGAGGAAGCACTTTTGCTGACAAATCAGCCAGGGAATACTGAACATCTAGTGGTGCTCCTAAAATTTTTCAGTTCTATTTTGTTTCCTAGCTGTTGGAGTTATCATAGTGAAGAATGGAGAGTTGGAAAGGTTGCATGCAGAACTGCGTGACTGATTGTTTGTCCCATTTAAAACTATGAGCCTTGGACCAAAGAGGATTATATTTTTATCCTCGCAGTAATGAAGTAGTTGGGATTTTTTTTTTAATGGGTGCTTACAGATTTTGTTTCTTAAAAAAATGTTTGCTTAAGCTATTAAATCGTTGAAGCTCTCTATCTCAGTTAAATAAGCTTTCAATATGTTTCTTAAATTGTAGAATTGTAGCAATTTTAAAAAAAAAAGAGTAATGAAAAGAATATTCATTCACAATCATTACTCACTGTTGCAAAAACCAACTCAAGTTTCATAAGCCTTTCTATTTCAAAAAGCTAAGCTTGTCCCCGTTTTTGTGCAAAAGACCGAAATGATACCATAATAGCCTCACATGTGATCTTTATGTTAGTGATCTCTGGAAATTATTTTTGAAAGTTCAGATACAAGTTGAGAAAGTAAATTGAAATAATATAAAAAATTAAATTAAATTTAATATTTTTCGACAAAAATAAAGTAAACCATTGAGGTGAGGATCTAGTCTAGAATAGAACTCAATTTTTTTTTTTTGGTTTTATTAGAATGAAAAAAGAAAAGAATTTACATTGTTTGACACTGCTGGTTATCAATAGATTGGATAACTTCCAAGAATTTATCAACTTGCAAAGGTTTAGTCAAATGAAAATCCATTCCAGCATCAATACTCTTGCTTGCTTCTTCAGGCATTGCATGGGCTGTTAATGCTATCACTGGTATATGAATATCATAATCTTTTTCCTCTCTTCTTATTAATCTTGTTGCTTCATATCCATTCATTACTGGCATCTACATCACCAAACAACAAAAATGTCATATTACTTCAAATTATGTTCTCATATTGTTGAAAAATATGATTCAATTAATATAAAATTTGGATTTTCAAATCTTAACATCTAGCTTTCAGTATTACTAAAACACATATCAAAGTGTATGGCATACCTTCTAATCCAGAAAACTAGTAATTCATGCTCTTTTCTATCTTCAAAAAATTTATGGTGTAACAAAAAAATAATACCTTTATTAGAATTTTGATTACCTCGCAATCCATGAAAATGTAATCATAAGGAAGAGATTTTGAATCCCATTCTTTCTTTTGCTCACTCAAGGCTTTGCAGACTTGATTTAAAGCCTCTTCTCCATTTGAGCATACTTCAACTTTGGCTCCAAGTTTATGTAGTCTAGCTGTAATTAGCCTGCGTAGTAACTCCACCTCTTCAACAACTAAAATTTTCTTCCCATTCAAAGCTTTGTCTCTCTGCTGATTTACATCAGGCATTTGTATCATTATTTGCTGAAGAGTGGTGGGATGAGATGAACTAGTGATCCTATCGAACTCCATTGCTGAGGAGTTTGAATCATGGGAAAGATTCAGCTCTGCTGAAGTAGCAGAACTGTGAATTTCTTGAACTGTTGATCCAATTGTAGACTTTAAAAAGTTGCATTGTGATATACCTTTGCATTCAGGAAGTAGTGATTAAACTTGGATTAAGCGCGAACCATGGAATGGTTTATATATCACGAAATCGCCTTCAAGATTTCGCCTTTCCTGTTCTCGATATCTTGATTGTCTTCTGATTTCATCATCTAACCATACAACCTTACATGAAGATTTTGGAATGTCCTTCCTGAAACTAGCCAGAGTTTTGTCAAATTCTGAGAAGTTACTAGCATCATTCGAATCAATCACCAGTAGAATGATACCAGAAGAGCTTCTTGAGTTAGTCTTTTTATACTGAGGCAGACTGTGATCAGCTCCACCTGTATCAGAATTATTAGATGCTGATGTGCTTGCATAGTCTGATAAACTAGTTTCAGGTTTTCCTGAACTGAAACACGAAAGGTCCAATTTTCGCTTAATCTTCTCCAAATCCCCGCAGAAATTTCTTGCATTCTTAAGTTAGTCTTTCGAATCAATCACCAGTAGAATGATACCAGAAGAGCTTCTTGAGTTAGTCTTTTTATACTGAGGCAGACTGTGATCAGCTCCACCTGTATCAGAATTATTAGATGCTGATGTGCTTGCATAGTCTGATAAACTAGTTTCAGGTTTTCCTGAACTGAAACACGAAAGGTCCAATTTTTGCTTAATCTTCTCCAAATCCCCGCAGAAATTTCTTGCATTCTTAAGTTAGTCTTTCGAATCAATCACCAGTAGAATGATACCATAAGAGCTTCTTGAGTTAGTCTTTTTATACTGAGGCAGACTGTGATCAGCTCCACCTGTATCAGAATTATTAGATGCTGATGTGCTTGCATAGTCTGATAAACTAGTTTCAGGTTTTCCTGAACTGAAACACGAAAGGTCCAATTTTTGCTTAATCTTCTCCAAATCCCCACAGAAATTTCTTGCATTCTTAAGTTAGTCTTTCAAATCAATCACCAGTAGAATGATACCAGAAGAGCTTCTTGAGTTAGTCTTTTTATACTGAGGCAGACTGTGATCAGCTCCACCTGTATCAGAATTATTAGATGCTGATGTGCTTGCATAGTCTGATAAACTAGTTTCAGGTTTTCCTGAACTGAAACACGAAAGGTCCAATTTTCGCTTAATCTTCTCCAAATCCCCGCAGAAATTTCTTGCATTCTTAAGTTAGTCTTTCGAATCAATCACCAGTAGAATGATACCAGAAGAGCTTCTTGAGTTAGTCTTTTTATACTGAGGCAGACTGTGATCAGCTCCACCTGTATCAGTATTATTAGATGCTGATGTGCTTGCATAGTCTGATAAACTAGTTTCAGGTTTTCCTGAACTGAAACACGAAAGGTCCAATTTTTGCTTAATCTTCTCCAAATCCCCGCAGAAATTTCTTGCATTCTTAAGTTAGTCTTTCGAATCAATCACCAGTAGAATGATACCATAAGAGCTTCTTGAGTTAGTCTTTTTATGCTGAGGCAGACTGTGATCAGCTCCACCTGTATCAGAATTATTAGATGCTGATGTGCTTGCATAGTCTGATAAACTAGTTTCAGGTTTTCCTGAACTGAAACACGAAAGGTCCAATTTTTGCTTAATCTTCTCCAAATCCCCGCAGAAATTTCTTGCATTCTTAAGTTAGTCTTTCGAATCAATCACCAGTAGAATGATACCAGAAGAGCTTCTTGAGTTAGTCTTTTTATACTGAGGCAGACTGTGATCAGCTCCACCTGTATCAGAATTATTAGATGCTGATGTGCTTGCATAGTCTGATAAACTAGTTTCAGGTTTTCCTGAACTGAAACACGAAAGGTCCAATTTTCGCTTAATCTTCTCCAAATCCCCGCAGAAATTTCTTGCATTCTTAAGTTAGTCTTTCGAATCAATCACCAGTAGAATGATACCAGAAGAGCTTCTTGAGTTAGTCTTTTTATACTGAGGCAGACTGTGATCAGCTCCACCTGTATCAGAATTATTAGATGCTGATGTGCTTGCATAGTCTGATAAACTAGTTTCAGGTTTTCCTGAACTGAAACACGAAAGGTCCAATTTTTGCTTAATCTTCTCCAAATCCCCGCAGAAATTTCTTGCATTCTTAAGTTAGTCTTTCGAATCAATCACCAGTAGAATGATACCAGAAGAGCTTCTTGAGTTAGTCTTTTTATACTGAGGCAGACTGTGATCAGCTCCACCTATATCAGAATTATTAGATGCTGATGTGCTTGCATAGTCTGATAAACTAGTTTCAGGTTTTCCTGAACTGAAACACGAAAGGTCCAATTTTTGCTTAATCTTCTCCAAATCCCCGCAGAAATTTCTTGCATTCTTAAGTTAGTCTTTCGAATCAATCACCAGTAGAATGATACCAGAAGAGCTTCTTGAGTTAGTCTTTTTATACTGAGGCAGACTGTGATCAGCTCCACCTGTATCAGAATTATTAGATGCTGATGTGCTTGCATAGTCTGATAAACTAGTTTCAGGTTTTTCTGAACTGAAACACGAAAGGTCCAATTTTCGCTTAATCTTCTCCAAATCCCCGCAGAAATTTCTTGCATTCTTAATAATTGTTACCTTTATGTTCAAGCGTTCAATATACTTCTTCAGAACTTTCCTCCTTTCTTCGCCTGCTATAAACATTATCACATGGGATCCTTCTGGTTTTGGCGAAATGAAGGTAAAATGCTGATGAAATGCCGAGGGCCGATTTTCTTTTGTCTCAACATATCCAGGTTCACTTATGGAAAAAAAAAAAACATTGAACCTGAAGCAAGTACCTCTTTCTCCAAGCTCTTTCTCAGCAATTCTTAGTTCTCCTTTCATAAGGCGTACCTGAAACATAATATTTTATATAAATCAGTAGAAAAAATGAAACTTGAATCAGCTTGAAGTTATGAAAACAACAATTAGAAAAACTAGAAAAGAAGTAACTTTTGTTCACCAAAGATTGGACAATGCCGAGTCCCAAGCCACAACCTTCTTGTCCAATAACTGTTTCTTTTACTTGAACATAGTCTTCAAAGATAGATTTTTGCTTATCTTTTGGAATTCCCTTGCCTGTATCATCCACCTCAAATTCGATTTTCGTTTCATTTGGATTTTCTTCAACCATGTTAAGAGCATCAAGATCAGTAAAAGCATCCTCATTTGGGCGACAAAACCATGATAAAAACTTCGTAGCTTTTGTTCGATTAGAAGCAATAATTTCTTGTTTTAGATTGTTTTTCTTGACCACAGCACCAACTGAGGCATTACCTTCTGATGTAAACTTTATAGCATTATCAAGTAAATTGCACAAGATCTGTTTAAGTTTTATCCGATCGTCTTTTACAAGGGATAACTTAAGAATCAAGCCATCACAAGGATCTAACACTACATCTACACCATTCTTCATACCCAAAAGATAGTACATATCAACTACATCTTCAAGTAGTTGAGCCAAGTTTCCTCTTTTTCAAGTGATGCTTTCCCAGCTTCAATTTTGCTCATATTGAGAATTGAGTTCAATATGCCCGAACCCCATTTGTTTAAAGTCAAAAATATTCGTTGAACAAAATATTAGAAGTGAAAGATAGAGCTAACTAACTGAGGAGATCATTCATGCAATTTTGCATTTGCACCAGATTTGCTGCTAACTCAGTGTCTGTTTTAGCATTTTCTTCACAAAGCTCTATCAAACCTGTAACAGCTGCCAACTAGCTGGGAACATCATGATTTGCACCGGCATAAGCCTTGGTTTTGGTCATACTCTTGCGCTCGGCTTGTTGAGTTGCTTCTGTTTGCCTTATTAGAGCATCACACAAGAACATTTCTCTTTTTGTTACTCTTGCAGCTAAGAATATTATGTAGATGCAAAGAGATACAATCATAAAAACAAACACTAGTGCTAGAAGAATTATTGATAACTTTCTGTTTCTGTGAACAAAACTCGCCAATCCATTTCTGGGATATGCTATTACATATACCTGCAGAAAACAAAAAACATATACATATACGTACTATAGTCAATATAAACTGATCTAAACTTCCATTGTCATTCGACTAACGAATGACAGACCGATTGAAGTCCAGCAATATCAATGGTAGAGCAGTAAAACATGTATGTGATTCCCACAATCTTCCCTTGAAGAGTTATGCTAGTTCCATCATTGGAGCTGCAATATAAACTGTCCTGACCTACAACTCCACCATTTGGCTTAAATACTTGCACCGTAACCGAGTTAGTATGAACCTCTATTTGAACATTTTCAAGCTTTAATGGCACAATCAAATGGCCATCAAATGTCCCCAAGTAAAAGTACCCTCCGTGAAAGTCAAGTGCTGCAAAATGATCAATCACCACTTTTATTGGAAACCCAAGAGATATAACTCCCCTTCCATCCATAGCAACAGTATTAAAAAACAAGATATCTTGATCCTTGTCCCATCCAGTCCCAAACGAGGAGTAAACACTTTTATTATTTGTGATATTCTAAACCAACTTGCATCTACTCTTTCAAAAGAATCTGAAGCAACTGCATCTCCATATAACTTCCCAGTATCTCGATTTACTGGCTTAGTAAACCAGAATGAAGTATCTGAAGTGTTGGAATATACTGCAAAAGTCTGTCGATTGTCATTGTAAAATGAGAACATCAGACCATCTTTTCCAATATATGAAATTTGTGATAGTTGTGGAATTGTTGTGAATGACAGAAACAAGGCAGGAGCAACCTGAAAACACAAAAAACTATTGCATTTAGAGAAATGAATATTATTGTTAGAAAAATACCCATCAGTTGTTTTTCAAACTAACCATTGTTTCAATTTCAGAAAATGATAGAAGGGGTCCATTGAGATATGCACTTTTGCTAAATTTGATGCTGAAGAATTCAGAAAGGATAGCAGTCCTGCTGTCATCTCAATTTCTGTAAAAGATTTGTTGTAATCTCCATATAATTCCAACATCACATAATGTTTGGTTTTTTTAATCATCAAACACAATTCTGAGATTACAAAACAGGACAATGCCTGCAAGATAGTTAAAAAAAAATAAGAATATAAGTACAACTCAACTAAACTTTAATCTCAAGTTAACTGAGATCGGAGCGTTAATGAACTGCATCATCAGAGAGAGAGAGATGTAAGGCAATACGAAACGGAAATAAAAAATGGAGGAAAAAAAATGAACAGAAATACCATAATGATGCAGAAGTAAACTGGCCTAAGGCCTGCTTTTAGCTGCCTGAATGTAACGTCCCCATACTCTATATAAGTACTATACATATACCTTGTATACATACAGTACGTATATAAAATATAAGAATGTCACTTTTCATTTCAGATTAAAAATCTTTACTTTAGTTCCAAACAATAATACATTTTATTTAAAATACAACATAATTAAATTGTACATGTATACACCACCTTCTAGTTGGTCTCGAAATACTCTTACCCTTCTCGTGGCATAACGATTTGACTTCCAGATCAACCACCTACTCACCTGCGCGATTTACACAACCGCGCTAAGCTCGAAAGCTTAGTGGTACAAATAAATAATATAACATTCATTACAGAAAAATCATACTTCCTACATTAACATCATGTATAATAATTTTCTTATCATGTTTTCCGCTTTTCAAAGCATTCTTTACATTTTTTCACTAATCTCATAATTTATATACATAAACACATATATCATTACAACAACTCACAATACAATGACTTATCAAAACATTCATGAAATAATACTCACAATTTCTATATCCTTATACATATTACACATCATATTGTATTTTCATAATCTCATTATTCAGCAGTTTATCAAGCCACGTTCATTTTCAGTAAATTACTTATGTATTGTAATCATCACATTAAAGCAAAGACGTGCATGAGCCCAAAAAGAATCTAATATGCTATTCAAAGTTCAGAGTCACTGCTTTGATCCATAATCACATTCATCAAGCCCGTAGGTGATATATATCTATCCATGGATAGTGTAACAGACCCAGTTTATTGGATCTCAACCCGGCTAGACCCTTGGGCCCCAGTCTCTTAGTCATCAACCCGGCTAGACTGCTACAGTTTTTGAGGCTTACGACCCGGTCTTTTCACCTCAAAAATATCATATTTCACATTTTTCAGCTGGGCTCGGCTTACGACCCGGTCTTTTCACCTGCCCAGCGATTCATAGGCATGCCGCCAAACCCAGAACTCTGAAAATTGAATAACATACTAGGCACACAATTAATTCATTTATCTCATTATCAATCTCTTTCACAACTCATTTCTCATTTCATTTCTCATAATCAAACTAGGCAACCATGCCCAATTATTTCATTTGCATCATTATAGCCAACAACAATGGCTTCACATCTCATCATTAGGGTATGCATAACCATTTGCATTGTACATACATTTTGTATGCTTATTATATCTTTCATATTTCACCTTTATATCCATTAACATTAGTTTCATATTTTATCATTGAGATATACATAGCAAATTACATTATTCATATTTTTAGAATCTTCAACATACATTCCACATAGTACACATAATACAAATCATAGCACATTTCTCACACATGAACAATATAATAGATAACTTAACACAATTTTCAATCAAATATGTTAAGTCTCATTGTCATGCAAATATATATATCATATAGGATTTGTACTTACCTCTAAGAGCAACTCACACCAATTCCAAATTCCTCTTCCATGAATCTTTCAACACTTGGATTAGGGCTACTCAAATCTTCAAAACCTAATCCAAAGGTGATTATACACACTCACTTAGTAATACACATAAGAAAATAAGAATAATAACTAACTAGGGAAAACTCTACACATGACACGCTCACCAACACGGGCGTGTTCCTGATCGTGCCCTAAACCAACAATACAGAAACTTTGACACGCTCAGTAACACGGGCGTGTCCTTGGATGTGTCACTCATTCTGCCTCACAGAAACATTGACACGCCCAACAACACGAGCGTGTTCATGGCCGTGTCAATTACTTTATCTCACAGTAGCTATGACACGCTCAATAACATGGTCGTGTTAATGGTCGTGTCACAAATGTCAAACTCAATACCGTCGACACGCCCAACGACATGGCCGTGTCACTGGCCGTGTCAAGCAAGAATTATACATTCCGAACTCTCATCTATGAAAATACAATCACTCCAAAATCCATACTACAACACCCTTAATCAACATCTTGGTTTATATACACATAAATCACCTATTAATTTAACACTTATATAACTTCAACATATCATAATAATAATCATTATATACATCATCCATATATCAATTATTCAATTCCCCAACTCATTTATATTAAACCCTTAATAAACAATTTCAACAATCCATCATCATCCTCACAAATAACCATATTATCATCATCTAAATACCAATTCAACATATATATATATATTTCAATCTTTCATTATCATCATCTTCACACACTAACCATATCAAATATAAACTCAATCAATAGAAATCAACACAAAGAAATGAACACTTACTTTAATTCTTTGCCAAATCTTCAATATCCACCTTCAATTCTCTTAAAGCCCTTAAGAATTTGATGTGTATGCCAACAAAATCACATCTCTCTCTCTCTCTCTCTCTCTCTCTCGTTCAAGAAGAAGAAGAAAGAAAGAAGATCTTTTCTTCCCTTTTCACTCTTATATATATATATATATATATATATATTAATATAATTAAATCCCTTAAAAATTCTCCACCACACACTTGTCATTCCCTTTGACTTCATTTTCTTCTTTTTCTCTTGTAATTATTATTATTATTATTATTATTATTATAAATTACTTTTCCTACACTAATATATACATCATGTATATGTGATGTATATGTTGCTATATGTATATCTCTTATATATTATATTTATATTTACCATATTTTTCAAATACCATATATACATATCATCATTTATATACATCTATCTTTTATAATATTTTCTTTACATATTTTACCAATATATCTTCTCACAACTGCTATTTCAATGTACATCAAAATCGAGGTATTACACTGAAAGTCCTGAAATTGAACTTCAATGCCATAGCTAGAGCTTCTGTGCTCTTAAAATGAACATTAACCCATCAAAAATGTTAATTTTATTGATTATCCTACAATTACTTATTGCAATTTGAAAATTTTTACGGAAAGATTATGAAATTAATAAAAAAAAAAAGAAAAAAGTATTGCCTGAGTTATAGTAATCAAATGATGAATGGAAAAATGGAAGCCATCACCAGAATCTTTCAAGTAGAACAGAATAAACAGAGTAAGAGAGTATCTGTGTAAGATATTAAATTATTTGTTTTAGTTGAAGTCAAAGAGAAAGATTAGGAGCTTACATAGACAAAATCTCCATTTTTAATATAATCCAGCAAGATAATATCAAAATATCTAACCTAACGTTAAAAAAAATTAGAAAATATGAATAATTATCAATAATATTTGTATGTTATACCTACAACTAATTAATGTGAGTGATTTTACACTTTTATTTTTTAAGGATCACATGTTCGATCATTATAAATAAAATTAATACTTATTGAAAGTATTTTATCTCTTAATAAATCGACTCGGTACGAACTGAATTAATTTTAACATAAATTTAATCTTTGTGAATAAAATCACTACTTACTGATAATACTTTATCTTTTAATAAATTGATCTAATACGAACATAATTAATTTTAACACAATAAATTTAAATATACAGATAATTATATAAAATAATAATGATAATAATATTTATATGCTATAACATTTTCTCCCGTGCCCATATTATTAGAATTAAAATTAGAATTAGAATTTTCAAAGTTGTAAGTAAACAAAACAACATTATTTCATAATTTTAATTTGTTACTAAAAAATCAAACTAAAAGCATATTTTTTAGATAATAAGTCATATATTTTAAAATTTTAAAATCATATAAAACCACAAAATAAATAATTTAAAAACTCATTAAAATTCAAAGTTTTCAAATTATGAAATTGCTATAAAAAATTATATCATTCAAAAGAAAATCAAAATAAATAATTAAATCATATATAAGATCATCAATTACGTTTTTTAATTATGGCTGAATTACATGGAAATTGTCGGTCACTTATAGAAGTATACTTACATAAAATAGAGAGAAAATAGATAAAATTATATACAAAAAGTAGGAATACATAAAAAAAATGAAATTAATTTTTTTCTATACATAATATATATATATAATTTATATAAATCTTATTTATTTGCTTCCAGCATTTGAATTGGGTCTCTTCACAATCAACACAGGACATTTGACTTTCTGTGCACAATGGCTGCTCACACTCCCAAGAAAAGCCAAAATAACTCCCAAAAAAAAAAAATTAATTAGCACTATTATGAAATTTTATCAAACAGTAACGTAATGTTTTATATTTAACATGTTTTTAGATAATAAAAATCTGAAAAATAATCTAATTTTTAAAATAACATATTCGTAATCAATTTTATCCTTTTTTATCAATATATATATATTTAAAAAAATAAAAAAAACTATAAAATTTATCAAAATTTATAATTATTTTACAAATTTATTACATTCCTACAGTTTATTATGTATATAATTTATTTTATGATTATTATATATTTTTATAAAATAATCAAAATACACTTAGTCAAATATAAAAAAAATTATAAAATTTAATAAGAGCCGTAATTTTAGATTTGTTTCGAGAAATTATTAATAAAAAAAATGAAAATCTAATTTAAAAAAAATTTTTTTTTAAAAAAAATTGATTAATAACTACCTGTTGATGAGACCATAACCATGGCTTCCCATGACTAGCACATCAACCCACAGCTTCTCCGCCATCTGGAAAATCACATCTCTTGATCCTCCACATTCTACTCTCGCCTCCACCTTTACCTGTCCCATCAATCCTAAATAATATTACATATTTACCCTTTAAAGAATAAAATTAAAAAACTTCATTCCAAAAATTAAACATTTAACCTCAGGTAGTGCTAGGGTCGCCTAACTCTATTTTACTCTATTTTTATGGAGTAAAATATTGACTATTGAATTGGTTAAAAAAATTTGAGCCATTGATTAAATAAATGCTATTATGAGATTAAATACATCTTATTATTATACTTTATATTAAAGTTGTGAAATAAACCCTAACAAAGATATTTGAATGTTTATTATGCTCATATTATCTTCATCGCAAGAAGTCGCTTCTCTCCTAGCTCAATCACCATTCTCTTCGTTGTTGTCGCCGCACTAGTCACCTCCATCGCCAACATAAACTGCTCAACATCCTCTTCATCATATACCCGGTAAAGAAGGTGCTACCATTGTTGTTTTAAATTGCAATTCCAGATCATCATCATTGTTGTTAATGTTTGATGAGATGTTGGTATATTTTTTATTTATTTTATTTTTATTTTAAATTTATTATGAATATTAAGCGAATCTTTAAATTTTCTAAAAAAATTATGTCTGCTTCATGATGAATATTATTTGCTGCCTTTTGATGTTCACTGGATGGTTGTGACTTTGAGCACTGGCTTATCGTCATGGACTTCCCAAAAGACTCAAAACCAACTGAAGAGGAAATGGTCAATACTTACGTTAAAACCTTAGCTGTCTGCGTGGGCAGGTACTGAGTTTAACTCATTTTTTATTTGGATTTATTTTTTTTAATTTTTTGTTATATGGAAATTTAATTTACTATTTCATTTTTGCTTGTTGTCTGGATGGTAATAATTTTAGTGAAGAGAAGGCGAAAAAGAATATTTATTCGGTTTCCACTGTGACCTATACTGGGTTTGGTGCTTTGATTTCTTAGAAGCTTTCTCACAAAGTTAACGGTATTTCTTTTCTCTTCTTTTATTAGGGTTTAAGCATTTTGCTTTTTCAGTAACAGGATTTAGTGATTAAAAGCTATTTTAGATTCTTTTGTTCATTTCCATCTTGGGTATTTGATTGTATTACTTTTTTTTTCTCTTGTTGTGAGCATGGGCTTTGAGGGCCAAATTGAAAGCATTAGCCTTTTCCACCATTTTAATTTGGCTGTGCAGTGGTTTGAATCACACTAATGATATAATTTGGATACTTGACTAAATCGACCATTTTTCTTTTTATGAATCTTGCTTATACCGGAATCTTGGCAATTTTTGTGATGATTTTTATTATTTAGATTGAGATTTTTCTTTCAATTTTTCTATATGAATTATAGGGCTCCCTGGTGTTCTTTGGGTTTTGCCAGATTCATATATTGATGTTCCTAACAAGGACCATGGAGGTTGGTATTGTCTTGTTTTAAACTTCAATTACTTGAATTATCCATTTGATGTTTCTTGGGAAGCGACAATTTTCATTTCATCTCCTTTTGGCTTCAACCAGGCGATTTGTTTGTTGATGGGAAGGTCATTTCAAGGCCTATATATCACTGTAATGCGACGCAAACTAACTGTAAACCATGCATGAGGTATGATAGACGCCGGGAAATAATGAGGCAGGTTGAGAGGAGAGAACTAGTGCGAAGGGCACAGCCTATGCAACAACCACCATCAACCCAGGCTTGGGGTGGAGATGCGGCATCTTCCATGAACCAAGGACGGTTTGAATGAGACTACTCGATAATTCTATATAAAGTTCTCTAGCTCTAGAATTAAACTTATAGTTTCAAAATCTACATTAGATTTTCCTTTGTTCCTGGATGGTGACTTGGTTCTTGTAGTTTTGAGTGTCAGTAAACTTGTGCATGTTCTGTCATCTTTATGGAAAGCTAAAATCTGAATTTTCTACACTGTTTTCATAAACATTTTCTAAAAAAATTATGCATGCTTCATGGATGAATATTAAAACTGAACAAGTGGAGTTCAGATTTCTTTTTTTTATTCATGATTAACTTATCTGTCTTTCTATGTCCCCATTTTTCACCTCTTTCCACAATTTTCTTTCCTCCGTTATCCCTTTAAAGCTTGTCCATGACTAGCTTCTTTTTTGACTTTACCCCTTCCAAACCCAAATATGAGCCAATAAGAGTATGATGTATATTACACCATCATTTGTGCTTTTTGTTGGAATTTACATTAAAACAATTCAGTTGTTATTTGGTATTTTGAGGAGGTTGAACTAAGTTGTGGGGATAATATCTGATTACATTCTAGCTTTGGAGCTTTTGTTTGACAGAAGTAAAACACATTATGACATTAAAACTGTATTATGGTTGTGACTATGATTATCATTACTGGCAGTTTACTAGAGTGGAAAGTGTTTTAGTCCGGGGATACTTGTTGACATTTTCTAATCTTGAAACAAATAGAAGCCGAATCCAGTAAATTTTATGCATAAGCTTTTTGTGATCATATGTGTCACTTCCAAAACTTGTCATTTTCCCTTCTTTCTATCTTATATATTTCTCATATTTAATAAGCTTTAAAGTTTTTATGTACTGATCATATAGAATGCACAGGTGGAAGGAGATGGGAGGTTAGTACCTGCTACAAATGATGAAGTTATGGAGGTTAAGAGTCTGCTTACGAATAAGAATAGTGAAATGCATTTTGTTGCAGACTGGGCAGGTTGTTGGGTGTATTTTCAATGCAGGATCTTCCTCTGGCATGCTACTTCAATTGGAAAGCTCTGAAGGTTTTTATTTATTTATTTATTTTGAATATTGATGTTATATATGCCATGTGGAGTGTGATAGATTTAAAGATGAAATGAATTTTTTTAGTTTAGACTATTCTGGATTAGTTTAACTTTGTAATGTGATAGTTTTCTCGAGTGTGTAAAGTTTCAAATACTTGATTTGTTGGGATGTATCTTTCAATATTTGGTAGGGTGCTTGTATACTATGAGCCTTCTAAGCCTTGCTGGTAATTACAGTTTCGAGTGTGCTCCTAGTTTTTTCCTTGTTAACATTATAATGTCAGATCAATCTTGCCTTATCTGATGTTTTTTGTTTATGTATTATTTTTTCTACCCATATTTGAACGAGCAATATGTGCCAGGTTTATCACAATTTGAAAATACAGAAGTTGATCCACAGATAAATTAAATGCACGGCTTGAGATACTCTCTAACTTTTTTACCATATTACTTCTAATTTGGCATGCATCTGAATATGGCATAAGATAGTTATTCATAAAGCAAAAAGTAAATTTTAATCTCACTTTTACATATAGTCTATAAATGAGACAAAGAATTGGGGTGAGAGAAGGGAGAAATTTTTTTTTTAATTTAAAATTGTATTATTAATTTATATTTATTGTATAATAATAGTGAAATTTTTTTCTACTGCATATGTTGAAAGATGAGGTACTTCAATTTTCACGTGAATTCTTTCTTCTTGTGTTATTGGGTTGTTTGGCTGCCGAGAAAATGGCTTGAAAAAAAATTACAAGAAAAAAAGTTTGGTTCTTTATTTTGATCCATAAGAAATTAATATTATTTTGTTCTGGTTTAAAAGAACCAGAAACCATTGATTCAACTGTTGATTAGATTGAGAAGTGATGAAAATATCAATTTATTCATGAAACTAGCTTAAATGTTTTTGCTTCAGTAGAAATTTTTTAAAAATGTTGTAATTCATTTCCGTTTGTTATGGGTTTTTGCAGAGATTAGTGCAACATCAGCTTACACAGCATCCAACATCTGAGGAGTTGAGTATTGGGAAAATGAAGTTTAAGGCTTTTGATTTAGGAGGTCATCAGATTGCTCGTAGAGTTTGGAAAGACTACGATGCCAAGGTGTTTTCCTTGCTTAACTGGCATGTGAATTATGCATAAATGTGTAAATGAGTTGTTCAATTGTGTTTGCTTTATTTAAGAACTTCTTGTTGTCATGTGTTGTCTCCTTGTGAACTGTGGGTATGCATTTTGATCATTGTGAAGTGAAAGGAAAAAATTGCATACATATCGTGAAGTGAATCAAATGACAATGATGTGAAATTTCTGTGGGACGTGGATATTTGTTTTTACCTTTAATGGCAATTTGAAGCTCTTTCACCCATTAGTTGTGTGTTTTATTATCACACTTGGATATGTTCAATAACCAACTTTTAACAATATTAAATTAAACATTATAGCTGCCTACATAATCCCAGATGATGTTATTTTGTGATTATCTGATTCATGGAAGGCAAATAACAAAATGGGAGTTTGCTGATGGCACTTTAGACCTTTGAGAGTGTTCTGGTAGTAGCTCACCAAATATGTGTTATTTTCGTTGCCATTTTTATCCTTGTTTGAATGGGTGCCTGCATTATTTTCGCCATTCTGCACTTTTGATAGTCATTGGTCATTTTTATTAGGAAGATGGTATGTTGGCCCTATTTGCTTATGAATGGTCATGGAATGTGTTGCATCCTCCTAGAGAGGCTATCTGCAAGTGATAGTATTTCCCTTAGCTTATAATATGACATCTTAATTGTCTTAAATTTTCAGCTCAAATTGTATATCGTTTTCTGAGAAAATTCCTTTCATTTGAAGGTGGATGCAGTGGTTTACCTGGTAGATGCTTATGACAAGGAGAGATTGCTGAATCAAAAAAGGAATTGGATCTCCTCTCTGATGAGGCTTTGGCCGATGTTCCATTCCTTATTTTGGGAATAAAATTGATTTAGCATATGCTGTTTCTAACGATGAGTTGTGTTACCACCCGGGCCTTGCCAACTTCACCACTGGCAAGGGTAAGGTACACTTGGGAGACTCGAACATCCAATCCATGCAGGTATTTACGTGCAGCATTGTCCAAAAAATGGGCTATGGAGAAGGTTTCAAGTGGTTGTCTCAATATATCAAGTAGAGAGGTATAAGGCGTTGGGATCTATTTACTTTATATTCACAAATGTTACGTCATACTGATGAATTGGTTTTGAACATTTGGTCTAGAATCACTGTTGAAGGAAATTTCAGTTGTTTTGACTTTGTCTCTTAGTAAAGTTACATACTTTTGCCCCTTTATACACGTGATGAGTGCTCTGCTCTCTTATGGTAATGAAAATTGAAAAGAGGGGTGGCGATTGCTTCCCTCTGCTACTTACTGTCTATTTCAAATATAAATTTACTGTTTATTTCAAATGTAAATGAACTGTTGGAAGTATTTGCTTAGAGCTATTTATATTTGATTTGCAAAGCAGAAAAGAATATTCTTATGTGAAGAGCTTAAGATTGTATCCCTAACTTCAGTGCCCTGATAAATCTCGTAAAAGGGCTGAAAACTTTTTATTAATAGGATGCCTATGACCCCCAACATGGATTCTTTACTCGCTATAATGAGCATGAAATAGTTGTCTTGGTTTAGTTCTATATCATCATCATCATCATCATGTACAGACTTTCTAACCAGAGTAATACATTGCATATCTGATGAAGATAAATTATGTCTTCATATATAAGAAGCTAATGTGGCGTCCATATAAAATGCTACAGTAGCATTGCCATATGTTGCCACATCAGTTTTATGTGAATTAAATGGATGGAAAATGAACAGGATATGCAAAGGATGTGCTGGGACAAATATTTGAAGATGCATTGTTATGTTATGATAACAAGGTTGCAGGCAACTTGTGAGTTAGTGAATTTCAAGAATCTTTCACTTGTTTGCTTCTTTTTAGTTGTTTTTGGACAATGTTGCGCAGATTTATGGTGGTTGCAATGAGGCTTATAGACTAACAGAGGGTGGGAATATTAATGTTCTACCAGAAGCAACTGATCTATTCTGTAATGGACCTTGCTTAGTTGAGGCACAACATTTCTTAATTGCATTGAAAATGTTTTATCAAATTTCTTATTTTATAACAGAGACATCAGATATGCTCTTCGTGCTGCCTGTAGCTACACCATTTTTCTATAGTTTATTTTCCTATTTTTCAACTTTTTTTTGTTTGTTTTTTTTTTCTAAAAGGTCCTGTTAACTGTGTCATATTAGCACTCTTTAAGCAGCAATAACTATTTTAATTTTTATTATTATGTGTTATTTGTAATTGGAATTTATTATAATCCCTTTTCAAGATGATTAATAAGAAAACAGTATGTATATAAATATAATTGTTGCGCAAATTTTAATAAAAATAAAATATATCCTAATAACAAATAAAGTATTTGTTATTATTTAATGAGTGCCAACATTTTCCTTTTTGAAGAGAAAAAATTTCCCTTAATGGCTATTTGTGCTGTGTAGTGACTTCAATGTGGCAAGATCAAGATGTATGGAAGGTAAAACTGGACATGTTCATCACGATGGTTTTTTAATTCTATACCAGCTGAGATGAGTAGACTCAAAAAAAGTATTAATCAAATATTATTTTTTATTCATTTTAATAAAAAATAAAATATTACTGTAATTAATTTACTTTTCATATCTTAATTTTACAAATTATATTATAATTAATAAAGTCGACATATTTTTTAAATTTATAGTTAAGTAGAATGATTATAACATCAATATATATATTAAAAAAATATTTGTAATACTCAAATCATTTACAACTTCATTTTACATGATACAAATTTTGATTATCTCTTATTAATATTTTTAACCAAAATTTTTATGATTTTGTTATATAAAATTAAATTAAAAAAAAAACTAATTATGAATTACTAAAATTATCACAAATTTCATTTGACAACTAATTAATTTTCATTTTTATATTCATATTATATTCAACCTACTTAACTATATATTTAAAATATTCTATTAAGTTATAATATCCTCAGAAGATTTTATCATATTATTAAATTTAAAAACCCATTCATTAATTATAATATAATTTAAAATATTATAAAAATATGTTATATCTTATTAAAATGAATAGCAAATATAATTTTATATTTCATTTTATAGGCCAAATAAAAAAAACCGTACTCATTAGTTTTTAAAATTATTTTTAATAATAATTTATAAATAATAGCTTAAGTATAAAACTTTCATGATAATGTTGGATTAGATAAAAAGAAGTTTAGATGGTTTAGATTACCCAAAATCTCGGGATTTGAAGAAAATATCTCAAAAAGATTTGTTTATCTTTATTTGTAAAACAATTTTAAAACTATAAATAGCAGTACCCATCTTTGCTTTTCTTCAAAATTTGCCAAATACAGTATTGAAAGTTCTCTGCTTTTGTTATTATTTAGAATATGAAAATGGAGATTGATCTTTCACCAAGATTGCCCAAGAAAGTGTACGGAGGTGATGGTGGCTCTTATCTTGCTTGGTGCCCATCAGAACTCGCAATGTTACGTGAAGGTAACATTGGAGCAGCCAAGCTTGCTCTTGAAAAGAATGGTTTCGCAGTTCCTCGTTACTCTGATTCTGCTAAGGTCGCTTACGTTCTTCAAGGTATAATTTTTTCTATGCTAGCACCCTTTTTTATTGAATCTTTTCATATCGGTTTGTTGTTTTTCTCTTGTAGATTGTTTCTTTCTATGTTTTCAATATTAATTTTGATCAAACTTTTGTTGAAGATTTTGATTTTTGTTTTATGGGTTTTTGATTATTAATTGGGTTTGTTTTTTCTTTTCTATATAAAAGAAAATAGAGTTAATTTTGTTGATATAACATTATATGATTTCTGAAGAAGAGATAGATGAGGCATCTATAGTGTTTAGTGGATTTGAATAATGATTAATTATGCCAATAATTTATTATGTTGAAGATGCCTTTGAATAAAAATTCAGTGCAATCTGTCACTTATTTGTGATTCATTTGCCTTATAATGAATCATAATATTAGGTTCTGTAAATTGAATTATTTGATAATTTTTGTTAGGTAATGGTGTGGCTGGGATTGTTTTGCCTGAGAAAGAAGAGAAAGTTATTGCAATCAAGAAGGGTGATGCTATAGCCCTTCCTTTTGGTGTTGTTACATGGTGGTATAACAAAGAAGATATTGAATTGGTTGTTCTGCTTTTGGGTGATACCTCAAAAGGCCGCAAATCTGGTGAATTTACTGATTTCTTTTTGACCGGTGCTAATGGGATTTTCACCGGATTCTCTTCTGATTTTGTGAGCCGAGCATGGGATGTAGATGATAAAACTTTGAGTGCTCTTGTTGGAAACCAATCAGGCAAAGGTATTGTTAAGCTTGAATCATCTTTCAAGATGCCTGAACCCAAGAAAGAGCACCGCGAAGGAATGGTATATAATTGTGAAGAAGCTCCATTAGATGTTGATATCAAGAATGGTGGAAGAGTTGTTGTCTTGAACACCAAGAACCTTCCTTTGGTTGCTGAGGTTGGCCTTGGTGCTGATCTTGTAAGGTTGGATGGTGGAGCTATGTGCTCTCCTGGATTTTCTTGCGACTCAGCTTTACAGGTGACTTACATTGTTAGGGGCAGTGGCCGTGTTCAAGTTGTTGGTGTTGATGGACGTAGAGTCTTGGAAACTACTGTGAAAGCTGGTAATCTGTTCATTGTTCCAAGGTTTTATGTTGTTTCTAAGATTTGTGATCCTGATGGTATGGATTGGTTCTCCATCATCACGACTCCCAAGTGAGTTTTCTTCTGTTTTTGGCATATTTTCTTGAATTCTTGAATTGAGTTTTTTGATTTTAACTAGTAATGTAACACTTAAATTGTTTTGGTTGAGTTGCAGTCCAATTTTCACCCATTTGGCTGGTAGAACTTCGGTGTGGAAGGCATTGTCTCCTGAAGTTCTTGAGGCATCTTTCAAGGTCACTCCTGAAATTGAGAAAGCTTTCCGTTCCAAGAGGACTTCCGATGAAATTTTCTTCCCACCACCCAACTGAGGATTTACTTATTATTTAGTTAGCTAGCACTTTCTTTTTGTTTTTTGGTTATGTTTTTTTGTTCTTGGTAATCTTAAATATTCCTTTTGAATTTAATGAAGTTGCTAGCATTTAATAATTCTAGTTCTTTATATTTTCAGTTTTTATTTGTTTGGTACTACATTATTTTCATCATTCCAAAACAATTAATACTGTCTCCATGCACAATTATTAAAATAACTATTACATTCCTTTAATTGTACAAAAAATTATTTTAAATAGATTAAAAAAATATCCATTAATTTATTAATATTAAGATTATTATAATATCAAAATTACTATATTCTCATTCCATTTTAATCTATCAATAACAATGGTATAATTGAAAAAAATTAATTAATTTTTGCAGATATTATGAACTTACTAGATTAAGTGGAAATTCTAAAGTCCGATAACCCAAGAGTCAGAATTTGAAAATAACATTTAAGTCCTTGATATGTAAGCCTTAAACACTGAAAGTTGCAATCTTTATATACTTGCAATGAAACTGAACAAACTGAACCGTCCCTTTGCAAATGGTAACTGATGGGTTTCATAATTTATTCCATAATAATGAGAACCTCTCTATATATAGTCACCAAATTCTTTCTTTTTTCTTCATCTTTAGCATGACAACATTCGTTTCTCTTTTAAGCAAATTAGTTATCTGTTAATAATATTATCAAGAAAACAAAGTTCAAGATGGAGAGAAAGAGCTGCTGTTATGGAACTAGCTATACAAGCCGATGCAACAAGACAGCAACTCCAAAGAAAGAGGAAGTGAAGTCTGAAATTGACACTGAAACTATCAAGAATGAAACAGGGCAAGTTGTTAATGAAACTCCGGCTGCCTGTGCTTCTGTCAAGATTGAGGAGGTGAACACTGAAGTTTCTGTCAAGAGGGAAGAAGCGCCACCTGTGAAGGTCAATGTCAGCGGCAGCTGTCGCAGTGGTGGCAGTAGCTGTGGTTGAAAATGGGAATGCAAGCTTAGAATAATAGTAGGGAAAGGAATAATAGAAGGGCTTTTTTTTTAATAATGTTTGAATTTGTTCTCGTGAGATCCCTTTTCCCTTATTATTAAGAATAAAAAAATTAAATCCCATTTAATGATATGTGATTTTTTGGCTAATTACTTTCAACATTAATCTTGAACATTTGGACAACATAAAATTATACATTTCCTCAATGGACAACTGCCAAAACTCAAGTTGTACGCCTACAGAGACTGTCAAATGTCACAATACAAAAGCTTTCTTCAAATGTTACAGGGCAAAGGTGCATTTGGGGAAGAAAAGGATGACCCAACATTATGGTTACTTTTTTGATGAACGGAAACCACCAAATCCCATCATGGCAGCAACATCAGGATCAACATCTGCTTCCTCCTCTTCTGCTGCCTTCTCTTTCTGTACCCAGAAATACAAACCATTACATATTAATGATGAACAATTTTTTAGTGTTTTCACAGTTATGACTGAGATCTCAAAATTATATGTGATAAAAATTTTCTTAGTGCTAACCTTTTTCTCTTTTTTTCTTTCTCGACGTTGACGCTTCCTTTCTTCCTCTTCTTGTTGCTGTTTTAGGATCCTTTCATCAAGATCTAAGAAAAAAAGAAGAGTGCAGCATTAATTACAGAAAACAAAAGAAGAAAGTATTTTATCTTTCATCTGTTTGAAGTTTTACCTTGCTCTGTGAAACTACCAGGATTTTTCCTTTTCTTGAGAACTTCAAATCGTTGTTGGACCTGTGTATATTCAATGAAAGAATAGTGTTTAACATGAACCATCCCACAGTTAATATGCTATGGTCATAGATGAGTAATTGAGATGACTGAAAGTAACTTGCGGTGCTGTTGTCTTCCAATACATCTAGAGGCGAGGGATACTTGTAAGCCTCTATCTAGAGGGGAAGGATACCAACATTTTTGTTTTGCATAAGATATGTGCAAAGCTTTTATGCTTAATCATTTAAAGTGAAAAAAAAAAATCTTTTTTTTTTTAGCACATACTAAAAGATTCTTCTCTATTTCTTTGGAGGGGACCTCCGGTAGTTTCATCCATTTTTCTTTACAGGATTTCTTAGCCTTTATGTTAATATTTATTATTTGTTTTTGCAATGTCTAGAAAGTACATGTGAGCAATGCAAAAAATTCTGAATTGGTAGAACATAAAAGCTTGTGTAATACCAGTCAACTAAATTCTCATTTAAATAAAGAAAAGGCAATTACTTGAAACAAGTACCTGTTCAAGAGATGCTCGCTCTACACGCATGGACATGCCCAAAGCTCTTTGATCTTGAGAACAAAATGTGAAAATGTTAGATGAGAGAACACACATACAAAATAAATTTGATAGTAAATTTGTGGATAACTACGCACGTTTCTTTCCATTGATGTGATCTAAGTAGTTTGCAGAATCCTTCACCACACATTCACATACTGAACAGTAGTATCCAGCCTGCACAAGAAAGCAATGAGAAACAATCCACCAAAATAAAAATATAAGCTTTCCCTTTTATGCAAAGGTAAAAACTAGTATATGTCAGCCCAAAGAGAATCAATATAAACCCGAAGTATTGAAGGCAGACTTGTCAACAGTGCAAGAGACAGAGCTAAACTCAAACACATAGCCAATATATAACTACTTTAATCACAGAGAAGAACATTCTTAACAGTTGAAAACCATCTAAGTCAAGATTCTTAACATTTAACAGAAAACAAAAAGAGAAAGCATACTTGCCTTTACAATCTATACTAACTTTGTTTTTGAAGCCAGAGAAGTGCATTTGGCTACTAAAAGGACATGCCTAGACAGGAATATAGGTTAAGGTTGATCTCATGCCTATTCAGCTTTCCTTTGACTTCATGCTGATAGCTAAGTATCACCACACAGGCTTATTCAGTTAAATTTGACCTCTTGTAAGCCTATACTTGGCTAATAATAAAGGGACAACAAGACTAATCCTAAAATTTATCAACATCCTTTAAATTGCATAATCCTTCAAGTGCTCCAAGAAATATGAATCTAGCCACCTAAGCTAGATTCCAATTACATTGCTCCAGAAAGCACATATGAATATTATATCACAACCAAACCAATTTATTAAGGCATATGTAAGTAACATGGGAATCACATACCTGTTGGCTTAGAGGTGCTATGGGAGTAACAACCTGCAGAAGAAATATATGCATAAAAAAGAGAGCTGAATGGAAAATAATAAACCATGCACTCTATATGAGAATATCAGAACTGAAAATGAAAATGTTTGAGAAGGTATTTTCTTAAAGAACAAAAATGTTTTATATCATAGTGTAATAATGAAATTTGAATATCCTAATATTACATGATGCTAAAAGAAAATAGATCATATAGATGGACCAAAGACTAAAACCAGAACGATTCAGGCTCATTATCTTCTTGCTGCCAATATAAATGAAGTAAATAATTGCCCAGCCCAAGTTTTACTTTCGTGCATATAAGAAACCATGTGATGATATCAGTCTTTTAAAAAGCAGATCAGATGGAATATGATTGGTTATCTTGAACAACAAAAAGCATGTGGCTGGTTTATCATTTGCCCATATGAAACCTTTAAAACCAGTATTCTTCAGACGCATGATCTTGACTTCAGTGATCTTACACCAATCACTCACCTTCCAAAGAGGTAAGACTTTACTACCATCTTCTTCTTGTATATAGCATTTTAATGCAAGCTAAAAGAAACTATAAATAACAATAATCTTCCACCATCTCCTAAAGCATGCAACTCTCAATTTAAAAACTCAGTAAATCCTTCCTGAAAAATTTAGTTTAGCATAGCAAGCATTGCCCGCTGGCATAAGATCATGAGACAGCATTTACAATATTCCCAATCTATTTACAAATTAAAAATTAGATGAATCTCGGTCATTTTCCTGCTCCCCCAAACTCCAGGTAAAGAAAGTTGACTCTCTTTGACTTTGCTAATCAACATCTCAAAAATCAGTATACTACAGAATTAGAATTAGATGATACTCAATTATGAAAGTCAGTATCCCAAATGATATAGAGGAAACATCAAGAAATAACACACTTGGAAACCAACTAAAGAAAATTACTTCAGAAGCAGATAATACGTCATAATACCTTGCTGCATTAGACATCAAATATACATACATATAAATATGTATATATATATATATGTATATATAACCATCATTTCAATAGCAATAGGTGCAACGCTCAGATCAAAAGATGCCCATTTTACTAGTATTGAAATGGAACTACTACTAGAGCTAATACTCAGAGTAACTAACCTGCGTTTTTCCTAATCGAGATTCGAGGTCTACTTCATAATCCCTATGCTTCAAGGGCTTCCTTTGAACTGGGGGAGCTTTAGCTGCACAAAAATGATACTATTAAATCATAATTTTGCGAACTCATCACCTGTATTCATTATTTAAAACAAAAACCCAATTGAAAACAAATGTTAACAGCAATTTCCAATATTATTAACTTACATTTGGATTTGAACCGCCCCTCACCTTCCTAAACAATAGCACACAAAAAAACAAGAGCAAACAAGTATATATAAGTTAATAAAAAATACAATAAATAAAAACAAAAATAAGAGGGGAAATTGAAATTTTGGCAAAATCAAACCTGCTTTTCACGCTCACGAGCGCGTTCTAAATACTCTTCTCGGTCGAATTTTCTTCTAAATGTGTTATCAACACCAACAGCCTACACCACAATAATTACCAATAAAAGGGTCAGAAAAAAAAATAACTGCATGAACCATTGCTGCACAGAAAGATCAGAGGAAAAAGAAATAAAAGAATACCATGAATAATTTGTAACTTACATTGTTGTTCGCCATTTATTTGAAAAACTTGACCTGGAAACAGAAACAGAGTCAGAGAACACCGGAAAGATGGATACATCAAGTAAATTATGAGTTTGAAAAAAGAAATTTTAAGCCCTAATTCTGATTTAAGTGGAATTTTAAAAGAAGTTATAGAATATTATATATAAACAATTTATGCCCCATAGGTGTTTGGTCTGGTGGTGTGGTTCTAGCTTCGGCTGCGAGAGGTCGCGAGTTCGGCTCTTCCAACACCCTCTTCCTTATTTGTTAAGCTTTTTTACTGTTTTGTTTTGCTTTTAATTAATATAGATTCATAAATTATTATTTAACTAATTGCATTCATGAAATTATAAAATTTTCTTTCAGTTTATTTTTTACATTCCTGAATTCTTTTCTTAAGCTTTTTCATTTAGTTGACATGAGATTTTTTCTCTATTCAACTTTGGGTTTTTTTTTACATTAATAATTTCAATTATTATCATTTAAATGAATTATAATTGATAGTAATTCATTATAACTGAATTATTATAATTTAATAAATTTTGTAATCTTATTCAAATGATAATTTTCATAGTTATTGTAATTTAATAAATTTTGTAAATTATATTTCTTTATAGAACTTAAATCATTTACTTAAAATATGCATTTATCACTCTACACATTTATAAGAAAGACTTCACAATCGAATAAAATATGATTATATTTAACAAGTGATTAAAATATAAACATTTATGATTATACATATGTATTTTATTCCTTCTCAACTTTTCATGATCTAATAAGGTCAGTTTGTTCTTTCTTAACTTTTAAATTATTTTATTTATTTATTCTTTTTCTTTATAATACATTCTATTCTTTATTATAATTCTAATAAATTTTACAAATATTGAAATAAAAATTAATTAGCTTGTAATTTTGATAATGAGTATATTCAAATATCACAATGTAAGGTCAATTTTAAAAACTACAAATTAATTAAGATTAAATTAAATGATTATTGCTGAAAAGTGATATTTGGTTGTTACAAAAAATTAAAACAATTCTTAATATTTATTTTTTAACTTTTGTGATATATTATATAAATCATATGGAAATTATATAAGATATAATTCAAAATAAAAAAATTTATATTTATAAAAAGATAGTGAATTGTATATAATTTAAAATAATTCACAGGAATTATTATAAAATAAAAATTAAATTATCACCAATAATATATATATAACAAAAATGAATAATAATAATAATATAAAAATAATAATAATAATAGTAATTTGAAATGAACGAATATAAAATATATGCACGTTCAAATGAGAATAATCACATAGTAATATTTAAAAAAAATCAAATGGATAATAAGATTTTATATTCATAAATAAATTCATGTTTTAAATTTAATTTTTCTAAACAGATAATTAAACTACAACATTTGATATTTAAAAAAAAAAAAAAGAAAAGATTTATAAACTGTGCCATCAAAAAGCTAGAGCTACGAGCGGAAGTCGTTTTTAAGGCCGGTACGGCATTACAAAAACAGAACGAGAAAATTCACAAAACAAAAACGAGGGAGAAAAAATCCAAAACAAAATGAAAATGTCGATCTCAAAATTTAGCTTCGAAATTTCTGTAACCGTAGCTTTAGCTTTCTTGTTATTTGTCTCATCGGTTTTTGCAGACGACGTCGTTGTTCTCACCGACGACAACTTCGACAAGGAGGTCGGTCAAGGTCGCGGCGCTCTTGTAGAGTTCTACGCTCCCTGGTATTATCATAACCTTTCTTGTTTCGCTATTTGATCTGTCGATGAAACGCAAGAAATGAATATTTTAATACATGAAATTATTTTTTTATTTATCATTTTGATATGTCAGTGACTATAGCTGAATTTCTATTTATATGAGCTTAATAGGACGCTGACGCTGAATATATGAGTTGAAAGGTAGCTTCATTATTGATGATTTAAATGGAGATATATCGTCTATGTCTGTTTTGCTTGATTTTTCCAATCGTGTTTCATCGGTTATGGATTTTTGGTTCTGTATATTACTATTTTGAGATATATATTACGTGATCATTGTGATAACGGAGTGTTTGGAGGTGCTATATTAGAAGGTCGGATACGGATTTCCGATAATTTTCTCTACATTCAGGACACTCGTATTATGATTTTGTGTGCTAACTTTAGCTCGATATCGCTGCATGCCAAATGATTATGCTGTTTTGAAATGAGTATCTGTTCACCAGAAGATCATATGATTGTTAAACCTAGAAGAAGTGGCATTAGTTTCTGAAAACGTTTCTAGTATACTGTTTCTCTTTCATCTTTCATGGACTGCTTCTGTCAGTTTAAGCATGAACCCGGAATAATGTTTTTGTTATATGTAACAGGTGCGGGCACTGTAAAAAGCTTGCTCCAGAATATGATAGGCTTGGCTCAAGTTTTAAGAAGGCAAAATCTGTTTTGATTGGAAAGGTTAGCTATTTAGCCTGTGTCCTTCTCATTTAAGGAGGCAAAAATTTGTATTGCTTTTATGTAAGATTTTATTTGTTTTCCTCTATCTCATGAATTACCACTGAATTTTGCGTTCACTTTGATTCTTCCCTAACTCAAAGTGGATATGGTGAAGCTTTTTCCTGGCCATTCATAGAAATATAATTTATACTTTTTTCTTATATTTCTTGGTGTAGGTGGACTGTGATGCGCACAAAAGCCTCTGCAGCAAATATGGTGTTTCTGGATACCCCACAATTAAATGGTTTCCCAAAGGGTCCTTGGAACCCAAAAAGTGAGTGCATTACTCCTTAAATTTTATCTTTTAAATTTCTTCTTAATGACATGAATAAGTCATTTGAGAAAGGATTAATTTGGACACTTCTGCATACCATAATCAAAAAGATATTCTTGTTCTCTATGAATTTCATGCAATTTTTAACTCAATCTTGTCATGTGCACAAATAATGATTTAGTCCTGTGTGCGAATGATATTTTATAGGTATGAGGGTGCACGTACTGCAGAAGCTCTGGCTGAGTTTTTGAATACTGAAGGAGGTACTATTGGGTCCTCATAAATGTACAAAATGTCTGGTATTATAAAGTAATAGTTCATGACTAGTGTTTTGACTGCTGTTCTATCTCTTCAAACAATATTGAGAGTTTGATTACATTAATTGGAATGGTAGGAGAATCATCTCTGTTTTCTTTGTGTTGATTGAGCATCGTTGAATTTCTGTTTCTCACGGTAATTGCTGAGAATACATGAGGTGATGTTTTTAAATTGCAATATTTATATGGATGGACTATTCTTATCAGATTTGAACAAATCTTCATTGTGTTGCTTGTGGTGCTCAAGTGAACTTTTCTGCATGGAAGAAAATGTTAGAACATCTACAATTATTAAGTTTATCAGAGTTAGTGTGATTGGATTGATGTTTTGATACGTATGAAGCTTTTCAGGAATTTCTCTTACTTCATGCATTTTTACTGCATGTTTGCTTATTTAATTGTAGTGTGTGAGTTTTCCTACTATATGTGGATGGTTTAATTCTTAAAGTTGGTATGTTGATGTAATCCCAACGGACTTCATTTTACATTGTAAATATATGTATTTTTTTTCCCTTTGTATGCAGGAACCAATGTGAAGATAGCTGCAATTCCATCCAATGTCGTGGTACTAACACCTGATAACTTTGATCAAGTCGTCCTGGATGAAACAAAAGATGTTTTGGTTGAGTTCTATGCCCCATGGTTAGTATTGTCTTTTTTATTTTGTTTGCATGTTACTGAGGGTTATAATTTAGCAGACGGAGCCAGATAATGTTTAGTTTGTGCTAAAGTTTGATGTTGACCTAGTTATGTGAACTTAAGCTTGGGTTGCTGTTGTTTGGCAAGCCAATGAGCTGGCTTGAGCTTGAGCTTGAGCTGCATAATAATTTTTCATTTAGGCATCTAGGCTGCAAATGCCTCAACTCCAAGTATCATTTCCTTCTGCAAAGGAGCAATACTTTGAAAGATTTAGGGGGTGAGAGACTAATACAAGGATGACTCACTCGTTGACATTTACTGCCAGCCAAGTTTATGTCAAAAGGCTAATACATGTAGCACCAGCTCATTAGCATATGAGCCAAGTGGTTTGTTCTGGTAAGGCTTTGCATGTTCATTAGTAAATTCAACTTTAAGACTTGAGGGTCAGTTTACTTGATTGTTGAATCGGAACTACTGATTACATTTACATGGGCTTTAAAAGCCAACCTAATCCTCAATAATCCACAAACAGCATGACTCTTTACTCATGTGAGAATTATATTCTACAATCTGCCATTTTGAACTTCAATTTCAGTTAATTGGAGTTAAATAGGATTCTTGATCACTCCAATACCTTTGGAACTAACCTCTTTGGTTTTTCCTTGTTCATGACAGGTGTGGTCATTGCAAAAATCTTGCTCCAGTAAGTATATTATATGCTCTTTTTATCGTCGCGGCAGTCCAACCTTTGCTTGAAAGATGATTCATGCTAAGATTGTCATCTGCTTATGTTTTGTAGACATATGAAAAGGTTGCAACAGCATTTAAATTGGAAGATGATGTAGTTATTGCTAATGTTGATGCTGAGAAATACAGAGATTTAGCTGAAAAGTGAGTTACATTTTAGTCTTATTCATAATGGTTGTGTTTTTATTAGTCATAATGATGACTTGGATATGATGGTGTAAAAGCTGACATCTGATGGAATTAAAAAAATGCAGGTATGGAGTAAGTGGTTTTCCTACTCTGAAATTCTTCCCGAAGAGCGACAAAGCTGGTGAAGATTATGGTGGTGGACGTGATTTAGATGACTTTGTAAATTTCATTAATGACAAATGTGGTACTAGTCGTGATGGGAAGGGGAGACTTACTTCAAAAGTTAGTGAGATACATTTGTAAACATAGTATGGATATACATTATTTTCCCTTCTTTTTAAGAGTGACACTCACATATAATTGCACAATGTATGTATTATTGATGCAGGCTGGTATAATTGATGCTTTGGAGAACTTGGCTAAAGAGATTATCGGGGCTAGCAATGATGAGAAGAAAGCAGTTCTTGTCCGGATGGAAGAAGAAGTTGAGAAGCTTAAGGGTACCACTGCAAGGTTTAGATCCTATTTTTATACTTCAGTCGTAATATTTAATGTTCCTCAAGTGTTATATTGCATTTGTTGATAGTTGATAGCTACCATAAATGTTCATCTTCTTAAAGCAACAATGGGCATCTTTTTATAAAATGCATATATATTCATCTTACGTATTGCATTTCTTGAATCCAACGGACCTTCCTTGTTAATGAATTTGTTTCTATGTAGCTTTTCTACTTCTCTTTTTCTTTTACTATTCGGCCATGCTTAACTCTTTTCTTACTCTTCAGATATGGCAAGATCTACTTGAAAGTTGCCAAGAACTGTGTGGAGAAAGGTGTGGACTACCCCAAGAAGGAAGTTCAGCGGCTTGAGCGTATGCTTGAGAAGGTGATATATCTGATCTCAAAATTTCTCCATTGAGTGAAATTATGTGTCCAGGTGTTTCAAGTAAATCTTGGAGCACATGAAAGCACACATTTTATGAGTGTCTAATGTGTTTTGTTATTTAGCAATTCTATTCTGTTCTACTCACACTGTCATCCATGTGGGTTCAATTATGGAAAACACGGTTTTCATCCTACCTCAATTTTTTAGGCTAATTAGATCAGAGTTCGGGTGTTCGCTTGGCCATGATAATTTTTTGGCTCCCAAGTTGGGCACTCAAATATCAGGGCTGCAGGAGATTGCATAACATGTAGTTGGAATTACATAAACAAGTGTCTGGTTGAAGCAAAGTCAAAGCAGGCATTCAATGTTCTTAGATCATATCGGATTGTGCCCCAGTATATTAACTAATTGAACTTAAAGTTTGTTTTCAACTGTGATCTATTTTATGAGGTGATGCCTGCAGAAAATAATAAAATACTTTTGCATATTTGACAGTATAGGTTAACAATAAATAATAAAATATTACACATTAGACAGCACAATATTAACAATAAATCATTCTTAGCTAATTATAAATAAATTCTTGCAATCTCCAATAATATGAAAGGTAGTTTTGGAGCTGATAAAGGGGGAACTGGGAAATATTAATGGGGTGTAATATATTCGTATGAGAATTATTGTTGAAGCAAGTATTTGTTATTTGATTGATTGTTGAAATTTCAGTACTTGTATGTGTGTTTCACTGGCAGCACTTCCAAACTGTGTGGGCTAAGTCTGAATAGTTTTTTCTCATTTTGTATTTTTTATATGCAGTCAATCAGTGACGCAAAGGCAGATGAGTTCGCTCTCAAGAAGAATATATTGTCAATCTTTGCTTGATCCATATGCCATGGCAGGAGCTGCAAGTGAAGTCACATCCCTGTTTTGCTTGCATGTATTGGCAGCCTTTTTCCTGGGGATTTGTAGTCCAAGTCTTGTTTGGGCCTTGGCAAGTGCTGTCTTATGTTTTTCTGACTCACTTTTCAGGCTTTGGCAACTGAAGTTTATAATTTAGAACAGAAAACGGAAAAAAAAGAAGAAAAAAAAGAGGGGATAAATTATGTTACCATCAGCAATAAATATAGTGGTATTTTTATCTTTGAAATTTGTAGATTGACTAGTTACATGAGAAGAGATAAACTCAACCATTTATGAAAAACCAATTTTGTTTTTGATTGACTAGTATTAGCGTACATCATGTTGGGGGTTGTTTTTTCATGATTATTGATTTCATCGATTAATAGTTTATCGTCTTCTTCTTTGTTGTTTACAGAATGCTACCTTGATCCTTACGAGTCTTAACTACATGTATATATGCTCTGGACTATGGCATGTGGCATGTTGGACAATGTGGGGTAAAGTTAACACCACTCCAAAAAGACTCCTAGTTAGATTCTGTTTATGACAAACACTCTAGTTGAAATTCACCTTTTTTTAATTGTTTATGAGGTCAAGAAAAATTTTAATTACTTATGCATCATAAAAGTTTACTTTACTTTTAACTAGTTTAACAGTCATTTTTACCTTCTAACACATCTGTCTTAGAGTAGAAAAAGCCATAATCTTGGGGTTTGAAATAGTGAATAAGGGAGAGTAGGAAGAAGCCATAGAGAATGGGTATGGGAAATGGGTACGTTTGGTAGAGAGTCATGTGACATTTTCATAATTGAGGATCTGCTGTTTGTGAAAAGAAAAAGTGCGGCCGTAGTATTTATGTTGCAGCAAGGTAAAAGAAGGGATTCTTATGCTCTGCAACTTTTCACATGGATCGTGCAAAAACATGACATTTGGCTCACATTAATGGGGGATTTGGTAAAAATGCGAACTTTTCTTTGTGTTTCTTCATGTGGACCTCTTCAAACAGAGAAAGGTACTTTCTACTTTTTTTACATTTAATTTACTCTTGTTATTAAATGGTCGATTCTATTGTGTTCATTGTTAAATTCTCTATACATTAAAACAGAAAAAGCTTTTGCACAAGGAAAATCCCACATGAGGGTAATTTTTGGAATGTGAAGTTAATGCATTTCCTTTACCAAAATTTGGTATGACAATTAGTATACGATTTTTATTTTTTACTTTGTACTTTAGATAGTTAAATTTAGATTAGAAAGTTAAGCCCGACAAATATGCTTTCTTTAGATGATTGACGGCATGATTTATTAATGTTTGATATAATACGGTACTGTATGATATAATAATATAAATAGTATTTATTATGTTTGAATAAATGATATGGTATAATATAGTTAACCAAACTGTTTTTATTTTATTTTATAGTACGGTTTAGTTGTAAAATTAATAAAATGATCAAAATATACTAAAATTAAAATTGATATTAGTTTTAATTAAAATAATTAAGTAATTTTTATTTTTATTTTTATAATTAATAATTAATTTAAATTTTTATTTTTTATAGTCAATAATTAATTTTATTTTTTTTATAATCAATAACTAATTTTAGTTAAAGGTATAAAAAATAAGTATTAAAATTAATTAAATATATAATAAATTATTTTCTAATAATCTAAATTTAAAAAATTATAATAAAATTAATGTATAAAAAACCATGAAAGAAAAGATTATTAAACTAAAATGTTAAGTTTGAAATTTAAAATATCAGTAGAGTATTTTTGAAAAAAGTTAATTATGTGAAACCACTAAATTGATATTTTTAAAAAGTGACAAAAAAAAGTATAGTTTTAAAAACATGATAAAAAAACCATAATCAAATAAGGAGTTAGAAGCAAATAAAATTTACGTGGAAGTAAATTTTGTAATTGATTTTCTTGCCAATTTAGCTAAAATTTTTGTTGTTAAAACTACCGTTTATTTTCGTTACTAGATGCTTAAAATCTTCCTTTTAAATTGTATTTTTTCTGTTTCGATGGAGTTTTATTATTGTTCCAAAAAAAACTACCCGTTTGAGATTTTTCTTTTTCTTTTTTTGATGAAGTTTGCTTACCTTTTTATCACCCAAAAAAAATTGAAGCGGTTTTATCAAATACCCAAGAATTTAACAGTTGAAAAACTACCTCATAAAAATTTACCATAAGAAACTTTTAAATTGTTAAAAAAGGAAAGAATTTTAGAAAAAGAAAGAAGGTAAAAAGAGAAATAAATACAGAAAAAAGTAGTAGGTAGATAGTGATTGAACAATAAATGTTGAATTTCGAAAGAGACTTTATTTGGTTCCGATCTTTCGATAACATAGAAATATGAATACAGCAGCATAATAATGGATCTGAGTCTGATGGGGACCCCTCATTTTAGACTTCTACTCTTTTCACTAGTACCCTCTCAAGGTTATAAAAAATTTTTCGACTTCTACTCTTTTCACTAGTACCCTCTCAAGGTTATAAAATTTTAACTTATAAATGACCCAACTCTATATTATCTGTCTCCAATTTATTATACACATTGAAAATTTTTTATCAACAGATAATATATATAAATATTGCAAACATTATTATTATTTTTGGTTCTATAAACATTATGATTTTAATTCTCAAGCCAACTTGATTTCATGAAAAAGTTGGTGCTGATTACTTCAAGTACATGAGAAAAAGGTCATCAAAGGACTCAAAAAGGTTGATAATGAGAATGGGAGGGGGTAAGCTTGTTAAACTTATATATATATATATACATATACATACACATATATATATATTTATATATATGTATGTATATGCGTATATATAAAGTGTTTATCTGTTAATGATGAAATTTAAAAAAATATAGATTAAAATATTTTATTCGTGTGAAATATAGTAATGTATTTATTAAAAAAACTGAACAAATTAAATTATATATAGTTAAAAAAATAAAAAGTAGATTTAAATAAATTTTTTAAAAAAATAATTTTATAATTTTATATCTCTCAAAAAAAATATAGTTCATAATTATTTTAAATGAAAAAAAAATTATATAGCTAATCTTAAGTAATTTAATTATCTATTTCTCAATTTTTTTTTAAAAGCTAAATGGATTAAACACACGAAACAATCCAAGATAAATATATATTTCCAAAATAATAAACTCTTGATGGATATTCGTTCCCCTCTCTCTCGTACAAACAAAGGTAAATGAAATAATGATGAAGAGTAACTTTCAGACACGTAAAAAAGATTAAAAAGCAAAAAAGGCCCAGAGAGAAGAATCCAAAAAGAGGAACAACAATTAGCTTGGGAGTTTTAGAATGACAACAATTATATATATCTCAAAGATGTGAGTTTGTCTGTCTCATCATCCCCTAACTTCTTTATGTCATTGTCTTTATTATCTTCCCTTATGTCAATTTCTAGGAGACATCATACACACCTCATCTATTATTATTTTTTTTTAAAGATTTATAAGATCTTCAGTTGCAAAATTTCATTTTTTTTTAGATCTAACACAATTTTCTGGTAGCAAATCAATCAAGCTAAGCTAAATTATGATAATGAAATGGACAACTAAATTCATATTGGCCCCATGAGAAAACATGTTTAATAAGCAATTAATCGAACAGGTTGTGCCCGAAATGATCACAACTCCTTCTCAACTCTCCCCTTTCCTTCCAAATATCTTAACCACCACCGTGTCTGTATATCATCACAAGGCTGGTCCAGCAAAGATACAACCAAAATCTATCAATAAGTATCTCAAGTAATTGCGGGGTATTTTCATGGAAACTGTGGGTACTGTTTGGGTCCTCCACTACCTAACATTACAGGGTTATGTCTTTACATCATGTGTGTTGTATTATTGGTTCAATAATCCAATTAAGGCACTATTTTCATTACATATCGTGCAGTTTTGGTTAATAGAAATAGACTTATTTTTAATGTCAGAGAAAAAGAAAAATCATTTCTGAATCTTTTACGTAAAAGAGTAAAAAAAATATGTTTATGGATAGAAATAGAGATTTGATATATATAAATAGATAGAACTCTTAATTTGTCTCAACTAAATCCAATTAGGGCACTATTTAAATTAATAATGCAAGTTTTTACACTCAATCAGAAGTAATAGATTGAGATTGATATTCTTTTCCTCAGAGCTTACAGTTAAAAACAAACCCTATGAGAGATGGTACAAAATACATGATGGATCAGAGAGATGACCCAACAATAAATACATAGAGATGATGATAAAAATACACTAAAATAATAAAATTAATAATAATAACAATAATAATAATGAAGATCTATACACTTCCTTTTCAACTGATGATGATGATGAAATCAGATTTTCTTTTCTTTTTTTTTAATTTTTACCTTGAAGAAACGGGATTCAAAGCTCTAGCAAATCCATTCATGGCTCCATAACCTTTGGAACTAAACCCCAAACATCCTAGTAATCCTTGTCTGTAAGGTAAAAATGTCTTCTTTCTCATCTCCTCAGCTTGTGCTTTACTTGCTTTGTAATGCAATTCATGGGGTGATGTTGGTACTCTTCTTTTTCCTACTCCATTCACTGGTTTTTTACTCTGAACATTACCCTTTACTTTCTGATTCTCCATTGATGAACTTGACCCATTGCTTGAAGTAGCTTTCTCTTTTGAAGAAGGAACTTGCATAGTTCTTGTTGTTGTGTTAATGGGTTTCTTTTCTTTTGCGGGTGAAAATGAAATATTAGACCAGAACTTGTTATTGCTTCTCCCTTCACTTTTGCTTCTGTAAAGAAAATCTTTCAAAAAAACCCATCTTCTTGAGTTTCTACCAGCTGATGATGATCTGGAAGAAGATGCAGAAACTGAAGGAGTTGTTGATTCTTCTTCAATCTTAATAATGTTACCACTTGCTTCAACAGAACCACCACAACAAGACTCATCAATGGAGTCATAGATCTGGTTTTTCTTCTTCTTGTTATCTTCATCATCATCATCATCATTAGCAAACTCAAAAGTACTTCTCAATGGAGACAGAGATCTGGTTCTTCTCCTCAAAGATTTATCACGTAATCTCAGATCTCTGCCTCTTGCAATAGAAGAAGAAGCAACACCATTTTTTATTCCCAGATCATCATATTCTTCTTCTTCTTCTTCAAGATCCAACAGTGGAGCCAAAACTTGAGGCCTTTCCAAATGGGTAGAAAGCTTCATAGGACGGATCTGCCCATTCAAGAACAACTCATCAGCAGAGCTCATAGAACCAGTTTGACCAGACCAAGTAGAACCCAACCTTGCAGAGAATTCAAACTCATACCCAATAGGGACATTAGCATTATCAGGGGAAGAAACAGCAGAAACAGAGTAAGAAGCAGCAGTGGTAGTAATGGCGAAATGCATAGGACTAGCAGGACAACTATAAAAGAACCCACCATTAATGGGTCCACGGCCAGGGCTAGAAGGAGCACTAACATAAGGAGTAGAGCAAGTGCTGTCAAAATCTTCAGAAAAAAGATGGGTTTCTTGGGAAGAAGGAGAGTTGCCATTGTTTGAGCTTTGAAGGTCTGGTTGAGGGTCTGAAGTAGAGGTTTCGCCATTTTTATTGAGCTCCATATTGCAGAGTTCTGTAATGATGATGGTATTGGTAATGTTCTGTAAAATACTAATGCTAATACTAAAATAGACTCGGAGAGACACTTAATACAGTTGCCCTTCAACTTCTTTGTTTATTTCCTTTTTTGCCATTCTCTTTTTTATACTTTGTACTATTTTTTTTTTTTCATTTTTGTATTTATTGCAAGAACATTAATAAAAAAAATTTAATCATACTTATTAATCTACCAATTTTATTTCACATCTATGAATTTTTAGTTTCAATGTAAATAAATAGTCTTTTTTATTAAATTAGAAAGATAATTTTAGTAAAACGTATAAAAATTGGCCCACCTATAAATAATATGTTTTTTATTAAATTAGGAAAAAATGATAAAAATTGACCTATAATATCATATTATTTTAAAAAAGAAAAACATCCTAATCATTTTTTTAATTTTAAAAATTTATTATAAGTAAAACTCAATCAATTGAAATAATCTCTAAAGCAATTGATTAAAAATAATTGTTTCTAATTAAAAAAAATTAGTGCAATTAATTATGAAATTTACAGTAAAATTTGCTTTTCTATAATAAATGTAGACATTCAGAAATTTATTAAGGAGTCTTTAAATTATAGAAATCAAAGAACAACATTCCACGTTATAATTGAATAAATAATAGAAAATGAACAATATTTTTTTGTTATTTTTAGAATAACACAACAATGTGATATAAATAATAATTACCATTTGTAATTTTATAAGTTCAAGCCATACACAAAAGAAGAAAAAATTAGGATACTTCATAAATGCATGTTCTATAAGTTAAACGTTTAATTATTAGCTAATGACATCATAAGGTATGTTCTACACATTAATCAATGTGATTTAAATAAAAAAATATTGTGATTATGCAAATAATATGTATTTTTTTAATCGATTTGATATTAAAAAAAAGAAATAATTTAAATATAATCCACTCGTCTGGGGTTCAACTGTTATCACAATTAAAGGGTCCATAATAATATAATAAAACATGAAATGAATTAAAAAGGTTTGAGCTTTGACAGAAGACTAGGGATCGATGTGGGAATTGGGAATTTTAGAAATATATTTTTTTTCTTTTATGAAATTGATAGTGCATTACTTTAAAAATATTTTAATAAATATAATTATTTTTAAAATATTTATTTTAAAATTTTAATTTTTAATTTTAAATATTCTTTTTAAATATATACATTCAATATATTATATTCCACTTCCATAAATAATTAGAGGTGTGAAAGGGGAAGAAAACCTGATTCTCCTAAATGAAAGGGAAAGAAAACTTAATTCCCCTAAAACCTAAAATATGCATAGATCACTAGATTATTCAAATTAAATTGTAAAGGGCAGAATTACGTACCTGACATCATCGTATGTTGATGCTGAAGACGATTCTGGGGTTTGTCGCCTTCCAGGGGATACACACTTTAGGTTATGCGGAAGCACTACTGAAGGAACGTAATGTTCTCTAAAATTATTATGTTCCCCCGGAGACCACGACCCCTTATTTATAACTGATGATGATGATTAATTTCTATTTTAGTCATTCAACAAAACAGAAATTCTTATCGGTCTCTACACTTATAATCCTATTAAGAATAGGACATCTCAATAGTCAACAATCCCAATTAGATCAAAACTTTAATTTGACTATCTTAATTTGACTGCAATACATATTTAATATTTGAATATATTTAGCCCACACTTATGATTAATTAGAGGATTAATTTTAACAATATAAAATTAATTATAACAATCTCCCACTTGGACTAACATATATTAAATATAAATGTATATACCTTAATGAGCTCATAAAAGCAGTCATACTGAAGATGCCTCAAACAATCTCGTCCATTGATTATATCGATAAAGGACTGAAGGGTCAGTCGCCACATTCATCGTGACTCAAACCACCATCAATTACATTACCAATACTCTCAAATGACATAGATCAATAATAGGAGTGTAGCATGGAAACTACATGTAATGTGATATAATCATGCCTGTTTCCTACTGGTCATACTTTAGTGAGATCAATCAATAATAATACAGAGTGTAACAAAATAAATACTTTATTTTCTGCAGAAACTGAATATTAATAACATAATATATCCATTACAAAACAGAGTATACACAAATATAATGTAACCATAATGAACAAACTCCCACTGAAACTAAATAGTCTCAAATAATGTGACACCCATATGAGCAGTGTGCTCATGAAAAACTTTCGGTATCACAACCTTAGTGAGCGAATCCGCAATCATGGAGTTCGTTCCAATATGCTCTATGGATATCTGTCCACTCTGTACTCTCTCCCTCACAACCAGAAACTTTATCCCAATGTGTCTCGATCGAGAAGAGCTTCTGTTGTTGTTGGAGAATAAGACTGCTGAGTTATTATCATAGTATAACTTTAATGGTCTTTCAATGTCATTCACAATGCGCAGCCCTGTGACAAAGTTCCTCAGCCAGATTGCCTGATTGGATGTCTCATAGCTTGCTACAAATTCTGCTTCCATGGTGGAGGTAGCTACTAGAGTTTGTTTCACACTCTTCCAAGAAATAGCACCATCAGCCAAGAGATATATGTAGCCTGATGTGGATTTTTGACTGTCTTGGCATCCCGCGAAATCAGAATCAGTATACCCAATGATTTCAAGCTGGTATGATCTCCTGTATGTGAGCATATGTTCCTTTATTCTCTGAAGATATCTCAAGACTCTTTTGGTTGCTTTCCAATGATCCATTCCTGGATTGCTGAGATATCGCCCTAACATGCCAACTATGAATGAAATATCTGGACAAGTGCAAACTTAAGCATACATCAAATTCCCAACTGCTGACGCATAAGGAATCTTCTGCATCTCCTGAATCTCAAGTTCACCATTTGGACACTGATCAAGACTGAATTTATCTCCTTTAGCAACAGGAGTATCAATTGATCTACTGTTGTGCATACTAAATCTCAAAATCCAGGAATGGATCATTGGAAAGTAACCAAAAGAGTCTTGAGATATCGCCCTAACATGCCAACTATGAATGAAATATCTGGACAAGTGCAAACTTGAGCATACATCAAACTCCCAACTGCTGACGCATAAGGAATCTTCTGCATCTCCTGAATCTCAAGTTCACCATTTGGACACGGATCAAGACTGAATTTATCTCCTTTAGCAACAGGAGTATCAATTGATCTACTGTTGTGCATACTAAATCTCTTGAGCACTTTCTCAATATAGCCCTTTTGTGATAATCCAAGAATACCTCGAGTACGGTCTCGATGTATTTGAATCCCTAATACAAAAGAGGATTCACCTAAATCTTTCATCTCAAAGTGTTTTGAGAGAAAGACTTTGGTCTTGTGCAGCAAGTCCTTACAATTAGTAGCAAGCAACATGTCATCCACATATAAGACCAAAAAGATAAACCTACTCCCACTGAACTTGTGATACACACAATCTTCCACAGCATTTGTCTCAAAACCAAAAGAGACAACTACTTCATGGAACTTGAAGTACCACTGACAAGAAGCTTGCTTGAGTCCATAAATTGATTTCTTTAATCTGCATACCAGTCGCTTTGGGTCTCCAGACACAAAGTTTTATGGCTGCACTATATAGATAGTTTCATCAATGTCTCTATTGAGAAACGCAGTCTTCACATCCATTTGATGTAACTCAAGATCAAAATGTGCAACTAGAGCCATGATTGTCCTAAAAGAGTCCTTCGATGATACTGGAGAGAATGTCTCTTTATAGTCAATCTCTTCTTTCTGAGTGAAGCCTTTAGCTACAAGACGTACCTTATATCTTTCCACATTACCTTAGAATCCCTCTTGGTTTTAAATATCCATTTGCAACCAATGGGTTTCTTTCCGTCAGGTAATGGAACAAGATCTCAAACTTGATTGTCTTGCATAGATTTATATTCTTCACTCATTGCCTCAATCCACTTATGAGAGTTGGAATCCTGCATGACATGATGAAAGCTGATTGGATCATCTTCCACCATGTCTACAGTGTCCTCATGTTCTTGAAGATATACTACATAATCATATGGAATAGCATTTCTTCTCTCTCTAGTGGACCTCCTTAAAGGCACAGGTTCTGACTCAAATTCTTGAGGTTGTTGAGCTTGTACTTGAGGAAGAACAACTTCTTCATCCTGATGAGGAAGTTGATCAACATTGTCTTGTATTGGATCCGGAATTGCTTCTGGGATATTAACAATTCTAGGAACCTGAACAGTCCCATGAGCAAAGATAGGAATCGACACTGAGTGTTCTTGACTCGATCCCTCCTCAAAGACAATGTTTCTAACCTTATTTCTCCCCCCAAACTCAATATCCTCAAAAAATTTTGCAATTCTCATCTCAAAAATAGATCTGGAAGTAGGATTATAAAACTTAAAACCCCGAGATCGCTCAGAATAACCAACAAAGTAGCTACTAACAGCTTTAGAGTCCAATTTTGTCTCATTAGGCCTATAAGGCCTAGCCTCAGCAGGACATCCCCAAACATGAAGGTGCTTTAGACTGGGCTTGCGTCCAATCCAAAGCTCATAAGGTGTTTTTGTAGCTGCTTTAGTTGGTACTCTATTAAGAAGATAGACTGTTGTCTTTAATGCTTCTCCCCACAGAGACTCAGGTAAAGAAGAATGACTAATCATACTTCTAACCATATTCATAAGAGTCTTGTTACATCTCTTAGATACACCATTCATGCTGGGTGTACCAGGCATGGTGTATTGAGGGACTATACCACAGTCCTGCAGAAAAATAGCAAATGGCCCTGAACGTTGTTCACCTGAACCGTCATATCTGCCATAGTACTCACCTCCACGGTCAGATCTAACAGATTTAATCATCTTTTCGAGTTGATTTTCAACTTCCGCCTTATAAGAATTGAAAACGTCCAGAGACTCAGATTTCTCATGAATGAGATATAGGTACCCATAGCGTGAGTAATCGTCTATGAATGATATAAAATATATTTGACCATTCCTAGTTGCTGTAGGGAATGGGCCACAGATGTCCGTATGTATCAACTCTAAGACGTTTGATGACCTATTGGCACCTAATCTCTTTTGTTTAGTCTGTTTACCTTTAATACACTTAACACAGGAGTCTAAATATGTGAAATCAAGTGTATTTATGATACCATCTGACACAAGACGCTCTATTCTAGATTTAGATATGTGACCCAAACGTCTGTGCCATAGAGCAGCTGAGTTATCCATATTCAGCTTCCTTTTGGTACCTATAGTACTAACTTGCAGGGTCTCATTATAAGAGGCATCGATATCTAACATATATAGATTATGAAGTGCATACAAGAAATCAGTACCTAAAATTTTTGAATCCATAGATAAAGTAACTTTATTGTTTCCAAATGAACAAGTAAAACCAGATTTGTCCAAATGGGAAACAGAAATTAAATTCTGCCTAAAAGACGAAATAATAAAAGTATCTACTAGATCCAAAAAATTTCCAGTTCTTAAACGCAATCTAAAATGTCATGTTGCCTCTACTTCTACCGGTTCGCCAGTTCCCATATAAACGTATCTTTCACCGTCAGTTGGCTTTCGGTAACTTAGGCAACCCTGCATTGAAACACTTATGTGACTAGTAGCATCAGAATCTATCCACCAAGTGTTTCTAGGTACCGAAATTAAATTAACTTCAGAACATACTAAAACCAAATATTTTTCCTTATCAACAGTCTTATTATCAGTATTTTCATTCATAGGGACAAAGTTGGGATTACACGGCATGCTAGCTGAATTCAGAGAAAATAAATAATAAATAAATGACATAAGCTCACAATCCACAAAAAATTGAAACAAATCACAGGAGTAGAGTTCAAATATTAGAAACAACATACCGGACACAACATTAATATTCTCATCTTTGGACATAAAATATTAACTGTAATTGGTATCTCAACTCAGTAATCAAATATTGACAATTCAGTCCTGTCAAATAATAAATCTTCTTTTGGGCCGATTTATTATCCACATGGATGAACACATAATAATTATCACATATTTATTACCGCAATGTATTCTCAATTCAGCCAGATAGCAACCTTCCTTTGGGCCGGTTTACTACCCACAATGAATTTTAATACACTTGTCTAATATCCCAAATAAATCAATTTACACAATAGAGGTCACTTTGGCGACTTTTTGCTTCAATTAATTTATTACAAATATTATACACAATCAGGACTAAAATACCAAAATTTAAACTCAATTTAATAAATTCTCAAATACAATTAAAATTTAATATTTGTAATAAATATAAAATTAAATTTTAATTGAACTATAATTGCAATATTTATATTAATTAAATTTAAACTCAATTAAATATTGCAATAAAAAAATAAAAATAAAAATAAACTTTAATTAATTAAAAAAAATTCACAAATTGCAATGTTATGAAATAAAAGCCAAAAAAGGTTTGTTTCCATCAACGTAGAAACAAATAAATAACCATGTGGATTCCGCCCATGGTGTCATGGCCCCCCAATTTAAGAAATTCTTATGTAAAGAATAAGACTACCCATAATTTCATTTCTTTACCTCAACAACTGGTTTCTACGTTCAGTACAAGAAAAGAAATTTAAGCTAATAAGCTTCTCTCAGGATTAAAATTATAGCAATTAACGTAAAGCAAAAGATCACAGTTACCAAAAATAAAGAGTAAAATTTCAAAAGCACAAACAAACCGAGAAAATACAAAGGCTGAAAAGCAAATTGCAAATTCCAATTTTCCATGTCTAACCTTCTTTATATGAATCCAAGAAATTTGGACTTCACGGTTCTGTATAGGTTTTTATCAGAATTTCCCCCAAAATTTTTTTAATTAATTAAACTGATTAATTAACCAAATTAATTAATTCCAGAAAAAATCACAAACCAAAATTCAAGTCCAAAAAATTTGATTTTTTCAGAATTAATTAAACTCAGTAATTTAATCTAAAAAATAAATCAAACCAAAATTGATTTCAGATTAATAATTTCGATTCCAAATTAATTCTCGAAAATTACAATCACCGAATTAATTTTCTAGAATTAAAACAATAATCAATACCGCAATTTAATCGAAAAATCTAGCAACCTAACATAGGGCTCTGATACTAATTGAAAGGGGAAGAAAAACTTATTCCCCTAAATGAAAGGGGAAAAAACTTAATTTTCCTAAAACCTAAAATATGCATAGATCACTAGATTATTCAAATTAAATTGTAAAGGGCAGAATTGCGTACCTGACATCATCGTATGTTAATACTGAAGATGATTCTGGGGTTTGTCGCCTTTCAGGGGATACACACTTTAGGTTATGCGGAAGCACTACTGAAGGAAAGTAATGTTCTCTAAAATTGTTATGTTCTCTCGGAGACCACGACCCCTTATTTATAACTGATGATGATGATTAATTTCTATTTTGGTCCTTCAACAAAACAGAAATTCTTATCGGTCTCTACACTTATAATCATATTAAGAATATGATACCTCAATAGTTAACAATCCCAATTAGATCAAAACTTTAATTTGATTATCTTAATTTGACTGCAATACATATTTAATATTTGAATATATTTAATTCACATTTATAATTAATTAAAAAATTAATTTTAATAATATAAAATTAATTATAACAGTGTTTGGATATTAAAAAAAGCCGCTATAATATGCTGTTATATTAGACAATGCAACGTCTGACCTTGCTCGCAGTTAATAATTATTACCATTGAATTTTCAGCTAATATATTTTAAATCTCACCACACTCTGAGCAATAAATAACATAAATATTTTTGATATACAGAATCAGCTAAAGAGCTGCAAGTAAATAATATGTCAATTTATTTATAAACAATGTAATGATTCGTACGAGATGATATGAGTACGTTAGCCAGTAATATCAAAAAGACGCTGTCATGTTTAAAGTCTAAAAGATAATTGTATTTTAGACTTTGCATGAGATAGAACTAATGGAATATTATTCTATTTATTTATCTATGAATTTTGAATGGAGTATGTTTTGTAATTACAGCTTTTAAATTGATTCTGTATATTAAAAATTTTTTATTATTTTTATTGCTAGAATTATAAAATTTATCTAAATTTTTATCAATTTATAAATTTATCAAATTCATATAATATATATAATTTCTTATTAATTTATTATATACGTAATAATTTTTATAAATTTATTATGATATATATAATAATTAAAAAACTCTTAATAAAATACCTAAAAAATTTAAAAAATTTAGTGTGTACCGTAATTTTCTCAATAAATATATTAAAAGAGTGGGATATTAAAAAAATAATTTATATGTAATTTAAAAAAGAAAATCGAAAAAGAAAAAGAATTGTGGAGACTTGAAACTCAAATTGGGCTCGAAAAGTTCTAAAAGACCAATCAACAATGGCGTAGGTAAGGCGGGGTCGCTGAAGTGTGATGTCATCTCACATGCCCTTATCTCCAAAAGTGTCCTCCACATTAAGGGCACAATCTTGTTACCACTTGAGCCGAAAGATATGCCTCGAGATCCATAATAAAACACTTTGATTAATCACACAATTAGAAGAGAGTCCCTAATCTATCTCTTACCATATATTTTCAACTTTGTTTTTGGGATTTTGATACGGTTTGTCTCATAAATTATTGAGTCACAAAACATTAAAAAACACAAAATAAAATAAAATAATTTTCAAAAATATTCATTTTTTATTTTAAAAATAATTATTTTTTTAACTTTTATTTTTAAATATAACTTGTTCAAAGATATATATATATATATATATATTAATAGATTTAAGATATATATTAATAAAAAGAGCCACTCGCTCCCTCTATTGCAATACTTATAATATATCAAAATAATACTATGATATTTAAAAAAAATTAACAAGTAATATATAATATAATTTTCTAATTAAAATTATTCTGCTGTTTTAAAATTTTTGTACTATTCTCTAATGATATTTCCCTGCTATCAAATAAACCATTAAATTCTTAATATTTTTTCTCTTTTTTTTTGTCAATAAAGGGTAAAATTAAATTTTAAGAATTGAGAGAAAATATTATAAGATTATGAAATGATATGCAATGCACATATAATTTATGAGTATGAAGATAAAAATGTAAATAAAACCATATATTTTTATAAAATTTTCAAAGCTTGGAAGAACATAATAACAAAAAAGAATATGAAATTAATGTGTATGCATTGATTGAAGGGAATCCCCATTTTGTAAGGTAACAAATACCCTTTTGGAACATAAAGTTGTATGAATTCATAGGATCCTAATTAAGGGCAGCTGCAACGAGGCAGAGGTTTTTAAACCCTACACTAATTAAATAATTTTTTTAAATCGGAGAGAGGGAAGCAAATCCATTAGCAATGAACACTTCTTTCCCACTGAACTCCCACAAGATCTGCCAATAAAAACTCACGAGCAGAAAATGGTGGAAACTGCCACAGCTTCATATCTCTAGAACCACCCACAGCAGATTTAGCCATAAAATCTGCAACCATATTAGCCTCCCTATAAATTTTCACTACTTGCACCTCCCAACTTTTCTGAAAAAGCAAGATACAAGCTGCTACCAAATTCCTATGTCTAGGAATAACCGAGCCTTTTAACAACAAATCCACTACCACCTGTGAATCACATTGAAGTTGAACCTTCCTCCACCCTTGAACCCAAGCCAGTAACAATGCTTTATACACTCCCCATAACTCCGCCTGGATTGCATCTCCACAACCAATAGCTAATGAAAAACCCATAAGCCATCTACCATTATGATCCCTTGCACAAGCCCCACAACCCGCACGGCCTGAAGCAATGTCGGCGCTGCCATCTGTGTTTAAAGTCACCCAACCAGAACTAGCAGGTGACCATGAAACATAAAACAATCTCGGACAGCAGCTAACACCAGCAGCAATCAACTTCGAATTGCTCCAGGCTCTATTCACCTCCAACACCTGTTTCTGCAGAAAATTAGTAGGAATGACCTCAGGCCCCACTTGCTCAAATACTCTTTTATTCCTAAATTTCCAAAACCACCAAATGCACACAGCAAAAGTAACATTCCAAGGCACTCCCCACCTCGAAACATCACGGATTTTAAGATTCTCATGAATCCAATCCTCAACATCAAACAATAAAAAATCCCCACAAAAATTAGTAGCATTGAGATACCTCCAGACATCCTTAACCATAGCACAATCACGGAAAATATGAAGAATAAACTCCGGAAGACAGCCACACCCACTACACAACACATCATTAGAAAAACCTCGTCGAACTCGCTCCACATTACACATAATTTTCTTGTGAGTAATCTGCCAGAGGAATACTCTCACCCGCTGAGGGACTGGTAAACCCCAAATTAACTTCCACACCCCAGGATTCTGCGCTTCCTCATGCAGCAGCATCGAGTTATAAGCCGATTTAACAGTATACAAACCAGACACCGACTGGGACCAAATCATCTCATCTTGGACCGAGCTGTCTTCATTTAAAAACCTAACATTCAGCGAACTCAAAACATTATCAGGTAAATAGCAAGAAAGAAGCTCCCAATTCCACCCCAGAGATACATCCCAAAAAGCTTTAACCGAGAGTTGCCTGAACTCCTCCGGAACAGAAATCATTGCCTGATCAATCAATGGTTTGTTACCCAACCATCTATCATACCAGAAGCTAGTGGAACGTCCATTTCTAACATCATGAATTAAGCCACCCTTGAGCACCTCCATCCCTTGACGAAGACCTTTCCAAATAAAAGAACCAGTTCTCGGCTGCTGACGGTTCCAAGAGAAATGACCCTGGAAATACTTGCAAATAATTGCTCTAGCCTACAAGGAATCTTGCTCCTGCCAAACTCTCCAACCCAATTTACCAAGAAGAGCTAGATTCATCAAATTCAAACTTCGAATTCCTAATCCACCCAAATTCTTAGGAAGTTTAATAGTCTTCCAATTAATTAAATGCACTCTATTACCACCCGAAACACCCTTCCATATAAAATCCCTACACACTTTTTCCATAGCCTCACACAAAGAAATCGGCAACAAACAAGTTTGCATGGTATAAACCGGGATTGCCGAAAGCACCGACTGAACCAAAGTAATCCTACCACCATTGAAAGAGAATTAGCCTTCCAACCAGCAAGCTTACTCCTCATATGATCCAGAAGATAAGCAAAAGAATCCTTCCCCACTTTACGGTGTATTGCAGGAATCCCCAAATACTTCCCCAGGTCATCAGAACGGGGAATACCTGATAATGATGAGAGCTGATTCACAAGAGAAGGGTCAACCTGAGAAGAAACAAAGATCCCGGACTTATTAAAATTAATCTTTTGCCCAGAGACAGCAGAAAAATGATTCAAAATGCGCATAATATTTTGCATCTGGTCCACCGATGCCTCAGCAAAAAGAATCATATCATCGGCAAAAAATAAATGAGAAACCTCCGGCCCACGACGAGACAAGACCACCGGCTTCCATGACCCCTCTAGCACAGAATCCTTAATCTTCAGAGCCAAAACTTCAATACATAGCACAAATAAATAAGGGGAAATCGAGTCACCTTGTCTCACCCCCCTCGAAGGTCTAAAAGATGGCAGCCGAGCTCCATTCCACAAAATAGACATAGAAGCAGAATCCAAGCAGTTCATTATAACTGAAACCCACACCTCCGAGATCCCAATATCCTCCAAAACCCACCTGACAAAGTCCCAGTTAAGTCTGTCATAAGCCTTCTCAAGGTCAATCTTAATAGCCATATAACCGGTCCCATTTCTAGAAACACCCATCGAATGAAGAGTCTCCTGAAAAAGAACAATGTTGTCTGTAATTTGTCTTCCAGGCACAAAACTACACTGTTCAGGACCAATTAACACAGGAAGAACAGCCTTGAATCTATTCACCAGAGTCTTGGTAATAAGCTTGTAAATCACATTACACAAGCTAATAGGTCTAAACTGGCTAATCAATTCAGGCTGATCAACTTTTGGAATCAACACAATCAAAGTTTCATTAAGACTAGGAGGGATAGCATGACCATTCAACACCTTGATCACAAAGTCCGAAACTGCTGCTCCAACAATGTGCCACTTCTTTTGAAAAAATGCCGCCGGGAAACCATCAACCCCTGGAGCTTTATATGGGGCCATGGCAAACAGTGCCAACCTCACATCCTCGGGAGAAAACGGCTTATTCAACAATAACAACAAATCAGAAGGGATATCCGGAAACATACCATGCTGCAGAAGAGACAGATCAGCTGCAGAATCAGCTCTATACAAATTAGAGAAAAAATTAAGAGCCAAATCCTTCAGCTCCTGCTCATCCGAAGACCAACTACCATCGGGCAATTTAATACGATTAACCACCAATCGATTTTTCTTAATCACAGCAGCAGAATGGTAAAAGCGAGTATTGCGCTCACCAGACACGATCCATTCCTCCCTTGACTTTTGATACCAGAACAGTTCTTCCTGTGCCAACACTAAATCATACTCACCCAACAACTTCCTTTCTAATTTAATCATATTAGCCGTAACCCGGTTAGCAAGGCATTTCTGAACTCCAGCCAAACGATTCCAAAGAGATCGTTTCTTCTTGAAAATATTACCAAACGTCGACCTATTCCAAGAAGAGAGAGAACCAGCAAGAGAAGACAAAGCTTTATTAATAACCAAGCCCGGGTTCCAGTGCTGCCTAACCACATCGTCAAAACCAGAATGGGAAAGCCAAGCTGCCTGGTATCTAAAACCACCACCATTAGGATTAAACCTCCATACTGTGTCAATAACAAGAGGTACGTGATCAGACTTTAGTTTGGTTGCATGGGAAACAACAGCATCACCAAACCATAATCTCCAATCCGAAGAGCAAAACGCTCGATCAAGCCTAGCACCTTTAGAAGTAGCAACAGTACGACCTCGAGACCAGGTGAAAGCAGGACCCATAAAACCAAGGTCAATAAGAGAATTAGAAAAAATCCAATCACAAAACTCCCCTATACCAGCATGGTTCACATTAGCATATCCAAATTGCTCATCAGAGGTCCTAATGGTATTAAAGTCACCAACAATCAGCCATTTAGATTCAGAGCCAACAGTACCAATAATAAGATCTTGCCACAGCAAACGACGAAGTTGTAAATGAGGGCTGCCATAAACCGCCGTCAAAATCCAGCTAACCCCAAATCTTCCACTAATCTTACAGGTAATGAATTGTGGATGAGTAGAAAGAACCTCCACCTTACCCACAGAATCCTTCCACATCACCCAGATTCCACCGCTAAAACCAACCGCTTCCACTCGGACCCAAGAATCAAAGCCAAGAGAACCCGAAATCTGATTAGCATGAGAACCGCTAACTCGAGGTTCCATCAAACAGAAAATGTCAGGTTTATAAAACCTGCAATACTCCTTGAAAGTTCTTTTAAAAGAAGGGGAAGAAGCCCCTTGACAATTCCAGGAGACAATAATCATGAGAAAAATGAATAAAAAATTGCGGACAAACAACACAACCCTCAGGTTACTTGTCAGTATCCATCCCTTTCCCTCCAGAAGCCATCTCCACACTCTCTGGCACAAAATCCATCTCCTCAAGCCCAATTTGAGGCTCTTCATTCTGATCCAATAAAATGTTTGGAGCAGAAGCTAGCGGAGCTGAAGGATTTTGGTAATGACCAAGAGATGGTGAAAACTCAAAACCACCCACCTCTCGCTCATGATCACCTCTCGAGGGAACCACAAAAGAAGTACCATCAACATTCTTTTTGCTACCCAAAACCACAGTATGCTCATTCTCAGCTGCAGCACGCCTAGGCAACCCACCCAACCTGGGCCTATTCAGAGCAGGAATACCCTCAGTAGAAGAAGTATTAGAAGAAGAAGCTGCCTTAGATCCATCATTAATAATCAATTGTCGAGGAGCAGGAAGAACCGAACCCCTGTTAGACTGCTTATCCTTCCCTCTAGCCCTCCTATCATGAATCAGAGCCTTGTCCTTACCCAAGAGAGGCCTATCACCCAAACGCTGTCCCTGCTCAACCACAGTCCCCTGGTCAAGCCCATCAGTAACCAACCCATCACTAATAAGAGCCTCAAAACGAGACCCTGATTGATTAGTGGTTCCCACATTTGACTTACTTCCTTTAGGGTTACCAGGATTACCTCTCGGCTGACTCCGAGAATCAAGCCTCTTTCCACGTTTCTTTTCCTTTTTGACCAACATCCATTCCCCAAAATCCTCCAACACAGCTGGATTAACTTCCTTCCCTATCCGAATAGAATCCCTCTCATTATGGGAACCTTCCTTAACCATCTCTTGCCGTACCAGAGAGTCAACCACGTTTCCACCAAGCGCCTCTCGCTCCAACCCTGACGGCACAGGAGGCCTCCCTTCGGAACACTGGTCTAACACATGGCCAAATTTCCCACATTTGAAACACACCATATGCAGACCTTCATATTCTACTCTGCGAATACGCCTTCTCAAACGAAACTTGGAGACCAAAGGTTTCGTCAAGTCAAGCTCCACACAAATACGTGCAAATCTTCCTCTACTAACTAAACTAGTATTAGTATCCACCCGTATAGGCTTCCCAAGTTTCCCACCAATGCGCAAAAGCAAATCCGTATCATAATATTCCAACGGGAGACAAGGAAAACGGACCCATGCAGTGAGAGTTTCTAACACATCCGAGAGCGGATCAAAGTCCGGTCTCCACCTTCGAACCGAGAGGTAATGATCGGCTATCATCCAAGGCCCTTCAAACAAAGCATGTTTATAGTCCTCCGGATCCCGAAACTTAACAATAAAATAATTAATCATCATCATCATCATCATTATTATTATTAGTATAATACTTAAAAAATAAAATAAAATCATTATTAAACAATTAATTAATAAGAACATAATAATCTATTGACATTGCACAATACAGTCTCTTTTCAGTTGTTTATCTACGAAAGAAGAATATTGGTATCCAAACAGAAAATATGCAAATCAACCAACCAAAATTTGACACGTGCATCGAATTTTTAGCCACCGTTTTGGCCATTTTCTCTACTCTAAACAAGGGGTAATTAATCATAGAATTCTCTTAAACAATGTCATATTAACAATTTTTTGTCAGTTAAAAAAAACAATTTTTTTGTAATAATTAATATTTCAAGTTTACTGAGTTATATTTTATTTTTATTAAGGATTAATAAAAATTATACATATAATAAAATTAATGTATAAAATTATAAATAAACTATTTATTGCTAATTAATAAATATCTCGATATAACACCATTAGTATTTTTTAATTATATATTAAAAAAAATTATAATATAAGATATGGTTGTGTCTTGTATTTAATCATTATTAGGGTGATAACGAATAAGATATCTATAAAATTTATTCTATCTGAATTTAAATCTGTTTAATTTTTAAACTATTCAAATCTATTTAAATTCAATTATAGTTATATTTATGTCCGTTTTAAATTCGTTTAATACTATTTGTTTATTATCCGAACTCGTTTAATTATTTATTTAAATATAAAAATATTATAAAATTTAAAATATAAATTATAATTTTTTAATTAAATAATTATAAATAAAAATTTAATATTTACATAATTTTATTAAAAATAATTTTTTACATATAATTTTATAATTAAAATAAAATATAATAAATATATAATTAAAAATTTAATAAAATATAATTAAATATATAATTATGTTCTGATAATGGGTTTTAATGATCTATATTCGAATTCGACTCAAATTCATTACGGATAATAAAAATATTATTTGTATTTGTCCAAATTTATTTATAAATTATTCATATTCTATACAAACGAATCGAATATCTAAAATATTTATATTCTATACATATTTAGGGCGGGTTTTAGAGTTAATTAGAGATCCCAACGTGGAGGAGAATCCATTCAGGGGGCAATCAAAATAAAATTAAAAGAAATAAATTAATACTATGCGTGAATATAATTATGAAATTTAAGTTAAAAAAAAGTTTAATGCAACTTTGATTTTGTATTTTTTTAGATTTTATGCTATTTTAGATTTTTAATAATATGTAGACAACAAAAGCTTTAATGGCGTTTAGAATAATCAAAGTATCAGAATCGGTATTATATATTTATATATATGTATACATAGTACACATGAGTGAGTCTGTACAATCGCATTTAATGTAATTGTTCTATCTTTATTTAGGCTATGAGTCTATCACTTTTTTTTAGAAATAAGGCTATGAGTCTATCACCTTCAAAAATCAAGAATTTAAGAATGAATGAATAAAATCAACCTTAGTTTAAATGTCAACCTTCTAATGAATTAATTATTAGGATTGGTTTTGAATATAATATTTATTTTTTCCATTCTCTTTGGCTACAAATTTGAATTTTGTATTGTTCAATTATTTAATGTAGATTATAGGAGGTTGGAACTTTATGATACTGTCAATAAGATCACTACACATGTGGACTATTGACGGACCTATTAATTTTTTGAAGTCTCCATAAATTTCTAGAGGAAAGTGTAGTGATTCAGAATATTAGAATTTTAGAAATTCATTTTAACAAATTGTCATAAATTTTTTTTATTTTATTTACATAAAATTATTAAATGAATTTCATAAGATAATAAAAATTCCTTTCTTTATATCCCTACCCTTAGCAAGATCCGAACTTTAAAATCAAAATTCTTATTGCTAAAAGGTGTCCCCTTCTAAGAGTTTGGTTTCATTTCTTCAATATAGTTTTTATATGGAAGTATTAAAACCTTAAGAGCAGTTGAAATATTTTTGAGAGACAATGACTATAATTTACCTCAATTTTAAACCAATAACTTAACTATGACTATATATATATACAGACCTGGTCATGAATTGAATTTGAAATTGAAAAATGCTAAAATTTTTAAAAGTTTAATCCACATGCCCGCAATTTACTTCACTAATTAAGGCTCAAAGCTTAAAGTCCAACCCCATGTCCGAGTCACAACTACTCAACTACCTTGGCCGAAGTACCGCAGCTATCTCTGCATTTCTTTAATTCCCTAATCACATCAGGAGAGCGTTTGGCTTATAAGCTGGTAACTCTGAATTTATGTTGATGTATTTATTTAGATAGTTTTATAAATTTATAATCTAAAAAAAATAAATTAGTGGTACCAATTTATTATTTTAATACTTATAAATATTTAATTTATAATTTAATTTGTCTAAATAATTTACTTGATTATCTTTATTTATTTTAATAAATACTCTTAATAATATAATTTTATATTTATTTTATTATTTTAATAATAAATATTTTAAGTTATTTTTTATAAGTGATTATCAACTACTTATAAATATTTAAAATAAATATTTAACTGCTTTAAATTTTAAATACTTATAAACTCTTATTAGCTCATAAATATTCAGTATTTATAAGCTAAGTCAAACATCCTGACAGAAGAGCTAAACTGTTAGGTCAGACAGCTTAATGAAGTTCTAGTAATCTCTTTCAAAAAAAAAAAAAAAAAAAGAAGTTCTAGTAATGGAAACCTGCAAGGCACTAATACTTCAGAAAGTGGAAGACAGCCTTAAAATTATTAGGGGTTTATCAGGGACATATATAAGTATTTTAGCGCTATTATTTTCATAAAGATTAACATTATCACAGACCTTATCACCAACATACTTCCAGCATAAGTTTATCATTAAATGGAAAAAGCCAAGAATGGACATATCATTATCTTCTTTCCTACTCCAAGACAAAAGAATATAATGTTGACAACTTCCATAGATACAGTAGTAGAGGGCTTCTTTCCATTCAGATTTACATTTCCATGAAAAAATAATTCATAAACGTGCAGGGTGAAAAAGAGAATTTATACAGCGAACTTTAATTAACTTTGTATTAAGACTGAGTTGACTTGAGTTGAGAAGCCTTTCTTAAAAAGGTTTCACAACATGAAAAAATCAGAAACAAGTTCATCAACTAAAGAAGTTACAATTCCCTTCTCAATCTGTATACCTTCTTCAAATGCTTCAATATTAAAGTCAAGCCATTTCCCATAACGAGTACTCATGTCAAGCTCATCCACCATTAAGTCACCCATGCTTTTCCAACCTGAGATCTCCTTGTATAATTCTTCTGCCAACCTCCCTTTTCTTTGAAACAATGTCCACAACTTTGCCCATGACTTGCAGCTCCCAACAAAAGTTTGTTAACACATGAGATCCAATTGTTCATTAACACAGTCGAACAAAGCCTTTCGCCCAAGCTTGGAGTAGTCTGCTTCATTTCTTTTAATTCTATTACCTTCATACACTAACTGATGGAAAAGATTTGGAGTTATGATCTTTGAGTTCTGTCCAATGCGAAATCTTTCAACTTTAGCTCTGCGTTGTTAAGTATATCCGTAACATAATCTAGTTCCCAGTCGTTTGATTCATTAAACTCTGTTGTTATGAATACTCTAAAAATGTGTTTTCTCCCCATGTCAACTTTAGATATTGAGTAGGCTGAGTCCGTTAATTCTGTCTCTCCTTCCACTTCTGAGGATTGAATAGTTGAAAAATCATCGAGCACCTCAGCAGATTGAACTAGTGAACAAGATTGCATTCTATGGTTATTATCTTTATCAAAATGTATGCTTTCCCAGATCAAAGACAACAAAAAAGAAAGGTCATATGCAATCAAGAAATTTTCAGGCTTCTATGAGTTTTATAAAAGCTTGTGTTAGACAATATCTGAAACCAATTTTAATAATTCATGAAAATCCTAAATGATGCAAACAGTCCAAAATTTGATCCAAATAATTCTGGGAGAAGAATATATATACTTAAATTTCTACACTAGAGAAAAAAAAAGATTAGAAAATAAGCTTACCGTTGGTATTTGAGCAACTTCCACTCTCAAAAGAAGGTTCAAGAATTGAAACTGGACTAGGATATTGAGATTCAGCATCTTTTTCAGCTTTGCTGAAATTGCTACTGCAGCTGTGTTCTTCCATTTCTTCTGACTCCTGGAACTGCTCAAAATAAAATAGTAGTGTTCACATTATGATGTCATGCACTGTTGTGACATCATCAATCATTTAAAGTTCAGTTGTTTACTGTTGTGAGTTTATAGCACTATTATTTTCTTCTTTTTGGGAAACATTTATCTAAGTTCCTAAGTACTAGTTTAGGCTTTGAAAATTTATCAAACGTTCTACCAGTCAAACATATTGAAGCACAAAGAAGGAAGTAACATGGATTAGAGAACATCGAGGAAAAAAAAAGCTTGACTCTTAAACTTATAGGAGACAGACCTGCAACTTCTGGTTCTCAGAAACTATTGGAACCTCCAGAGAAGCAATCAAAGTTATCTAGGTGGTCTGAGTTGTCTTTTTCAAGTTGAGAACTCCTGTCTTGTGCAGCACATATGGTGCTAACCACACTGAGTGTGGACATAGAATTCCGTAAATTAAAATGGGATGTAGAACTAGCAGAAGTCTGTTCATTGATGAGGTTACATTGGGATGGCTCAACTTTACTTGTTAATTCCAGCAGCTTTGGTTCCAAAAGAACACCCAAAGCATCACCACCACGCCAATTATATTCAACTCAGGAAAAGAAAGAGAGGACTTCTTCAAGCAAGGATGATTATTAGTACCAAAAGAATCATCGGCATTGCAGTTAGTTTTTCCCATCATAGGCTGGGCATTAGGCTGCAATGATCGTGTTGCTTTAATACATACAGACAACAGATAGGAAGAAAAACTGAGTTCATACTCTGTCAAGATCTGTATGGATTAAAGCAACATATCATAGCAGGCTATACAATTTCCCAGGGCCATTTAATTCAAATTCTAAAGGAAATGGATCGCTTCACAACATTTGGGACCAACCACACGACAACCCTATTTTCTAATAAAAATCAGGGTACACTAGTAGATGATACATGCAAGTTTCTAACTAAGACTTTCAAAAATGAATCATGACAGAGTATTGGGATAAGACGAGTCCATTTTTTTTTAAACCTTGTATCAGTGTATGTTACCAATTCTTGGAATAAGACATTGACAGAATAAGGCTTAACAATTCTTGGACCATTAATCATCAGGAGTTGGGATCGCAAATTAATTCTTAGCAGACCAGGCCACCTCTATTGGAGAACGCACAGTAGCTACCCACAAGTGTATTACCAGCAATTGTCTGCCTAAAAACTTCTACACCGAGAACATTTGCAATATAAAGGCCTCTTCTTGGTGTAGAAGTTTTTAGCTACAAAAAATTATAGTTAATATACAGACCTCTTCTTTTTTATAGGGAGAGAGCAATACAGGTCCCATATTCTTCTCCATCTTCCCTGCGAAAAGCATTTTGCCTCTTTGAGAGTAAAGTAAAGAGATAAAAATGGCAAGCAAAAAAAAATCATAGAAAAAATCAAAAACCCATTATTAGTTTTAAACTCAAATAGCCTAACCTAAATAATATTCTTTATTAAAAATTAGTGTTTTCAGAAATTGTTGTATAATAAAAAAATTAATTTTCCCTCTCCACTTTCTCTATCAAATGACTTCATCTTCTTCGCATCTTCTCTGTGAGTTTGAAAAGGAAAAAGATAAAAATGGCATGAAAGCAACACAAAACAAAATCAATGACAGATATGTAAAAAGAAATCAAAAATAAAAGATATTGGTTTTGGATGGGAACGATTTTTGTGTAGAAGAAATGATGAAGTGTATATTTCTTGATTGCAGAAGGTAAGGAAGGATTGGATGAGTGGGTGTAACGATTCGTGTGAAGAAGAAATGATGAAGTTGCGGAAGGGGCTAATAATGACAGATCAAAAATTTTTTAATTACTCCCTAATTAAAAAAAAAAAGGAAATAAAAGAAAACAGAAAAAAATTAACAATGGCATCCGATAAAAAAAAAAACGAAGCGAGTGGGGTTTAGTAAAAAAATTGCCACATGTTAATGTCATATTGGCTTGTCATTCCGCGCACAGTGTTTTAAACAAGTTGAATGAAGTTGTTTGGTCAGACAGCTTAATGAAGTTTTAGCAATGCAAACTTGCAGAGCACTATTACTTTTGAAAGTGGAAGACACCCTTAAAATTATTAGGGTTTATTATGTAAGTATTTTAGCATTATTATTTTCATCAAAATTAAAATTATCACAGACATTGATACTCCCAGCATCAATTGTCATCATAAGATGATTAAAGTTTATCATTAAAATGGCAAACGACAACAATGGATATATAATTATCATATATATATATATATATTTCTTCTTTCCTGCACCAAGAAAAAGAACACAAGGTTGACACCTTCCATAGATACAGTAGTAGTAATTAAATGGAAGAGAAGCCTTTCTTAAAAGGGTTTCAGTTTCACAAGACGAAAAAATCAGAAATAAGTTCATCAACCAAAGAAGTTACAATTCCCTTCTCAATCTCTATGCCCTCTTCAAATGCTTCTATATTAAAGTCAAGCCATTTCCCATAATGAGTACTCGTGTCTTTGTCTACAAGCTCATCCACCACTAAGTCCCCCATGCATTTCCAACCTGAGATCTCCCTGTACAATTCGTCTGCCAACCACCCCTTTCTTTGAAACAATGCCCACAACTTTGCCCATGACTTGCAGCTCCCAACAAAAGTTTGTTCGCACATGAGATCCAATCGTTCACTAACACAGTCGAACAAGACCTTTCGCCCAAGCTTGGAGTGGTCTTCTTCATTTCTTTTGACTCTATTATCTTGATCCTCTAGCTGATGGAAAAGATTTGGAGTTATGACCCTTGAGTTCTGTCCAAATGTGAGATCTTTCAACTTTAGGTCTGCATTGTTAAGTACATCCCTAACATAATCTAGTTCCCAGTCGCTTGGTTCATTAAATTCTCTTGTACTGAATGTTCTAATAATGTGCTTTCTCCCCACGTCAACTGTAGATATCGAGGAGGCTGAGTCTGTTAGTTCTGTCTCTCCTTCCACATCTGAAGATTGGATAGTTGAAAAATCATCGAGCACCTCAGCAGATTGAACTAGCGAACAAGATTGCATTCTATGGTTATTATCTTTCAAAATGTATAGCAAGATTGCATTCTATGGTTATTATCTTTCAAAATGTATACTTTGGCAAATCAAAGACAACAAAAAAGAAAGTTTATATGCAATCAAGAAATTTTCAGGCTTCTATGAGTCTTATAAAAGCTTGTGTTAGACAATATCTGAAACCAATTTTAACAATTTATGAAAATCTTAAATGGAGCAAGCAGTCCAAAATCTGATCCAAATAATTCTGGCGAAGAACATATATACTTAATTTTCTACAATGCACTGTCCTGCCAAAATAACAAAGCAACTCTTAACATAATTATTAAATGATTATCAAATTTCTTAATCACTTCTAGGTGGCTATTCTTAGTAGTATATATTTTAGTTAGTTATAGGAATATCATGCTGTGGTGATAAGATTGTTGAATCCTGAGGAAAAAAAAACAGAGGAAAATATGCTTACCATTGGTATTTGAGCAACTTCCACTCTCAAAAGAAGGTTCAAGAATTGAAACTGGACTAGGATATTGAGATTCAGCATCTTTTTCAGCTTTGCTGAAATTGCTACTGCAGCTGTGTTCTTCCATTTCTTCTGACTCCTGGAACTGCTCAAAATAAAATAGTAGCGTTCACATTATGATGTCATGCACTGTTGTGACATCAATCATTTAAAGTTCATTTGTTTACTGTTTTGAGTTTATAGCACTATTATTTTCTTCTTTTTGGGAAACATTTATCTTAGTTCCTAAGTACTAGTTTAGGCTTTGAAAATTTATCAAACGTTTTACCATTCAAACAGATTGATACACAAAGAAGAAAGTAACATGGATTAGAGAAAACCAAGGAAAAAAAGCTGAAGACTCGAAACTTATAGGAGACAGACCTGCCACTTCTGGTTCTCAGTAACCCTTAGATCCTCCAGTGAAAAGCAATCAAAGTTATCTAGGTGGTCTGAGTTGTCTTTTTCAAATTGAAAACTCCTGTCCTGTGTAGTAGGTATGGTGCTAAACACACTGAGTGTGGACATAGAATTCTGTAAACGGGATGTAGAAGTAGCAGAAGTCTGGTCATTGATCAGGTTACATTGGGATGGCTCGACTTTACTTGTTAATTCCAGCAGCTTTTGTTCCAAAAGAACACCCAAAGCACTACCACCAATTATATTTAACTCAGGAAAAGAAAAAGAGGACTTCTTCGAGTAATGATGATTATTAATGCCAAACGAATCATCAGCATTGCAGTTAGTTTTTCCTATCATAGTAGGCTGGGCATTAGGTGTGGTTCTCTTCACAGGTGACGTGAATGTAAATGAAACAATATCCATGCCATTTTTCTTGTTTTCTACTGCTGTATTCATGCTTTCATCAAGTGCAAAATTACATTTTATAGACCTTCCATCTCTATTAAATGATAAATTCTCAGAAACACTTCTGCCCGTTTGGAGATCACCAATTACAGACTGTTTCTTAGACAATTTTTGGTTTCTCCTTTTCAGAATCTGTCGTCGGTGAGCCAATCTTTCTAGATGTCATTTCAGGCTTTGAAACAACTTTATTCAATGTCCTACTTTCCCCGCTAGAACTGCTCATGGACTGAGGTTTTCTGCCTGGCTGGATAGGAACTGATTTCTTCGAAGTCGAACTCTCTTTACCAGATATACAATTTTGCTTCTGATTATTCTGCTTAAGTACATTGGTAGTCCTGCTTGCAGTTCTCTTGGTCTTTAGTGTATTGGGTGGGCTCTTGAGTGACTGGTTAGACCTACTCTCCTTCTGCTTCTTAGTATTCTTATTACTTGATGTTGCAACCTCTCTTATCTGAACACTGGACTTTGCTTGTACTGCAAGTGAAGCTGATTTTTCCTTATTCCTTAAACTGTCACAATCATCTATTTCAGAAAACATTGAAGCCTTGCATGATATTCCTTCTGACCCATTCTGGCTCCTGCCACCATGTCGTCCTTTTGTATTTTTGGCAGTAAACAATTCATTTGATTTTTGAGGCCTAGAAGCTGCATGTGCCGCTTCCATTTTCTGTTTCAAATCCCGAATTCTCATTGGAACTGAAGACCCAATGGATGGCACTTTACCACTCATAGCTGCCTTAGGACTTGCCTCAGTTATCTTTGCAGCTGCCTCTATTATGTAAGCAGCATTCTTTTTTGGGATGAACCCAGGATTCTTGATTGGAGACAACAGCTTATGGTGGGTAATTGGAATTAATTTAGCTGATTTTGGAGGCAATATTTCAGTCTGAAATCTCTCAATTGGCCGGCTTTGCACCTTTTGAGATCTTGCTTCCAAAGAATTCCAAGAATATCCTTCCTGGCTACCGAAAATGTTGAGGAAGTCCATGTGGTTATACTCGCTCCATACATTAGGATTACTCCTATCATATTGAGAGGCTCTATGTGAAGATGAAACACAAGATGGGGTAGGAGAGCTCGCAGCAACATTTGATATTGGCAAAGAATCCAAGCCCATAAGTCTAGCAACCACCCCAGGTGCTCTAGTTCCATATCCTTCATCACTAATTATAGATGAAGCACAGCTAAAGTCACTGCTTCCTCTGTTACTCGAGTTCACTCTTCTATCATCTACCTCTATCTGGATATACAACAAAATTTCACCATTTTGTTAAGGCTAAAAGGTTACCAAACAATAAAAGAAAAAAGAGCCAGTAGAAAAGAATATCACAACGAAAGAGAAACTCTCACCGCATGAAGCTGTGATGTGGCCATCATTTCAACATTTTCTTTTCCTTGCTTTGATTCTTCTACAACGGGGGAAAATTTTTAATACCCAATTGACACTTTACCAAGTCAAAACATTAGGCAAAACTAAGTGATACAAAATCTGGAAATAGCATATATGTTTTCAACAATCTAGAAAGGAAAAAAGTATCTTACCAGTTAAATCAGAGTTATTCAAGAACAGCTTCTTGCGAGACTTCCCATTCCAATCCAAGAAGTGAAAAAAACTTCCCTTCGATCGCTTTCTCTCACCCTCCATTATCTCATCTAAAATCCAAACAAACGTAGCAATGTCAAAAAAACTCAACTCACAAAATCAATTAATCAATTCATAAGGACAGAAAGAGTTCAAACAATAGAATGTAATAAAGAATTAGCACAAACCTCCACTACTTCATTTACAATATAAGTAAAAAACATATCATAGAACAAAATTAGATAAATATGTAAGAAAAAAAAACAAAATTAGATCAATAAATAAAGAACAAACAAAACCCATAAGCCAATTTGGACAGGTTACTGTCATATATCCGCTACAAAATTGATAAGGAGTTCAAGTAGGAACTGTAGGATAATGGAATTAATAGTTAGAAGAAATTATGAAAGTTTTTAAATTAAAAGCACGCCTAATATCAGCTACATTGTCCATTCAGCTAGGTAAATCAAATCATTGTAAACCAATATCACCAAAATACACAGAGAGGCACAGCTTGAATCATGTTAGTCAAAGCTTGCCTGATCTTTCAACTGAAGGACGCCAAAAGCTCGTTGTTTTACTTTTTGCCCAAACAGAAAATCAAAGAAATCAAATCTGTTAAGAGCCGGCAAGCAAAATGGGGGTAATAAAAAAACAACTTTAGATCAAATGGGTAGTCTTAAAATGTGCAAAAGACACACACTTTAAGTAATTTCAATCAATCTCGCCAATTACTCAATATTCACATAACCCCATTATCAGCTCCAAGCACTAAACTTTTTAATAGGTTATTTTTGGAACTTTCACAATAAAACAGAGGAAAAGAGTATAAAATTAGGGTTCAAAACAAAAAGGCCATAAAAAAAAACTCAAAAAGAGCCAAAAAATGGTGACATTAGCAGATACTGAGACAGACACAGAGATTTTGAGTACACAAGAAATGGTCAAACAAAAAAATTTAGTAAAAAGATGAGCCAATTAAAAGGGGTTACAATGTGTCAGTAATGGCTAATTTGTTTGTGTGGTGTAAGCATTAAATCTTGTACGAGATGACACCGCTGAGATTTTACCAGAGCTACAGGCAGCTCGCTCTCTCTCTCTCTCTCTCTCGTGATGAAACTGTGAATTATTGTCTACTATATAAAAGTTCCAATTTTTTTAACCTTCTATCAGTGCTTTTTTCCCATCTTGCCACGTGGTTTTTCCTATATTGGCTTAAGATGTTTTTGTTTTACCACTTGATGGGTTCCACTTTGTTAATTAAATTAAAAATTTTTACAAAATTTTTACCTCTTTGTTAATAATTAAAAATTTTTAATAAAAAATATAAAAATTTTAATAAGGATAATTTTTCTTAAATTAAATAATTATTCTAATCCAGAAAAAACAACATTTATTTTCTTAATTTTTTCTTTATAAAAATTCAATTATGCCACTAAATTTTTTTAAAAAAAAAAAAGAAACTTGACGTGCTGTATAGGAAACTTCAATTTAAACTTTTTCCAATGCCTTTTTCAAATTGGTGGCTGATTTTATTTTATTTTTACTCCCAAAATAATTGAAATTAGGTAATTTTTTCTAAAATTAATAAAATAGAAAATTTTAGATGTTGAAATATAATTTAACAATAAATATATATTTTTTAAGATAATAAATTTGTAATAATTCTATTAAATGTCAAAAAAAATAAACTAGAAAAATTTAGGGGTAACCAAGTTGAATAGTTACAGGTAGTCAAGTTTAAAAATGACGTTTAAAGAGTCTTTCTTTAAAGATATGCACCTTTCAATCTTTAAACAAAACATATGAGTTAGCCAAAATTCACAAGATTTGAGCATAACAATTTGTTTCTTTCTGTAAAGATTCTGTGTCATCATCAAATCAAGAATTTCCAACTTCATATAATCTCTCTCCGCACTTCTTTTTCCCCAAATACCACAATGCACAAACCACCAATTTTCATCCTTGGATTTTGAGTAGTGAATTAAAGGCCAGTTTGCTTTTGATCGAATTCCAATTAAAAATACACCGAGATACAGTTTATTAACAAATGTATTTTTTATCCATATTAAATTTAATTAAAATATAATCTAACGGTAAAAATATATATTTTTAAAAATATTAGATAAGGATCGATTTTCTCTATCTATACATGATACTAAAAAAAATCAAGTAAAAGAAAAAGGGGCTGTTTTTATATATTTTACTGGGTTGATGGAGGGTGAGTGATTAAGAAAGATTTGGATTTAAGCAAAGTTTTCAACATAGTAAGCAAATATTGATAATGTTAACACATGACTATTATTTGGTTTGTTAAAATGTCAAAGTCTGGTTAATTAAAATATTAAGGAAGAAAATATGAATGTTAATAACAAGAATTGCATATGCTCTGTCAAAATAATCCTTTTAAAAGTCTTCTAAGGTTTGTAGTTGTAGTTGTTGTAGATCTTAGATCTTAAAAAATTTTAGATTTATTGTTGACCAGAACCCAGAAATGGCATATAAGAATGGTTGGCAAGTGATGATTATATTTTGTTTGGGTAAAAGGTCAATTGTTGAAATGCAATGTGACCCATGGACTCACACTCACAGCATCGAGAGAAATGAAATCAAAGGAGAGATTATGAATCTTATTATTTTTTTAAGAATTTTTATATATTTTTTAATCGTTTTATAGAATTACATAATAAAATCATAATAATTTAATAATAAATTTATAAAAATCATCATGTGCATAATAAACTTATAATAATAAACTCATATTATATAGAACTGTTAAATTTAAAAATTGATTAAAAGATTGTAAAAATTTGGCAATATTTTCTTTAAACTGATAAATTTATAATATTATAAATTTTTTCTGACAATTTTTTAAAAAACCCAAAATCAATATTTCCTTCTTAAATTAAGAACAAGTAGACAAATGGAATGAGTTTGAATCAAGTTGAGCACCCTGTTACTTTTTTTTAATAAATAAATAATGCCATAAGAAACAATAAACAATAATCCAAAATTGCTTTGACACTTCCATTCAACTTTCTAATTCTAAGAGTTAAAATCAAGCAATTTTAACAAAAATTAAGAAATGGTACCATTTTGGGAACAACTTTCTTAATAACCGAGAATATCCTCCTTGATAGTATAGAACCATAGCAATTTTTTAATTGCATATGATGAACCACTTAATTTACTAAATCAATTCTAAAGAAATTATTAAGATGTGCTTTTGTTTGCCTATCAAAGAGCACATTTAACATTGATAATTGAATACGCATTCTTGAATAATGTAAATATCATTCAAATAAAGTATTTTAATAAAGTATTAATCTTTTTAATGAATTATTTTTCCTTAAAGGCCACTTAAATAATAATATCAAACAAACACGATAAAGATAAAAGATAAAATGTAGGGAATCATGTGCCTCAAGCTCTCAAACAAAAGCTAGCAGTCATCAATAGCTCATTATCAAGTACTTTGTTGAAACTATTAATAGTCATCCAATCACATTACTAATTCATGCAAATACAATACATGGAAAATTGATCAGTGGCCCTAAGTATTTATTTTCATCTCACCCCACTCCCCCTATCCCTAATTCCTCCATCACAAGCATCATACAAGCAAGCAAGTGGAATAGTTACAAATGCTGAAAAAATGTTGCAGGAAAGTCCAAAACAAGCAATGAGTTTGGTCTCAAGTACCTTTAACTGACAAGGACGGGGTAGGTTTTGGTTCCTGTTTTAGCTAGAATTTCAATGAAACAGCGTTTATGTAAATCCCCATCTTTAAAAACGTCATCTTGGTTGACATCTTTCACCATGTACTATATTTAATGCCATGAAGGCCCACGCACGTGCATATGCACATAAAAGAAGAACAAGAATGTGGCCACATATAATATTGAAATTGAGCATTTTTTCAGTAACAAACGGAAATATGATGCATATACTCACATAGAAGCCTTGAGACAGTTATTACACAGATTAGAACCATATTTGCAGTTTTTACGGTCAAAAGACTCTCCAAAGTGTTCAAATAAAGTGTCTTCGACATTCAGTCTGGATTCAGAAAGAGGGAAAAGAAAAAAAGAGAAGGAGCAAGTTACTGTTAAGATTTTCTGTTAATGAAATAAGTAGGCAGTTTTCTAATTGATAATGTGAATTTACTTGCCTTGAGTTCGCAGTAGCGTTGCATCTTCTGAGCTTGAGCCATTGCTGTCTTAAAGCTTTCCCTTTTACATCCCTGTCCACTCCTTAACATACAGACAACCCTACTGAAGTCCTTCTTCTGGCATAAAGCAATGCATACAGCAGGGAGATTATCTCTTCCAGCTCTTCCGGATTCTTGGTAGTAGCTTTCAATTGACTTGGACATTGTATTATGGATAACGAAGCGCTGGGTATTTAAAGAAACAAGCTTTAAGCTTTGTAAATGTGCTACAGTTCTTTATTTTCAAAAAAAAAGAAAGAAGTTATATTGAATATACATTTTTCTTTTGCTACTAATAAATTTCTAATATTACTGCTGTATGATCCTACAAAGTTCATAGCAATACTACAGTTTGTGTACTAACAAGCAGCCTTAATGACAAAATAAAATAAGTCTCCGGTCTTTTAACATAATAGCTAATACTATATTCTCAATATAAAAAGTTGCAACAGATGTATATTGCTTCTTTCACATCAGATCTTTACATGTTATTGTTAAAAAGATCTTTTTCAGGTTAACAGAGTGCATATCTGTAAGACTTCATCATTTAAGAATGAAGTCACAAATCAATTATCAAAGGAAGCATTTTGAAGTGTAGGATGAACTATACATATTTTAGAGTGCATAAATTGCAAATGACAACAGCTTAATTATAAAAATCATTACAGAAGTAATAAAGAAACAAAGTGAAGATACTGAACTTACAACATCCGGTTTATCAATTCCCATCCCAAAGCAATTGTAGCACATACGATGTGGACTTCACCCATATGCCATTTCCTCTGAACTTCAACTCTTTGGCGAGCTGCCATACCAGCATGATAATATGCTGTTTTGATCATACATTTTTCATTCAAAAATTTTGAAACTTCAACACATTCATTTTTCGATAGGCAGTATGCTATTCCACATTGATTGCTGAAATGATCCTTAAGAAGCTGTCCAACATGCTTTAGTGATTCCTTGGTTTTTCCATTGACTTCATACTTCAAATTGGGTCTATCAAAGCTTGTCTCAAGTACAAGAGCATTTGGAATTTTTAAAGCTTCTAAGATATCCTGTAAAAGATTCAGATAAGAATATTCCAGATAAGGGTAAATTAGAAGGCCAAAACATTTGCAAAATAATTACCTCACGAACTGATTGGGTTGTTGTGGCAGTCAAAGCCATCAGTGGAACATCTGGAAAATTTTGCTTAAGACATCCCAATCCCCTATAATCTGGACGGAAATCATGCCCCCACTGGCTGAAAGCATCATTGGAATTAATAGAACCTGATAAGTAATAGAAGTTTCCTTTGGACATCAAAATTATAAAACACTATTTTACTTTTAAAAAGAAAATGAAACTATCAGATCTAAAACTAGTATTGTAACTTATGACTCTACAATTGGAAGGTCCTGAATCAGTACATATCCCCTGCACACACATCATTGGGCTAGGATTTTCATTTTCACTCAAATTAACTGCAGCAATGAAATTGGAGTCAAGTCCCTAATAAATCTGTACCTATTATTTTACAGATACGTATAACTACAGAAATACTGAAAATAATACTCTAGAAAAGACATTTTAACAAGTTCATCCATCAAATTCTCATATTTTGATTGAAAAAAATATGGCTAATAAAATTGTATAGTCAAGAAATAAGATTAATATTCTTTGCATATTACAATGATGTATGCAGTCCACATGAGAAGTTCAGAGACAAGTCTGGCTTACAAGGATGAACTCCATATTCATGCAAGAGAGAGAAGTGAATGTGTTGTGTGTGCATGTAACCTGGTAATACCCATCAATCTACGCCAAGTCAACTGCAGCATAACATTCAAAATAGGAAAAAAAGAACATACCTTACACAATGTGCTTCATCAACAATGAAACCTGCTAGTTGTCGCTGTAATATAAATAGCAGATCTAATTTCATAAGCAATTATTTGCTAGAAAAACATTTTAAACATAATGCAAAAAGAACCTGGAAAAGCCACCTTTCGATGCAGGCATTTTAAGATATCAAAAAATACCAAGTTTCCAGCAATCCTTTCAGGAGTCACATATAAGAGCTTACATGATGGTTTCTCTTTCCTAGGAGAATGAGAAGTTAAACAAAATTTGAAAATCTATTGTTACAAAAACAAACAATGAAGCAAATAATGGAGTTCTAAGACTAAATAATATGAATTATGACAACAAAAACTCTGAAACATAATCTTGTTGATGGATTGCCAAAGGTGAAAAAAGAACTTCATATGAACTGGAAAAAAGGAGGAAAAAAAAGTAAGAAGGAAAGAAGGAAACATTACACAGGGAAGAACCTTACCTTAGCTCTTGAAGGACAGCTGCAGCCTGGTTAACTGTTTGTTGCAAATTCAAAAAGGTTGCTGGTATTCTAAATTTGAGATTCAGTATAATAATCTGATCGTGAATGAGGGAAAGTAGGAGAGACACAACCACTGTAACACCTGGTTTTAGAGTTGCTGGAAGCTGCACAAGATGCACAATAATATATATCAGAGGTGTTCAAAGCATAAGCTAACTGAACTATCTGCTTCAACAACTAAACTCAAACCAGCAGTTAGCACTGCAAGTTCCAAACATCTGAGATCTATCAGAAATTCAAATTAACAACAGTGCTTTTAAGGTTTTCTATTAATCCCAATAACAAAAATCGCTGAACCTATTCAGGTTTATTATACATCATGGACCATTGGGCATTTCGAGTAGTTATGACTGGAGAAATAAGATGATCAGCTCTGAGCCAACTTGCACAACCATTTCATATATTAATTTCTCAACTTAGTTCTGTCATTTCTGCCACAGAATGCAATGCACCCTGCGTATTCTTGTCGAAACCTCACCAATTTGAAGTAAAGAAAATTGCACCACTTATAAGGTTAGCTTTAGCAATGCATAGAATTTAGGTTATTTTTGAAAACCATAACTTTCCCCCCAATTTTTCATGTACAAAATTTGCAACATACAGAACTCTCAGATATTGAATTTCTAAAATAGGTTTTTTTACAATCTATAAGAAGTGCCATGAACTACAATTAACAATGTAAGTGGTATCTACACATTGTTAGCCATGAAATACAACTTATCTAAACATATTATTGGCATTATATTCACTAATTTATTAGGTGAACAAAGCAAAAGGAGTAAAAAAGATGGGACCTAGGCAACAAAGGGATATGTTTCTAATACATGAAGGAAGAGGCATCACCTGGTAACATAGACTTTTACCACCTCCAGTAGGCATGAGAAAAAATCAATCTTGCTTTGCCACAGATGCTTTACAAGCCTTATGCAGCAATGGACGAAATGCCATGTTGCCAAATATTGCAACATTTGCCAACTCAAAGTCATCCAAGGCCTGCAATTCTTCATAACTGAGAATCTGATGTCTATCTTCTCGTCCCCGAGGGTGTTGCCTTTTATTGCAAATTGATGACACTGAACCTTGAGTGACACCACTCTTACAATCCAGTAAACATCAATATCAGTTAATTTAACATATGAATTATCAATATCAGTTAATTTAACATATGGTATGTACATCCACGAGCAATTTTACGATTTTCAATATCATGAGGCATCATATTCACTACTTTTATAACCAGAAAAAAATTACTAATTTCATCATAAGATAACCATAAGCAGGAAACAGAATGCCCATGATACTCCAAGGACACAATAGCAAAATGCTCAGGGATTCTCAAAAACTCCTTTCTTTTTTTTTTTTATAGTATATTCTTACCATAGATTTTGACAAGCTTTTACTCAAGGTGTTAGATGTAGTAGAATCCTTTCCTTTTCCAATATTACACTCCGGATCATCATCATCGTCACTAGAGGAATCCAACTCCATCCAAGTCTGTTGCTTTTTACATTCTGGTGAATCATTTATAGCATTAACGTAAACTCTTGCATCATCATTGTTATCAACCTTAATATTGTCAATACCATCATCTTTCTCAAACATATTACTCAAAGCTCCACAAGCCTCTGGATTCAATGGCTTGCAAATCATCATCCCAGTCCTCACAATCTTGCATAGATTCAGCTAGTGCAGCAAGAAAGTTATCACCACAACACTCAACAGTGATAAAATCTCGGCCATCATCCCCTTCCAAAAAGGGAAAAATAAAACTTAACTCAATATATGCAGTAAAAAAAATAAAATTGTATAAACATCTCATGATCACTGTGTGAGAAGATGAAAAAAAAAAAAAGAGGATTAGGGTTTGCGAAGATTGAGAAGAGGTACCATAAAGAGAAATCAAACGATCAAAACATTTCCCCCACCGATTCCTCGTCGAAGCCACATTCGAGTGCCAAGCTTAGCAATCGAGCTTTCTCCAATTCGAAATCAAGACCCCCATTTTTGGTTTCCTTTTTCTTCTGCGAATGGTGAGCAAAGCTACACACGATTGAAATGGAGAAGAAAGTAGTCGAATCTCCCTCGCTAATATTTTATTTTCAAGACGAATAAATATAAATTATTTTGCCGCTGGAAATTGATGTGGCGAAGTGTGTAACGGCGTCGTTTCTATTCATAGAAAAAGAGCTTAGACTGGATTTGCAAATTATTTATTCAAATAACTTGCAATTTATTTTTGTTCAGACAATTTACGGTTATTGAGTAAATTAAATACATAATAATGTTTTTTTACTAAAATAAATTAGTATTATATATATATGTCTAATTCACGCACTCACTATCTCAAAAAAAAATTTTACTCACTTATAAGTATATTGAAATTTTCTATCTCAAAAAAATAAATAAATAATAAAATGCTGTTAACATTTTTTACAAATTGATTGAAATTACTTGAGATATATAAAATTTATTGAAATAAATGGCATGTCGTTGCTATATCAAGACATAAATTTACAATAAATATATATATTTTTATATCATATATTTAAAATTAGTTATTCATCTCTTTAGAATGTATTGAATGTGACAAAAATACCATACCATCGCTCGACTAAAATTTTGTTCACATCTACCATTGTCAAATACAAACCCAAAAAAAATAACAAAAGGAGAGATAGAATGACATTAAAGAAGGGAAAACAAATCCTTTCAACAACAATCATTTCAACAGTTACATATTTGATCAAAAGCACAAAAAAAAAAATTATAAAAGCAAGATTGAATGGAGCAACAGAAGAAGGGAAAAAAAGATTGCAAAGCCTAAAGAATTTCAAAAAAAGAAAATTACCTTTCACTCTCAAATATCAAAAAAATGAAAATAGAAAAAAAAATAACATTAATTGGGTAATTTTCATAATGCACGCACAATCTTAGAGCAAGTCGTCTTAATCCAACGAAGCCCATTTTTGAAAGAAGTTTTAACTTTGCCTTCAACTTCATAAAGTTTATATTTAGCAAGTCTTTTTTTCCTCTTCATATCAGGAGTAATAGTAGTATTACTACTCCACCATTTTGCCATTGATTCTGAATATAAATAATCAGAGTGCTTATTAATATTAATACTATTATTGTTATTGTTGTTTGGTGGCTTAATAGCTTGTTGTTGCTTCTTTTTCTTAGAAGGAGATAAGGAAGAGCGAGATCGGCCAACGTAAGGTTTGTATAGTGTTTGTTGTTTATTATTGCCATTGGCGACGATCTCTCTCCCCATAAGCTATCTGTGCCTCTCTGCCTCCACAACTCTGCCTTGATTGAGAGATGGAGGACTTTTTTTTGGTGCTTTTTAGGGGTTTTTATGGAGGGAGAAAGGAGAGGTGGAGAAAGAATTTGTGGTGTTTCTTTGATGGATTTAAGGTGGTTTTATGGTTAAGTTTAGTTAGTTTCTTTTCATGACAGATGTTCTTTGAACACCATTGACTTCAATTGAAGAACAATAATGGAAAGTTTCAAAATTTTTTCTTTTTATTGTCAATTTCTATTTTTAAATTGTTTTCATAATGCAATAATTCTTAGTAAAACCATCAAATAGGACCGGAATATATGCAATGCATTCCAAATAATACAATCACATGATTGATAAAAAAAAATTATATCCATTAAAAAATTATTGTAACAAATTTCAATAAAAATTACAATATTTATTACTGTTTAACATCTGCTCTTGGATCACATATTAGAAAAAATATTATTCAACCATAAAAAAATTTTCCCTAAAAAAAACACTTCCATATCAATGTTCAGAAAATTGGTAACATCTAATTTTTAACCTAAATGCTATATGTACAAGAAGAAGAATATTTTCTAATGGGATGGAGAAAATTTTGGCAAGTCAGCATTCTTGATTGTCATCACCTTCGGAGGCCTTTTTTACTTTTGGGTCCCTTTTTTGGTGTTTTAGGATTATCAATGTGAGAAACCTGTAAATAAAAACAAACATAAAAGGTAAAAAGTTGAATGAAGTATTCAAAAATGAAAGATCAATTGCATATAAAAAAGCCTAATTGAGGATATCAATCAACACCTACAATACAAGATTTCCACTCGATTTTGTCACGCCCCTCCTCTAACTCTGAAACACCAGCGCCAGCAGGCTGAGGATGATTTCTGATGCGGTTGAATATGTGAACAAGTACAACAGCATCAAGCGCGGCGTACTCCAGCTGCAGAATATATTGTTTCAATTTACTTTCCATCTCATTTCAAAATGGATATAAGGATCAGAAGGTTCGACATTCCGACAATAACAGAGCTCTTATACAGGTCCATACATGACATGGGTTGACATTCATAAATGGATTACAGAGATTAAGACCAGAAAAGAAAAGACTGCCCCCTCCATCAAATTATCAGTTCACGCTAGCATTGCCAGATTCATTGTATGAACCCTTGGATAAAATTCAATTTACTTATGTATTGGCAGATGATCAAGTAGCTGGAGCAGAAGAGAATGAATGCACATTGAAAGTGTATATAGGACATGTAGCTTCAATTAATAACTGGGAAGATTCTCATAAAACCTTGATTTTCTTCCCCCCAAGACATGCCAACGGTACCACACGGGTGCTAGAGGGGTCCACCTCAAATTTATTTTAACTCCCTTTATATTTAGTATATTTTTCAAAAAATATATATGTTGACCTCCCCAGAATTTTTTAAGCAAATATTTTATAAAAAATTTTGTTATTTTCTGCCAAGTCAGATTTTTTTTCTTTACATTTACACTTTGGCCCCTCAAATGATGAAGTCTGTTACTGCTACTACAGAAACGTAGCACATGAAAATTTTGATGTATACAAATGAAAATAAATATACCTGGTTCCGACTCAAAGGACGTTGCTCCCAATTGCTATTCCGTCTTGTTTTATTTAAACCAGCTCCTAATATTTTCTGATATAATGTAGATCAATATGAGAATCACACAGACAAGAGCTTAGATACAATAGGAGAACAATGTTGAATAGGAACTGGTGGTGTTATTTTAATGTTTTAAATACCTCTGCAAGGCCTGAGAGACCACCTTGAGGTTCTCTGAATACATTCTGGATGTCCAGCAACATTTCATAATGCTTGAAGCACTTGAATTCTTCATATGAACGAGCTAACTGCTTCATATCACATTGAAAGTTAAAACCTACAAAACCACAAAGGGTTCAGCACCTTTTGTGGAATAGCACTGTTTTGATATTTTATAAGATTTGTTGCACTAATTATAATCTTCATTGCAACAAAAAATTTAAATGAAAGTTGGTTGATAATGAACCCCCCTCTACCATCAATAATCCATTAGCCACTGTGAACACGAGTAATCTTAAAGTTCATTATAACTACAAAGAGCAGATTACATATGAAACTCTCCTCACCATCGTAGACAAAGATTTCACCTTTCAGGCTTAACTAGTATGATATGAAAGGTGTTTCTTCCAAAACCAATGTGTCTAGATATGCCTTACCAAGTTTTAGAATTCTAGGAGACTGCAAAATCCGAGTTAGGCAGTCGTCTAAAATGTCAGGTACATCTTCAAATAACTTTATCAAGTCAAAGATGAATACCATCTTATCAGAAGCAATTTGCATTATAGAAACCTGAAAACATAAGATGTTTATTTTCATTATAAGAAAGACCAGTAAAAAGGACAAGCCGCATTTTTATGTGAATTGTAAAAGCCAAGAAAACACCTTATAAGCAAAAATAAAATAAAACAAATGCAGGCAATCTGTCAGTACCTTGTTTGGTTTGCTGCCTTTCTCGTAATTGGGCTTCCATTCGCAATCAAGACCCACAACCTTACATCCCTCAATGTGGCTTGTTGCATTACACAAACCATCAATGTCATCAACCCACACAATATCTTCAACAACTAACTCCTTAAGTTGCAGATATCTACCATGTGAGAGACTTGCCTCAGGTTCTAAACACCAAACAGCAGTATAAGTGTCCTCCCATGACAAGTTGCAACATCAATAAACACACCAGACCATTCATGCTTATGCAATCTTATAGTTATAATCATATGCCTACCATCAATATCAAACAAATTAGAAGCACAATATAACGATAAGACTATTATAATTGTTTCTAGCACGGGAGGCTTGGCAACATCCTTGTGGGCCAAAACTACAGAAATTGGTCCACAGTGTAGCTATAGAGCAGCAAGCCTTGTAGAACCTATTATAACAGCCATCCTGTGGTCAGAGTATTAAGACATAATTACACTGAGCCTTTGTCGGTCTAAAGGGCAATTCTTTCAAGGGGGCTCAACACATTTCTCAACACATTAAAATTCAATCAGCAAGCAAAAGTAGTTTTAGTGCATTTTTTATTATGAAGACCAAAATAGCAAACCATAAAAGTGCTGTATTTATATTTAAAAGTTCAGACTGAACAAAAATTGATTTCGTGTCCTATTTGCGGATCAGAGAGGTCATATTAGTGCATATTGCGAACCAATATGCAAATAAATCTAGCAATAATACAAGATAAAATTTGGCCCAAGTTTATTAGCTGTTGAGTCCTTCACAAGCATGATAAACTTGGAATAGCACAACTGCCAAGATGATGATGTCCACAAAAAGAATATCAACAAATATATGCATATTAACATGTGTATATTATACCTTTTCCTTTCAGAAAACCTTCAAGGGAGTACCGATCACAGAGTTCATCAACCTTCTCTGCGTAACCAGCCTCCATTGCCAAGTAAACCTTGGAATTGAAAATTTTTACACATTACTTTAAATAAAGGAATAGAAACTAACAGCTAATCAGTAAATATAAACTTTCCCATTATTTTTCCAAATGATATGATTCTGTGTCAATAAGTTTAGGTGCTTATTCTGTCCCTTTTGCATTTTGCTAACTGATTTGATACTTCATATCATACTATCAGACATAGAACTCCCTAATTTGTTGAAATGTAAAAATTATCACATTAAGAGAACTAAGGATAAAATGTAGGGCAATGATGCCCAGCTGGGTGAAGGACCAATGCATCAAAAAGAGGGCAAAGCATACCTTAATGATGTAGGAAATTCATAGAAATTATACAATAAAACTGCCAGCTTCAGTTTACTAAAACTCATACACATATGTACAGTAATCATACATGTAAAAAAAATTACTTACCAAATATTCAAGAAGTTGCCTATCGCCATGTGTCTTTACCTCTGCAATATCCCATAATGCCTTTTCTGCCAACTTCTTCAACGAACTGTGCAAGTCAGTGCAACATTCTTCTTATAAAAAGAGATGGATCAAAGGCGAACGAACCCTATAAAACAGAATTTGAAAGGAAAAAAAGAGCACCTTTCTTTGCATTTGTGGTATACATCAGGAAATTCTTCCTTCAGATTGTTTTTCTTTATAGTCTCATAAGCATGCTTTAGCATGTTCCTATCAACATATTCCTGAATAAGTACACATAACATTGGCTTCCCCATAAATGTTGCCCATCTTTCAGCGGCTTTAGATTGTTTATTCTGCATCATTTTGAGAAGGAAAGACTTCCCAGACTGGCGGATGGAGAAATGCTCTAACAGAGTGACTGCCATCATATATGACTGAGATTCTACCAAATTAAAAATATATTTTTCAACAAAATTTTTTGCCGAGTAAGGCCTATTATCATTTTGGGTCTTTGACTGGAATATGGCTTCTTCAATGTTTGTCAACTTGACATCATAAACTTCAAGTAACTTGACAATTATCCTCTCATCATGATCAATTAAGCCTCCAACAATGTCTATAAACAAACGGGCTGCTAGAACTTTTGCTTGCAAGGTGTCTTCTGAGGTTGGTGCCAATTTTAGAAAACGATACAAAGCAGATAGAATCAAGTGACTGAACCCTTCAGAATATAAACCAAAAATGGGCAGCACATGCAGGCATTGAATAATGAAAGTGGCAGGCCCCGGCTGGGGAGAATTATTTAGAGCTTGATGAACTTGTTGCTGAAGAGATCTGAACTTTTTTGTTGCCTTACATGAGCCTGTGAAATGTGAGCATAGAGAATCACACATAAGAAAGTATTCAGTATAACAACAAATGAATGAAAATGAACCTGAAGGCAATGGTTTTAAAAGAAGGTCCATTACATAGCATGCAAAGCATGATTTAATTCTAAAATTAAACCACTGAGTATCATTTGCAGAAGACATGACAGTCATAAAAAATTCAAGAAAGTTAGACAGTTCTATACAGTTGGAATGGATTTAAACAATTCAACCAGAATTCATCTTGAAGGATAATTTAACTTTGACAAAGAACTTAGGTTCAATCACAACAAACAAGTCCTTGAAGTCTACTTAATGAAACTTCTATATGCATCCTAAGTCTTGCTGTACTAGCTACACAGAGAGTAAATTACAATCATGCAGAACAAACTATCATTGAACTTATACAAACATTTCAAATAGAACAGAATCAGCTCATCAAGGACGCAAGGTCTTACCATGAACGTAGCACTCTTTAAGGAGGTACAAGAATACTAAAGGAGAAACATAAGTTAAGTCAGAAAAGGCATGAACACAAATGGCTGATATACGATGAGTTTTTTCCTTCATGTTTTCCGGCATTAGAACTCTCTCCTCCAAGCCCATATCAAAAAGAAAGAATAGCAGCCTAGACAACAACATAAACTGGTGTGAGATCATCCAAAACATCAGAACAAAAGTTAGATGTATATTAACAATAGCGAATCATAAACAATAATGTAATGCCTTAGCTCATGACTTCTCATTCAACAAACCACAAACTGGCAACTACTTTCAAAGAATATTTAGTCACAGCTACACCATTATACAGCAAGTAAAAAAATCCAATACTAATTTAAACATTTAAATCTCTCGCAGAACAGTCATTTAATGAGTTAAACTTAAATTTCATAATTAACCTAAAAATCTATAATAGAAAAAAAAAATACCTCGAAAGCAAGAGAGAAAACCGTACAGCTCCAACACAGATATGACAATGCCACTTCCAATTGCAAAATTATTAGTTTGTTTGGCTGCAAAGAAAATACAAAAGATCAACGCAGAAATAAAATAACGATTACAGAAGACAAAAATTTACAAAATTCTTCCAGAAACTTTATTTTTCTTGTGTTTCTCGGTAACCAAACAAACACTGTGCACAGTAAACGACAATACGAGACCTATCCTTCCTCAGACTCGCTCTTCTGAAACCGCTCTGTAATGCCAAAATTTAAACGAGTGACCATTCTGTATCAGTCAGTGTTATATAAATACTGAAAAAAAAATTTTAAAAATGGAAGGGCAACAATACAATACATGCGGCTGTAGTAGATTTATACCGTTCCTGCTGTTAAAAGAGGCAAAATCGTTGGTTTGGGAATAGAAAGACGTTTACATCCAAACAGAAATTTTGATTTGGGCTAGGATTAGGTCAATTTGGACATTTTAAGCTTCGTAAGGGGTAAATTAGTCAAGTAGCAGATGATAGCCAATTAGCTAATCTTAATCTTATTGATGGTTATTCATGCCGTACTAATAAAAATAGTGATTATTTATTTTTTGTGCCCGCAAAAATAGTAATTATTTAAAAAATTATAGTTAATTGCCATGTTACCATTTTTCTTGATGTAATCATTAAAATATTATTATAATTTTTTTATTAAATTAAAATGTATGATTGATTTGAGGCAAATTAAATAGAAATATATTATTTGGTGAATAGGGTGAGAAAGATGGAAAAAAAATATTTAAATCAATTATAATAATTTTTTTATAAAATTTATAATTACTAATATTTTTTTTAATATGCCTGTAACCCCAAATAATTTTCTTAATAATCTTTTTTACAGAAGTGAATGTATTAAAAATTATGATCTAATAGTACATAGTGTCTCCCAAAAAGCCAAAGCCAGATTTGAAAGCTCAGTTTCACCGTTATTTTTATTTTTTTAACGAAGGTTGCCTTGCCTGCCTTAGCCTTTTTGGCAGTTATTGATGTGCCAAGTTGTGACACGTTTCATTTAATCTCTTAAAATCATCAGCATGACCCATTAAGCCACAGTACTTGTCAGATACACGTGTCAACTACTGTACAGATAAGCCCGTGAAATAACTAAATTATTTTAATGAATGGATCAAACCAAGTACAAATACAGCATCAAATTCATACTCGCCCGTCCCCTTCAAATGTGATGTAATAACGAATAAATACAACTAACTGATAATTAATAATTATAAATTTTATAAAATATTCATAATCATTTACTTATTTTTTATTTTTTAAAATATTTTCTCCTTAATAAATAAAATAAAAATAAAACTGTAAATCTTAATTTCATAACAAAAAGCGCTATTATTTTCATTTAAATCTCAATTTAAATTTTAAATAATAAATATCATTCCTCTTTCACATATAATTAGTGAAAAAATAGAATAAATATGAAATTTTTTAATTAATATCACTTTAAATTTATAAAAGCAATATCAAAAATGAAATAACTTTTTTTTCCAAAACGACACATGAAGTAGATCAAACATTTAAAATCATCTATTCAATACCAAAACTAGGAAAATTAAATATTTGTCTTTCTCACATGAATTATGGCTCCATTAATAATATGAGATCCATGAAAGAAATTTGACAGGGCTATATTCAAACCAAGCTTGAGCTTTAATTCAAACTCAAATCAAGCTCGAACTCATATCAAACTATCTTATATATTATATATCTAGAGCTTAAAATCAACCTAGATATAAATAAATTTAATGAACTCAACGTACTTATTTCATTTCTATTTTTTATTTATTTTTTTATATTTTCTATGAAAATATACTAAAGATTAATATTTTTATAAAAGATGAATAATATAATTATATATTAATAAAAATAAAATATTATATTACTATAATTATATATTTTATTATAAATTATTAAGTTATTTTATATTATTTAATTTATTTATCGATCACATATACTATATATTAATAAATTATATAAATTAAATTAGTCAAAAAATTAATATATTCATATACATAATTTAATATATAGATAAAAATTAAATTATATAAATTTTTAATCCAATATAATAAACGAGTTAGCTTACGAGCTTAACTTAAGAGTTTTTTAAATAAACCAGCTCAGAAACTAACGAGCCAAGTATTTCTTAACTTGAACCTGAATTTATCATAGCAGTTCATTTAACAAACAAGCAGTTCGAACTTGAACCTAAACGAGCTTTAACCAAGTGGAGCTCGAGTAGCTCAACTCATTTACAACCTTAGAATTTATCATAGATTTATGACATCTTATTGAATCACAAGAAACGGCACAAACCTCATTGCCACATTTATTTCTTATGATCTTGTCCATGGCACAGAAACTACCAGTCTTCATTTAGCATTAGGGCTGGCTAATCAAAACATCACCCAGAAAACCCTTCGCCTAGGTGCCTGCCTTTGTTACCCATACAGAAATATGCACTACTCACCTATGCAAATCCATAAGTTATCCTCTGAGCACCATGAAAAGGTTTTTTCTCCTTTTCCCTTTTTCAGCTCACTTTCTACGGATCAAGCAAGCTCCATTGGTTATGTAGTCAAAAGGCCCAATTTAAGAAGAGCAGTTGAATTCTTAATCACATCTTTCTCAATTTGGCAGGGTATATTTTCACCGGAGATCCCATTCAAAATGTTACAAGCACATCTGAAGCCTCGAAGTCAAAAGGCATAAAAATGGGGACGAGTTGAAGAACTGTTCCAAGGATCAAGTCAGAAAAAGACTGAATTATGCTGTTAAATAGCAATGAAGGTTTGTGTTTCGATGAGCCCATATTAGGAAGGAAACTAAAGATGATACTTCTTTGGGCTTTTCCTGGTGTTAGTTGGGGTTGGTAGAGGGTTGCCCTCGTGGAAAAGAGAGTTTCAACATCAGCAGTCATTTACAGAGTAATTTGCACTTACGAAATGGTCATTTATTTCCTATCTATAATTTCAAGCACCTCCTCCCTCCAGCTAAATTAGCAACAAGGACACGATTGGCACCAATTGTATGATATAACTATACATATCTAGGAGTTAAGACGAACAAGGAAACTACATTATACCTAATTAATTGAAGCCATATGCCAGGAATTTTGCACTTGTGTCCATATGCAATGAGCAATGCGATCAATGATTTTGCATGTTAATGCCTTATCTTGCTGTTCTGCTTGAACCAAGTCACTGAGGAAATGATCTTTTCTTCAACATACAGCACTGCCGAGAGAGAGAGAGAGAGAGAGAGAGAGGGAGGGAGGGAGAAGGACAAAAGGTTGAGCATAATTTACTGCTTTTGTCTTGATAAGCACAAGAGAAGACATGGACAAGTACGTTGTCATGAAAATGATTGAGACAAGTGACAGATAATGTGGATATGCAATAAAATTTTAAATGATAACAATGTAGACGTACCAGGTATTGTTTGTCCCAGAGTCATCAACACAGGTCAAATAATGGGATCTGGATGAGCTATATAGGTTTCTATAGCAAACAGGATGTCACTGATTACTGTGCAAGTATTTTCATGTATTTGATTACCTCAAAGAGCATGACTGAATCTCAACTGAAAACTGATGCAGCAATATCTGAACACGATAAATATGATAGTCAAAAGAGCCGAATTTTAATAGTATTAGTAATATTGATTTGCTGCAAAAGAATAAGATTAGTAGTAGGACAGAAAATTTTACAATCTTGGATTGTGCTAACTCTTTTTTGAGTTCTCTCTCCATGTTCACTCCCAGAGGTAAAGCAGTTTTGTTACTGGTTTCCTTGATGACCTTCCAAAAAAACTCTAGTCAACACACAGCATAAAAGTTGTTGCCTAAGGAAACACACAAGAATTGACATTGGATATGAAATTCCAATATTAAAAAAGAAGTTCACTCTTTGATGCTAAACTTGATAAATAACAACAATACCAAAAGAAATATAAAAGCCATGCAAGTTCTTAAACAATTGTCTTTGTTCTTGTTACACAGGCACAATCAACAATTTTACCTTACTTTCCATATATTCTGTCATGACATTATATTGAATTCATATTCTCATTCTCTTCTCTCCTCTCGGGCCAAACTACAGAAATATATTTATTGTACAAAATCAATTACAGACATGAAAATAAGGAAACAAAATATATAGCAATATCAAATATGGATTGTACACATTTTCCCTTTTTGTTGCAAAACTATGCAGTAGATATTGATATAAGAACCTTAATAAGTGAGATGGTGCATGATAGTTTCTCTAAACAGCCATCAGAATAATACTTCTGCAACCAACTATTCATATTTCTAGGAATATGCTTTGCAACCTTAACAACATGAATAATTTGATATTCCCCTGCATACATATTACAGGATATTATTATGGTATTTTTCACAAAATTCACTATAATGATGAAAATGGATGAAGTTAGCAGTTAGCCTATTTGAAAGCTACAAACTATCACAACCAAAGCTTCATATAGTGCACACATCAATCTCAATTGCATTAAAAAAAATATCCCTCCTGCACATATATTTTTGGACAAAATCTTTGTAATCACGCATCAATATTAGATATCTTAATGCAAAACTGTATAAGCATCTATTCATGGTGCTAAAACAAAAGCATACCAGCTTGAATCCTTCGTCAGAATGTAAAAATTTCATATCTTGGAAGTTCAGATAATCATATTGTCGTAACATGATAGATAGTCGTATGATGATGCAAAGAATTCTGAATCTCTTCTTTAACTGAAACCAATACAGAAACATAGCTTAAAAGTGAGAGCATTTGTCTCTTTTCACCATTGAAACAAACAAAAACAGTTTGTGAGAATATAAAGAGTAAGATACATCTTCAGAAATCTCCTTCATAGTGGAATGATCAGACTCTGGAAATTTCTTCCTATGATGCCTCGTGAGTAGTGCTATTAACTGCAATAATTACAAAAAGTTTATCATCACAAAGCACAGTCTCAGAATATGCATATTGAGGACAAGTATGATGAAATGTATGAGTGCACCTTGACCTCTTCATCACTATATCCATGAAGACAATCAGCATTCTAAACAACAAAATAGAGTTTGTCAGGCATAAAGATAAAATAATGGAAAAAAAAAAAAAAAAAACAACTCTCAACACATGCAAGTTATTAACAAGTTCCTCAACTACATAAGCATCTACATGCATAGAGCACTAAGGGTTCACATAAATTTCTCATCATTCACAAAATTCAAACTATATATCCAACTTCTTCAATGGCTGCAGGTAGCTGGATACATTGCATGCAGCGCAACCAATGCAAATGTATTATTAGTATTTGCAACGGGCCAGGGATTTATGATCCTGAAAAGAATAGAGTACATACCATAATAATGCGATAAGTCTGCTTATGGTAACCCTTTTTACCAGTGAAAAGCCCTATATTGTGAAGCAAGCAAGCAGCTTTAAGACATTCAGGATCCTTTTCAGCCAAACAAAAACTAATCCTATCTTGATCTTTAGAAATCTCTAGCCATTTTCTCAAGCCCTCAAAAATTTCCTGCAACGATCACCAAGTCATTAATATATCATAAACAATCATTTTCTACTTCTGAGAAAACCTAAAAGTTTTTATTTCTCAATTAGGTACAATGCTCATACTGGAAATCAGATTCTAATGAGCAACAGCAATGACATTGCATTAATTACCCCCCAGTAGCTATTATAATACATTTGCTTATCTTTTGCAAAAATACATGATCTTGCTTCATCAAACTACTTTTTGTAATTAAAAAATATACTAAAATGCCAATGGTTCAGTTTAAGCTAACATAGTGTAAAATTTGAGAGCTGTTTCAAAAAAAAAAGTTAAATAAAGCTAGGAAGTTAATATTACATTGGCAAGGCTAGCACATCGAGCTGCAAATATAATTTTCTTCTTGTCACTAAACCTTGAAGCAAGCCTTACAACAGAATGCCACCTTGCATTAGCATTCAAATCATATCCATCAAACACTTCCGCTAAAGTTTCAGCAATAACACCTTCTCCTAATCCATACTCTGAAACCTCCATTTCTTCAATTTCAAGAACCTCAAATATCTCCTCCAATAACATTGCACCAGCAACAATAAACTCTGATCTTCTCTTAAAAAACCCCTCTTTCAGACTCCTTTCTCCCTCTCCTTCTTTACACAACCTCTCAACAACACACCTCAAATCTCCTCTACTGAATTTCCAATCCCTCTTACAATCCCTAAACAAAATCTCATTATTAGCAACCAAATCTTGTCCATAACCATAAAAAACAGCCTTCTCAATTGCCCTAATAGTTCCTGAAGTTCCAACAAACACCTCAAAACCACACTCCTTAACTTTCTCAACCAACCCAGACTCCTTTATAACCAACCTAACAAACTCTCTCAAGTCTGAAACTTTACCATTGTCGAGAAATTTCTGAGTCAAACCCACATGTCCCAGCTTCAGAGAGACCCCTAAAACAACATTCCCTCTCTCCCCTATAACAAACTCAGTAGACCCACCTCCAATATCCACAACCAACACTCTTTTCTCAAAAACCGGTAAAAATTGAAGTACACCCAAGTAAACAAGCCTTGCCTCCTTTTCACCAGGCAAAACAACAACATCTAATCCAGTGGTTTCATGTATTGCCTTGCAAAGCTCAATTGAGTTATTTGCCTCGCGCAGTGCTGCAGTGGCAACGCAGCGAGTCCGTTGGGGATGGACGTTATTGGACTTCAAAATTTGATTAAATCTTTCGAGGCACTTGAGAGCGCGAGCATGGGATTCTACGGAGAGAGAAGCGGAACAGTCGCGGCCAAGGCAAACTGGGTTCTTGTGGCGATCGATGGTGAGGAATTTGCCTGAACTGTCTGCTTGGACTATTAGCATTTTGAACGAGTTTGTGCCCATATCTATTGAAGCAAAGAGATTGCTTGATGAACCCATTGTTTTTTGGAGCTTTTTCTGAGCTTTTGTTGATTAATTAAAGGATTTACAGTGAGCTTCTTTATCAGATTGAACCAAGAAGGAGATCACGATCAGCGGACTCTAACATTCACAAAAAAATTAATAACAAACAATTAAAATAAAATATTTCTTATATTAGAAATTTAGAACCAAACGCTTTGCCGTCCTTTTTTCCAAATTGAACGTCGAGTCGTTTTATATAGAGCTAACGTCGTGCCGTTTTCACAACCCTGTGAAACAAAAATAAAAATTTACCTTAAATGAAATTATTTTTTTATAAAGAAATTACCATTATCATCTTAAATTTTACATTGATGTTGCTATGTAATTCATTTTGTTATCTTTGTTTAATCAATGTTTTTTTTCTTTATTTTGATGTATGTGGCAATTTGTTTTTGTTTTTTTAACTTCAGTGTTTATGGTATTTGGCTATAATGTTAATATTTTATATGTGATATAAGGCATAATAAATGAGTCAATGACCTATACCATTATTGTAATGTAGAGATAAATAAACATGTACAATTTTGTTGTTACAATATTTGAAATTATTGTCTATATTTAAATTTGAAACTTCAAAAGGAAATAGTAATGATTATCTTGTAAAATTTTTTGTCCAAAAATTATTGAATACATTATTAATTTATAAAAACTAGCTCTAGTTTTTTTTAATTTTTAAGTTATTATTGTCCTAAATTTTACTAAAGTATAAATATTAATAAATATTATATTACTATAACTAATTAAAAATGTATGTATTATCTAATGGGCTTTTGTCAAAAAATGCAAAAAAAATTTAAAAATTTTAAATTTACTATATTTATAAATTATTTATCAAAATATAAAAATTATTTATCAAAATATCATATTTTTATTAGTTTAGAATAAGTTTATTATGAATTTATAATAAGTTTATTTTTTTTTTTATAAATTTTACGTAGTTTATAATGATTTTATTATGAGTTTATAATAAAATTATTAAAAGACTCATGGTAAAAAATTAAAAATTTTAAAAAAATATAGTGGAAAATGTTATTTTTATTTATCCAATTGAAATTTGAATTTATCAATTTATAATTATTTTTGATATGGTTTTTAAATTTATATTAATTTTTAAATATAAATTATTAAAATTATAAAATGAGTAAACTTATTGAAAATTTAATATTTTTTCAATTATAAAAATATATTTCTCCTAAAACAAATAGATCAAATTCTAATAAAAATAATCACAAATTTTTGTTAATATAAAAATAAATACCACTAAGTATAAAAAGAATTAGTTTCTAAAAACATCATTAATATTCTAAATTTATAAAGATTGGATAAATATAACAACTAAATGGCTTATTATTTTAGATATAATTATTATATAAAAATATTTAAGTTATTTTTAAACAATACAAATGCATAGTATGCAAATAAAAAATTAATAAAATAAAAAATGTCTCATCTTTTTTTTTTATGAAGTGGCAAAATAAATTATATAATTACAGAGTGAATAAAATATGTTCCTCTAACACTGCTAAGAAGATGTATCTCAATATGAGGAGCTCAAACATGTTATAAGAATAATCCGATTTATTTTTGTTGTTCTAAAACCATGTTAATCAATTTTTCTGTAGCCATATTCGTCTCTCTATACATATAAACTAGTTAATCGTAATTAAAAATTCAGTACTTGCTAATATGTGTTATTATTTTCGTCTGTATATTGAATCTGAGTCATAAATATTCCTTTTCATTAGTGTAATTAATAAAAAAAAAATCCCATTGATCCTATACTAATCCCTTACCTTGATTTTATTATGAAAGCATCAAACATAGGAATAATCTATGATAAAGAATATATATAACACAATATTCAAAAGGTACAATGTTGGTTCCAAGAATTTTCTATGTCAAATTTTCCGAGAAAATGCATGAGAACTTCCTATAAAAGAGAACGTAGATGGAAATTGCACAGAATTTGTGATTCTCTCAATTTTTCTCTCTTTTTCTTCTTCTTCTTCTTCTTCAGTGGTCTCTGGCTGTCTGCTATGTCCTACCACTTGACTTAAACACAATATTGAATTAACTGCACCAACCAAAAAAAGAAAAAGAAAAACACATTCCATCATTAAAACAACAAATTATTAAAATCTGCTTTTCAAAAGCATTTAGAATGAATTTTCCGCTTTAGTAGTAAAAAAAAAAGAAGCAAAACCTAGTTGGAGTACACGTGCCGGACATTGATTATGACATACTATGCTCAGTGGAACCATACATCTTATAAAATTCCATTGTTAATCAAAAGACCATTCAAGTCAAACAATAAACAGTTTTTACCGGTGGAATGCGAATACATTCTAATCCTTCATTTCATTATAAGATTACTATTACAGTTTTGATATTTATTTTTTAAAAAATTGGTGTATTATATTAATAATAATAAGTAATATTAATTACAATTCTATCACACTCTTGAAATTTATTTGAATATTTCAATCTTTCATGTCTAAAAATTAATACTTTTAATCGTCGATATTTTTTACATTGAAATATTTTACTTCAAAATATGCTTTAATTTTTCAAAATTTTACATTTACTTAAAAATTAGAAGTGTTTATTTTCAGATGGTAGAGATTAAAGTACTGTAAATTAAGACAAATTTCAAAGGTATTATATGTGCAATTCAACTTATAAATTGATTAAATCAGCATATAAATTTCAAATTAAGTCTATATATTTATTTAGATAATTTAATGAGCTTATAAATTATATTTACAGGCTAAAAAATAATCCATAGAAATAAATTTATTATTTTAATATTTATAAATAATTTTTTATAAATTAGTTTGATCAAACTATAATTTACTATATCGTTATTTTTAAACATTTTATAACTTTATACAAGTTTATATATTTTTAGTCATTTTAACAATAAATATCTTATAAACTAGTTATTTAATAAATATATCAGTTACAGTTAAATACATAATTATTTAAAATTTTAAATATTATAAATATTTGATATATTATAAGCTTTTTTATTATAATTACATGTATTTATAAATTCACAGTATTAAAATTAATCTTATTCACACTGGATCGACTTACTAAGAAGTGAAGTATTTCCAGTAAATGATAATTTTATTTATAAAAATTAAATTTACGATATTTTAATTTAGAGATAAGGATATCAAACCATTCAAACTAACCATTTATTTTTTTCTTCTAAAGTTAGGACAAACACCCTCTTTGTTGGAATGAAGGTATTTGGTATAATAATGGCATGCATAAGGATAATAAACATCGCATAAAGTGAATGAATGGTTGATGATGGAATATACTCAATAAATAAAATTTGAAATTGAATAGTTTTTCTCGTTATATATTAAATAGCAATTCTTGGTCTACTTCAATGGCGTCATATATATATATATATATATATATATATATATAGAACCCAAAACGCGGTTACCCAGAAAACTCGTTTGCAACTTCTAACAACTTTCTCTATCTGCTTAGCCACGCGTCTCATTACCGTGTTTTTCTTTATTTTTTCTGTAATAATATATAAATATTAACATTAATCTAAAGATTTATGTTTAATTTTTCTCTTAATTAATTTGGTTTTACTCATATGATGTTTACTACTGGTTACGTACTTTTCAGACATTAACATTACGCGGTTTAGTTCGTTACCAAGAATAATTTCAAGATTTCAACCACATTTTTATTCTTTTATGTTTATAGTGCTAATTTATAAGCTTTTGATAAATTCTATGTTATTGATTTTTGGTACTTTGGAGCATCCAAATTCGTTAATAATTTACAAGAAAATTTAAATTATCCCTTTCTGGGTTTCTTGTTTTTATTTAGCTTTATTTTATATGATTTTTTATTCTTGACTTTTTGTGTCTTTATAGCGCGTCGATTCTTGAGTTCAACTGAAACTTCTATGTACCTGCAGCTTTTTTTTCTATAAATCAATATTTAAAATTGGCTTTATATACATATATCTACCCATATATATATATATATATATGTGTGTGTGTGTGTATATATGCTCTCGTGTTTGGTGAATCTTGTTCGAATTGTTATATCACTCCAAAAACAGAAAAATTGTTAAGTTATAAAGTACATTTCTTTGTTGTTTTAATGTTGCCAAAGAGACCTTTTCATGGAGTTTCTGAGTTTGAAACTGAAGATTCTTCAGCTCAAGAATCTAAACGGTCTAAGAAGTATGTGCTTAATTAAGCTATAATTATAATTAAGCTTTAGTTAACTGTAATTATAACTGGGGTTTTCAAGTTATGCAAGTTTTTTTAATTTGTTTCTGTTTTGTTGGGCAGTTCCATTAAAGATGTTCTTGAAATGTTTTCTCTGGAGGATACGGTGGCTAAGATGGAACCTTTTTTTCGAGGAGTGGTAATTTTTATATTCATTTTCAATTTGATTCAGTTTAAGCAATAATTAATTACCTTCCATTTGATAATCTTGTTTAATTTGCTTCCATTTTTAAATTGGCAACTTGATTATTATTTGGCAATTTTTTAACAGCTTTTTGCAAGTTTGAAAAGTATTTTCTGAAGATTAATAAAGTTTTTCTGCTACTTTTGTTGTGGGTATTAAGGTGAGAGATGAAGTCGAAAGAGCTTTGTTTCGCGTCCTTCAACCATCCTTCAAGTGAGTTTTCCAAGTTTCCTATCGATTTACATTTAAGTATTTGATTGTGATAGTAAGTTCTTGGGACATTTGATTACGAAAATTTATAATCAAACAGTCTGATATTCATTTTCTGTTCAAATTTTTTTGGTGCAGACCCTCTTTTAATCAGCCTGAGACAGCAGCAGTTAGAGGCTTTTTGTTGCAGTTTGTTAACAGACCTCCTTCTACTATATTTACCGGTAGCAAGATAGAAACTGAGGAGGGCAATCCTATCAGAATTGAATTGTTGGATGCTAACAGCAAAACCATTATCACTTCTGGTTTTCTTTCTTCTATGAAGATTGAGATTCTCGTACTCAATGGTGATTTCTGTTCTGATGGTAAAGAAGATTGGAGCGAACATGACTTCAATTCTAGTATCATATGCGAAAGAGAGGGTAGAAGGCCCTTGGTGACTGGAGGAGATTTGACTGTTACATTAAGAGCTGGTGTTGCTTTCATAACTGATGTTGTTTTCACCGACAACTCGAGTTGGCAAAGAAGTCGAAAATTTAGACTTGGGGCTAAACCTTTGCAGAAAACTTGTGGTGAAGCAAGGGTTAGGGAAGCTAGGAGCGAAGCTTTCGTTGTAAAGGATCATCGCGGAGAGTGTAAGTTCATGAACTTAAGTTTATCTATTTAGCTAATTGCTAGCCATGCAATGTTTATCAGCAATTGAAATACAAGATTAATTTTTTGCTGTCTTAATTCAGTATACAAGAAACATCACCCTCCACGCCTCAACGATGAAGTATGGCGATTGGAAAGAATAGCAAAAGATGGTGCTACTCACAAGAAGTTGGCTGACAGGGGAATTGACACAGTGGGAAAGTTTCTGCAGAATTATGCGATTAACCCATCTGAACTAAAGAATGTAAGAGAATCTCCCTTCTGTTCGTTTCCTCTTTTCTTTCGTTTTCTTTCGTCAATTCTAATAATTCTCTTCAGCAGTTTTTCTTAGTGAAATAAATCAATATTTCTCTGTGGAAAAGCAGTTGCTTGGAAGTGGAATCTCAAACAAAATATGGGATATAATCATAAGGCATGCAAGCTCTTGTGTTCTTGATGATATGTTCTACGCTTACTATGAATCTGGCCAACATTTTGGGCTGCTTTTCAATTCTGTGTACAAAGTTATAGGAGTATTGGATGGCCAGATCTTTGAGCCTCTAGATAAATTAGCTCCTCATCAAGAGGTAAGTTCCTAAAAGAAAACATAGAATTGTACTGATAAAAACATTCTATATCTGCAAAAGGGGTCTTGAAATGTGACTCTGTTCTCAATTTGTCAGGCCCTGGTGGAAAATTTAAAGAGACAAGCTTATGCAAATGTGAACAACCTCATCCCAACTGATGCTCGTGCCATTTTGGGACCTTCGAGGCCATTAGCATGCCTACAAACTGAGTCTTTCAATCCAAATCTCAGTCTGCAACAACTTGAATTTGCACAGCAAGGTATATTCAGTTGCATTATGCAACTCTGAAATGCAAAACAAGGTGTAATTAGTGTTTAACTTGTCAAGCTTTGTTTCTTTCTTTGCTGATACACTTGTTTTATGCAGATCAACAAGAACTGCTGCTAGATTTCAGCACCCCAGAGAGTGACAATCAGTTAGAAGTTTCTCTAGGACTGAACACTCATAATCCACTGCGGGTCTTAAGGAACAGTTTCAAATTTGGGGACATTTTTTCAACCCCATATGCTGGAGAAAACAACAACTGCTCTACAAGTTTATCACAGTGGCCATTAGTGACAAGTAGTCATCGACTAACACTTGATCAGGACACTACTGATCAGGCTCAGACATCAACCTGGTCTGCTGCTAATACTTTTATTTTCAGTTCTGGTAATGAAGGAGATGTGGGGATATTCTCTTCTCACCCAAGATATGGTGTACATATGTCAAGAATTGCAAAACCTAAAGCAGGGTGGTGCAAACTGCGAGCAGCAATCAAGTGGCGCTCTGTTAGGCGTGACATTGCTGCAAAAAGAATGTGGCCAAGCAACAAGCTTCTGTATTTAGATTACTAAATTTTTACAGCTGGTCATGAATCGGGTTTCGGGTCTCAATTAGTAAAGAAGATTACAGGCTAATGAATCGAGCCTTTAGAAAATGCTAAAAATTTTAGGAATGAAAATGCATCTCATGGTTTAGGAGGTAAGGCCTTCTAAATACATGAGAGTTTAGAGTTTTAATTATAGCTTTTTTCCTGTGTTTTCTTGCAAACTTTTGCTTTCTTTTCCTATTTTTGATTCAAAGTGCAGAAAAGGGTGCTTGTTTTAGCTAAGATTTGTAGATTATGCATGTGTTGTAATCTTATTTTTCTTAGCTTTCTTTTATAAATTGTTTAAATGATCAAAGCAATGATCATTTTTCAGTGTTTATAATTATAATAATATATATTTAGTGTTTGACTGTGTTTTGGCATGCTTTTTAAAAGATATTAATTGCATAATGTTTAGATTATATTAATAATGTGTTTGATTAAAAAAATTGGGTTCATTAACACAAAGATAAAGCTTATTAAGCGGGCTTAATTTCACAAATAGCCTCAAAATTTATAGAGTTGTAAAGATATAATACTTAAACTTCAAATTTTTTCAATAAAATTTTTAAACTTGTATTTTTGCTCATTAAAGTCTCTAATTTCATTTTATGGTGAGAGGTTAGAAACGTAAACTCTGCGTGACGTCCACGTAGAGTCCACATATTTAATTTAAAATAAATAATTATAGGTCATTTTTTCATTAAATTTATGGATTATTTGTGAAATTAATTCTTAATATAATTTTATAGAATTTTTAGATATTTATAAATTAATTTATATATAACAAATATTCTAATAATATAATTTCAAGAAATAAGTAAAATATAATATATTAAATATATTGGTCAAAAAATATAAAAATTAGACATATTAATATTATTTAATATAATATTAAATGATGTAAGGTATATTAATAAATAATAATAGAAGAATTAAATTCAATATTTAACTATTTAATTAAATTTAGTTAAATATTTATTAATTTATTTCTTATTTAATTAAAATTTTAATTATTAAATTAGATGCAAATATTTATTTTTTTGTATTTTTATATATTATATTATATATATATATATTAAAAGTTAATAACTATATTGGTCCATTTAAAATTTTAAAAAAAAAAGTATATTATGTAAACCGTATATGTTGTTATATACTAAATATATTTTGATAGTACAAGCAATATATACAATATGGATAAGCAAAACTTGGAATACATTGTCAAAAAAAGAAATTCAGAGCAGTTTTAGTATATAATATATTTTATACTACAAACATTATATAAAATATATATGTAATGAATATAAAATATATAAAAACCTTATGTAATGAATATATATATATATATATATAATTTAATAATGAAAAATAATAACAAATATTTTGCATCTAATTCAATAATTAAATTTTTAAATAAATAATCAAATATTGAAATAAATTATTAAATATTTAACTAAATTTAATTAAACAGTTAAATAATGAATTTAATTCTTCTATTATTAAATTAATTAAAATTATATTAAATAATATTAATTTATCCAATTTTTATATTTTTTGACCAATATATTTAATATTTTGTTTTTTACTTATTTTTTGGAACTATATTAAAATTTTATTAAAATATTTGGCATATATAAATTAATTTATAAATATCTAAAAATTTTATAAAATTATATTAAGAGTTTAATTTCACAAATAATTTTTAAAATTAATGAAAAAATGACATATTATTATTTATTTTTAAATTAAATATGTACACTCTATATGAACACCACATTGAGTTGGCATATATAGCCCCCCTATTCAAAAATAAAATTAAAAATTTTAATGAAAAAAATATAAGTTTAGTAATTTTATTAAGATAATTTTATTAAGATAATTTGACGTTTGAGATCACAATTTTATAACACCATAAATTTTTGGACTATTTATAAAATTAAATCTATTAAGCGAGTATAATATATTTAATCATTGCATTTAATCTTTAATTATGTCCAAAAATTAGTGATTACCAACTTTCATCAAACTTGTGTCATCTCCTAATTGAAGAAACTAAAATATAAGCCATCCAAATAATGGAAAATTAAAATCTTTTTCGGAAGATTCTTGAATATATTCAGTATTTAAATAGATTAATTGATTGAATAGAAGTGATTAAATAGAATTTTTATCCTCTGTATTTTTATCTTACTAGTCAAATGACCATTATAATCAATTCATTATGGAAAAAAATATTTCATTAAATTTATCTAAATATATTATTAAAATGTCAATTTTTCTCTTAATTTATATTCAATTAGTGCATACTAAAATATAATTCAATGATAATTAGTATACACTGAGATATATTTTAAGGATAAACATATTTTTCTAAATTTGGTATTGATTCTATAATAATATTTATTAATAATATTTTTTTTTATTAAATCATCTAGCATTGGAGACATACTCTTTGAATAGAGTTTTTTTTCATTTACAGTATTCAAATATGAGACTTTGTTTAAGAAATAATAAATATCTTATCACTTATGGCCTAGTTGATATTATTATTATTATTATTATTATTATTATTATTATTATTATTATTATTATTATTATTTAGCTCTTAAATTTAAATTTAAGCCTGAAAACGGTTTATGCAGTGGTGGGATGGTCAAACGATCCTGTGACCAGGTGAGCGAGACTCTCGTAATGGCATTAATTGGTAATTAATTGAAACTCGCGTGTCTACTATTTAAATCCAAAACAAAATATCTTCGTCCTTCATGAGGCCGAAATCTCTCGAAGTTTCCTCCTACATATATACACTCCAAGTCTTAAAAAAGTCCCAATAGATATTTTCTAATCCTCTGCATGTCTCTCAGCCCCAAAATCAATATAATCAATAGATATTTTTAATTTTGTTTGACAGAGAGTTAATTGGTTGGGGGTTTTCTGGTGGAAATTGTGGATTAGAGATGGATCGGGAAGGAGGATCCAACGGCGGATCTTGCTACTACTCCGTTCTCCGGATTCGCAGGGACGCCTCCTTCTTTGATATCCGCACTGCTTATCGCAAACTCGCCATGGTAGTCATAATTTAAGCTTCTTTTTTTTTCTCAATGTGTGGATTTTTTTATTAATTAAGTAAATTATCGGTGTTCTTTTGAATTACTAATAATTTCTTAGCAAAAATTTTGGTTATATTGTAGAAATGGCATCCGGACAAGTGGGCCCGGAATCCGGGGGAGGCCGGAGAAGCAAAACGCCGGTTTCAGCAAATCCAGGAAGCGTACAACGGTGACTCTAGCATAATCCCTTGATAAAAATATCTTTAACGTTCAGTTTTTCTCCGTTACGTCTTATTAGCATGCTAGATAACTGCCGTTAAGTATTCGTTTGGTTTTACAGTTTTATCTGATCAGGCTAAGAGGTCAATGTACGACGCTGGGCTTTATGATCCTCTAGAAGAAGAAGAAGAAGAAGAAGAACATAACTTCGTATAAATATTTTTTTTTAATTTTGGCTTTTCGCTGATGATGGTGTTAGCTAAACGATGCCGTTTCCAAAAAGGAGTGAACAGTTTGTTGCTGTTGAAATGAAATGATGCTTTGGCAAATGGCAATTATTATCATCTTGATTTTCTTAATTACGTATATGACCCTTAAATTTTGTTAAATTACGAAACAGGACTTTCGTGGCTTCATGCAAGAAATGATTTCCATGATGAACAATGTGAAAGACGAGGAATATGATTATTTATTTTATATTGGGAATTAAAGGGCATAATAGTAATTGCAATATGCCGCCGGTTATATTATTTTAATTTAGGGAGATAGCTTTGAAGATCTTCGAAGGATGTTCGTGGAAATGATCGGTGGAGATGCTATGGGTTTTGACCTCAATGAAAATCCAACGGACAAGAAGAGGGCACGATCAAATGCATCAGGAGGTACTGCATGAAAGTGCAGCAGTTGTGCTGTTGGTGAGATGTACTGAAGTAAAAATTACATTAATGTGGAGCCCATTGTAATTTGCCCCTTTTGTGATTTCTCTCTAATTTTTTTTTATCAGGAGATTTCTCTCTGATTGAGTTATGAGTTGGTTGAGATAACTTTTATTAGTTTGTTGTTTTTTGGGCTTTCTTTGCAATTTTATTTTCCTTTATTATAACTTATCACAATGATACTCCTTTTATTTTGTTTATTGTCGTTTTTAGAATAATTGTCATTATAAATTTTATAAAATAATTTATACTATTTTATTTAAATATTCATTTTAACTATTTTTTTCTTATCAATTTTTAATTTTAAAAATATTTAATATTTTATAAGAGTAAATTTAAAATTGTATAATTAATACTATTTTAAATTTATAAAAAAGATATTTAAAGTAAAATAAAAAATATTTTTGTATACGAAACTAGAAGAGGGGGTGTATAACATTTGTTAATATGATAAAAGAATTCAATTTAATTATTTTAGTTAATAAGAATTTACTTTATAACCTATGATAATATGGTTCGAAAAACCTATGATAATAATTATAACTTATGTTATCATTCAAATTAACTTTATTTTAATGCTAAAAAAAATACTTTATTTTCATGTATTGAATAAAAAATAAAAATGTGCAGAGTATGTCATGAGAATGATGATGGTTCAAATTATTAGTATTTGAAATCAGCGACGGAATTAGAAATTTAAATTTAATGAGGGGATAAAAATTTTATAGAAAAAATTTTAAAAATATTCAATATAAAATTAAACATTTAATATTATAGTAGTTTAACAATTAATGTGTATTATTATATTAACTAAGCTTAAGAGATAATAATTGTATTATACGAGTTTGTATATTTTAAAAACGTTGCATAATAGTTTCGTTTTTAATTTTTAAAAAAAAATCTTTTTTTACAAAATACATCAAACAGTCTGTCATAAAATCATCTCTCATCCTGTTATGCAAATCCGTCTTAATAATATTCATTGCTGAAAAAGTTATCTAAATAATAGCAACTGCAACAGGTAAAATTAAAGTCAACTTGATTAGCAGATATATAAAAAAAAATACAGTGTTATAGCATGTCTTAATTATTTTCTGAACAAGAGCTTCAATGTCAACGAGGTTAGAGAAAGCTACATTCCTTTTTATATCAGCAATATAGGTATTAAGTTAATATTCAAGTACCATCTTATCGGTGATAGAGAAATCATATGGATATAGTTCAGCAAAACGAATTAATTTGGATAGATTGAAATTGGAGAATGAGTTTTTAGGAGAAAGACAAGTAATGCATAAAAGCAATTCAGTACTTGATTCTGTAAAGCGATTTTTCATTTCTTGAGCAATGAAATCAATAAACTAGAAGTGAATGAACAAAAATTAGGTTGTAGAATAATAAATAGACAAATATGATAATACGAAGATAAAAAAATACCTGACAAAATATTTTAACTCGAAAGTGGTGATGATAAGTGATAGGAACACTAGCACGATTGAAACGCAGATAACCTGCATTATCTTTCATAATAGACACTGTAACATCATAATCTATACAAAAGTCATTAGCAGCTTCCAATAATCCATCTCATCCATTCTCTCTGAAGCTTTGCAATTGTTGTTTCACAGTTGCAATCAAATGAATCGCATTATCAATATTTTGATCTTTCCTTTGTAAAACTTAAGATAGGTCATTTGTCATGCCTAAAAATTTTCTCATTAAGAAAGCAATAAAAATAAATTCATAACTTTTTATTTTATCAATCAAACTCACATCTACGCCTTAATTGTTTTGTTCAGCATCATCCTCATAAATGTCAATAAGAACCTCTTTCGCTGGTAAATACATAGAGAGAAGACGCACAATTATTTTATAATGAAAAATCCAGCGCGTGTCTCCTGGTCGAGTTAAATTTATTTCTTGATGCAAGCCTCTTCCACTTTGAATATCTCCTCTCTCCAGGCGTTGAACTACTTCATCTTGTTATTTTTTACGGAGAGCATCCCTCCTTTTATATGAAGCTCCAACAACATTCACAATTATTGAAATATAATAATAAAAATTACTCACAAATCTATTACTTCATGCTGTTATAACAAGCACTAATTGGAGTTGATGAGCAAAACAATGAATGTACCTTGCAGAGAAATTTTTATTTAAAATGGGGTCTTTAACCCATTAAATTCACCTTGCATATTAGAAGCTTCATTATAACATTGACCTCTAACTCTACTTAGAGACAACTCATGTTTGGATAAGACATCATCAAATGCACATTTCAAAGATAAAACAGATGTATCACTCATATGTACCGCTCCAATTAATCGCTCAACCACTTATCCCAACTTGTTAACATATCTCAATACTACAACCATTTGCTCATTTACAGAATTATCTCGAGTCTCATTAATTAATAGAGAGTAAAAATCATCTTCAATATAAGGAATAATAGCTAGTGTCATTTCTAAAGCACAAACACTAACTATTTGATTTTAAATACGTGGAGAAGTGAGTTCATTATTTTTAGGATTATTTGAATTAACTACATTCTCAACTTTAATACTGCATTGACTATACTAATTAAGAAGTTCAATAAAATTACCCTGGCTAAGTGAGTTTTCTAACTCATTATTTTTTTAAAAAAAGCCAATCCATTTGCTAATAGAAAACTGATACAGTCAACAATAGCTGTCAAACATGTCCGGTAATAAGCCTCTTGCTCTTGGTTGTGAGAAGATAGGACATGACAGGCACTTTATCTTTGATTTTTGAAACAAACATATAATATTATATCATTATTGTGTGGATTACTTGAACTGCCAATATGTTCATTAAACTTTTCCATGGGTTTTTTTTCCAATTTTGAAATTCAACTTCTGTGAAGACATTATCCCCCGCTCAGATCCTCTATTCGAACTAAAAAGATAACACTATAAATAAAATGTTGCATCTTTGAAAATAATATATTCCAACCACTCAAATTTAGAGAACCAAAAATTTTTAAAACTCCTCATAAATTTTTCAAATTCTGTTTGAGGAAAATTGTAGCCATATGGTTAGCAAGGTCATTTAGCCACATATTGTCTTCTAACATCATCCCCAATTCCAACATCAAATTCTTTAATTGATTTACGCAATGCTGTATCACCCACAATATCACCAAAACTACATTCCGGATGTCTTATTGTATCACTAGTTTTTCTAACACTTGCATGACTGCTAAATGTCTGGATTGGTGTCAGAGTAAAAATATTTGATTATTCACCACGTTCATTCCACAATCCCTTAATCTTTATCACAAATTTATTCATATCTATTTTAATTTTTATTCTAAATATAATTAGTTTATTTTTTTTTGTTAAAATTAGAGTTTATTCATATTTTTTATTTTATAAGTATTTTATATTAAATTCATACTTAGTTTATATTCAATTTATATTTAACTATTAATTATTTTATACTCACAATAAAAACTAATTTATTTATGTTCAATTTATAATTGATTTAGTTTATTAAGTAGTTAATTTATAAATTTATAGCTAATTTATAAACTAATTTATTTATGTTCAATTTATATATTGATTTAATTTATTAAGTAGTTAATTTATAAATTTATAGTTAATTTATAAACTAATTTATTTATGTTCAATTTATAAATTAGTTTAATTTATTAAGTAGTTAATTTATAAATTTATATTTACTTTATAAACTAATTTGTTTATGTTCAATTTATAATTGGTTTAATTTATTAAGTAGTTAATTTATAAATTTATAGTTAATTTATAAACCAATTTATTTATGTTCAATTTATAATTGGTTTAATTTATTAAGTAGTTAATTTATAAATTTATAGTTAATTTATAAATTAATTTGTTTATGTTTAATTTATAATTGATTTAATTTATTAAGTAGTTAATTTATAAATTCATAGTTAATTTATAAACTAATTTGTTTATATTCAATTTATAAATTGGTTTAATTTATAATAAATTTAGTTTATTAAGTAGATAATTTATAAATTTATTAAGTAGTTAATTTATAAATTTATAGTCTACTAAACACACTTTATATTAATTTTTTTATATTCAACATTTTAATTTATAATTATAATTAATTTAACCTAAAATTCAAAACACTAAATCAATTCATTATTAAACTAATCACAATACAAACAATTTTAAATAATTTATTATACTTAATTAATCTCAAAATAAATTAAATTTTATAATAAAAACTAAAATCCTAAAATTCACCTAAAATCCTAACCACAAAATACACAAATTAATTCAATATAATAATATCAAAAATCATTTTAAATAAATCAAAATACTTATTTCAACTTAAAAGAAACTACATTAATCAATTATAAAAATAATTCCTAATTTTTACCTAAACTTAATCTCAATAAAAAACACATAAATCAATTAAAAAATAAAAATAAAAAACTATCGGTCGGCCGGTGAATCGGTAATATCAATTTTTCGATGTCTTGCGTCACCGGCGAGCACCTGTTCGTCCTCTCCCCGGTTGCCCCTCTTCTCTCTTCGTTCGTCCCTCTCATCTCTATGCTCTCTGCCTCTCCGTGTCTTTCGTTTGTTGAGAAAGAGGAGCTACCACTCCTCTTTCTCTCTTTTTTTAACTGTTATAAGTGAAATGACATAGTTTTATTCAGAGTAAAACGGCGCTGTTTCACTTATAACTTATTAAAAAAATATAATTCCTGGTTGAAGCGACGCCGTTTCAGTCAGAGGTATTTTTGTAAAAAAAAAAGTGTGAGGGGTCATCTTCGACTCTTCACGTTCGCAGGCTCTGCAGCGAGCAGGGAGCGCTCATTGCAGAGCCAGCATGCCAGCGGCCAGAACACCCCTTCTATATATTTTTCTGGCCGCCGTTGAGGTGGGTTCGTTTGCCCCCCACAACCCTCCCTATGTCCGTCCCTGTTTGGAGCGAGTTGAGAAATTGCCTCCTTGCTAATAGGAATGGCAATAAGTAGTTGCTAAAATTATTATATCTAAATTTGAATTTATATAAATTTTAAATTATCTAAATTTATTTATATCTATTATAGTTATATTCATGTTTGTTTCAAACTCATTCAATATTAGTCGTTTATTATCTAAATCCGTTTAATTATCCATTTAAATATAAGATTTAAAAATATTATACAAATTAAATTATAATTATAATTTTTTTAATTAAATAATTATAAATAAAAATTTAATATTAATATAATTTTATTAAAAATAATTTCATATTGCATAATTATAAATAATTAATTCTGCAATATAAATAAAATTAATTAATTTACATAATTAATTAAATTATAAATAATTATTAATTATAAATAATTAATTATGCAATATAAATAATTAAAATAATTATTTTTTTAATAAAATTAAAATATTTAATTATTTTAATTAAATAACTATAAATAAAAATTTAATATTAATATAATTTTATTAAAAATAATTTCATATTGCATAATTTTATAATTAAAATAAAATATAACAAATATATAATTAAAATTTTACTAATATATAATCGGATTCAAATAATGAGTATCTAATGGTCTATATTATAATTTAATCCATACTCACCATGAATAATAAAAATATTATTCGCATCTGTTAAAGCTTATTTATAAATTACTTATATCCTATAAAAACATATTGAATATCCAAAAACACTCAATCTGTTATCATTCTTATTTATCAGGTCTATTAGTGGAAGATATATAAGCTTGTTTGTTATCTTAAAAATTAGAGTATGTTTTGGTCTAATTTATTAAATTTCATATTTAATTATTCAAAATAATATTACTCGAAAAATATAAATATTAATTGGGGATAAGAAAGGATCGAGTTGGGCCGGTTTGGAATGGACAGTAATTGCAACATCCCGTCGATTGTATTGTTTTAATTTAGGGAGAGAGCTTTGAAGATCTTTAAAGGATGGTCGTGGAAATGGTCGATGGAGATGCTATGGGTTTTGACCTTAATGAAAATCCGAAGGACACGAAGAGGGCAAGATCAAATGCATCAGGAGGTAATGCATGAAAGTGCAGCAGTAATTGCTGTTGATGAGATGTACTGGATTAAAAATTACATGAATGTGGAGCCCGTTATAATTTCACCCTTTGTGATTTCTGTCTAATTGGGTTATTAGTTGGTTTAGATAACTTTATTAGTTTGGTGCTTTTTGGGCTTCCTTGCGATTTTATTTTCCTTTATCATAACCTTGCGACAACGGTACTTCTTTGTTTTTTGGGTTTTTCAAAAATACCCTAAAAAATAAAAATATTTTTAAAAATATTTTTAGAGATATATTTTTAATATATATTTATTATATTAAAAAGTATATTTAATTTTTAAAAATATACATTGAGTATATATTTAATATATCAAAAATATACAAAAAAATATAGAATATTTAAAAAAATTAAAAAATGTGTTACAAAGTGTAATTTTTTTTTTGTTATTTTTAAAATAATTATACATACTAAAATAATTATTGTCATTATAAATTTTATAAAATAATTTATTTAACTATTCATTTTAACTATATATATATTTTTTATCAATTTTTAATTTTAAAAATATTTAATACTTACCAGAGTAAATTTAAAATTATATAATAAGCACTATTTTTAAATTTATAAAAAAGATATTTAAAGTAGAATAAAAAAATATTTTTTATACGAAACTAGAAGAGGGGGTGTATAACATTTGTTGGGTTTAATAAAAGAATTTTTTAATTGTTTGAGTTAATAAGAATTTACTTTATAAGTTATAACGTATGATAATATGGTTCAGAAAACATATGATAATAATTATAACTTATGTTATCATTTTCATGCTAAAAAAAAATACTTTATTTTCATTTATTTAATAAAGCATAAAAACGTATATAGAGAGTATTTCTCAAAACTTAAAAGCTGGTCAAAACTGATTATAAGCAGTTTTTAAATTATAAGTTGTTTATTTAAGTGTTTCTGAAAACTTAAATAATATATTATAATATGATTTTAATCAGTTTTTTAAAAGTTGGGTTTTGCTACATTTTTTTAAGCACTTATTTTTTAAGCAGTTTTGACCAAGTAAAATACCATACTATCCCTACCTAATTTTCAATATTTCAAATTTGCCCACCCTATACACTTTAGTTCCCATAAAAAATTTTTTATTTTTAGGATTCTAATTAATATTTTTAGGATTCTAATTAATTTGGTAATATTTACATGTAGTTTTTTATTTATATAATTTATTGATAACACCAATATTATTATTATTAAATAAATTTTATTATTATTATTATTATTATTGCAAAATAAATTTTGAATTGACATTTAAAAAATTATTTTTATACAATAAATAAACTCAGTGACAATTTGGTTATTTTGACAGTTTTTGCAATTAAAAACTGATTATAAGTTGATTTTACAGAAACACTGAACTGATTATAAACTGATTATCAGCTGATTATTAACTAGTTTATAGACACGCTTAACTGCTTATTTTTAATCTGATTATAATCTAAAAATCACTTATTCACAATAAGCTGAAAAGCTCCAGTTTTGAAAAACACCCTCATAGCATATGTCATATAAGAATGATGATGGTTCAAACTGATCAGTACTTGGGGTGAGTTGAGAGATTGCCACTTGTTAATAAAATGACAACAAATAAAATATTTAAAAAAATTATCATATCCAAATTTAACCTCATTTAATTTTTAAAACTATTTAAATTTATTTAAATGGATTATAATTATACTCACACTATTTTTAAACTCGTTCAATACTACATATTTACTATATGAACCCATTTAAATATAAAAATTTAAAAATAATATAACATTTAAAATATAAATTATAATTTTTTAATTAAATAATTATAAATAAAAATTTAATATTAATAAACTTTTATTAAAAATAATTTCATACTACATAATTCTATAATTGAAATAAATTATAATAAATATATAATTAAAATTTTAATAAAATATAATTAATATATTATCAAATTCGAATAATGAATAAATAAAAATATATACCCAAATATGCCACATATAATAAAAATATTATTTATATCCATCAAAATTTATTTATAAATTACTTATATCATATATAAATAGATCAAAACTATAATACCCTTATGCCCAGGGGCGGAACCACAGAAGGATCAGTGGGGCCGGCTAATCCCCCTCCCTTAGCCCTTTAACATATATATATATATATATATATATAATTTTGAATATAATTTTTTTATTATATATTATATATAATTTTATAAAATAATATTATATATGTATAATTAATAATTTATATTCATTTAATATATCTTAAAATTATATATAATTATATAAAATTAAAATTACATATATATAAAATTATACCATTTTTATAAAATTATATACTTTTAATATATTCTTTTCAATTATAAATATATATAATAATATTTATTAATATTTTTTTAAATATTAATTTTTAATTTTTAATAAAATTTTATAAATAAATTATTAGATTTAAGAATTAAATAAAAATATATGTAAAAAATTTAATAAATTTTTAGAATTTAATAAATAATAAAAAAATTTAATAGTAATTTATAATAAAAAATTTAAAATTTTATTATAATATTAAATATTTAATTTTATTTTTATTTTTAGTTCGTCTGTAATTTTTTTAAACAAAATTGGACCCTCTTGCTCGATTTTTGATAAAAAAAATTATTCCATTTCACTCGATTTCTGGTTCTTCCACTTCTTATGCCCTATGTATATATAGTATATATATGCATATTTAGAATACAAACATAAAATATAAAAATATCACAATAAATCGCTATAGAAATTATTTTAATTAGCCTCAAATATTTATAATATTTAAAAAAAGATTTAATTAATAAATCATACATTTTTCTAAATTAAAAATAGTATACTTAATAGAAAATTTTTAAAAAAATTTTGCTAGAATTTTATCTGTAATTTCAATATTTCTAAAATTTATTACTCAACTTACAGTAGAAAAATACACTCCTAAAATAGCAATTCCGCAAACTCTTCATTCACCAACAATTATAACAAAAATACTATTTCTTTAATAAACATATCATAATTTTAAATTCAAAACTTTATTTATAAAATTTATATACATTTAAAACATCATCAGTCTCATCTATATATATAAATATAGAATTTTTTTATAATAATTCAAAATACTTAGTTAATATGTATAAAAATCACTGTACATAATAATAGAGAAAAAACTATATATATATATACAGTCATGGCATAATTAGTCTCGTAGTAAATAGACACTACAATATTAGCTCTTTCTAGATCGCTCTATTTTATAATTTTGTCATATGTATAATACATTTAATCGCTAAATAATTTACTTAGTGGTACGTATTTAATAAAAAAAATTAAATTAAAATACTGAACTCTATAATTTGAGAGGATAAATGTTCAATTTGAATCTTATACTACACAAATTGGTCCATAAAATTTTTTATTTAAATTATAACTTTATTTTTAATTTTAGATTAAATTGAAATTTTTTAATTGGTTCGTTATATTCACTTAATAGACGCTGATGTGGCGTCAGAACGACCCATTAAAATAGAATATTTGAAGAAAGAGAAAGTTAAAATGAAAAAGGAAAGTTGATTTTATATTTTTAAATAATAAAAAAATCAAATTATCAAAAAAATCAAATTATTAAACAATAAAAAATATATCAAAACAAAAAATATATCAAAAAATCAAATCTCCAGTGAATTGAATCGGAAATTTCCATTGGAGGCTAGCAGTTGCCTTGCCTTGTGGTCGTCCACCAAGAGTTGCAGCTTCACATTCATCAACTCCTTCATTGTTGCTCTTCCTTCTTCCTTTTCCACTGTGATCATGGTTGTTAATTTTCATTTAATTAAAATTTACATAAAAAAACAAAAGAATTTCTCCTTCGATGATCAAATGTGGGACAACGGAAGTCAGTTGGAATATTAACCTTCAACGCCGACTTTCTCCACCGGTGATCATATGTAGGCGTAGATTCTCCTTAGATAATGCATTTCGAGTAGCGAATGAGTCCGATTAAAGCAACCACCTCATATTTGGATTTTTTGTCTATTGGATTTTGAATTTCTTCTTCTAGACTGTCGATTTCTTCTTTACAATTGGAAAATTTTCACATGCCCAAATTATCAAATAAGATTTTAAAATGATCATGAATGATTTGTTTCTTGATTCAGTCAAGCAAATCCAAAATGTCATGTCTTAGATTATAATCTCTGGGTTCTAAGAAAAATTTTACTTTGGAGCATTGATTTCTAATAAAAAGAATTTCTTGAATATCTTCACTCAAATTAACTTCTTTTACTGGGAAAATATCCAAAAAAGTAGATAATTCAAGAGTTAACTCATGGAAATTGCTAGCCACATATTCATTTTGGATTAAAAGTCACATCTTACAGAAATTAGAGCAATCTTCGATCAGACATGAGAGGAATTGGATTTTGAAGCCACATACAACGGATCACCCAACCAGCATTATCAGCATTCGTCTTTGCAACCCAGCCACACCATCATCGTCCACCATGAATCTTTTGATTTGAAATTATTTGTTTGTTTTTATTGAATTTTTTTAAAAAGATTTTTTGTACATTTTCAATAAATTATTGAATTTTGCAGTTGTGTAAATTTTTAGGGTTCTTTCGCAAATTTGGAAAATTTTCCCTTCTTCTTCATTTGTAATTTTTTGTGAACAAAAAGAGAGAGAGAGAGAGAGAGTTTTAGAGAAAACTTATTTTTTTATTAAAAAAATAATAATTTTATTAAATAAGTATTATCAAAATTAAACAATCAAATTATCAAATAAGTGAATATGTTTTTTTAAACAGTCATACCATTAATTATATTTATATAGGTCCCAATTATGCCATGTCAACAATCCGTAATAGCTTTTAACGATTTCTGTTAATTTGGGCTAATTTGGCATAAAATTTAAAAAAAAGTTTTAGTTTGGTTAAAAAAAATTTAAAGGCTAAAATTAGCTACTTGTTATAGTATAGGATCTAAATTGAATATTTATCCTAATATTTATGTTAATTTGGCATAAAATTAAAAAAAAATTTTGCCTGTAACAAATAGTAAAATGATAAAATTTTTGGCGTCCTTTTATGCCATTTATCGAAAGAATATTTTTTCTCTCAATAATACTGATAGAAGTACATTTTTCTCGATAAATTATTAGTGCCAGTCAGCCAATTAATCAAAGTCATTTATCGACAGAAAAATCCATCTGTCGACAAATTTATCAAGAGATTAAAGTGTCTTTCGGTAAATTTACCGAGAGACACTTTAATCTTTCGATAAATTTAACACATGCCATATCTTTTTCTTCATTTTTCCAATTTACGCCGCTGCTTCTTTTCTACTTGATGCATGCTTTTTGTCCACTGATTTTCATCCTTTTGCGTGCTGTTGCTCGAAGAAGAAGAAGGAGGAGGAGGAGAAAGATATAGGTATTTATTTTATTTTTTAAAATTTTTGATAAATATTATTTATAATTTTTATTTTTTGTTTAATGTTTTAATTTATGATAAATTTTGTGTTTTGGATTGTTATTGTTTATATTTGTGTAGTTTAGGTTGATAATTGATATTTATGTGTTGGTTGTTTGAATTTTTAGGGTAGTTTTATATTTTTGCAAAAAAATATCTGAAAATTAATTTTTTTTTACACATTTATATTTACTCATAATATTACTTTAGGGTAGTAAAAATTTTTATAAAAAATTTAGAGAATTTTAATTTTTATTTTAGGTAATGTATGTATTATTATTAAATTTTTAAAAATTTAAGTAAATTATTTATTTAATTTTTGAAATTAATTAAAAAAATTAGATTATATTTTCTAAAATTTTAAAATTTTAAAGATATTTTTTGAATTTTTTTTGGTAGTTATAGTATTATTTTAGTGTTTAAGATATTTATATTGTTTAAAAAAATTAATATGTTTATTGCTGTAGACTTTTGTATAATTGTTTAAAAAAATAATTAGGTAGAATGAATTAATTTTATAAATTTCAGTAAAAAAATTAATTTTTAAGGTTGTTTAGGGCAAAAAATAAATTTTTAAACAAATTTAAAATATTTATATTTTTTGAATTTTTTTAAAATATAAATATTTTAGATTTATTTTATTATTGTTAGGATTTTTTAAAAAATTTATGTAATTAAATTTAATTTAATAAATTGTAGAATAAAAAAATATAAAATTTATTTAATTTAATGGTTATAAAATATTTTTTTGAGAAATTATATTTATTGTTATATTTTAGAATTTATTTTGGTGTTTATAGTATTATTTTAGGATTTTAAATTTTTGTATTAAAAAAAAATAGGTAGAATGAATAAATTTTTAGTGATTGTTTTACTTCACAAAATAATTTTTTAGACAAATTTAAAATATTTATATTTTTTAAAATTTTTGTAAATAAAAATATTTTAGACTTATTTGATTGTTGTTAGGCTTTTTTAAAATTTTAGTAAATTATATTTAATTTAAATAAATTAGACTTTTTTAATAATAAAAAAATATAAAATTTGAAGGTATTTTTAATGGTTATAAAATATATTTTAGAGAAATTTAAAATTTTTAGTATAATTAATTAATTTATTTATTATTGAAAACTTATTTTTATATTTAGTATTTTATTTATATTAATTATACTGATGATTTTGTTAGATATGTATCGCGGACCCGGAAGATGATTAGATCGATCAAGGTCTAGCGGTCTATCCAGTCGAGGTTGATGTTCTAGTAGTACACGCCAGCCACGTCTACAGTTGCGCGATGTCCCCGATGATACATTTATTGAGGATCCTCAGGTTGACGCAGGTACAGACAATATGCTTAGAGATGATCTTGCTTTTATTTCTCGCCGAACCCTTACAAAGGATCCTGTTTTTCTTCTCACCCGGCCCAGATAGAGGATCCTGGTGCTTCTTCTCTCCCAGCCACTACAGATGCCCTCATTGGTGATGCTAAGCACTACAACATCAGCTGCAAGTCATGATGGTAGGATGCAGTATTTGACTGTTCGGGAGTCAGAATAAGTATTTTTAATTTTTTACATTACTTATAAATTAAATTATAAAATTTAATCGGTTTATTTTAAATAAATGTGTATTATTTTTTTAATTTTGCAACTACATAATAGATCCTACTGAGCTTTTCACTAGACGCATGTAAAAGGTCATAACATAAAAATGGACTCCGCAGGAGTTTCTTAGAAGGCCATCTCTCCGGAGATAAAGAACTTTTGGTTCAAAAAAATTAAGGTCAAAAGAAAAATTAAATTTTAATATTTAATATAAATGTACAAGTTAAAAAATTATATTTAGATAATACTAATTATCTTGATTTTTTTTGCATAAATATTTTTACTAGGACCAGGCTATTGATAGCCTTGTCCGAATTGCCTTCATAAAAAAAGCAGTGATTCGATACAGCAATATGCTGAGTGAGGTGAAGGCTGCGGTGAAGCAGCCTTTATTTATTAATGATCAGTTATAGGCAAACCTGCAGGCCCGACAGAGTTCTTCTGAGGGGCAAGTTCATTCTGTTGTTGCCTCTCGTATCAAGATGTTCAGTGTGATGGATGGTGCAGGTCAATCCGCACATACGGGAGGCAATCGATCACATCATAATCATGCATGTACATTCGTAAGTATATTCATATTTTTTAATATATTTTAATTTATAATTTTTTATATTATTAAATAAATATTTTTTTCCTTTAAATAGGAGTCTACCATGGGTCGATCACTGAATAACTATGAGTTGTTTGTGCATACGTACACCCAGAGTCATGACAGACGGTAATTTGTGGATCGTCGATCACAGGATACAAATGTAAGTAATTTCATAATTTTTTTAAATTACAAAAGTTAAATTTAAAATATAAAATTAATAATCTTTTTATATTATATAAGATCGTTTCATTGCTTCTCGGGAGGAGGCCTCTCAGTTTGACATTCTTGTTGACAATGATAACGTATTTAGATCTGCTGTGGGCGGAAAAAAAAAGAAAAAGCTATATGGACTTGACTCATAATATGTCAACACAACTTTTTCTTCTTCTTCTAGTAGTTCATTTGCCTTACGGAAGGAAATCGAGCATTTGAAGGAGTAGTTGGAGTAGTGTGATCGGACTGTTCAACAGCATATGCATGAGCAGGTGCAGATGAACGTGAAGGCGCAGGTTCAATCTCGGATTCGGGCGCAAATACAAACCGAGGTGCAGAGGTTGGTTCAGCAGCAACTTAATGAGTTTATATTAAACTTCATGCGAGAAACCTTCAATCCATCACGACATTTTTCGTCTGATGGTGCTCCTCCACCTTCACCTTTCACCACTTCCTACTACTTGATTTTAGATTTTTTTTATATGTACAACGATATTTTAATTTTATATGATTATATATAATTTATTATTTTTATGTTCAACTTTTTTATATTTAAGTTTTTATTACATATAATATTTTTTAAATATTAATTTTATTTTTATATTTTTATTCTTATTAATAAAAAATTTATACATACATTTATATATTATAAAATTTAAAAAATAATTTATTTTTATTGCCAAATTTATTTTCTATCGGCAATTTGTGTATTTCAAAATTACCGACGAAATAAGAATTTAATTTGTAATATAGATGAAATATTTTCTGTCAGTAATACTGATGAAATATTTTATGTCTGTAATACCGATATAACTTATTCTGACGGTATTACCAAGAGAATTTTTTGTTAGTAACTTTTCGTCAGTATCGATGAAAATAATTATTATCGGTAAATATTACGACTATTTTTCTGTCGAAAAATTACCGATAAATTTTTTCTGTCGATAATTTCGGCTTTTCGATTACCGGCGAAAGATTTAACAACAGATTTTTTTTATCGGTAATTTGTCTGTAATAGTAATTACCGATAAAAAATAAGAATTACTGATGAAAAAATTCATCGGTAATTCGCTACATTTTTGTAGTGTATTGACACCAGAGGTAAATGTTAAATATCACTTGAAGGCCGCCTTCTTTCAACGCCGAGAGCATAGTGTCAATGTATTACCCGAAAATTATCCTCTCTTGACACTGGAGACAAAGTATTTATCATCTTCCGAATGTCGTCTCCTTAGCACCTATGTGCTGGACACTATTGTGTCCCACTAGAAGGTACAACAATCCACGTGACTTACTTTTAGCAACCTAACTCGACCGAGTCAACACCACCCTTTCCTAACTATTTTCACATTACACATTTAAATATATTTTCACATTCTATTACCAATCTATAATAATATAATATTATAACACCTCATGTATGTTATAAACAAATATCAATTTATATTTGACAAATGCTCAATGTAACACTCATCACACAACTTTACAACATTATATAAGTTAGATAAATTCATCCAAACTCATTCATATCAAAATTCTAATCATAGAATCATAATATATACATGAAAAAAGCATTAAAATCATTTCATTACAATAATTAAATCCACCTATACCAAAGCCCTAATTTATACATAATCTACCCATAACCCTGCTACTATCGTTTTTTCTCATTTCAAACAACTATCTAACAATTCATCACATACTATTTATTTTAACATTATTTCTATCTATTTTATTAGTTTAACATATTTTCTCTCTCTAGCCAACTCAAACATCCTAACAAAAATTCAAATAAAACAAGTTAAAACTAAATAATACTTACTTGAATATTGAGTTTCTTCAAAAATCCACTTGAAACCTTATAATTTCTAAGTAATTTGAAGTATGTAAAGATCTCTCTCTCTCTCTTTCTAAATGGAAAATTTGGCCATGGCTTGAAAGGGAGGAAGAAGAAGACCATTCTTTTACTTATTTTTAATTTCCTATTCATAAGTTCACATATTTTAATTAATTAATTAATTCACTTTTAATTTCCACCACATATTCTTTTATTCTCTTGACTTTCTTTTATTTTATTTTAATTACTATCTTCTCGACACAACATTTATATTACACATATATGTTAAATATATTTCATATATATGTATTTGTTAAATATATTTTACTTATATATATATTTACTTACATGTATATGTAATGTATATTTCATGTATATTTTATATATACATTAGGAGTACATCATGTATCGATTATGAATTCAACATATTTAATAAGTATATGTAGGATATATATATTGTGTATATACTAGGTATGCATTAGGTATATATTACATATGTACCTCTCTCAATACTTTAATTAACCTCCAAATTCTTATTTAATTTATCTAAAAACTTGGATATTACAAAAATAAGTCGAATATCAAAATATACCCGACCCATTATCATTCTTATTTATTAGGCCTATCGGTAGAAGATATACAAGCTTCTTTGTTCCTACAGGAAACAACTTGCATCTTAAAAATTAGAGCATGCTTTCGTCCAATTTATTAAAATTCATATTTAATTATTTAAAATAATGTTACCTAAAAATATAAATATTAATTAGAAATGAGCACAAGTTGAGTTCGACTAGGTTAGAGTGAATTTTCAACCCGATAAACTAGTGAAAAACATATTAGAACTAAACTTACTTTGACCGTTAATAGTTGATATTCCAACCAAACCAAATATTATCGGTTTATGCGGGGTTTGGACAGGTTCACTCGAATTATATAGTATATAATATATATATAAATATATATAATGTATATAATACTATATATATTTTATTAGTCGGGTTCATTCGGGTTGAATAATAGATATTATAAATAAATATGTATGATATATATATTTTTACATATTTACATATTTTTTTGTCAGTCAGATTCGAGTTGAAACGAAAAAATATATCTCAACCAGACCGACCGACCGAAACAGAATTTGTTTTAAAAATACAAATTTGATTTCGCCCGTGTATATATTATAAACCAACCAAACCCACCCAATATCCATCCAGGTCGAGCAGATTCAGTCGGGTTAACAAAATATGCTCACCCCTAATATTAATTATAAATTTTGAATATCAATTAAATTAGTATAAACTGAACATATAAATATATTTCTTATATTAAAAATAAATATTTATAGTTAATAAAAAATCAAAATTATTGTTGATAAAAATATTATATTTATCTATAATCTTTAAATAAAATAATAATATCAAACTAAAATTATAGTCATATATCTAAATATTGCCGTGTTCCAAAAAAAAAATCTAAATTGTTTACTAATATTGTTTTCTTCAATAATAAATTTAGCATTCTATTTCATCAATAAAAAAATCATTATTAAAATTTATCAGTATTCTCTCTGTCTCGTTGAAATCATCACTTTCAACTCATGTATTATTTTTAAAAAAATTATTAAAATTATTAAAATATTATATAAAACATTTTAAATAGATTAAAATATTTTTTATTAATTCATTAATATTAATATAATAATATGAGTATTATTTATTCACTTTATTAATTAACTTATTAATGATAAAAATATAGTTTAAAAAAATTAATTATTTTTTATTACAAATAATTTGAGAAGATAATTTTTTTTTGCAAAATTGATAAAGGGGGTATGTTATAATAAGAAATACACAAGTAAACTTAGTACATTTAAATCAATTTATTAACGATATCAAATATTCAATTTTATTGATTTTGCCAAAATTTAATACAAATTTGAAATTGTGATAAGGGATAGGCATCGGTAGGTTCGGTTAATTAATCGGCTGAATCGACTAGTTAACCGAACTAATTTTTTTAAAATTTTTTAATCAAACCGACCAAATTCTTATTTTGATCAGTTTGATTAATTAACCAAACTAAATCGGTCAGTTTGGTTAATTAACCGAATTGACTATTTTTTTAATTTTATAATAATTTTTTAGAATAAAAAATTAATATAATTAAATAACTAAATAAAACTCATTAAAAAAACTAAAAAATAATTTTATTTTGCAATAAAAGTTAATATTTATAATAAAAAAATTAATATAATTAAAGAATTAAATAAAAAACAATAACTAAATAAATATTTTTTTAAAAAAAGGGATTCGGTTAACGGTTAACGGTTAACCGATCGAACTGAACCAGCTAACTGTTAACCGAACTGAAAATTGAATTTATATAAATTTTTCTACCGACCCGACCGAATTATTCTAAATTTAATTAACTGAACTGAATTTTTAGTTGGTTAACCAAAAATTTGATCGGTTAATGAAATTTTGCCTACCCCTAATTGTAAATACATCTTGCAAAGTCTATTTATAATATTAAATTTGAAAGGTTATATTTAGATTTCAAATATAAATTGAAACAATATTGTTATGTTAATAATATTTGTTATTACATCAATCTTATGAAACATTGACACTTCAACTATAGTGAAGTTTTGGTATAAGATGTGATAAAAATATAGACATGCATTTTATATGTATCCGATACACATATTTATATGTGTTTTATTATTTTATTATTTTTTAATATGAGAAAAACTCTGTGAGGACATACATAAAATAAGACGGAAAAATGCAAACAGAATACGACGAAAATATATTTTAAGATATATTATAGCATTAAATTTTATTTACATAATATTGATAAGTATTAATTGGATAATTATAATCAATTTCAATTACAAAGCTTATATTTTTATCATAAAAAATTATATTTTATTACAATTATATTTATATATAAATGAACTAATATATATTTATTTTGTGGATATATTTATCTCGTATTATATTTTTATAACTTAAAACATACATATGTATGTAAATTTATATTGATATATAAATAAATTAATATTTATTTATTTTGAAAATATGTTTATTTCTCATTGTATTTTCATAATTTAAAACACACTTAAATGTTTAAAATTTTAGATACTAAACTCTTAATTTAATATTGATAATTGATAGTGAATTGTGATATAAGTGGTATGGATAAGTGATTTAAATAGTGGTTCTCAAAAATTTACTGAAGAAATTATTTATTTTTATGGTTTTATAAGACTAAAAATTAAATTAGAATTAAAGATTAAGAGTGAGGGTGCACCGTAGTTAAAATAAGAGTGACCACACTAGATTAAACTATATATATACGCATGGACAGGTGTATGTATGTGTAGAAGCTTCTCTCTTCTTCTTTCTTCTTTCCACGTTCATCACCACCTTTATCGCCAAAAACTCCTTATTTCTTTCTTCTTTTTAAGACTTTAAACAAAACTTAAGAGGGAATCACATTTAGATATAAATTTTTAGAAAAATAAGCTAAAAGAATTGAAATTATCAACAAGTGATTAGAGAAAAAGAAGAGTTTGAAGATGTATGTACTTATGCATTTTTGATTTATAACTATTTAAATTTCTATAAATTTTATCGATTAGAGTGATTGATTAAGTTGTCTTTGAAGAGTTTTTGCTGAAAATATATGATGTAAGCTCTTTCTATGTTAAAGAAATTAGTTTTGATCCATTGTTATCATATATTTGGATATATAGAATTTAAGTTGATAAATGTTCAAAATACAGAACTTTGCTTGACACAACCAGTGACACGGCCATGTCACTGAGTGTGTCAACGTTGCTATGTTTTAGTATTGATGATACGACCAGAAACACGTCCATGTCATTGGGTGTGTCATAGCTACTGTGATGAAAATAAATGACATGATCAGGAATACGCCCGCGTCATTGGGTGTGTCATAGATACTGTGATAAAAATAAATGATACGGCTAGTGACACGTCTGTGTTATTGGGAGTGTCGTAGCCACTGTAATACAATTTAAATGATACAGCCAGTAACATGCTCATATCATTGGGCGTGTGACTTGAGAAAATTGCCAAAATAACTTTTTGATTTGTAATTATAGCCGTACTGATTATAAGTCCTCAAAATATAAAGAATTTCTTTGTGAAATTAACCCTAATAAGTAGTGTAACGGATTTATTTGAATATATGGTAAAATATGTGTGATACTAATTGTCGATCAAAGAATTATTTTATGAAGTATCGTGTATGATTTAATGTTAATTAATAACTATTGAATTGCCCAAATCATACTGATTTTAGATCTAACTTGGGATTGAATGGCTGGCTAAAGAGAGGATATCCAAAGTGATAGTGGACACTCTGTGCCATTAATAGACACTCTATATCACTATATTCAGTGGGTATCCATACCATAGTAGGCCATTGGCCAAAATTTTATACAGTGGATATTAAATTGCTAACAGTGACCAGTTATCCAAACCTAAAATCTGAGTTCAGTGTGTATGGCTACTTTAAAAATAATGTGTTATATAATTATTGTTAAATTAACTGATTTTGCATTTAATCATGTTTAGTATTTCAAGGTTCAATGAATTTATTAATTTCGTTATTTTATGTTCTGAAAGTAATATTTTTTATTATTTCTAAACTATTTAATATTTAGATATCTTTTCTTTAATTTTTCTTGTATATTGTGAATACATAAGCATCAATAAGCTTTGTTTAGCATGTTATAACTATTTTCTGAGGCGCAGATCAAACAAGAAGAGTTGAGACTGCAAAGAAGATTTACATTTTTAGTCAACTGTATCATAAATGTTCAAGAACAATATTGTAAATATTATATTTTGTATAGTTTACATGGCAATACTGTATAATTTTATATGACAGCTGTATAAGTTTAAGAGTAGTTTGAGAATTATAATAATATAAGTCAACAATTAGAGTTTTTTACAATTTAACAGTTATATGTTTGAATTATTGGATTGGTTATATTAGTTTTTTGAAAGCTTAACAACTGCATTAATACATAGAAGTATTTTGATTAAATTTTATGATACGTATATAGACAAGTGTAATTATTAGGTGACATTTCCTATATAGTTAAGTGTGTAGACTACGTAGGAGGTGTTACACACACACACACATATACACATATATGCATATATATATACATATATATATTCCACACGTATCGTATTGTTATTTTTTAAAAATTATTTATCAACGCGTCCGTATCATATTATATCCATATTCCGCATCCATATTTGTACTTCATAGCATCAGTCTTAATTCATATATACCAAGCACTAAAATAAAAATCTTAATTTGTATATGCCAAGTACTAAAATAATTTTTTTTTGTTAAATATTATATTAGAGGAAAGGGAGAATCGGTCCTAGATAAATTGTCAGAGATGCACTTATCACTAAATTAAATCTCGGTGTACTAAATAAAATATTTATTAATAATAGATAACATATACTATTGGTTTTTTCATAATTAAATATATTCATAACTTTCTACTATTAACTTGAAAATAAATTATTATTCTAAAAAAATTTAAAAGTTAATTATCTTCTAAATATATTGAGAAAAGGGAAAAATTTTTTCCTATTAAATTCAGTTATAATAATAATTTCATGAATCTTTTTTTTCCCTCAAAACTAAATTCATTTTTAAACAACAAATTTTTTTTTTCTATTGGTAAAAAAGGAAACAAAATAAACGACGTCGTTGGGGATGTCAGTAGTATCGCCGGAGCAGGTCCATTATTTCCAAAGGTCACTTTCTTTTCCCTCACCCTCAAACTCAAAACCACGAATGGCACATCTAGTAATAAACGCTCGATCCATGCCCACTTTGACCATAAACCCTACCCCGTAAAGTATACTATATATATATATATATATATATATATATATATAAAGCACTGAACTTGTTCCTCTTCTCTTGAAATCAAAACCATCAGAGCTCCTTTTTTCTTTGAAAAGCCACTAATTACTTTTATTTCCTCTCTCAGTTTAAATAAATTAGCTCTCATTTCTTAGATCCTCCGATTGATCAATTGGTTCATTAGACGAAGCTAGTAACGATGTCATTGAGACCAAGCGCGAGGATCGAGGTCCGCAGGAACAGGTACAAGGTGGCCGTGGATGCCGAAGAAGGTCGCCGGAGGCGAGAAGATAATATGGTGGAGATCCGGAAGAATCGTCGGGAGGAAAGCTTACAGAAGAAGCGGCGTGAGGGATTACAAGCCCAGCCGATGCCAGCTTCTATTCATTCCTCTGCCGTAGAGAAGAAGGTCAGTTTTGTAATGTCATGTCACTGAATAATTGGTAATGTGAATTCATGTCACTAAGTAATTGGTAAATGTAATATGAATTTTATTTCACTAAGCAGTTTGTTATCCGAATCCGTTTGGGCTTTTAATTTCTTCCATTTTTTGGAGTTTCGAATTTGAGTATATTTATTTGCTTATTTTTTGGATTTCAGATTAAGTGAGGGTTTCTTTGAATACGATTCTTCTATATTTTGGCTTGCAGTACGAGTTCTGCTGTTCATTTAAGTAATCATTAGAGATGTAGAGATGGACATTATTGCCTCGTATAGGTCTTTTTTGAGCCTTTAACTAGTGATTTTGTTGTTTTGAATGGTGTTTTGTTATTAATCTACTCTATAAAATCTCCCTCAGGCTTGTTTTTGCTTCATGAATCTAATTTCATTTTATTTTGTATTTTGGTTAATTGGTGATTATTCATTGTTTACTGTACCTGCTTATAATTCCTAATGATATAGGGCATCTTAGTTCTGCTGATTTTGCTTCAAATTGTTTTGATATGGTGGATAATCATTGCTTTGATTGGTTGGTTGACCTCCATGGATGGTAGCTTTAAGTAATGAGTGGCTGTATTTGTGATTTTGAAAATTTTGGCTGGCAATTAAATATGCGAGCCAAAAAAATGCTCAAGAAGCTTCCCACTACTTGTTGTATATGAAGCAGAGGATACATGATTTTGCTTCATTATACGTTTCTGCTTCATTACATTAGCTTGATGCTGCACATTTTGTTTCAGAGTTAAGTTTTCAAACCTATTGCAATTATCTTTTTGCTTGCTTGTTGATGGCTTTTTGCCTAGCAAAACTGTTCATTTGCTTATCTTTCTTTGTTGAAAGTAATTATTTTTTTGGTTGGAATGTTGTCAATTGAGCTTTAATGGGCATTGTTTTGACATTTGTCCCTTGCTTTTGCATGAAATCAGTTATATCCGAATTCTGTTCACATTGAGGGGTTTTACTTTGTGACAATTTGAATTTTTGTGGTGGCAACATTGGCCTATTGTATATATTTTTGAACATTGAGTGCAGTTGGAGCATCTACCATCAATGGTTACTGGTGTGTGGTCTGATGATAGCAATTTGCAGCTCGAGGCGACCACTCAATTCAGGAAATTGCTCTCAATTGGTGAGAAACCAGTTCCTCTAGATTTATATTGTGATTTATGGAATTTCTTTTGTTTGTATTAAAAATTGTGTATGAATTTTTTGTTCATTACCAGAGCGCAGCCCTCCAATTGAAGAAGTTATACAGGCTGGTGTTGTGCCGCGCTTTGTTGAGTTTCTTATGAGGGAGGACTTTCCTCAGCTTCAGGTCTGCTAGATGCATTTATTTATCCTTTTTTATCTCTAATTCTTTTGAGATTGTAAATTGAAAATTCTTATTGGCTAAAAATTGTTGTAGTTTGAGGCAGCTTGGGCTCTCACAAACATTGCTTCAGGGACATCTGAGAATACAAGGGTGGTAATTGATCATGGAGCTGTCCCCATATTTGTAAAGCTTCTTGGTTCTCCCAGTGATGATGTTCGTGAACAGGTGTGAATTTAGAACATGGCTGATCAATGTTTTACCATTCCTAATTGTATTTTTTTTGTTAGGCTTGTTCTTTGTAATGTTGTGAGGTGTTTGAGTAGTTATTAAATTTTAGCAATTGTGAGATGATGCTGTGCATGATAATTTAAACAATTCCTTGTAATTATATGCATGGGCAGGCTGTGTGGGCATTGGGTAATGTTGCTGGTGATTCTCCTAAATGCCGTGATCTTGTCCTTGGCAATGGTGCTTTGCTTCCTTTACTGGCACAATTGAATGAACATGCAAAACTTTCTATGCTAAGAAATGCTACATGGACGCTTTCAAACTTTTGCCGAGGCAAGCCACAGCCACCTTTTGACCAGGTTTGTTCAGTTGCTCATGCATTACTATTTGTTATTAGTGGCTTTTTCTCGTAAGGATAATTTTTCAATTGGGTTTGCAGTTCAGCATTCGTAGTGTCATGGCTTGTCTATGACATGCTACTTGCCCGTGACCATTATTTTTTGTCATGTTTTATTGTACAGGTTAAGCCTGCTCTTCCAGCTCTAGCCCGTCTAATTCATTCTAATGATGAGGAAGTCTTGACTGATGCATGTTGGGCTCTCTCTTATCTTTCTGATGGTACCAATGATAAAATTCAAGCTGTTATTGAAGCTGGAGTGTGCCCTCGGCTAGTTGAGCTTTTATTGTGGGTGTTATATTCTCTTACAATAAGCTTTTCTTGTCTTGGTTGTTGAGTTTAGTTTCTACTTTTTGTTCTGCTCAAGTTTGATTGATTGTTACATTTGTCAGGCACCCATCTCCATCAGTTCTCATTCCTGCACTTCGCACTGTTGGGAATATTGTCACTGGTGATGACATGCAGACCCAGGTATTCGTTGCTATATAATCACATCATATTTGTCTCATGCATATATAATATCCTTAGGTTACACTAGAAAAGTTCATTTTATAAATCACGAGACACTGAAAGTGAATTCTGGAATTGTTCTTGCATCCTCTTTTTTGCAAGAGGAAGTTAAAGATCTAAGTCAATTTGCTTTAAACTGAAACAAGCGGACTGTAAATTAATTAATGCAAATTATTTCTTCTACAAAGTTCTGTGAATGATTGTGGAACTTTCAGACCCTAGCTATCAAGGTAGAGATGGAGGTGTAGCTTACAATATAATATCGTTCTCTTAATGGCTTGTTGGGTTTGTGAACCAGAAGGACGTGGCCCTGTAAAGTGGTAATACCCATTTTCAGTTTTGCAAACTTAATGGCTAGTTTGTTACTTTGTTACTTCCCTTTTACATTTGTAGGTTAAGAAATAACCAATATCTAATGTAATTTTTGCTTGGTTTGTTACATGCCATTTGAGCGTTTGCTTGTTCTCTTGTGCTGATGTGGTGTTTCCCTTCTAGTGTATCATAAATCATCAAGCACTGCCTTGCCTTTTGAATTTGTTGACAAATAATTATAAAAAGAGTATCAAGAAGGAAGCCTGTTGGACCATATCTAATATAACAGCTGGCAACAAAGAGCAGATTCAGGTAACTATATATCCTTGTTGGCTGTTTTGATTTTATGGTATGATTCATCATAATATCTTATTTATGAATCATCCAGGCTGTAATTGAGGCAAATATTATTGGTCCGCTGGTTCATCTACTCCAAAATGCTGAGTTTGACATTAAGAAAGAAGCTTCTTGGGCAATCTCAAATGCTACATCTGGTGGTACTCATGAACAAATCAAGTATGAAAATAGAATTTTATTTCTCATCTCTACATGAAAATTAGGTTATTTGTATCATTAAACTAACATTAAGCTGCTAATTGTTTGCAGGTACCTTGTTAGCCAAGGTTGTATCAAGCCCTTATGTGACCTTCTCATCTGCCCTGATCCAAGGATTGTGACAGTTTGTTTAGAAGGTCTAGAGAACATCTTGAAGGTTGGAGAAGCTGACAAGAGTTTAGGCAACACTGGAGGCATAAATCTATACGCACAAATGATTGATGATGCTGAGGGGTTGGAGAAAATTGAGAATCTACAGTCTCATGATAATACAGAGATTTATGAGAAGGCTGTTAAGCTTCTTGAGACATATTGGTTGGAGGAGGAAGATGAGACAATGCCACCAGGAGATGCTTCCCAATCTGGATTCCGGTTTGGGGGTAGTGAGATGCCTTCTGTTCCATCTGGTGGATTTAATTTCAGCTAAGTGTATGTATGTATTACTTCGAATTCTGATTGCCTTCCTGTATTTTTTGTATCACAGAGTGATCTCTGTGTATATATTTTATGTTTTGCATCTCTACATAGTTTACATTCTTGCAGTTCATCATGTGCAGGAGTTATTGATGGTTCTCTATTGAAGTCCTTGTGGAATGTGGCAAGACAGTTGTCAGCTTCAGGCCAAGTGTTTTGGTGTCATGTTTGGGTCTAGTGGTCCAGTCTAAGGTGTGGTTAAATGTTGCTGGACCGGTCTGGGTTTTCAATATGGTGAGAGTAATATGGTGCGGAGAAAAAAAAAATGAATTTGGTCAGATGATGAAGATGAGTTTTCTCGGGGTGGTGGTGGTTCTTTGAGGTTGAGCCTTTCATAGAAGAGACATGGTGTCTTTTTGAATGCACATCTGTTTTCTTAGTTCTTTTGGTAGCATCTCTGCATTGCCTTTCCACAGTCTATGGATTTTGGCACTGCCAAAATCCATTCTAGTCGCTTGCTTGTACTTACTAGGATTATAGCAATTATATATATATTATATAAAATATTTTCATGCGAGTGTAGGCTGGAGTTATTTTTATTTTCTACATTTGACATGTTACTTTAATCTTGAATTCTTGATCTGTTTTGCGTGGTACATGGTGTACCAGTTTGTCATTTCAAGTGTCAAAAACTCGTATTTAAGGGCAAAAGTAGAGTTGCCATCATTCTTTGCATTTCTCCAATCTTCTTTTCTTTATGATCTGCAATTTTTTCCTACTCAACATGAGTGCGCAGATGAGCTTTATTTGTTGCTTCCGCTCTTTATAGTTTGTTTAATTGCTCCGGCGTTATTTCAAAACAAGCATGCATGTTGATAACTGGCAGGTGCAATTTGCGTCGAGGCATTTTAGCTGGCACTGGCGGGCTCGGTGGGTTTTTATCTGAATGGGGTGTTGCTTTTGATTTAGATCCATTAATCTTTGTTAGATGATTTTTTTTTTCATTAAGAATGACACTATGAAACAGAATTTTGATCTCTGAACTCAAATACTCAAATCAAAGTAAAAAAATTGATTATGAGAATGCGTTGCATTAGAGGAAATAACTTTTGTTTACAGCCTATTTTAACGGTTAGGTATATATATGAAGTGTTTGGTTATGGCTACATGTGAAAAAAAAAAATATATATATATATATGTACATTTGAAGTTATTTTAAGAATTTTATTATTAAAATAACAAAAACAAACTCTAAAACAATGGGCAAGTAAGTTGCATGTGTCACCAATTTATTTATAGTTAATTCTGAAAATATATTTAAATAAATAAATATATGTATACATTTGAAGATGGGAAAACGTGAGCATATCTTTGATGTAGAAGGCAACAAAAGAAACATTTTGTGACATGATTTAATGTTATCGAGGACTAGGGGTTTCAGCTTTTTTTCCAGTAAAACAGGCTCGCCTTTTGATAATACATAAATTTAAATGCAGTTTTAAGAGTATGGGAAAGTGAAAAGCTTGGTAATGACACCCCACCCCCCCCCCCCCCCCCCCCCCCCACCCCCCCCATTAAATAAATCTCTATAGTTTTTGGTTCCAGTGTCCATGGCCAGCACAACTTCCCTTTCGCATGCCAGTCTGTTCTTTACACATTACGTTCTAGTAGGACACAAATTTGTATTGCCTTTATATATTTTATAATGGGAATACAATTTTTTTAAAAAATATTCGTAGATATAATTTTTTAAAGAAATTATATATTGTGATTGATTAATGAAGTGAGATGGTATCTTAATAATAATATTAAAAAATTATAAAAAACATATTTTAAATTAAGATATTTATACCAGAACAAAAATAACTCTTATTTTAAGATATAGAAGATAATAAAACATTGTAATCCATGATTTAATGATTGAGGAAAACACACCACATTGATAATTTGCAATTATTAGTTGGAAAAAAAAATCATGATGACCAAAAGGGCAATCATCAAAATTTATTTGTTGATGACATTCTACAAATGATCCAATTAATGTGGTTGATGTTTGAAATTTTTTTATCTTTTTTCGAAGAATATATGCACAAAGAATTAATTTTTAAGTGTTTAATGATCCTATTAACGTGGCTCAATTTTCATATGAAAAAATAACACTATCTATTATATTTTTAAATTTTTTTATTAAAAACAAGAACTTCAATGAAATTTAAACAAAACAAAGGCGCGTATAACCAATGTCTTAACCTCTGCGCGTAGTGAAAGTAATTAAGTAAAATAAAAAAGAGTCCGTTCGTGCATGTTGCTACGTGGCAATGGCCCATCTCCAAAGCTTGGCGGGTGAAGTGTCATTAAAAAAAAATATGGAAAATGCAAGGCTATAAAAAAGACAAAATTACAATATAGGTCATTTTTTATAATATTTTAAAAAATTATTTTATTCTTTTAAAATTTTAATATATTAAATATCCCCTGAATGTATGAATTATAATGTACTACTTCCGTTTCATTAACATATAAAAAATAAGATGGATATAAAAATTAAAAAAATTTTACTTTTTTTATTTCTATTGACTTAAATACTACTAAAAAAAATATCCCTCAAATTAAATTTTTAAGACAAAAATATAAATGATATTTTATCTCATTTCACTCCCTAAAATTTATTTAAAATGACATATTTTCTATATAAAAGATACACCAAAAAAGAAAATTTTTCTCATCTAAATGAAACGGAGGGAGTATTTGAAAGTTAAAAAAGTGATTTTTTTTTAAAAAAAGAAAGTTTATATTTTGAAAAATAATTTTATTTTTAGCGTATTTTTAAGAAATTTACGGAAGTTAGTAAAGAAAGGGTATTTAGGTAATTTCAAAAAATAACCCCCTAAAAGCCCAAAAGGATAGGGTTTTTGTGCATATCGCCCGGAGAGCAGAGCATAGGCAGACAACACTCTCTGTGTCGGTTCTTTCTCAGGCCTCTGCATTTTCCTTTTTTCTCACTATTTCTCTTTACTACAATTACACTTATCAACTCTCTCTGAATTATCTTATTCTTTTTTTCATCGACTAAATGATAAGAGCTGTCGTTCTTTCCATTAAAACCCCATTGAAAAAAGAAAAGAAAGGTGGTTTATGATTTGATGGATTTCAGAGGAAAGGTGAGTGAAACAGAATCATTTATCAGTATCATCACAGCTTCTGATTTTTTGGGTTTTTTTTTTATCTTTAATGTTTTCTGGGCTTTTGATTGTGTAGTCATTTGTTCACTGTATTGTTTGATTCAGTTGCAGAAATCATTGGATGAAGAAGAAGACAAGAATATTGAGATCAAGAAGTGTTGTGCTGATTGTAAAACCACCAAGACTCCTTTGTGGAGAGGTGGACCTGCTGGACCCAAGGTTCTTTTCTCTCTGTTTTTTTTTTGGGGGAGGGGGGTTTGGTTTCCATTTTTTTTTATCTTGATAACCATTTCTTTTTATCTGGTTTTTAATTCTTGTGGATCTTGATTTTCTCAGCTTGGTCAGATTTGTATTCAGTTTTTTTAGTTGGTGAATTGGGTTTTGTATTCTTTAGAGATTAGATCAGTCTTTATGGGTTTTGATTTGTTGAATTTTGGTATTTCCAGACATTGTGCAATGCTTGTGGGATCAGATACAGAAAGAAGAGAAGGGCTATGTTGGGTTTACATAAAGATTCAAAGACGAAAAACAGAGCAAACCATATGACCACCATTTGTGACCTTGCAAATAGCACCACCAGCACCAGCACCGCAAATACCATCACCACGGCCTCAAAGAATAGCGGCAGCGTTAATGAAATGAGAGAATCTTTGAAGATGAGACTAATCGTAGTGGGTGGGAAAATGATGTTTCAAAGATCATCAATAGTTAAAAAACAGAGGTGCCAGAGGAGAAGGAAGCTAGGAGAGGAAGAACAGGCAGCTTTTTCATTAATGGCTTTGTCTTGTGGCTCTGTTTTTGCATGAAATAGGAAAGAAATTAAGAAAAGAAACAGATTTTGGGGTACAAAATTCAAAAAAACAAACCTTTAAATCTTTTGTTTGTTTTTCTAGATTAGTTTAATTTTTTCCTAAGAAAAGTTTTATTAGTCTAGAAAATATAGAAATGGAATGGTCATGTCCATGTTCTTTGGGCCTTTTTACATCTTTGTCTCTTCTCTGTTTTAGAAGGAAGAAAATGAAATGAAAGCCCAAAAAAACAAAGAAATTGTATGGCTAAAGGGACTGAAATTTATGTTCTTGGTTATACAAATGTAGATATACTAATATTTTTGGGAATTATAAAATTAATATATATACATATGTACATGTTTATTTTGATGATTGGAGCTTTAATTGCTTGTTCTTTCAACCGAGTACAGTATAATTAATATTCAGGGAAAATTTTAACGTGAAGGTGTTGTCATTTATCACGTTCATTATAATTTTTAATTTGAATTATAAAATTTAAAAATAATTAAAAATTATAATATTTAATTAATTTTTATTTTCAAATTAAAAATTATGATTGCCCTCCATGAGTGAGTATATATATTGATTTATGTTAGTATTTCCCATTATTCAGTGTTCATTAAAATAGCATAACATAAAGAAAATGGAAAAGACTTTTATCTATTCATTGGATTACTGTAAACATAGTATGTATAGGTAACAAAAAAGGCAATAACTGTGAAAAGTGTATTCAATTACAGTCCATCAATTTCATTGATTTAAGAATTTGAAAATTGATTTCTAGTAAGAACTTAATAAATTATCATAAATATATTTTTCAATTATAATGCAAAAGTTTATGGTGAATATGAAAATGTATAATACAATATATATATAATATAAACACCAAATTAGTAATAGCTAATTTTAATAAATAGTATATTAAAATTTAAGTTGCATATTAAACAAAAATAATAAATAATATATGATTTGTAGTGGATAACAAATAAATAGAATAAAAATATAAAACCGGGTAAAAATTCGGTATATAATCCAACTGAAAATTCCGTCAAAATAATTAGTCAATTTTAGATTGTATGGGTGTCCACCTATTGATTGAAGATTTTATATAAAAATATTTCTAAAAATAAAAAAAAATATATTAAAAATATTAATTTTTATTTTTTCTTCCAAATTCACTTATTAAAATTTTTAATTTCAAAAATATCCATTTCAAATTGGCAGCAACTATTATTATATCAAAAATATGTATCTAACGGACATTTGCATGATATACAATAAGTACACATGGAGTATATTTTCGATTAAATCTAAAAAAATAAGAATAAATTTTCATAAAAATTAAGGTATTTTAAAAATTAAAAATTAATTTATATGTATATATATTAAGTTATGTTGGGCTTAACTTAAAGCCCATGTTGTTTTTACATTTTAGGTGCTTGTGTTTATTCTTTAGTGTCCTAAAATGGAAGGGAAATTTACATCCTCCACGTTACTTCATGATTTACTTTTCATATAATTTTTTTATGTTATATTTTTAATATTCATATAAAAAAATAAATATATATAATATACATATAACATATAAAAATTACATATTCAATAATACAAAATACACATCAATAATACATCTATAATAAATTTACATAATATTTTTAAATTTTTTTTAATTTTATTTTTTAAAATTTTTTATTCTCATAATATCCACACAATATTTATATTATATTTACACAATATTCAACATTTTTTACATAAAATATGTACAAATTTAATAACAAAAATATAATATACACATAATATCTATAATATATCTACAATACATGTACAATACATATATATAATATTTATATAACAAAATTGTATATTTATTTTTTATTTTTTATACGTATAATATATAAAATTTATGTAAAAATAAATTTAATAATTTTTATTAATATATTTTTATATATTTTATTTAGTGTTATTTATTTTTTATAATTATAATTAAAATTTTTTTTGTTATAAAAAATTATAATTTTTATATGTTGAAAAATAATTTAAAATATTAATTTTTATTATTTTATTATAATTTTTTATTTAATAGTGAAGTTTAAAAAAATAAAAATTTAAAATAAAATATTAATTTTATTGAGAGAAAAGGTATTTTTAAATTTTTTTTATTTTATTGAAGAATAAAATATTTTTAAAATTTTTCACTAATTTTCTATAAATATATAAATATTTTTAATTTTCATAATATTTTTATAATAATTATTTTTTAAGGTAATTATGTAAATGTCCCGAAATGGAAAGGTATATTCTTTGACTATTAATCAAGTTCAGTCCACGTCAATGGGAGTTGGTATTTGTATTTGTCTTTGATTTTGGGCTAATATTACTTTGGAGATACTTTAGGCATAATAATCAATTAAAGGGGTTTCTTAAAAAAAAAAAAATCCTAAAAACAATATTATTTTCAAAATATTCACTTTTTTTATTCTCTTTTAAAAATATTCTTTTTTCAACTTTCAATTTTAAAAATAACTCTTTTTAAAAATACATTTTTGATATATATTTAATATACTAAAAATATAATCTATTTTCAAAATTATACATTGAATATATATTTGATGTATTAAAAATTTACTTAAAAAATATTTTAAATAAAAAAAGAGTGCTATATAATGAAATTTCCTCCATCAATTAATCCAATACATAGCCTCTTCTTCTTCTATTAGTGGTGATATTTTCATTTCAATTACAAGTTTACAACTTCATTGTCTTCACTCTCAATTATTAAACTAAGAATTAATCAAGTTCATAATAATTTCCTTTTTTTTTTTCATAATGTGTGAATTAATTTCCTTTTTTTTTTCAAGTTCATAATAAACCAAGAAATCTTTATCACTTATATTTCTCAAAAGAAAAAAATATGAGCGTAGACAATAATAACCATACACATGACAATTATAAATCCATATATCACTCATTTTTATATTTTTAAATTAAAAAAAAATGATAATCTTCTTCTCTAATTGTTTAATTTTCCATGTGGCTTAGACAATCAAATTTATTAATGAAAAGCCCATTTACTTACTTAATAAGTTGGAAAAAAGAAAATAATAGAAAATAAGGGATTTATGGATAAAAAAGAAAAATAAAAAATAGACCCGAAACAGATGAATTGTGCATTAGATGCGGAAGTTATGGGGCTCAAAATTCAGAGTTGAGTTGCTCCCTTCTTCTTCTCAAATTTATCAAACTCCATTCATTACCCGTTCACCCCTTTCTCTTTCTTCTCCACATCTCATAACTTCTCCGTCTCTCTCTCTCTCTCTCAATCACCAACTGCTTCTATAAAGATTCCATTTTTATCTTAACTACCAATTCTCTTTTTTTCCCTATTTCAAATTACTTGCAGGCATGTCTTTCTCTCTCGCCTATTTACATTTTTCTTCATCTCTTCATTTGGTTTCTTAGGAAATATCTTAAAGTTTTATCCTTTATCGCTACTATCTTCAATTATGTTGACAGTTCGCATAATAAGCGGCATTGATTTGAATTTGGTGCTTGTAGTTGTTTAAATTCTCTCAATCACTCATGTGTCCAATGTTCGAGTTATTTGCCTTAATGGGTTATTTTTCTTTTTTGCAATTAACTAGTTGGGGATAGTTTGGGACATTTATGTTCTTGGTGTATTGTGATATAATATATTTGAGCGCTAAATTTCATTTCCTGATTGATAATGTTTGTTCCTTCTGTAGTTTGCATTATTGGGTAGTTTAATGCTATTTCAATAGTCGTGATTAGTGAATGTTGTGACCTGCCCCTACTAGTTGAAAATTCCTGCAGAATCAAAGAAAAAAGCCAGGGTTTATATTGTTTTTTTTTTTTTCACAATAATGATAGATCACAGATATTCAGGTATAAAATTTAGAAATATTGTGAGGAGAGTTCTCATTCTAGGTTATCAAATAATGTAGAATATAGAATTTAGTAACTTTGAGTTGTTCTTCCTAGTTAATTTTGTCATGTATTGAGACTCGGTAAATCAGTTTTTCTCTGTTGAGGGTAGAATCTGGAATTAATAGATGATAATGTAGAGGTTTGTGTAACTATTTTTTTATGATTTGCAAGCATCTCTGTGCCTGAGAACATACTCATGTTTTTCTTTTTTGGATTTTTTTCTTGGCAGAGTCTCTTCGTGTTGTTTTAGGCATATTATTATAGGATAGAATGGAACAAGTTTTGATAGTCAGCTAGCAAGAATATATTCCTTAACAAGTCAAGTGCATTGAACCATTAATTTAAGATTGATAAATTTAGTTATATTTGGTGCTTACATGTTGTCGCATCGGTAAATGTTGTCACCGTGTGACCTGGGATCACGGGTTTGAGTCCCAGAAACGGCTTCTTGCAATTGCAAGAAAAGGCCGCGTACAAAGATTCAATGGATCCGACCCTTTTCCGGACCCCGCTCATTGCTGGAGCATTCGTGCATCGGGCTGCCTTTTTTTTTTTTGGTGCTTACATGTTTGATTGTTCTATTTATCTGCAAATTTATACTCTTTACTGGATTTTTCGCAGCAATATTGAGTTCACAATGGAAGTATTTTACCAGTTCTTTGATTTCCTTTTTCTGTTCTCCATAAATTCTCAGGTCTAAGTGAATTGCCTGTGTGATGCAAAGTACATGTCCTGCAGTCTTGCTCTGTTATAGTTCTTAAGTTACATGAGGAGTGTTGCTATGTGCTTTTCGATCTTGCAAGTTCCCAGATGCAGAATCCACACCTTAGCTAATTTATGGCAAGAAAGTTTCCACAGCTTAAATAGGACATGTAGAAAAAATTCTAGCTTTAGGTTGCATGGTTCCAAACTCGATGAGCTTGAAGGAGGATACAGTAGAAGATGGATTAGACCTTTAAGTACAAAAATGAAAGGAACAAACAAAATCACCCCAAATAGAAATAGCATTAAACCAACCAGTATCAGGCATGAAATTTTGGATGAAACAATTTCAAATAGTGCTATGTTGGTTGCAAACAACGCTGAAATAAGTGAATTCCAAAAAATTCAATACTGTGATGTTCAACAAAGGATTGCTGAGAACAATGACTTTGCCGAGCTTGTAACAGTTATTACCTTTGATCTTGAGACTACTGGCTTTAGCAGACGGGAAGAGCGAATTATTGAGATTGCGCTACAAGATCTTCGAGGAGGTGAAACCAGCACTTTCCAGACACTAGTAAATCCAGAACGATATGTTGCTAATTCAAACATTCACCACATCACAACCCATATGGTCAGCAGACCTGGTATTCCCAGGTACTCTTGTTTATCTTTGATAGTTTTCATGGTGTTCCTTTCCATGATTGTGATACCATCAACGAATCAAAATATTGCACCTTATTTGTTAGGTTACATGTTCTTTATTTTATTTTTTAATTTTTGGAGCCACATCCTGCATTTTGCTGGAGTCATGGTAATGAACAAGATGCTGTACTAGTAGGTAGTGGGACATAAGACCTTTAGGACCATCTTGCATAGCTGAATATAAGGGTCAAATTCCTTTCGAGACCATTGTTCTATCTGTCATTTTATCTTAAACCTTATCCTATACGTTGAGAATTTAATTTAGGATATAACTAAAAGCAAAATACACTTAAGCAAAATCCTGGGAGAAAATCAGAAGAATTTTTGTACATTAGCACTTTCCATGTGAATTCAGTATTTGCACTTACCTATGATCATCAATAGGCTGAGTTGTCAGGATGAGTGCAACTCCAAGCTGATGATATATTCAAGTCTGAGCAGCTTCCTATGTGTTTGGGCTGCCCACTACCTCCCAATTAAGTCCTGTTATAGAATTTTTAAGCCCATTTTCTCAGTATCGAGTTTCTCTTGTCAATGTTTTGAGTTGCACAGCCAATAGGTCTGAGGATCACCCCCATTACTCCGTTCTCTTTTCCCCATTGTGTCTCAACCCCAGGATTCTGAAGAAGAAGGATGCGATGGGAAAAGTTATGATCTATGACGGAGTTGCAACATTGGAGATTGTAGGTACATTGGAGATTGTAGGTGGTGCAAGGAACCAGTTGATGGAGTAGTTGATATGATGCGAAACAGTAACAAGGAACAAAAGGAGATAAAATTTGGAAGAAAACAACTCTAAGAAAAAAAAAACAAAAGAAAAAGAAAATGCCATTATTGCTATCGTACTATGGCTGTATTGGAAAAAAATTTCAGAATATATTTTGTTTAATGCAGGTGAGTGTTTTTATTCCTAATACACCTAGGTGAGAGTTCTTTTTTTCTTTTTTCTTACATGGCAGTGATAAGAACTGTCTACTTGATTGCATTGAGTGAGCAAAATCAAGCTTGCTAGCCGTTAATGTTTCGCTTACACCTCACAGTAGTTAGTTTGTTACAAATACATGGAATTTTGTAGGATGGGAGAGCTTATACCTATATTACTGGACTATATCAGAAGCCGTCAGAAGCCTGGTGGCTATGTAATGTTGGTTGCTCACAATGGTCGTGCTTTCGATGTACCCTTTTTGATCGAGGAATTTAATCGTCATGGTTTTGAAATTCCTTCTAATTGGTTTTTCTTGGACACATATCCTTTAGCACGCGAATGGATGAAGTCTGAAGGTCTTTGTTCACTCTCTCTTTGTATTTCTGTGCACATGTTCTGTTATTTGCTCCCTTCGTTTCAAATAGTTATTTGCTCCCTTCGTTTCAAATAGATAGTCTTATTTTTCTTTTTTATCCGTCTCAAATTATAGTTCATCTACTATTTCAATAAGTTAGTTGCTATGTTAAATTTTTATAATATCCTTATTAAATGTTACTTGTTAAATATATCTCATTCTAAAATAAGGATGTAATAGAAAATATATACATAAATTTACATTTTCAATAAAAATAACTCATTTTTCTTAATTCTTGCGAAATGAAAAATGAGGTTATCTATTTGAGGCGAAGGGAGTATTTATTTATTTATTTGTTTATTTGATATTGGGAGTTTGATCTTGTTCATAGGATTAACTTGTTCAACAAAACTGCAAGACCTTGCTGACACGCTTAAGATCAAGTCTGCTGGACCGGCTCACAGAGCCATGTCAGATGTGCAGCTGTTGTCATTAGTTTTTCAGAGGCTGACTTACGAACTGAAACTGTCACTTGCTAGCCTAGTCGTGACGAGGTCTTTCACAGCCTTAGATTTAATCAATGGGAAGAAGAAGAAGAAGAATTCAAGATAGTTTTAAGTTGCAATTCCAATTGTGTTTGTTCCATCTTTTTTTTTTTCAAAAATTATTCTTGTCAAAACAATCTCAAGCTATTTATTCTGACATTGTGTATTCCCATATTTTGGCTGGGAAAAACACAGGAAAATTTGTGAAAAAGAAATTTAGCTGAATAAAGTTATATTTTCTATTTATTTGATGTCTTTCTTTTTTGCTTTTTTGTTTTAAATTTAATTCTGCAAATGCCATAGCTCATGCCAGGAGGGAAGGTGAAAATGAAACTTTGCCATTTAAATAAAAAAAAAATGAAATCATTGCTTTCGTTGAGAGTCGAACTCAAGACCTCCCGCTTACTAAACGGGTGCTCTAACCAACTGAGCTACGAAAGCATGTTGAGAAAATGCGAATACATGATTTATTTTAAAGAAAAACAAAATAGAAAGGAATTTCAAATACGCTAGTCCCCGCACCTTCAGGGATATAACAATATCAATAATGACATTAAAATTGAGAAATAAAGAGTAGAGAAACTATAATAGGATCCATTTCATTTGTTATATTAAAATGAAAAATAGATACAATTATTCAATAAAAAAAGCCTCATTTCTTCGTGAAGAGAAACATTGGTGAAACGAAGCCACCAACCTCCATGGGAAAATCAAAAGAATCATGACAGGTATGACAAAAGAATAACATTCAGTATCAGCTCTATACATTTTCCAGGGCATGTTTGTTTCCTAGTAAAGGCCTCTCCCCCATTACAGAATTCGACAAGAAAATGAAAACAAAATGGAATTTTGATCCGGGTATGAAACTGGAGCAATTAAAAGCTCTACCAACCCATCTATATAGACCGTGTAAAAGTTTCCAGGAATGGCATAATAAAGAGTGAAATTTTGGAAAATTACATATGCTAGCAAATCATAACAATATCTCCTTGAGGATTAGTAGGACCAACATGACAAAGCACATGATAACGAGAACCGTTGCACACATCACCATCCCTCCTTGTTTTTGCGTTCTCTCAGCCTGCAGGGACAAATCCATTTAAAGAAACATTGCCATGGATGAACACATATAGGGAGAAAAACATTGGATCCTGAAAATCATAAATGAGAATAAGAAAGGCACCTTCTGCAGCTGTCTAAGTCCTTCGTCAACTGTAGTTGCAACATTCTGAATGTTGTAGTCTATCCTATCAACTATTGTACCCTGCTTGGACAAAAATGTTCAATTAATGATGGTGATATGAAGAAAAAAAAAGAAGTTTGTACAGTTAGGCGCTTAGTGCAAGAGGATAGACAGTTTCTAACCTGGTCTATTACAAGTACTGACAAGTCCTTCATAATTTGAGCAAGCTCGTTTACTGATTGCACAACCTGCAAACCATAAATAGTTAAGAGGTGAAAGTTTTAGTTAATACAGAAGAAACTATCTGCTTAGAATTAATATTAAAAATAAGAAGTAATCACTAACCTGCTGGATCTCTCTTTCCCTTTCTGCTGTGAATGCTTCACTTTTTTTCAGCTTGGCCATCTGATGCTCATTAAACACCTAAAATGTCATAATATAGAGCCCTCTTCTTAGTATTCAACCAAGGTGCAGCGAAAAGAGATTTCGGTTAACATTGGAAACTAAGTTTGACCCTACAAAATTATTTATATATTATTTGTTGAGCAGTTTGACAAGTCTCATAATAAAATCCAGCATACCATATCGTCCAAATTGTCATCATCTATTCTAGATCTACTTCCATTAAGATTCATCTCCAGATCAACCCCATCCTGACCCTGCATCAACAAACAAAACACCAGCATAAGAAAATGCTAGAATCACTGTCTTTAGAAACAACTGTCCAACAATTATAGCTGAAATAGATCAGATCTTTGTAAGTTAATACACACAACAGAAAAGAAAAATGCAGTTTGAAGTTTCCTTGATATGTAAAAACCATGCCAGAGTAAACAATTCCAAACAGCAAAAGGAAAAATAATAACTCTTAATAAATTTTTATCATCTTTCTCTATGGCAAAGAAAATTGAATTCCTCAAACCTCTTTTTGTTGCCTGAGGCGCTTCAAGTAAGTCGACTGTTTCTTACGAAGTTCCATTGAAAGGTTCTGAAGGTCAGTGGCAAGAAAGCGCTGCAAAAAAGGTTAACATAACATAGTTCATTAGACTAAACCACCATGTGAATGATTTACAAGTTCGTGAGTGAGCCCAAATGGGAGTTTAATTCAATGAATGCAAAACTCTGGGTTACTAAATTTATAAATGACCACCCGAAAGTGGGAATAAAAAATTCGAAACATCAAGTGTGGGTGCAGGATTTGTGGAAGAAGTAATCTAATGTGTCTAAACTCATTAAATAAGGGAATAAATAAAGGTACAACAGAGCTGTTAATTAAGGAAATGAAATTGGAAATATATCAGTTCATGAAAGAAGGTAAATGCACACTCATCTAACCAACACCTATCTAACTGATCAACTAGGAAAATGGATCAAGAGATTTTGAATTGTTAAGGTGCCAAAATTGTAAAATGAATACATCAGGGTAAACTTTGATCAGTCTTGAAGATAAACTTATCTCGGAACCTCTGTGAGAAGTAGACTTATATTGAGGTAATACTTAAGCTTGCAATTCTATTGAAGTTCAAATCCTGCCACTCCTAAAATGAGTCAAATTAAAAATCACATAAAGAATCGGCAGAGGTAAAATGATCAACAACTGTTCACACACTTCCATAAAAAGATCAAAAAATCAAAATATTATAACATCATACCTGTACATTTTTTCTGACATTTGAGTCCTCAGAAGGCCCAGCTGCGGAAAGTCTTTGTAATTTTTTCTCTGATTTCTTTATGAGATCAGTTATGTCATGAGTTAGGCCCTCAATCATGCGTTGATCTTCCTTACCATCTCCAAATGAAGGCATCAAAGCTTTAGCATGAGCCTTGGCTAACTTGGTCATTTTTGTGCACGCCCGCTGCACATTTGCAGCTATTTCTTCTGATACATCCACCCAAGCTGGTGGCAGACCAATTGTAAGTGCACCTTTGCTGCAGCAAGAAAACAATGTTTAAACTTCCTCCTATAATATTTTACAGCATAGGTTCATACGGTAACAGTGGAACAATAAAGTAGTGAAAAAGCGAGTTACAAAACTTCCAGAAAGTGATTTGTATCTGAACTCATGTCTAGAGGATTATCTCCACAATATAGCACCACCTTCAAAACAATCATCTCACTCCTTCGTGTGGAGTTTGTGGCTTATATTTCAAGAGGAGGCGGCATACAACAAGGTCAAGATCCACTAAGCATAGTTTTGTTGGTGTGAAGCATTTTTATTCTAGAGCTACTTTGATAATTTCACTCTTACACTTCCATACCAAAAAGAAAAAGGAAAACCAACCCTTTTCTCCCTCACTTCTCTCTAGTTATGGTTGCTCTCTCTGCATGAGCGCATGTGCTACACATATTCCAACGACACTTATGTCCCAAGTCCTTGCTAGAATTTCCATAAAAGTTATTCACAAAGGAGTCACTAAACATGTCTATCAAAATCAATCCAACATTTGAGGGATGCAATAGCCAGATTAAAACATTTCAAATCACTCAAGCCAATCGCTAACACCAATACCAATATTTTGTTTGACCACTTCCAAGCTCTTGTTTAACCTTTTGAAGGAATCCTACTTTTAGTCCATGAGGACAATCAATCTTCATAAAACTAAACTGTTACTTCCACAAGCTTTCACTTTTCAATCCAACAAGGAAGTATTCTGCGCCGACAGCCACCAATATAACATACTGAAATCCAACATTTCCATAAATATTTCCAACGACACTTATGTCCCAAGTCCTTGCTAGAATTTCCATAAAAGTTATTCACAAAGGAGTCACTAAACATGTCTATCAAAATCAATCCAACATGTGAGGGATGTAATAGCCAGATTAAAACATTTCAAATCACTCAAGCCACTCGCTAATACCAACACCAATATTTTGTTTGACCACTTCCAAGCTCTTGTTTAACCTTTTGAAGGAATCCTACTTTTAGTCCATGAGGACAATCAATCTTCATAAAACTAAACTGTTACTTCCACAAGCTTTCACTTTTCAATCCAACAAGTATTCTGCGCAGACAGCCACCAATATCACATACTGAAATCCAAGTTTTTTCCAATAATTCTACAGTAGAGAGCCTCCTGATTATACTGGGGATCCAAAACTTTCGAAACATGAGAAAATGAGAAGGAAGTAATGTGGTTGAAGAACCTACAACCAGAACTTCATTCTAAGATAACTCTGAATACACGGACAACCATAGAGCCCATAGAATTATAACTAATGAACTAATGCTAATTATCAAAGCCATATTAGTTCAATCCTTCCTAAATTCAGCTATCAAGAAACTTAGAATAAATTATACACCAAATTAAACCTTATTTAAATTTACTATAATGAAAATTCAGCTCAGCTTTACTGCACTATTACATTAGCAAGAAAAAAGCTGGCAGACCTCAATCTTTCAGGGAGTAAATCAAAGCATAAAAATTCACCTTTTTTTGTGAACTCACAATAAATATAAGAATAAGAATACAGATATGTACCTGGAATTACCAGGATCCTCAGTGCTTAGTGGAGCGTAAGAGCGATTCTGGAGAAGCGAAGTGCTAACTAACTCGATCACCGGACCTCCGCCGGAGCTTGTCGACATCATCGATTGAGTCGACAAGCCCGCTGGAACCCTAACGCTTTTCAACGCATCTCTATATTTCCTAAATATCAAGGTCCTATTCCTCGTCGCCATAACCAAAATTTCTCCCAAAATTTCAAAAATCAAAACTATATAAAAAAATGAGAATAAGAAAAACAGCCTGAAGATCTGAATAAAATAATGTATCTTCTCTCATAAGTAACCGATAAAGAGATTCAGAGGTTGCTTCGTCGGAGATCGGCGGATGAAGCGGTTGAGGCGGCGGTTACGTTCCCGGCGAAGCTGGAAATGTTGGCGTCGGTCTTGGCAGGGTCAGGCTTTGGACTTTGGGGTTTGTTAAGTAAAAAAAAAACATGAAATTAAAAAAAAAAAGACCTGTTTGTTTTGTTGGTCCAACTGTTAATGTGGGACAGGATTTAGAGTGGGACCGAGTGGGGTCCACGCTGCATTTGGTGGGTCGGGTCCTCGGTCGGCTATTCAAGTATCTTAGCTCCGACTTGTTCTGTTAACCCGGACTAGGGATGACTATGAATTGTTGAATTTATGATCCTATTTTGATTTCTTCTCTTCGAAAAAGCGTGATCAAAAATAAAATAAAAATAAATTTTTATGTTCGATTTAAGAATAATTTTAAATTAAATTTGATAAAATATTTTAAATTTGAAATTGTAATTAAATATAAATTAAATCACTATATTTTAATGATTTAAATATTACCAAATCGTATTTCAATTTAAAATCATTAATATTTAATTATATCTCTAGTTTGATATTACTTTACCCATAAAAAACAATAATTTTTTTTTGAAATATAAAAAAAATAATTTTTTTAAAGTATAACATATAAAAAAATAAATAGACAAAGAACAACAATAAAATTTAATTTCATATTTCCTAATGCTTCCATATTCGTATACTTGCTTTTTATTTTCTATAATTTATTTATTAATTTTTTGTTATATTTTTTTCTTTTATTAATAAGAATATAGTAAATTGATTATAAATTTATCAGTAAAATATATAATTATTATTAAACTATGTGTCAATATATTTATTTTTTTACATTTAATTACATGTAAATTTTACTTTATATCAATTAAAATCTTTAAAATTAATATAAAAGGACAAAAGTAAAAAATTCTGAAGAAAATTCTAAAATTTACTTACTTTAATAAAATCCATATAAATTCTAGAATTTAATTAATATTTAATACTATTTTTATTTCATTAAAATTATCATATTTGAAAAAAAATTATCCCATTAAAATTATCTTATCATTTCATATCATTAACAAAAATTAATTAATTTTTTATAATTAAATATAATAGTTTTAATATTAATTAGTTAGATAAGTATATTTTATTTTTTTTAAATAATTTAACATAATATTTAAAAAATTTACTGATCTTTGACCAAAATGAAGACAGTGATTTCATTGGGACAGAACGATCACCTTAATTACATCAAATTCGACAAAAAAATAAAAAAGACAAGACAAAAAAATAAAAAAAAAAAGTTAAAAAGAAAAATAAATATAAAACCAAAAACAAAACACAAAAAAATACTCTTTTTCCCTTTTTTTTTTTTCACCGAAATTCACCCACCAGAGAAAGTGAGAGAGGGAGACAAAAAAAAAAAAGCTCTTCATTATCTCTCACTCCTTCGAAGCCCCTCCCAAAAACCTACCCTTCTCTAGTTCATCATTTCCCTGGACTTAAACCTTTGTTTCTTCGATTACTCATTTGTCTAATTCCAAAGCGAAGTCTAAAGATTGCAGCTTTTTCAATCGATCATTGCTTTACTGGTTTCTGTTTTTGTTCCTGTTTCGATTGATTGATCGATTGGGAATTTTTTTTTGTTAATTCATTAATTAAAAAGGAAGCTATGGATGCTGATTCGTGGAGCGCTCGTCTCTCTTCAGCTTCTAAGCGATACTCATCAGTTCTTCAATCGCGATCTGGTGAGCTTTGATAAAGATTGTTTCTTTGTTTTTGGTCTGTTTCTATACTGGGAAAATTGTAAAAAAGGGTAATTTAATGAATCTAAGTCTTCAATGTTAGATTTTTTTTTTCAATTTGAGCTCGGAGATGTCAACCCCAGGTGTCATTTCTCTGTTTTTCATATGATGTGAATTTGTTTTTTTATTCGTTTTTAGCTGTTCTTAGTGTTTTGATTGGTTGCTGAGAATACGAGGAAAGTAAAAACATTGAGATTCTGGGTTTTCTCCTTTTCTTTTGGTCTAATAATTATTATTACCCCAGAAAGGCAAAGTAATTGTGCTACACTGCATTTGATTGGAAGTTGTCCAACTTAGGTTTTGCCCTCAGTTTCTGCGAAAATGACGTTAAAAGAAATGAATACTCTCTCTTGAGCTGTAATAAGCAACAAAAGGTAGATATAAATTATAATATCTGAATGATAAAGGTGATAGCTGTGTTCTGTTGAAGGCTTGGTGGTTCGTAAAGCTAAGAACTCATCTTCACCGAGATAAGTAGCTGAGATCAGTATTGCTGGTTGTAAAAAGAAGTACTAAGATCAGAATATTATTGTGACAGATCAAAATGGAAATTTATTTCAGCACAACATTAAACTGATTTTTGGTCTGTTGCTTCTTTTCTGTTTTGAAGAGGAAATACTCGCATAATTAAGGCTTTGGTTAATATGTTTTGAGATTTTATATTCTTCCACTTTGATAAGCCTTATTGTATCTCTTAGCTTGAAACTTTTCCATGTTCCATTTATGGAAAAATCAAAGAGTTTAAGGTGCTTAATACTTTTACGGGGAAATATTTTAAAAATATTTCTTTCCAGGGAGGTTTGAGTATCCAACATATGCTTCTGTAATCTTATTTAGCCTTTTTCCCTGCTTGTCTAGCAAATGGAGGGTTAGCATTCCTGAAGATGATTAGGAAAGCTTTCTGCTAATGATTGTATTCATTCTTGCAATTGCAGATATGTTTATGGGTTTTGAAGAAATTGATGGAGATGATGATATAAGGGAGGAGTTTCCATGCCCATTCTGTTCAGAATATTTTGATATTGGTGGTTTATGCTCCCATATTGACAATGAGCATCCTGTGGAGGCAAAAAAGGGGTATCTCTTCTCATATCTGTCAATAACTCGTTTATTTTCAGTTTATGGAAGCTCACAATTCCAATTCTTTTGTATCTATTCAGGATCCACATATGATTCAGGATGTTACTTAATGATTATAAAATTATGTGTTCTTATAAAATAAATGTTCTCTGTCATGCCGGTATCAATGATGAAATTGTACAAGCTTAGTACAACTTAATTTGACTATCCTTGAATCCTAACTATTTCTGTTCGGTTGAGTGGCAAAGGAATTCGAATGCATAACTGGCCTCTAAGTCGAATTGAGTGCAAAATCAACTTTATATTGAACTCAACTTTATATTCTTTCCATGTGCAGTAGGATTTAGGTAGCCTTAAGTTCTTCTGTTTGATGATTGGGTAAATTATTCTGTTGAATTCATTCAGTTTTGTCGGTGAGATGGGAAACGTTGGTTTATGGAATTTACTTTAGCTGATAGGAATGGGAAGGACTTTCTTATATACTGCTATGGTCCCTGTGGTGTGGCAATATTGTTGTGGGATGGGGTGGATTAGGGTGTAGTGCTAGCCCTTTTTTGAGCTTCATTTGATGGATTTGCATATTTTTTTGGAATGAGATTTTTGTCATATAATGGATGGATAGATGTTTCTTTCTAATGATGAGAAAATCTTATTGAAGGTTATATTTTGCTGATATGCACACTGCTTATTACAGGTTTGCTCAGTTTGTGTGATGAGGGTGGGGGCTGATGTGGTTGCACACATAACCTTACAACATGGAAATATATTCAAGATATCCTTCCCCCTTCAGTTATTGCTGGGTCTAAAAGTAGCAGTTCCTGTAGTCTCATGAATAGTTAAAAATTGAATTATTGATAATAAATTGAATTTACTTTTAAATTTTTTCCATGCATTTTGTCAAAGTTCCTTTGCTTGTCAGGTAGTGTATTCTGTGTATGATGCATGCCCATTGCAAGATTTTATAGTAAATAAGATTTTCTTGTTTATAAGATTTTCTTGTTTATCTCCTTGTCTGGACTTGAGAGACCTTCCTGTGGTATAGTTCTTGGTTGATGTCTATTTTAACTTTGTGTTTCACTTGCACATGTGCTGTTCCTATCTCCAATAATTTTAATTCATTTCACACTTCAGGAAAGTCTCTTCTTAAGATAGTTGTCATTCAGAAGACTTTATTTGATGAACTGATGATTTTAGGTGAAGATATAGGTCTTGGTTGCCATAGAATAAGCCGAGTCAGTGATTGATAAATAGTGACCTCCAGTAAGGCCTAAGCTATATAGCCTATTGCAAGTTTAATTTGTAAAAATTGTGCTGTATTAAAGTATCAATCCTCGTAGTGCCCTTTAGCCTTGACTTCCTTAACAAGTGGTTACATGCAGCGCAAAAGGAAATCGCGTAAAGGTGGACATCGTTCAACGCTTACTTTATTGAGGAAAGAGCTGCGAGAAGGAAATCTGCAATCTCTTTTTGGGGGTTCTACCTGTATAGTTTCCTCATCTAATGCAGCGCCTGATCCATTGTTATCTTCATTCATTTTGCCAATGGCTGATGGTCTTCCAAGTGCTCAACCTTCTTTTTCAAATGAAACAAGTTCATCCAAGAAAACCTTAGATGAGAATGTTTCAGAGCGGTATGACATCTGGTTCTTTTGTACCCTTGTTTCATTTTACTTAATCATTTGTTATGATATCAAACATATGCAGTAATAATATTCCACTGCTACTTTCATCTTTGATGTGATATCAAAGAGAGAAAATAATCCTCATAACTATTTTTGCCTTGATGATTGGCATACTCTGGTATTTTCATGGTATTTTCCCTTCTTGGTAGATGATAGTGCACTCTTCGTGATGTTTAGTTTTCAAAAAGTCTAGGGTGTGTTCACTTATGGAAAACTAGAGTAATTTTCCATAAATTTTTTCTACAAGAAATAGATATTTATGTTTACATGCATAATTTTCTTAAATTAAGAAATAGAAAATAGTTTTTTAATTTTTTAAATTTAAGAAGATTTTGGAAAACATTTTAAATATTTTTTTCAAAATTTTCTTTTATAAATAAAGTCAAATTTTCTTATATGAAAATACAGATTTTCCATATCAGCGTTTAAAAATAATTTTCCTTTTTTATTAGGTGAACACATTTTTTAAATTTTCTATAGAAAATAAATATTTTAATTTTTCTACAAAACTGGAAATAGAAAGTAGAAAACTATTTTCTATAAGTAAACACACCCCTTATATTTTTGATGTTATAAGCTATTGTCAAGAGTACATTTTTTTTTGTCCATTAATGAATGTGAAAATGAATTAAGTTGTGAGTGATACATTTACTTGGCTTGAAAGGGAGGATTTGTAGGCAATTTTGTGGTGGACTAGAAATGCCAACTGCACCTGACTATATTGCGGGTGGGCATTTAGAAGATATCATGTGTCCTAAGACATCTAGCTCAAGTATCTGATCTTTTTGTCAATTTTATCCTCTGATTGAGGGGAATAGGAAGAAGTGAAGGGAAAGAAGGAAAGGAACTTTCGGAGGGGGTTACATTTTACTCATATTGCAGAGTTTATTTTAAAATAGAAAGAGGAGAGTTGGAAAGCATGGAGGGTAATCAATGACTTGCATGATGCAAAATTTCCCTTGGCAATTAGAGGTTAGTGAGACAAGAGTAATTGTATGTAAATTTTCATGTTTCCCTTGTGTTAAGCTTGTTTTTTCCCCTAAACAAAAAAAATGCTTAATATTTTTTAATTAACATTTTTAGAAGTATTCTTAGTTTTGTCTTTTCGATTTCAAAAAGCTTTTAGGTTCCTCTTTCCCTTTTGGACCTTTCACCTCATGACCAAGCCAGAGGAAGGTCTCATGTTTTCTTTTTTTTTTTTTCTCACCACCTTCTAATCCAAATAAGGAAGGGGTTCCTTCCTTTCCCTTCAAGATTCTTAGGATTCTAGGGACTGGTACGGAGCTTGCTCTATTAACATATCCATTGTTGTGTAAATTTAATATTTGTGTTTTCTTTGGAATGGATGAATTTCTCACTTACTGAATACTATTGGTAAACTTATATTTGAATAATATATGATCATTTTTCAACTACTGCTACTAAGCTCTCATTCATCTCTAATATTTTGTTTTTTGGTGACAGAAATATGAAGTCAACTCCACTGTCAATTGAGGATCAGGAAGAGAAAGCCAAGAGGAGTGAGTTTGTTCAAGGGCTATTGTTGTCTGCTGTTCTTGATGACATCTTATGAAGAGGGACTCATGCTGCCTGCTGTAGCTATTGAAATCCAATTTACAACAGGGAGCCCTGCAATCTATGGTTTGTTTGTAGTGAATATATGCTTAAATGCCAATGTATTAAAGGCAAGAGTGTTGAATAATAAGCTGTAGGAATGAGTGTAAGCTATTTTGTTGCATGTGAACTTAAGTTGTTGGACCTGAATGGACTTTTACTTTCAGGTCCTCATTAAATGAAAAAGAAATAAAAAAAATCCTTCCTAAAACGATTCCCCCTCTCCCAGCTTCATCGTAGCATTATTTTGACTTTCTGATATGTGGATGCTGCTTTATGATGATAATTGAAGTATTGTAAGTTGGTTCTGTAAAAATAAATTAATAAATTACATACGCTCACTCAAACAATTGATGAAGCCATGAATAAACTTCAAATAATAGGGCATTAAAAACCATTTCTTTTAATGGAAATTCACAACAGGACTCAGAGATCATTGGCAGTTTCGATGGCCAGCCCTGGAGTTTTTAGCTGTAACTAGGCCCATTTTTAAATTTCTGTACATACAGGCTATTTAATTCTAGTCTTAAAATGATTGGATTTAAATTAATCCATAACCTAGTGTTTATACTTATTTACCTGCAGTACAAAATGCAAATGATAAAAGGGCACACACGACGCACAAGTTAGCTATAACTATAGAAGCAGCTGTCAGAGAGACAGGTGGGTCAAAGCTCAAAAGCGTATGTAAACTTCCAGCTATATCCCACATGCATTCTATCTAAACATAACTGAAAATAACCGTTATTCCCCTTTACAAAATGTTCTGTATTTCCCTTCTTGACAAGGATAGACTGACTTTTCTGCACTCTGGTCAATTGAAATTCTCTCTTAATTTAGCCTGCAAATCATACCTGGCCAGAAGCAGTAGCAGTTCTTGTCTCTATTATTTGTAGAAGTCCAGCTTTCTTTTCACATCTGACACTGATATCCAATGTGGATTATGCCCTAGATATGATTTGCCACATAGTATATGTACAGAAGACGTGTGAAATGATTGGATGCACCATCCAATATTCCAATAATGCAATGCATCATTAATAACAAATTAAAATGGGATCCGCATACAAAATGATTCATATATAGACAGTGACTCAGAGACGTGGTGAGTTAGTGACTATGAACCTAATGCTAACCTGAGCACAAAAAACTTAAACCCATTCAACTTTGCATCCGAAAACACATGGCTCCAGGAAAAAAAGGAAAGGCAAACAGTAATAACAACAATATGACTTCAATCTTAACAATTGAGTATCGTTATGAAATAAGAATAGAGCCCTTCAGTGCTCAATGTCAGTCAATTATGCCTAAAAATAAGTTAACCATAAATGTCTAATTCCTAACAAAAAAGGGAGTGCAAAAAAAACACTCCCTGTGTCAAAGACTAAAGACCTAAACTTAACCACTGTGGCAGTCTCGTGTCCATGATCCTCTTCACTACGTCTCTTACAAAGGAATCAAAACACGATGAGCAAAAACCTTTCATTATACTTGTCTGTCCACCAATCAATTTATCACCATGCGTGCAAATTGATGGTGGGGGCACAGAGTGAACTTCAGTCCTCTTGTGCTCAAGACCACAAGCAGCTAAAATAGTATGTGTTGAACTCCTTGCAATATCTTTGGAAGTATCATGGCCTGCATCAGAAGAGATAAAGCAATTTGAGCATTTCTAATGCGAGAGTAAATAAAAATTCAGTCAGCATAACTGTTATGCACCTAAATAACACAATGGCTGGTAAGAATTCACGAAACTATTCCAAGTCTATCAATCTAAATCATATTTATTATATTCCAATTAACAAAGGTAAAATGCAACGGGACGGCTGCAAGTAAAACATCAAGGAAATAGAAACGACATAATTACAAAAAGATTTGAGCAACTTCACATACCTAATTCAATGTCTTGAGACAAGCTTTTCAAGTGGCTTTTAACCATTGATTGCAATTGTTCCTTTACCACGTAGAATTGATTCTCTTCTCTAGCCCTGTGGGCTGACAAATTAACTTCACATGCAATGCCCGGCCTGCTGTTGCTTTGACCAAATTGCACATGGCCAGATGTAGAATTGAATCCTGTGAGATCTGGCCATAATGACAAATCGATAGACCTGTCAGTAGTTGCAATAATTGGATTCTGAATTGTTTGGGTTCTCAATTGGCTTGGTCTCAAAGAAAAAGGAACCCTATGTTGAACTGAAGAAGACGGATGGTCATTAGCTTGTAATCTCACATCAAGGAATGTATTCTGTGATGCCCCCATTTCTTGTGTCCTTGAATTTTGAAGGTTGGTTTCCCGATCGGCTTGAGAGTTTGCAAGATCACTTTGCAAGTTGGCAGCTGAATGGCCATCAGTTCTGCTAGCCATATTATTCATTCTGTTAATAGAAAGGAGATTTTGTATATGACGGTGTATCTGGCGTCTCATTGATAGAGTTGGTGCCCCTGCTCCAGATACTGGAGAAGTTGCCTGATAATCCCCTGTAGGAAATCTAGGAGATGAAAGATTCCCAAATCCTTGAGTGAACGCTAGACGAGGTGAAAACTCTAAACTGGGGTTTAAACCTTCTCCATTATTAGCAGTAGGTGACGGTCTACTAAGCATGCTATTTGTTGTCCTTTGATCAGGTAAAGGATCCTGAGCTTGGGAGCTTGAGGATCCAAGAGCCACAGGTCGACAACCCTCACAATACCAATTGCCTTCAGGTACTTGCCTCCCCAGACCAACACAGTAGGTATGTGCAGGTGAATCACAAAGATCACATAATAACATGAGGCCATCATCCCCACCTTCATGGCATTCTGTACAAATCACATTTTCATATGGATCGATAAAGCTCCTGATTTCTTCCTCAGATGGTTGATAGACCTATGCAAAACAAAAACAGGAAATAAGAAAGAAATTAAAGAACATGCAGATATCAACCCTTAAGCAATATGAAGAAAAAAATAAGAGAGACCTGATCTCGCTTGGGGACTTGTATCACCATATTTCTCAGATCAACTCCCACAGCTGCTCTTCCATTCTTGGTTATTGTCTGAAACCTCTGCTTGCACAAAGGGCAACGTGATTCTACTTTTGACCACTCCATAATACAAGTGAAGCAGAAATAGTGACTGCAGCAATCCAGTATTCCCCTCAATCTTCTTTTATCCTCTTCTGAGAGGCAAATTCTACACACCTGCTTTCCCACCTCCAATTTTTCTTCCTTGACCTTCTCTTTACCTTTTCTTGCTACAGGTTTTCCTTGTTGGCATAAAGCCACATTCTCCTGAATTTTCTCTACAGAATATAAACTCCTCAAACTATCCTTTACTTCTCCACACAGAGCACTGGCCTCCGTCACCTGTTCTCTCTCTTCCTCTGAGATAGTGAACTCATAATCCGACGACTCAGAAGACAAAAAATCTGAATCTGAACATGCAGCATATCTCCTCGTCCTCCTCCTCACACCTGAATTTTTCCTGCTGTTTTCTCGTACACCTGTAGCATCATCTATAAAATCACAGTCATATTCATCATCACATTCACACCTCTCTTTCTTCCGCAGCCTACGGTTTTTCCTTCCTTTCTTAGCTGAAGGCTTCTTCGAAACCCTTGATTTCCTCCTCTTTTTTCTACCTCCTCTAGAGCCCCTTTTCTGGATGCTCCTCTTGCCCACTTTAACGTAATTACTCTTCTTTTTCTCTGTTAATTCTTCTTCCTCATCCAGACAATCATCGTCTTTATCTGGGGAGAATTCCTCATCATCCTCATCATCATCATTAACATAATCCTCATCTTCTTCCTCTTCATAAGATACTCTTTTCCTTTTCCGTGAAGTTTTACCCCCAATTTTCCTATTTGTTTGAGAACCCTTATTACTTTTTGATCTAACAACCTTCCTAAATTCATCTTCTCCGTCCTCTTCCTCCCCTTCAACATAAGTGCCAAAACTCTCCTCTGATTCATACTCATCTAAAGAATTTCCCAAATCCTCTGAATCATCATCAGATGCATTTTCCTCAACTTCAAGCACATAATCTTCATCTGAATCGTCAGAACCTTTATCTTTAGACCTAACCCTATTCTTAATATTTCTCTTACAATTAACCTTCCCTCCCCTTCCCATCTATCTTTACACACACAAACACAAATCCTAAACCAAGAACCCCAAATGTCAAACAACAAATTTTAACCCAATAAATACCATTATAAAGATTCTTTAATTCACACAGCTATATCAAATCAAATCGCATCAAACAAATTCCAAGATTCTTGAAATCGTTTTACTTTCTTGCTTGCTTAGGGTACACTCAAATGGGGTTATACGATTAATACACAAGAGTAATAATAATCCCATTTTTACCAATTCTTCCTCGTAACCGATCTGTATTAACATAGAAAAATCCAAAAACAGCCAACAACAAAATAAAAAAAAATTCAAAAACAACAACCAACACCCAGATCACAAAAAATCAAGATGCTGAAAGTTATTCTGTTATAAATGCTTTCAATTAACCAAGGAAAAAAACTTTCCTAACAACATAAGCCCACTAATAAAATCACCATTTTTAGCAGCTATGTTAATATTTTTTCAAGGAAGAGAGGGAAAAAAATATATAATAATATTAAAAAAGAAAATTAACCATTTAAATCCGAATTATTGCTAAAATTAAAGCCCAACAAAAATATTTTAAAATCCAAAAAAAAAATTAAAGAAACCCAAAATCAATTGTTTCAATATAAAGCTCAAAAAATATACAAAATACAATACGTATATACAGAAAAAAAATAATTAATAAAAAAAGAAGAGAGAGAATCTAGGAGCAGAGAGAGAGAGAGAGAGGAAAGGGAAGGGTGGGGTTGGTACCTGAAAGGAAGAAGAAATGAGTTGAAAACTGTGAAAATGTTTAGCAAAATTTGGAAATTCCTTTTATGCTTTTTCGTTGCAGTTGCTGCGTTTGTTTTTTAGTTTTTTAGTTTTTTTTTTTTTTGAAATCCACTGCGCCAAATTAACATTTTAATTTTTTCAGGTTATAATCCTTTCGTTTAATTTTTTTAATTGAAATCAATATGATGATAATTTTTATAATTTATAAAATAAAATCACATGCCAACCCATAAAAATATAATTTGATGGCTAAAAATATATATTATTTTTATCTATTTTAAATTTGAGTATTTTAAATATTTTTATTTATATATAATTAATATATTTTTTTATTAATTATATATAAAAAAAGAATAGTAATAATCTTAATAATCAAATCACATAATTAATATGTATATATAAACTTATATAATTTCTTCAAATTAATTTATAGAATTTAAATATTTTTGAATTAATTCAATTGTGAATTGAAATTTTTTGAAGAATAATTTCAGAAATAATTTTAATAGAGGTTATTAAATTCGTGTATTAATTAAAAAAAATTAATGGGTGAATGCTAATCCTAAAAATTCAACATTTGTAATACAAGTATTGTTAGATTTTTTTTTTAATTACATGAAGGCTATTTTAGATTTTTTATTCAAAAAATAAATTATTTTTCATTAAAAAATAAATTAAAATTTGAATAAATCAAATTGGGATATTGTGAAGATTGATAATTACTTATGGCGTACGCGACTTGGGAACTTCATCGTTTGCTCGCGAAATGACGGAAATATCCTTTAAGGAAATTTAGAAATCTTCTCCACCAGATTTAACTGTAATTTGATTTGAAATGTCAATTTAACTATTTTATTACATTTCCTTCATAAAATATCACGTCTTAAATTATATTATTTCCTTTTCAATTTAATTTATATATTTTTATTTTTATTTTAAATTACAATTTATTTATTATTTTAATAAATAAAGTAATATATTAAAATTTTATTATATTTATATTTAGTATTATTTATTAAAAATATTTGATAAATATATCTTATATTAAAATTATATGTAATAATATATATATATATACAAATTTAAAATTTTTACTACTTTTAAACAAAAAAAGTTAAAATTTTAATTATTATAGAATAAAAATGTATCTATCAATTTTATAAAAATCAAGAATTATATATAAGTATCCAAATAATTTTTTACTTTAAAAAATAAAATAATAAAATAATAATTTTCAAGTTAGAAAGTAAATTAAATTAATCTAATTTTAAATAAATTTATTTAATCAACATAGTTAGTATTGAAAAAGTTATTTATAACATAGTTGATAAAATTTAATTATAAATTTTTTTAAAAAAAATGAAAATGAAATATTTTCATAAACTAATTAAATAATATAATTAATTAAATAATTTTTGTTAATGTATGCAGTAGGTTTCTATCATTTGAAGATATGGTGAATCATTTAACAATTAAAAAAATGTATTTTTAATTGTCAAAAAATAATCATCAAAATCATTAAAGATATCATTACTTTGCCCTTTTTTCTATCGTTGACAGTATGCTGTATAAATGAAATATCCAAATCCACGCTGGCACTTTTAATAATACTCGTGTTTCTATTAATATGAATTTTCTTTTCTTTATTCATTTATTAATGCATAAACATAGACATTGATAATAAATAAACCATAATTATATTGAAACTAATATAATATAATTTAGAAAAATTACACCTTTTATAAGATATTCTCAACATTTTTATTTTTTATGTATAATATATTATAGATTTTTTATTATTTTGCAAAAATATATAATATATTTATAATAATTTAATAATAAATCTATAAAATTATCACATATATAATAAATTTATAATATACTAATTACAAATATTATATAGGAGTATTATGCATAATTCATAATTTTTTAAATTAATAATTTTTTTTATAAATTTAATAATATTTTTATAAACTGATAAATTTTATAATCCTCCAACACTTTTTTAAAATACTTTAACTTAAAATAAAATAAAAAATAATTAAATAGAATGGTAATAAGTGGCAAAGCGACATGGTTTAAAAAAAGACAACTGCCCCTTCATTTAAAAACAATAAAATAAACATATATATATTAAAATTTTTAAAATCTTTTATTTATTTCTCTTAAAATTTTAAATTATCTTTCTATCTAAAAGGAGAAAAGCATATAAATTTTAAAATTTTTAATAAAATTAATTAAATTTTTAACCAAATTAATTTAATCTCACCTAATCAATTAAAAGATTAAAAATAAATTAAAAAAATTAAAAAAAATTAAAAATATATAAAATTAAAATTAAAATTTTTTATTTTTTTGTATTTAATTTTTTTTTAAAATTTTTTTTTATTATTTATACTTCTAATATTTTTTTATGATTTTTGAATTAATTATATTGTTAAAAAAATTATACTTTTTTAATTATTTTTTTATTAATTAATGAATATATTTTATTAATAAATTAATAAATTTACTAAATAATTATTATATAAAAAGAATTTTAAAAAAATTACCGTCTTTATAATATAATTTTGGATTCGCACGAGATACTTTAAATATATATATATATATATATTTCTGTTGTTTTCTCAGCAACAATGACAGCTTACGTCGGCAGACCATCATTAGCACAACAATGTTCTCTCCTTATTGGCCAATTTTAGTCTTTGGAAAAATCAAATCATCGATCCTGACCGTAGATTTTGTATACCATATGAACTTTTGTTGGTTGCTTTAAGCGAATCGGACGGTTGACGTGTCAGCAAGCAGTCATGAAGATCCGCTCACAGATTTTGCGGAATTTGTTTTTGTATTGCGAATAGCTGGCTGCAGTGACTCGCTATTAATGAGACAAATTGCACATTAAATACTTAAATGATAAATTCTTTTAAAACTATTTAAATAAAATCGCTAAAAAAATAAATATCCCCTTCATCCTATAAACACAAACTTACTTTTTATTTTACAATAATTAAAAAATATTTCTTTTATTCATTGAAATCATCATTTTTGTTAATTATTTTTATTAAAAATATATATATTTATTATATATCTAATATAAAATTTATATAATAGCTAATTTATTAAGTGAATTATAATTTGAGATAATAAAAAAATGACCATATTTTTATAAAATGGAGAGTAATTTTTTCATAAGGAAATATAAAAAGAAAAATACTATACATTAATTTTTCTAAGAAAAATAAAAAAAAATATTTAATTAAAATCAAGCTTAAATAAAAATAAAATTACACCGTATTAGTGAAATTAAAAATAAAAAACTAAAAGCTCAATTAGTCAATAAATTAATTAATTTCGCTATAAATATACTAAATTTAAATTTTCCAGATGTAGTTCACAATATTTTTAATATAAAATTATTACCTTTTGGAGGTATAAAAAAAATTAAGGAAATTTTGTTGAAATTTTTAAAACTTTTTTGTGTTAATTTTATAGTATAGTGTAATTTATTGTTAATTATTTAGTTTACTTACTTTATTAGGCTATATGCTTTTTTTTATATTATTAAGTTATATGCATAAATGATTTGTAATTTAATTTTGGAATGCAACTTAAATAGCTTTATTGAATATAATAAATTAAAATAATTAGCTATAAATTTTCATCTAAGTTTGGAAGCATTGATGGAAATTAATGTATCTAATGATCAAACATTTAATAGTTTAGCAAATGCCAAAAATATGCTTTAATTTTTAATATGTTCTAGAATGTCAAAATATTTATTGTTTGATATTTTCTCTCTTATAAAAAATTGTTTATGTTTTGATAAATATGAAAAATAAATTAAAAATATTCAAAATTGTAATTTAATGACTCGTGCCCGAAAATAGAAATTTGATTGAATGCGAAGGGAAAGAATAATTTTCTTTGGCATCATAAATAGAGTTGATTTTTTACCATTTATAAATACAGTTTTGTTTATATTGAAATCAAAATATATTTTCTAAAACAAATCATTAGAAAATTTGTATGTCCATAATATGTGAAATTTTTATAAAAATATGAGAAATATTTTCAAAATTATTTTTTTTAATATTTACTTTTTAACTTACAATCTCAAAAATACTAATTTCTAAAGATATTTTTTAAGGACATATCTATTACATGAGACATATATGTACATTATATTTTTCATTAAATTTAAAAAAGATATTTTACAATTTTCAATGTAAATATAAAATGTTTAAAAAAATAAAAAAATAATATATAATATAATTTTCTCAAATTTATATTTAAAATATATATATTACCCAAACATGGGCAGCCAAAATTATTCAAAATCTATGCATGGGAGCAATTCAACCATTAATCTAAGTGATGCTGGGGCTATATTAGGAGGTACTCATAGCTCTCTAAGCTCGAATTTGGATACTGCTACCGCTGCTGCTCTCCTATCTATAAGACAAGAGAGAAGGGTGATCATGCTCCCTAGAGGGAGGCTCCGATACCTAAAACAGGGGTCGGTTACTATGAGTAAAAGAGAGTGATAGAGAGAGAGTAAGGATCCCTTACCTGTAGGTATTAATTTCCTATTTATAGTTGATGCGGGGGGACATGGTCTGGCCTATGTCAGCATAATTTGTAGATATGTTGTCTGCTATACATCTGTAGCTCGGTGGGACTTGTAGTGCCCAGAATCGAGGTCTTCATACTGCTGAGAGCTCGGTCATGGAGATGACTGGACACCAAGTTCAGGAGGAGAGATCGATAAACTGCAGGGTATCATCAGTAGTCCCCCTCATGTCATTGATATTTATGTCAAAGTCATGCATATGAGCTCAGAAGCACCCAGTTGAAAGTGTATGTGTTGACTAATGAAGTAGATGTTGTATCACAATATGTAGTATTCAAATGAGAAGCTCGGTAGATGAGTTCGGCTAGTGGGGATATAGTATCACTAGTTCCCCGCCAGTCGTTTGACATTTATGTCAAAGTGAGGTATGTGACAGAGGAGGCGACCTCGACAAGAGAGTATAGAGAAAATGAGTGACACAAGGTAGAGCTCAATGAGCTCGAAAACTAAGAGCTTGAGAAGCTCGGATAGTGAGGGAAACTGATAAGAATTTGGAAGTATACTTTTCTGAGAAGTCTCGGCATTCATGCCAATGAGTCGATGAAGATTTTAGAAGTACACATGTCATAAAGAGGAGAAGTGATGCTTCAAAAATTGAGGTAATGGTTAGGCGAAAATTGAAAAGACGTAACATCTGCAGTATTTTTTTTCTAAAAATTAATATTTATTTATTTATTTGTAACGAATATATGGGATGCCAGAAATGTCTGAATTTACAATTTTTTGCAACAAGTTAGGCATAGAAGCAAAGGAATTATAAACTCTAGAGACGCCTTGCTGTCGGCAGAGAGATGCTAGAAAATTGGCTGCTTGATTGCCTTCACGATAAACATGTGATAATGAGGACATCGGTTCACATGGCCGAGGTGAACTCTATAAATATAGCATAGTGAGACATCATTCAATACATGATTCAAAATTGGCCGCTTTAGTAACATCTGCAGTATTAAAGAGGGACGTCGGTTCACATGGCCGAGGTGAACTCTATAAATAGAGGATAGTGAGACATCATTCGATACATGATTCAAAAGAGATAAGCTCGGTTCATCTGACTAGTAAAGGCTTAAGAGGTCAATTTCAAATGTTAGTTTTAAGTTTCTGTTTGAAGTTTTGCATTTAAAGTTTTAGTTACAAAATGGTGCAAACAATCATCAGCTCGGCTGTGTCAGAGGAGGGATGAGAGGTGGGCTCTCCGAGTGTATTGGGAGAGAAAATTCATGTCGAAACTGGGTCGGAGGTGACTGAAATGACTGAGCCAAAAATAAGAAGACGACCTTAACTAGTGGACGAAGAGGAAGTAGCTGAAGTCCAAGGAGTGCACCCGAGCTCTGAAAAAGCTCAGGTAAGAGATATCAGATCTATACTAATAGAGGTAGACCTGGCCGAAATTTGACAGAAGTATCAAATACCCGAAGATTACAAGATGCTTATCTCGAAGGAGGATGCCCGAGCCTATGACAACCTGCCAAAACACCAATTGACAATTTATGAAGAGGATCTAAGGTCGAGGGTCAGGTTTTCTCTGTGCCCCTTCCCGCTGGCTTTCCTGCGATACCACAACATCGCTCTCAGTCCAAATGTATGGTGAACAATCACGGAGTTTGAGATACTTTGCGGGTTGCTCAAAGTTGTGCCTGCCCCTCGAGTATTGAGTGCCTTCAGTGTGCCCAAAATATGCTAAGGAGCAGACAAGGACTTTATGTACTTGTAAGGAAGGTCTGGGCTTGGTATTTTTGCAGGAAAATTGGATTTGATAAAGGCATTGAAAGATCGATTTTTTATTTTGGAGAATAGCCAGGGGTTCGGCTGCCAAAATATTTGGTGGGTCAACCCTAGTGGCGAACAAGTGACTAGGGGGAGGCTGAATGAGAACGAGTTTGTTGTGTTCAAGACAGTTGAGCGAGATATTCTGAGGGAGAAGAGGAATATCATTGCATTGATAAGGGAATACTTCTCCTTTGGGAGGGCTCCAAAGGATATTCAGCCAGAAGATCAGACATAAGGGTCGGCATCGGTCGATTTGGTTAATTGATAGACTGAACCGGTAGGTTAACCAAACCAAAGTACAAAAAAATTGCTAACCGAATCGACCAAATTTATATTTCGATCAGTTCGGTTAATTAACCGAGCCAATTAATTTTTGAAAAAAATTTAAAATAAAATTATATTATATTATAAAAAATTAATATAACTAAATAACTAAATAAAATTTATTATAAAAATAAACAAAATATAACTTTATTTTGTAATAAAAATGTATATTTATAATAAAAAATTATATAATTAAAAAATTAAACAAAAAATAATAAATAACTATTTTTTAAAAAAATAATTCGGTTAATTGGTTAACCGACCGAACCGAATTGACTAATCGTTAATCGAACTAAAAATTAAAATATTCTAAATTTTTTACTAAACCGACCAAATTATACTACCAATTGGTTAACCGAATTAAATTTTTAATCGGTTAACCAAATTTTGCCCAACTCTAACCGGACAGGTATGCTCTATGCTTAAATACTTATTTTTTTGCTTAAAATTAATGTGGTAAGGTGTTTGGTTAATTTGTGGCTTGATTAAATAGAGAGGGGCTCGGGGCCAGTGAGCAAAGAACTCAAACACCTTGCTGAGAAGGAGGCAATAAGAGAGGCTCAGAAGAAGGCTAGGATGACTCTCGAGTGACCGAGCAAGCGAGCTTCCGAGATCAGCCAAGAAGAGCTTGCGATGGACTTGGCTCCCTTGGAGGCAATACCAAAAATTGAGTAGCACAGAGAGGGGGAAGAACACTTACAATAGGTAGGGGTAGACGAGAACCTACCTCAAACCTAAGTGGAAGGAGACTTGCCATAGAGAGAGGCGGATGAACCACTAACCCACAGGTATAGCATGATTCGGCTAGTGGAGGCGATGAACGAGAAGTTGGCCAGCCCGCATGGTGCTAATTACTCAGTGCAGGACATCGAGCCGCAAAAGGTACTAAAATAAATATACCGAGCTATCCTGAAGGAGAGGCGCAAGAATACGTGTAAGAGCTCGGGTGATGTGGCAAAAGAGATGGTGACAATGTCTTATATGGTAAGGAACAATCTGAACATTTGTACTTGGATTAAGGCTTAGAATGGAAATGAACTGAATGAAATTTTATAAGTTGCCCAGCTCGCGCATACCTTTGAAGATCTGGTAGCGGGCCTAGCAACCAATTTAAGGAGGCCACAAAGAGATGAGAGTTAGAGAACTCCTTGAAAGCAAAGGATGAAGAGTCAAAACAAGTACAAGAAGATTTGTGGAAGAATAAAGAGGAGCTTAGTTCGGCCAAAGAATCTTTGCATTCAAAAAATGAAGAGCTTCACCTGGCGAAAGAAGCTTTAAAATCTAAGGAAGCCGAGTTACTCCTGGCAGAGGATACTTTGGAGGCCACTCGTTAAGGATTGATTGTTGAGTCCGTAAGAAGCAGCAGGCATTATACTTTGGGTGTCTATGCCTATCAGAAGGTTATGTCCAACCGGTTGAAGAATGAGAACCCGGACATGGACTTGTCTTGGATGATGTAGATAGACATCAATGAGCTAGCTGCTTATCAAGAGGTAGAAGATGAAGAAGATGAGGAGGATCTGAACCAGGAAGATGAGGTCAAGGATGACGAGGTCTATAAGTTTAAATTTGTAAAGTAGATATAAGGTGCTTATGCTCTATCCATACAATTGTAAGGACCGAGCTATAAATGTGATAAATTTTTCTGATTAATGAAAAGTCTTTTTTTTTAGCTCGAATTCTATACTTGTGTTTGATTTGACTCATTGCATGATATGTTATGTGCATCACATATTTGGTTTACATATTTAGTTCGATCATCAACCGAGCTTGTGATATATTTTGTGATGTTAACATGTTTATGCACGAGATGCATCTAAGCATCTCACAATAATGTGCCCTAGGCATAATTTTACTAAACATACTCGGGACACAGGCCGTGAACACTCGCATGCTGAGCAACCAAGCAAACTATAAAATTAGAGAATAAAGAGTGATTACCTGGTTAAAGATGCACTATGTGCGATGGCAGATCGAACAAGAGTATTTTGGTGACTATTGGCTTGAGAGCTCAGCCAAGCCGCTCAGGCTCTACATTCAATCAAATTCTTGGTTTCTTCAAGATGCAAGACATTTGTCTGTACTGTTAGTGTGATCATAATCGTGGAAGTAGGAAGTTTCACTTTGATGAACTTAACTTAAATGCCCTTCTTCAGATATCAGGGGTACTAATGCTTGGATATTGGGGGCGTTAGTACCTCTTCCATTGCCTTGACATTCATGTCAAGCAGTCTTTTGGGCGTGCGATTGAAGGATTATCAAAACGTCTAACTATGTACATTGATATACACATCTCTAATACAATAATAAAGAATCATAAAAGTGGGGCTCGGGAACATATACAAAGAATGATGCTATACAAGTCCCTGAACTTAAAGAAATGTAAAGATGAATACAAATTATAACATACAATGAGAGCATTAATGTTCGATTTAGAGTTTTGAAGCTCAACCCTCCATAAGCGGCTATAAAAAATATGCGCGCAGGTACTATAAGCAAGTATGATAAAATATTTTAACAGTATGATATTGTAAATAAAATAAGATAAATATGTTGGAATACATAAATAGTCTTGTATTATAAATGAAAGGATTCTTTGATTACTCGATTTTAGTTTAATTCATAATTATGATTAGCTTGTTTACTCGTGATGAGCTCGGTTCATCTATTTTGATGTGCTAATGCATACATAACATTGCTTCTGATTGCTAAATGAAAATAGTAATTGATTGCTCAGCTGATGAGCTACAATATGATAAAGGAGCTAAGAGCTCGGTATGCTATCAAGGCGCTTTAAGGAGCTAAGGGCTCAATACGCGACTAGGGCACTATAAGGAGCTAAGAGCTCGGTGCGCGATCAGGGCACTGTAAGATGCACGATTGAAGTGCTAAAAATTATTGTGACTAAGGCACTGTATGACTTAATATGCAAGGCACGGTGAGCCACCTATGTGTAATTTTATAATGTGTGCGAGCTCTATAATACGAAATGTTAAATCAGAGCATGATTAGAGTGTTATTCGTTCTAGAGCTATAAGATGTACCTGAGATTTCATTACCTTTACTAGGGAATAGCTTGTCTACGCTCACCGCACCAATGATATTGGGGCTACCTCAGGGGGTATTCCTAGCTTTCAGAGCTCAGACTTGGATATTGCTACCGCTGCTGCTCTACTACCTATAAGACAAGAGAGAAGGGGAATCAGGCTCTCTAGGAGGAGGCTCATATGCCTAAGTCAGAGGTCTGTTGCTATGAATATAAGAGAGTCATAGAGAGAGAGTAGGGATCCCTTACTTGTGGGGTTAATCCCCTATTTATAGTTGATGTGGGGGGACATAGTCTAGCCAATGTCAGCATAATTTGCAGATATATTGTCTGCAATATATCTGGAGCTCGGTGGGACTGGTAGTGCCCAGAATTGAGGTCTTCATTCTGCTGAGAGATCTGTCATAGAGATGACTGGACACCAAATTCTGGAGGAGAGCTCGGTAAACTGCAAGCTACCATCAGCAATCCCCCTCAAATTATTAATATTTATATCAAAGTTATACATAGGAGCTCATAAGCAACATGTTGAAAGTTTATGTGTTGACTAATAAAGTAGATGTTGAATCACAATATGTATTGTTCAAATGTGGAGCTCGGTAGATGAGTTCGGCTAGTGGGGATATAATATCACTAAGTTCAACTCAACTTAACTCAACTAAGCCTTAATCCTAAGTCAATTGGGGTCGACTATATAAATTTTTTTTTTCACTCAGTACAATTTAGGGTTATCTCTTTTGATAGATGTAACATCATAAGATCATTTTGGACCACCTTTAACCAAGTCAGTTTAGTCCTATCTCTGTCTCTCTTTGCTATATCTACTCTAACTTGTTGGGTTTTTCTAACCGGCACATCGCTATGTCTTCATTTCATATGGCCAAACCATCTCAATCTATGTTCTCTTATCTTATCCTCAATAGGTGTTACCCCCACTTTTTCTCTAATGCACTCATTGTGGATTCTATCCATCCTAGTATGACCACACATCCATCTTATTATTCTCATTTCTGCAACATACACTTTACTCATGTGTAGTCTTTTTATTGTCCAACACTTACTACCATATATCATCGTAGGCCATATTGTAGTGCGGTAATTTTTTTTTAATTTAATTGACATCTTTTGATAACATAGAACTCCTGTAACACCCCTCTACTTCATCCAACTAACTTTAATCCTATGATTTACATCTTCTTTACAACCCCCATCTTCTTGAAGAATAGAGCCAATGTATTTAAAATAAGTACTATTAGGTACTGCTATTCTGTGTAAAATAATTTCACCTCTTTCTCTATTCTCACTATTAAATCTATAATGTATATACTTAGTCTTAGTCTTACTTAGCTTAAAATCCTTAGATTTCAAAGTGTTTCTTTATAACTCCAACTTTTGACTTACCTCTGCTTGAGTCTCATCTATTAATACAATATCATCTACAAACATCATACATCAAGGGATGTCATCTTGTATATGTCTTGTTAGTTCATCCATGACCAAGGCAAAAAGATAAGGGCTCAAAGTTGAACCTTGGAGTAATTCAATAGAAACGGAAAAATCTTTAATATCCCCTCCCACAGTGCGGACACTGGTGATAGCTCCCTCATACATATCCTTCAAAATATGGATATATTGTATAGATATCCTCCTATGCTCTAGGACCTACCATAAAACTTCTCCAAGGACTCTATCATACGCCTTTTTCAAGTCAATAAAAATCATATGTAAATCCTTTTTCATCTCTCTATATTTTTTCATCAAATCTCTTATAAGAAAAATAGCTTTCATAGTTGATCGACCAGGCATAAAGCCAAACTGATTTGAGGAGATACAAGTATCTAACTATAAATGGTATTCCATAACTCTCTCTCACAATTTCATATTGTGGCTTGTAAGCTTTATACATCTATAATTTGAGAAATTATGAATATCTCATTTATTCTTAAAAATAGGTATCAAATTACTTTATCTCCATTCATTAGGCATTTTCTTTATATTTAATATCTTATTAAACAAAGATATCAACCATGCAACTCATGTATCTTCCAAACATTTTCAAATCTCAATAGGTATCCCATCTGGTCCACAGACTTTACCAACTTTTATTCTCTTCAAAGCTTTCTTAACTTTCGAAAATCTAATCCGTCTAGTGTATTTCATATTTTCTCTTGCTTAACATCTAAACCCTCAATGTTACCACTATGGTTACCATTAAGAAGTTTCTCAAAATAGCTTCTCCATCGTTCCTTAATATCATCTTCTTGAACCAGAACCTTATTCTCTTTATCTTCAATGCACTTAAGTTGTTTTAAATCACACCATTTCTTTTCCCTTATCTTAGCCAATTTATAGATAGCTTTTTTTTTCCTTCCTTTGTTCCAAGTTTTTCATACAAACTCTCTAAAGATTATGTTTTTGCTTAACTAACTGTCTTTTTAGCATTTTTTTTTCACTTGTTTGTACTGCTAAAAAGTATCATTGTTATTACACTTGGACAAACTCTTATACCATTCCCTTTTACTTTTTACCGCTTTTTGCACTTTCTTATTCCACCACCAAGGCTCCTTCAAGGGATGTCCACACCTTTTAGATTCTCAAAAAATCTTTCTAGCTACTTCTTTAATTGTTGTAAACATGCCTATCCATATATCATTTGATGACATACTCACATCTTCCTCCTACCCTCCAGCTTTGACTAACTCATCCTTGAACAACAATTATTTTTCACCTTTTAAAGTTCACCACCTAATCTTAAGAATATTGTTCTTCCTTGGCCTACTAGTCAATCTCTTAAACTTAATATCCAAAATTACTAACCTATGCTGAGTGGTCAAAGCCTCACATGGAATAACCTTACAATCCTTGCATCGAGTTCGATTGGCTTTTCTTGTGAGTATGAAGTCGATCTGACTTCTATTTTGTCTACTTTTAAAGGTCACTAGAAGAGATTCATTTTTTATAAAATATGTGTTTGTCAAAATTAAACCATAGGTTACAGCAAAATCAATGATACTCTTACCTTATTCATTTCTAATTCCAAAACCATACCCTCCATGTACCTCTTCAAAATCTACTTTGTCTTTTTCTACATGTCCATTTAAGTCTCCTCCTATAAAAATATTTTTATCATTTGGAATTCTTCACATAAGTTCATCCATATCATCCTAAAAATTTGTTTGCTCTCCCCATCCAATCCAACTTGAGGGGCATATGCACTAACTATGTTGATGGTCTCATTCTGGAGCACAAGTTTAATTGAAATAATCCTATCGCTTACTCTTTTCACAGCTACAAACATCTCCTTTAGGTTCCGAGCTAAAATTATACCTACTCCATTTTTACTTCTATTTGTACATGTATACCACACTTTATACCCAGTATTCTTAACTTCTTTACTTTTTTCTCTAACCCATTTAGTCTCTTGAGTACAAGCAATATTAATTTTCTTTCTCTCTATAGTATCAACAAATTTTCTCATTTTACCTGTAAGAGATTCAATATTTCAAGTTTATATTTTGATCTTCCTCCTTACTTATTATTTCTTATGTTTATTCCTATAAAATTCATTTACCATTATCTGAACATGTATCTCTCATATTATTCATATTTTGGACTAACTTCTTTACTCATACTCGTTCATGATGTGAGAACTCTTGTTTATTATGCACCACATCCAGGCGCCGACATGACAGGTAGTATTCGGGAAATGCCTTACACCCTTGCTTATTTTTACTATACTCAGATTTTGATGTAATGCGTCGCAAGTAGAAAACGCCCCAATGATATTATTATTAGAATTTATATTATGAGATGTGACAAAAGTTTTACGCTGGCTGTCACCTACTGCAACTCTTTTCCTTTATATGGGCTTGGGATTAGCTATACAATGTATAAAAACTCATGTATAGACGGAGTTACAGTATCACTAAATTATTTAAAAAAATTACACTCTCTATTATATTTTATAATTTTTTTTATTTTTACGAATATTTTATTCATTTTACAATAAATTCGCAATAAACCTACTTAAATTCAAAAAATCATAATAAATATATAACAAACTTATAATTAACAAAAAATAAACTCATAATAAACTATCTAACTTTTATATTTTTGTAAAAAAATTATAAATTATGATAAATCTAAAAATATTTTAAAAAACATGATAAATTTGAAATTATTTTATTTCTTATGTTATTATTATTATTATTATTTTTGTAAAGATCCCAAGTTCTTTAGATATGAGCCCGGGCCCAAAATAGATTAAATTTAACTATATTGTGAGGGCCTAACAGGCTAAGTTCTCAGTTATTTTAAGACCCAACCCAACTCATTGTTCTGGGCTTACTTTTGCATCAAAGCATTGTATTTTATTTTATAACACAAAGTCTACTAAAATATGATTTTTTGGTTTCTAATTATGTTTTTGTTTTCTTTTGTTAATTACATAATACGACATAAAATTGAGACCATAATTTTAACTTTACATAATTTTGGAAATGATTTCATTTTTTATTAAGTTCAAGTCGGTTGATTAGTTTCTGATATTTTTATCATGTTGTTCTCATCTTTTTTTTAATATTGGAAAATAAGAATTGTTAATACAAAATGGGCATAACCATTTTTCATTAATTCTATATCATGAAAAATTTGATCACCTAATTAATTAAGAAAGTTGGAGTGAAATGCCTTTCTATCTCTACTTAGGTTTTTTTTTTCTTAAATTAATTAATAGGGTTAGAATGAATCACTCTAATGAAAGTTACACCACAGCAACAATTTCACTACTAATCATTTACTTTTATTCCTCAATAAGTCATTAATTTAAATTTTCATTCAAGTTATAGTCTACATTGACCAGTTAATTTTGTTAAAATGGCAACAAATGAAGTTTATCAACAATAAATAAAATTGCGGATTAATTCGAATTTACTCCAAATATATTCATTAAGGAAGTAAAATACTATTTTTCATATTTTAAAAGTATTTCATATTCAAGTATGGAATCTATAGTTAAAAAAAAACCCCATCTCATCCCTGAGGAGCTTATAAATCTTTTTTTTTCTCTCTTCTTTCATTTCTTTTTTCTAAATTAAGATTAAGAAAATACAAATTAAAAAAACATGAAGTTGTTGAATAGAATTATACTATTTAATATCTATTTTTTATTCCATTGACAAAACAGTTTTTATTAGTTAAAATTTGAAATCATCTATAAAATGAAATAATTTGTAAGGAAAAAAAATGCTCATCGTAGCCTACCAATCGAAGAGGAAAAAACTAAAAACATAGAAAAATAAGGAATATGAAGAAGGGAATTTGGTAACTAGGACCTACATATTATGATAATTAATAATATATACTAATTAAAGCTCTTATCATAATCCAACTTTTAATCGTAGCTTTGCTATTTGCCAGTGAAAACTTTATCTTCATTGATGAAAAACAGTCTTATGCATGCATGCATACATACATACATACATACATACATATATCTACTTAGTTTATATAGTATTTTAAAGGTTGGATCAACACCTTTGATGAAGAAGCAACTCATAGTTTCTTAAAATTTTCCTTTTTGGTATCCCCACCTATAGGGGGATTCGAGAGAGTTGAGTTGTCCAATTCAATAACTAGCTACAAGTGTTAATGACAACCACATGCCTACTCTCTCTATACTTTCCTTCATCTAATTAATAATATCATATACCCAAATTTTGGGACCATCCATCATATTTTATAAATAAGATTTTTTCTAATACGTGTTTAGTTAAAAATTTTAGAGAAAGATAGCTTGAGACTTGTATGGATAATGTAATTAAAGATAATTTATTTACTCTCCTTTTGAAATATTCACATACTTACAATAGTATGTATCAACGGAGTATATGTTAAACTATAATAAAAATTTTAATTCTTTTTAAAATATGTTTTATTTTTATTACAATTTGTTATAATCTTTTTAATTAATTTCTAAGTAATTAATAAGAAATTACATACATTATAAAATAATTGTAATAAATTTCAACTAAAATAAAAATGCATTCTAATAAAAAATTAGAATATTTATTACTAATTAATATGTGTTGCGAAAACACATATTAAATTTTTTTTATAAATAATAGATGGAAACTATTAATCAATAATTAGAGAATTTATCGCTTTAGATAATAGAATCTTTTCCACAAAAAGAAAAACATTGTTATCCCTCTTTCTCTATTTAAATATATCTTTTAGCACTAGATTTAGTATAAGATATTAAGATTAAAGAAGAGGGTTTAGACGTAATAATTGGACAAGTCATTTGGCATAACAAAGCTTTATAAAATCTTATTAATTATAAAAATTTAATTGGATTAATTAGTCAATTAAGTAAAATAATTGGACCGTTTGTTTATTGAGTTCTAAATAAAGAAAAAATAAATTAAAGTACCATTATTAGTTAAGCAATCCATTTCATAAAAAAAAAAAAGATGTTTTGGGGGCTTCATGAGGTGACTTGGACACATGGTTTGTATTTAAAAGAATAGATATATTTAAAGAATTGCAACCATATTAAAAAAAGAATATGTGATTGAGCATGATATATATGATTTTTAATCAAATTTTGAGATAGACAACGTACTTTCTTTTGCATTATAATTACTCATTTCACCTTTTGTAGAGGATACAAATATATATATATATATATATATATATATATTGGGGACCAAGCAGGCAAAATTTCTACAAGAATGTGAGAATTGATTGTTCATGAGGGTAAGTTAGTTTTCCCTTTAGTTACATAACAGAAATTCATATATTAAGGAGATTTATCTTTTGAATTTTTAAATTTTAATTGTATATTATAAAATAAATATTGAATCAATAAATGAGATTTTCTCGAAATATCTCGTATTTTAACTTTCACTTATATTGAATTTAAATTATATCCACTCGTATGCTTTATTGCTACGATCAAAATTATAATTATGTATTTTATAATATACATATTATTAAAATACCTAATTATAAAGTTATTAATTAAAAATTACAAATAATTGCTTCTCTCTCTCCCAAACCCCATCATTAATTCACTAAGTACAAAACATGACATTGATTATGTGAGCTAGGATTATTATATAAGGACTAAAAATAAACTTTATGGATCATGATAATGCACTTGAGATTGGGACCAATATTTCAATAAAAAGGTTCAAATTGGACCCATTCTATTGACTTCAAACTATATTTTTTTTCCTTTTTCATTTTTTTTATTCATGCCTGCCCTAAACTTTAGGGTTCTTTTTAATTTTTTAAGTAATTATTGAATTTTATAAAATTCCTTTTTTTTTAATTTTAATTACACAAAAAAGGGTCAATATATTTTAGGCTATAAATTGACTTGGGTTAGGTCTTGTTAGCAAGCCAATTGGTTGCAATAATGCCCCTCTCTCCTTATCCCCTAGTCTAAATCATCAACTAGCAATAACTTTAACTTCAAAGTAAAGCCTTGAACCATCCCCATCCATTGAACTAAGATTCTCCATTATTCAATCTCAAAATTTATTTGATTCCTAGTATATGATTACTTCTTTCATTTCTTAAATGCAACCATTTAATTTTTATACATTTTGAAACTTAAATCACCTAATTCCTAAGTGGATGTTATCATTTCAATTTTATACCATTTCACTTTTAAATTCATTCTCTTAGCTTTGAATAACACAATAAAAAAATAAATTGATTCTTGCTTTTATCTAGAGCAAATGTTTATAACGCTAGCCTTTCTATCATAATATAAAATATTCAGAATTTTAATTTTAAAATTTAACTAAATATACATCTTACTCATAGCATAAAAGTGGCAATGTAGGTCATGAAATTATGAGTACAAGCAGGATAAATTTATTATGATTTTTTGTGCAACTAGTTTTTGTACATTAATCACATCTTGAGGCATGTCTTGCAACATTGAAATAGACCCATTTTTTGGCTTAGATTTTAGATTATTAATGTAACCTTTACCTAGAATAAGTATGTTCTTGTCTAAAGCTGCAAAGACACCATTTTTTTTTTCCTTTAGAATGTTGATGTCTAAATCTAGAGAGACACCACTTTTTTATAATGCATTTTGAACACTTAAATTACCCAACATATTGAGGTGATTCTTCTTGATTTACACCAATCTCCAACAACATGTGCCCAATGAACAATGATCAAGTTTAATTATAAAAGTTGAGTACTTGAACAAACTAAACCACATGGATTGAAAAATTAATAACATAAAGCCACCCTAAAGATTTTATTTTTATTTTTAAAATCAATTTTGTTTATATTCTTGGGGAATTTTAAACTCGAAATTTATCATTCTTATATTTCTCATACAAACTCTTATACATTTAAAAGACATGAAAGTTAAGTTATAGTTAATCAATAACAATAATAATAATAATTACACATTGCAACATAATTTTAGTGATAAATAGATATTTCTCTATTTAATAAGTTCACAATTAATTTTTTTTAATACGGTCTTGATTATGATTTCTCATTGCCAAACACCTAAAGCAAATACAATGATGATGTGTATGAATAAAAACTTCTGATGTGTTATTCTTCACATTAGCTTCATGATTTCTATCACAAAGACATACTGTAGTATTTTGTAATTGAATGTCTAATTAATAATGCAAATAATCATGGCGTTTAAATTTTTCTATTGACCCCTCCAAAAAGGATCCCACATCAAAACTTATAATCTTTCAATTCCACTTTAGGTGTCATTTTAAAAATAATTATAAATATTAGGGTAATTATTTTTTTAGAATACTAGAGTAATCATTAGTAATTATAAATTTTATAAAAAATTTATAGTATTTTACCTTTTTAACTATTATTTTTTTTATTAATTATTAATTTTATTTTATATGAGTAAATTTAAATTTTTATAATTAATACCACATTAAATTTATAAAAATGATAATTAAAGTTGAACAAAAAAAATTTTATACGATAATTAAAGTAGAATAAAGGGAGTGTAAAAACTTATTAAAATTTGAATTTGTAACCTTTCTGGGTATGATTATTCTTAAATTTTTTAAGGTAAAATTACTTTATACTATTTTTAAACAAAATTTCATGAATTCCCATTTATTATTGTACTTTTGTTAAAAGAAAATTGATGACAACCGTTTCATTTGATGATGATTTTGTTTGTTAAGCCTGGCCAATGGAGCCCACTTGTATGAAATTTTTGAGACTGGGCCGGGAGCTTTTTGCCCTTGTAAAAATAATAATTTTTATCATATTTTTATAAATTTTTATTTTTTATTAAAAATATTTAAATTATTTTATTATAAATTTTTTATAAACTGTATAAAATTTATAAATTTATTGTAAATTAATTATAAAATTTATAAATAATTGTAAATTAATAAAAATTTATATTTTGATAAATAATTTATAAATTTTAATATTTTAATAAATATTTTATATGTAAGATAAATTTAAAATTATTTTTAATTTTTTTATATTTTTGTTAAAATTGTTGGCCCTTTGCCAGCATGGTACTCTGGCCCCACTTTTGGATTACTGTTTTAAGGGCCTACTCATTTTTTTTATTATTTTTATTAATTGCGTTTTATTATGCTCTAACTCTTTATTTAATCATTTTAAAAATTAATCATCCGAACCTGCAAGGTATCAGCTTCGGACCCGAACCACATGTTTAAGTACTCACGGACGTTGGAGGGAACTGGAGAATACGAATTGACAAAAAAATTCTTGACCTTCTGCCGCATTTACAAGATTACTAGCGTAAGTTATGAGGGTAAATCAGGAAATGCAAGCGCCTAAATTTAGCAACATTAATAGGCTCGTCACCAATTTTATATTGCATTTATTTTATCCGAAATGTGGAAATTAAACTCGAAAAATACTAAATATTTTAAACATTCAACCCATTTTTTCATAATTTATTTTTTTTACTAATTGAGATCTAAAGTCCAATTTGTGGTTATTGCCAATATGTATTAAAATTATAGTTATATATTAAAAATTATAATTGCAAATAGACATATTATATTTTGAAAAATAATCACAAAAAATAGTGCTATTTTTTATTAATTAATATTTAAAAAATTATATTGAAAGTTTACTTATCAATAATTTTATTTTCTGATATAAAAATTAAATTTCTAATTCTAAGACTATTTTTATTTTATATAAATTAAAAGTATTATTATTATTGTTGTTGTAGTTGTTGTTATTGAAGAATACCTAAAAAATTCATTAATCTTTTATCCTAGGACTAGGAATGTACTAATAGAGAAAGTGACTTTTTTTTTAAATAATTAATAAAAATATATAATTTCCTTTTTTGGATCAATTGCAAAGTTTTACTGTAAGTACTACAATATAATTAAATTTTTTGTAATTTGTATTTAATTAAATTATAAAGCAACATAATTGGTTTTTTTTTATGTAAATAAATATATAATTTTCATTATGTATATATATATATATATATATTGCATCATTGAGTTGTTATGGCTGCATTTGATTGAATTAATTGAATTATAAATTTTTTATATTTTATAGGTTCGAAAAAATTGATATATAGAAAATATGAAATGGCATTTTTCCACGTGGCAAAGCATGTGAAGTCCATCTCATCATGTGAAAGCAACTTTGAAATTTTCCTATAAAATTTTAATATATTTTTAGATTAATTTTTTTTATTATTTCTATGACCATTGATGGATTCTTTTAATCTACTCTTTGCAAAATGATAGTGAAATTATATTTTTCTTAGAAAATGAAATTGCAGTTCTTGTAGATTTTTCATTTAGCCCCTCTTAAATTATTTTTTTAGACCTCTTAATTACTTTTATTATTACTAAATATAACCAGCCAAATTAATTAAGTATTAAATGTGAATTATTATGCCCATATATTATGAGAAACTCTAATTTAAGTATTTTATAGCAAAAAAGGATAATTCTCTGATGTTTATATCATCATAATTGTGTTTATTTTCAGAAGAAGTTAATTGTAATTATATTATTAATCAAAAGAGGAAACACATATCATCACTTGATTTTATATTTTTAAATAGGAAATAAATATCCAATCTATTATTATAAGACATGGAAGAAAAATAAACATAGTAACCTATATTCAAAGTTTATTCATTTATTTTATTGAATAGTATAATTAAATTCATCTTTCTAATATAATATACAATAATAAGATTAAATAAATTTATCTTTTTTAAAAAATAAAATACTTTTATTATTGTAAATGATTGCTCAGTTGGCATGGAAAAAAATCATAATAATTAGTAAATAAAAATATATATATTTATTGAGAAATAATTTAACAATAAATATATATTTTATTAAATAAGAAATTTAGAATCATTTTTTTTCAGAATATAATATATGTCAACAAAAATATAAAAAATTATAAATTAGTTTGACTCATTAGCATAAATAAATAAATATAATACATAACGATAAAATTTATTAATTTTATTTTTAAGAAAATAAAAAAGAAAGGAAAAAAATAGCGCTTCAGTTGCTTTGCCCGCAAAAATATAAAACTGTCTGGCTGACAAAACCGAGAGGTTCGGAAGCAGGTTCGGCGAGAGAGCTTTACCCTTCAAAATTAGACGCAGAACAGAGAAACAGAGGGAAAGAAAGTGAGGGAAAGTGAGAGAATATCTTACCAAAAGCTCCATTTTCTATCTTTCTTTCTCTCTATCTCTCTCTCTGTAACTCGAAAAACTTACTTCGTTGTCAATCTATACCTTCAGATGGATCTTAACAGAACCATATATCTTTTTCTCTGTTTTTGAGAATACATATATAGATAGACACACAAATCACATAAATACATACGAATCTTCTTAATTAGTGAATTTTGATATCGGGGTGGTTTTTCAGGGCTAAATGGGATATTTGTGAATAGGAGGTTTCTAAAACAAAGTTTGTTTTTTGGGAAATTTAGTAGGGTGAATTTGGTTTTGTTGGAGAAGATGACAACAGAGCAAGTATTGCCCTTCTCCGTTGTTTCTCTTGTGGAAGAAATTCTTCAACAACATGGGAATAGATCGAGAGAGATTGAATTGGCTTCAAGAAAAGCTGATGAAGCTTGTATGATCAAAGATAAATATTTCCCTTCATTTTTTTTATTGCATATTTTGATTGGTTTTGCGCCATTTTTTTTTTCTTATTGTCCTTTGATGATTGGAACTTGGAAAAAATATCATAACTTTTCTTCTGGGCTTTCTTTCAACATTTAATTGTGGAACTATGCGATTGAATTTTCTATATTAGGCAGTTAATATTTATTTGTTTATACATATGTTGGCATTAAAATTTGTCGGATTTGAGTATTATATTTTACAATTTTAGCTTTGAAATTTGAGTTTCTGCATTGGATTTTCCAGAGACAATTCTTGTGTTTGAGGAATTTCAATAATTTGGTTGCGTGGAATTGGCTAAAATTTTGTTGCTATAAGAAGAAGATGAAGTGAAAAGTAAAACAATTAATATTGATGGTTTATTTTTCAGCCCTTAGGAGGTATGAGGCTACTGGATGGCTTAGAAAAATGGTTGGAGTTGTTGCGGCTAAAGATTTGCCTGCAGAGCCCTCAGAAGAAGATTTCAGGCTCGGATTGCGAAGTGGGATAATCTTGTGCAATGTCCTTAACAAGGTTCAACCTGGAGCAGTACTGAAGGTATGATTCAACCACGTTTTCAATTGCTTTTGTTTATTATATGATTTCTGAGACATTTCATCAAACTGTTGGCAGGTTGTGGAAGGTCCCTGTGATTCTGTTAATGTTGCTGATGGAGCAGCTCTATCAGCATTTCAGTACTTCGAAAATGTGAGGAACTTCCTTGTTGCTGCGGAGGAAATGGGGCTTCCAGCCTTTGAAGCCTCTGATCTAGAAGGGGTAAGAATTGAAGTAACATGAAAAAAAAAATCTTGAAAATGCCATTCCATTGCCAATTCCTATCACATTTTTTTAGATAAATTTTCTTTTCAGGCAGGAAAATCTGCTCGGGTAGTGAACTGTGTTTTAGCACTTAAATCATACAGTGATTGGAATCAAAGTGGAGGAGTTGGGACATGGAAATATGGTGGACCTTCACATAGTGGGGTTGGGAAACCCTTCATGAGAAAAATTTCAGAACCTTTCGCTAATTCCTTTTCACAGGCCTCATCATCAGGTACTGTGTCAAGTAGTGATCAGTCCTGTGATGATCTTGGCCGAGACCTCAATGAAGCAGTCAGTGAGCTTCGCTGTTTCTTAGTGTTTTTTTGTGATACAATACACCTTAAAAAGCTTATTTATTTTCAAATCTAATTTGCAGACTGCCTCTCGTAAGTTGCATATGTTAGTTCGTGCTGTTCTTTCCAATAAGCAGCAAGAAGAAATACCAAATGTAAGGACTATTTTGTAGATGAATACTACTGAATATTAGATACACAAGGAGTCAAAAAATTGAAAATCTCTGATCTATTGTTCCAGTAGTTTGTTTTACTTTAGCTAAGGAATTGTTTGTGGAAAACAGGTTGTAGAATCTATGTTGAATAAAGTCATGGAGGAGTTTGAGAGCCGGCTGGTGAGCCAACAAGAATTGGTGAGGAGCTTTGTTTCTCAAACTGTGATTGATGTGAAGACTTAAGCACAGAATATGTACCAATTGTATAGTGCGTTATAAATTATTTTTCATAATCTGACAGATGAAAACAACAGCAAAAGATAACATGCCTCTTGAAACAACTCCTAGTGATATAAAGGTATGAGTTTGCTTACACTAAGATTTCTTTAATGAATTTGCATCACGTGGAATGTAATTTAGCATGCAAGTTCTGTTTTTAATGAGGTGATGTACTGTTGTTTTTATTTACCTAATGAAATGATTAAGATGGGAGAAGAAGAAGAAGTAGAAGAAGAAGCTCCTATACCAATGAAAACAGAAGTAGCTTCACAAATCACAAGAGAAGATTGTTGCAATCAAACGGATAATCAGGATGAGGAATTGAAAATCCAACATTTGAAACAACAAATGCTGGTTGAACAGCAGCAGAGAGATATTCAGGTAATATCTTGGTATCATCGAGCATTGTTCTAAGATATCTGAACCTTCCAAGAAAGATTTAATTGATGCATACTTTGGCTCTTGTAGGCATTGAAACATACTCTTCATCTTACAAAATCAGGAATGCAATTTTTTCTGATTAAGCATCAGGAGGAATTCAACAATCTAGGTAGAATCAGCACTCTATGCATTTTTCGAAGTTATTGGAAGATGAGTGATATATGTTATTACTGTGTTTCTGTAATAGGGAAGCATTTGCAAGGCCTAGCTCATGCTGCTTCAGGTTACCAGAGAGTCCTTGAAGAAAACCGTAAGTTATACAATCAAGTGCAGGACCTAAAAGGTATCATTAGTTATCGGTTTGAAGTGCGAATTTAATGTATTTGTTACCATGTTTTTGTTTAGTTTCTCAGGTTGGTTTAATGCTCACTGAATATATTTGATTAGGAAATATTAGGGTATATTGCCGAGTGAGACCCTTCTTGCCTGGGCAACCAAACCGATTCAGTACTGCGGATCACATAGAGGAAGGAAACATTACAATAATCACTCCTTCAAAATATGGAAAAGAGGGAAGGAAATCATTTAGTTTCAACAAAGTTTTCGGTCCGATGGCAACTCAAGGTCTGTAAGGCTTCATTTTGCTCTTTCTGTATAAGTTTACATCCTTATTGGCAGCATTCCTCTTTAATCATTTCATTCCCTGCAGAGGAAGTATTTGCAGATACTCAGCCTTTGATTCGGTCAGTTCTTGATGGTTATAATGTTTGTATATTTGCATATGGGCAAACAGGATCTGGGAAAACTTATACTATGGTGAGAGGATACTTCATATCATTGGTGAAATCATTGTGTCCTTTTTTAATTGATCAAATAATTTTGTTTACTTATCTTGTTTAATAATCCAGACTGGTCCTAAAGAACTTACAGAAGAGGGCCTAGGTGTAAACTACAGGGCATTGAGTGACCTATTTATTCTCTCAGATCAAAGAAAAGAAATTATTTGCTACGAGATCTCTGTCCAGATGCTAGAGATCTACAATGAGCAAGTGAGAGATCTCCTTGCTAGTGATGGTTTTAATAAAAGATATCCTTCATATTTCATGATACTAATTGAATTTGTTTATAGCAACGTGTCTTGTTCAATGCCTCTTGTATTCCTACTTGTATTCTTAACTCCTATATACATTAGAAATTCGCAATAGTTCTCAAAATGGGATCAATGTACCGGAGGCAAGCCTAGTACCTGTATCGTCGACTTCCGATGTCATAAATTTGATGAACATTGGGCAAAGAAATCGTGCAGTGAGTTCTACAGCAATGAATGACCGTAGTAGTCGATCTCATAGGTATATGCAGCTAACTTTCTGGTAAAAGCTTTATGTCAAATTTGAGTTTTAGAGATGTATACTAATTAACAAATAGTAACTTCATGGTCAACGTATATTTGCAGCTGCCTAACAGTTCATGTTCAAGGAAGAAACCTCACATCCGGAACTGTGCTTCGTGGTTCTATGCATCTGGTTGATCTAGCAGGAAGTGAACGAGTCGACAAATCTGAAGTGACTGGAGATAGATTAAAGGAAGCACAACATATCAACAAATCTCTTTCTGCTTTAGGGGATGTGATTTCCTCTCTTGCAGCAAAAAGTTCTCATGTTCCCTACAGGAATAGTAAACTCACACAACTACTCCAAGATTCACTTGGTAATAATAACTAAAGACATTTGCTTTTCCTTTTCCACTATAATCTCTTCCTACTCAAAACATGTCTCTGGTCTCTATCATCACCAGGAGGACAGGCCAAGACACTTATGTTTGTCCACATAAGTCCTGAGCATGAAGCTCTTGGAGAAACGCTTAGCACACTTAAATTTGCTGAACGGGTTGCCACAGTTGAGCTTGGTGCTGCTCGAGTTAATAAAGATAGTGGTGAAGTGAAGGAGCTAAAAGAGCAGGTAATTTGCATAACTCATCAATAATTATCCTCGGCTACTTGTTTCTTCATTATGGAAGAAAATTACGTGTCTTAAACTATAATTATAGCAGCAATGACTGCCCCTGCTTCTTATCTGATCTTGTGCTTGAATTATTGCATGTAGAAATATTTAAGTACTTCTAAATCTATTCTCAGATTGCTAGCCTTAAGGCAGCCTTAGCTAGGAAGGATGTAGATTCAGAGAACTCCCAATATTCAAGATCCAGTACCCCAGAAAGACTTAGAGTGAAACCTATTGGACTTTCTGCTTCTCAACATAGTTGGCATGGTGCTGGAGATGGTAGTCGTAGGCAATCAATGGATACTGCTGGTAGTACAGAGGTAAATCATCTTCACTGTTGGAAAATCTAATCATTTGATGCCTTTGTTACTTTTCGTTATTGAGTAATGCTTAACCAAGCATGAACATTCTGTTCATATATACATGCTGTCTATGTTCATACATTTATTAAAGAACAATGAACTGAAACATATGACATACTTGTCTACAGTCTGGGAGCAACTCTCCATCTCTCCTGAGAAGAAGAAGCTTGGACCTCCATGATTTCCGAACGAATTCACCTCCTTGGCCACCTGTTGGCAGTCCTGCACATAATGGAAAGGAGGAGGATAAAGAGTCAGCCTCCGGCAATTGGGTAGATAAGGTCATGGTAAATAGGAATGAAAGTGTAAATGGAGAAGAATACCTTTTAGGACAATGGGAACTAGACAGCAGACAATTGCCTGAGCCATTTTATGAAGGCTATGCTAGAGACCCATTGAAGATTTACCCAGAACAACTGTATAATAATAAGTCTTCTCATTCAAACATTAAGGACAAGCAAGAATATGATGCACAGAGCCGTAGGTCTGATGTTATATCAACAGATGGTTCTGAAGAACTTGAGGCTGGAACAAGTGATTCTTCTGAACCGGACTCGTTATGGCAATCTAATATTCCAAGAATGAGCAGTCTTCCTACTGTGTTGGGATCTAAACCAAAGAAGATTAGTGCTAAGCCAATGAAGAGACCGGAAACAAAGTAAGTTGCTTCACAGCATATGCAGACATTGTTATTTATCTTAGCAAAACTATTGTTTTTGCCTTAAATAACCTTGTATTTTCTTATGTTTTTGAACTAGGAGTTTAATTCCATCACTAATTCCTTCACCATCAAAGAGAACAAATGGGGTCAGTCCAGTTACAAACAAGCTTGGAAGACAACTAGTTTATGCTGATGTAAAAAGAAGAAGTGGCCATGCTAAATGAGAATTCAACTAAGAGGTACTAAAGGTGTTGGCTTTATGATCAATCTTTCTTTTTATTTATTTTTTTACACCGTTTTTTTGTGTATGTATCATCAGTTGTAGAGAAAAGGGAGTGAGAGAGGGAGAGGTTTTCACATTTTCAAACAGGCAATAATTCCAGTTGCCTATGTGTTTTCATGGTGGTGATCATCAAGATTATGTAGTCCCGCCTTGCTGATTTCGATTTGTTCAGACAGAGCGTTCATGTTGTGAATTATTTTTTTTTCTTTTTCTTTGTAACATTTTCATTTGCAGTTGTTACAAGAGAATTGTAATATGAAAGGAAAGATGAAGAAAATTTGCATCATCATTTCTTCTTTTTTTTTTGGTTTCTGTTGCTATACATTTGCTGAGTTCTTCTTTGCCAAGAATAGGCAGCCAGCAGATGCTAATTTCTATTCATCTGCATTTGATTCATTTGAATAATTAATTATTATAGATAATTTAACATTTACAATTTATCACTTTTATTTTTTATTATTTAAATAATCATTTATCAAAATATTATATTAATGAAGAAATTATATAAAATGATAAACTAATTGGATAATAATATATGTTTATAAAAATTATAAGTGTTATTATCTAATTAATTTATAATGTAATATTAATTAAATTATTTTTAACATGATAAATTTTAAGAATTATTTTATATACTATATTATCCATATCAATAAAATTAAAAGATATTAAAAATTGATTATTATTTTAGTTATTTAATTCAAATTAATTTGGAAAGATTTAGAACAAATCTCAATATAAATATAGTGTAAAATTCAAAATTATACCATATTAAAATTGGGTTCGGAAATTTTCAAAATCCATGCAATCTGTGAGGAAAGCAATCTTAAATTCATTCTTAAATTCATTTATCAAAAAAAAAAAAAGAAGTGGTAAATCTAATCTAAATCCAGCAAACATCCACTTGTGTGAGAGATACGTATATGTCAACATTTTCCAGCTGGAGACTGTCTGGACCCCATCCAAATGAGTGGCTCAAGCTTAAAGTGGGTCCCATTAACACATGGCCACGTCATCATCAACAGCTTTTGTTAAAAAAAAAGGAAAATAAAATTTGTAGCTGTTGCCATTTGCCAATTACCCTTTCTATTCCATGCTGGCAAAAGCAAGCAGGCTCTCAGATTTGGAGAAGTTTCAGATTTCTCCGCCACTTTTTTACTTCAATGCCCCTTGCTTCTATTTTAATGACAATTATACCCTCATCTTTTTTCCCTTTCCCCCTTAATTAATTTCATTTGTTTTTTTTATTGATTCTTAATTATTGTTACTCATTAGTCCAAAATATTACTATTTGTCTTTGCATTCATAATTTCTTTCCATCATGTGCCTAAGAAATATTGATTGGATTTTATTTTTTATTTTTATTTGTATTATTATTATAATGACAACTTTAAAACTATTATTTTGAGTGATTATAATTATAATTTAGTATTAGATCTAATTATGTATCAAGTTTGGATTTAAAAAATATGAAATTTTTAAAAATTTAATTATTTACTCATAATTTCTTTCACTAATTGAGAATTAAAACTTAATTTATAGCCAAATTTATCAAATAAATATATATTTCAACCCAATAAATAAAGTATTTATCCTTAATAAGCAAATCAAGAGAAACTATGCACTATAATGATTTAAATTAAAATAAATTATGCAAGCAAACATCTTGTTGCTACCACTTATTTTGAGTTTTAATAAATTATTATTATTATTTTATGGGATTAATAATTACTCACCAAAGATAAAACTAATTTTTTTTTTTAAAAAAGGGAAGATAAATTGAATTGCTCTTCCACTCAATCTCCATGTCATTGTCATCCTCAAATATAGAAGAAAAGCAATTTAGCAATTGCTTATCTTAATAAACTTAACCAATTAATTGCACAATTGGCTTTTATCATAATCCACCCACTTCTTTTTTTTTTTTTTTCCAACTAAAGAGCATTTTCTTCCTTTTATATATATATATATAAACCAAAGTCAACATCCTTGAAATGACTTTTTGGACAGCATCACTAAATCAATTCTCAAAAGTTGATTTACATATACAAAGTCAAAACCTAGTGACCCACTTTTTCAATAACATTTTTCTTTTTTCTTTTTTTTAAAGGTAATAATTTTAAAAATCAAAAATCAAAACATACCCAATAAAAAAGATATGACATTTTTTCTCACTCTTTAATTTTTTAACCAAAAAAATATTTCTAATAAATAAATTATTATATTCACAAAACGTCTTAGAAAAAAAATAATATTAAATATATCGATACTAAAAATTTACAATAAAATCAACATATGAATTAAAAAGACTTTGAAAGCTAATGTTTTTGATATTGCATGTTTATAACATTGTAGTTTATATTTTTATATTACATAATTCTCAATTTTTTTTATTATAAGAAACATTGTAAAAATGATAATTTAATTTTGATCCTTTACGTAAATAATTTATTCCAGTGATATTTAAATATTAACTTAAACATTTCATGCATGCTCCAAAGAAATTAAACATTTCAATTATACTCTAAAGAAATTATAAATAGATATATATAATTAATATAAAAGAAAGAATTTTCTCAATTTAAAAAAAAAACAAGGAGAAAAAGGTAATTTGAGGCAAAGAAAAATCCAAAACGAAGCGTTTTCGAAAGGGGAAGATTAGATAATAAGATTAGGACATAAACGTCATTATAAGAAAAGCTTGTGTCCAATAATAATCAGCTAAAAAAAACCCGCGTCTCTCTCTTTCTCTCTCTAAAATCTCTAGATTTCTCCTCCAATCAAATCACTGCTGTGAATCACTTCCTCTCTCTAACCGACGCTTTCTTCTTTTTTCTTTCTGTTTAGGGCTTTTGGTTCTAATCTCTCTGTTTTGAGCTGAATTCATGTGGGTATTAGCAGAAATGGAGTAGCTTTAGATCATTTTTCGTCAATGCTGGATCTGCTCAGGCCTCTTCATGTTTCAACTGTGAGTTTTTTGGGTTCTTTTTGCTCTCATTTTTCATACAATATTTGATGCTTCTTCAACGCCCATTTTTTAAAAGTTTATTACTTTAGGTTCCCCTTTGTTTGTTTGTTTACATGTTACGCTCAATTTTAGTGATTAAACAGTAAATTTGAAGATCCATTAGGTCAGATTTGGTTAATTCTATGATAAGCTATACTGGGTTTGTTTTGATGGGATTAGGGTTTTTGAGTTACTGTCTTGCAAAATTTTGGATTTTGTTTTTTTGCTTCCTTCTTTTTTTTTTCACCTTGAGTACATTTAGTGCATTTTGTTTTCAGTGAATTGATTTGGGGGCAAAATTTGATCAGACTGGAGAGATTTGTGGTGGATTATTGTTCTAAATTGACATAATGAAATGTGGGCTGTAGCTTTTTGTAATCTAAAAGTAGACTTGTTAGTTTCCTGTGTCTTATATTATTTTACTGTCAACTGGTTTTTGTAATTCCCAAATCAGCATTTGGCATGTTTTTCTGATTTATATGATAAATGGACCATATTAGTACTTAAGCGTTGGTCAATTCTTCTGTAGCTAAATTCCTGGAAATATTGATATGTCGACTGAAATTTGTTTTATTTAGATTTGAGCTTTTTAACAGCTCGTTAGTTGATTGCGTGTTTGAATTCACTGGGATATGATGTTTCTAATATATGAAGATGAAAATTATTTATTTTATTAATGAGAATGGATAGGGTTTTGGCACTGGGATTGTGGAAATGTTGACACGTAAACTGCTATGAGCCAGGCTAAAGTATCGAGGATGAAACCTCCGCTTGTTCCGCTTGGGACATTGATCGGTCGCGAGCTTAGGAATGAGAAAGTTGAGAAACCCTTTGTGAAGTATGGACAAGCTGCTTTGGCAAAGAAAGGAGAGGATTACTTTCTGATAAAACTTGACTGCCAGAGGATTCCTGGGGATCTCTCAACATCATTTTCTGTCTTTGCAGTACTTTTTCCTCTCCTTCTATATATGTTACTCACTAGATCCTGTAGGAGAAAAATTGCATAACATTGTTTATTCATGTTCCATATGAATTTATTATTTTGGTTTTGTTGGCAGATTTTTGATGGACATAATGGTATATCAGCTGCCATCTTTGCAAAGGAAAACTTATTGGATAATGTTTTGAGCGCAATTCCACAGGAAACTAGTCGGGAAGAATGGCTTCAAGCCCTTCCTCGAGCTCTAGTTGCGGGTTTTGTGAAAACTGACATAGAATTTCAGCAGAGGCGTATGCATCTCCCTTCTATAATAACTTCAAATATCCTTTGGGTATCTTCATTAATGTGCTTACCTTGAGTTTAAATAAATGACAGGGGAGACTTCTGGGACAACTGTTACATTTGTTGTGATAGATGGTTGGACTGTGACTGTTGCTTCTGTGGGGGATTCGCGATGCATCTTGGATACCCAGGGGGGTGTAGTTTCCCTTTTGACAGTTGATCACAGGCTAGAAGAGAATGCAGAAGAGAGGGAGCGTGTAACTGCAAGTGGGGGTGAAGTAGGAAGACTCAATGTATTTGGGGGCAATGAGGTATTACTTGATCATTATCTATCATTGGCAACTCGTTGACTTCGATTCCCCATCTCCTTCCACCTTCTTCATTTTCCTTTTTTTTTACATTGGTTCAATTTCTCTACGGTTTGCAGGTTGGTCCCTTGCGCTGCTGGCCAGGCGGTTTATGTCTTTCTAGGTCAATTGGAGATACAGATGTTGGAGAGTTCATTGTCCCAATACCGCATGTTAAACAAGTGAAGGTAAGTTCGTTTTCTGTAATTGATGAAGATTTTGCCATTTCTCTCTTATTTTTTTTTTATGAAACTTGGGAAATTCTTTTCTGCTTATTTAGCTATCAGATGCCGGGGGAAGACTCATTATTGCTTCCGATGGTATTTGGGATGCTTTATCTTCTGATATGGCTGCAAAGTCTTGTCGGGGTTTACCTGCAGAGCTTGCTGCCAAGTTGGTTGTTAAGGTGGTGTCTTGTTACATGTTCACTATGGTGTTTTGCTTGCTACTGGTTTCCTCTTAATTATACTTGTTTGTTTTACTTTTTAGGAGGCTTTAAGGTCAAGGGGCCTGAAGGATGATACAACATGCCTTGTTGTTGATATTATCCCATCTGACCTTCCTGTCTTACCTCCTATACCAAGGAAGAAGCAAAATATGCTTAGTTCACTTCTATTTGGGAAGAAATCTCTAAATTCTGTGAATAAAGCAACAAATAAACTTTCTGCTGTTGGAGTGGTGGAGGAGTTGTTTGAAGAGGGTTCTGCTATGCTTGCCGAAAGGTTTGTTGATTGTTAGGTTCCTCTGATATAATTCAGATGCTTTGAGTTTTTTTGTAAATAGTTTTTGTGAGAATGAGCATAAAAGAGAAAAAGGTTCCAAAATGGGGATCTTTCTTTCCTTATTATCCGGGTATGCTATTATGCTCCATTTTTTTACTTAGATTATGCTGCTATTACCAAAGTAGGGACTAGGAAGTTAGAAGAAGTTGACTTGATGATGTATAGTGCATCATACCTCTCTCACTTTTGTGCTGCAAATGCAGGTTGGGTAAAGATTTTCCTTCAAATGCAGACACTGGACTATTCAGATGTGCTGTATGCCAAGCGGATCAAGCCCCCACTGATGGTTTATCAGTGAACACAGGATCTATTTTCTCCCCTGGATCAAAGCCATGGGAAGGGCCCTTCCTCTGCCCTAACTGTCGAAAAAAGAAAGATGCTATGGAAGGGAAAAGACCGAGCAGACCCACAGTGATTGCTTAGCAAATTACCCGTAACAGAGTAAATATTTGTTATATTTTTTGGCTGGAAGTGTGAGCATGCTTGGTTGTTGGCTTCTTGGTACCGATTGCAATAGATGTATAAGAAATGAGGTAGAAATATAGTCGTTAGGTGTTTTGTTTTACAATTTGTTGTGTTGATTTTGGGTTGTTCCAACTTTTTGTTAAACTGACAGAGGACAGAGGATAAAGCCACCGTCTAATAGATATGTTTATGAGAGTCTGATTGCTAACAGTTTGAAGTTGTAAGTAAAAATTGAAGGTTTGCATAGTGATGTGTTCATCACAGCAGCTTCTCCGTTGTGTCCAAGTGGAAAGTGACCATCCTTGTTCAATTATGATGTACTGGGTCAACGAACAACAGTGTATAAGAACTTGGGATTCTCTATATGTTTTGATGTCATTTGTCGACTATAAGAACAAAGTGCTTTGCTACTTCGAATTTTTTGTTGGCCTAAAGCAAAATATTTGTTGGAGTTCTCTTCGTATCTAAATGGTTCTATGTGAATTTGATGTGAGAAGTCCAAATAAATATAATATCTAGTAAGCAAGAAAAGTCTTCTATGGTCATTGTCAAATGTTGGGAATTCGTCAAATTATAGGTATAAACTTCATAGAGTTGGCTGTCATCCGAAAACTCAGTAATGATTGTTCTGTAGCTTCCAATATTTGTACAATAATTTATTGAACTTTTGTATATTTTAGGACTATGCAGGTTTTTTTTAATATGACGGTTCAGTCAGTTCGAAATGAAGGATTGGTCAAAATCGGTTTGAGTTTTTGAAATAAAGTTGTTAGATACAGTTCGATTTATTTTGAATGAAAATATTGATTATGTGGTGATAACAGAGTATATTTTCTATTTTTATTTAGCTTATGGTAAAAAAAAAGGAAAAAAAGAAAGTAAAGATTCATTAAGTGCATAGAACATTTGATTTATTTTTCTAAATAAACAAAATAACAGACCCATATAATAAGCACAACTAAGAAGGAAGTAAATTAAGTGGACACACAACATTAGCTCTTAATGAAACATTAATTAGCAAGAAATAAAAAAAGAGTGACCCAAATTAAAAAAAAAAAAAACAAAGGTTCAATTTGGAGGCAGCCATTGAAGCTCAATGCCATAATTCCAAGCTTAAATCGGATCATTAAGATTGATATCCACAACAGAAGTATAAGCAGTGCAGCCTCCATTTCTGACTCTACTTATATGAGAAGAAATTGAAGCATCTTTCAAGAAATGGCAACAAAGTGTTCCTTTGCACCCACCTTCTTCTTCAATTTCTTCCTCAAATCTTCTACAAAAACTTGTTGAAGTGCAGTTCAATGGTGACAATAGAATGTTTTCAGAGCAATTAAATAACATAACAGTATTATGAGTAGATATATTAAAAGGCAAATTGTCATCAAGCATCAAGCCTCCAAAACCAAGATCAGAAGAATTACTGACAAGTGTCTATTTTATAATTGGAGGCTTTATAACAAGCTTGTTAATAGTAGGATTTATGCTAAGAATCTTATAGTAAAACCCTTGCGCTGATAAGAACTCTAAGCCGCCATTTCTGCAATAGATTTTATACTTGGAATCTCCACAATTGTCACTTGTGCTTAGTGGGTATGGAACTTCCATGTTCCCACATTTTGGGCAAGAATTGAAAGTTGACACTAATTGTTTTAACAAAACAAACAACAAATACACCAAAAACATTTTAATTAAAAATGTTAATAGAAAAAGAGAGGAAGAAATTAAAAGAAAGACCGTGTGATGAAAGTAAACTAAGTAGTAGAAGGCCTATTTATATACAAAATTTCAGACCTTAAACTAGTTAAATAACTTGGTAATATATAAAAATATAATGATTTCAAAGTGGGTTTTGCATTACTATGTTGAATTATAATGATTAAGGGTAGTATTATAGAATAGTAGTATAGTAGTATTATGTGACTTTGCATGAACTAAGATGCTGATTAGCCAAATTGAAAGTATATACCAAATTATTAACCAATAGAAAAACTATAATACAGAATTAAAATCAGAATAATACTATTTATTGGGTGAAATAGCATAATAATAATTAAAAAGAAAAGAAAAGAAATAGAGCTTATATTAGCCAATGTCTAAGTTGTCAAAAGCTCTAAGAGATGAGTAGAAATAGTGAATTATTTAGCCAACAGGTTTGGAACAGATAAGGGGTTTTGGGAGAGTTGGCAAATTCTACTTTCCTTATTTAAAAAGTTCTGCTCTTTGAGGCGCTCCCACTTACCTTAAGTGGTGTCCTTTTCTATATTCTTGAAAAATAAAAAAAGAAAACATTTTTTTGGTAGATCAAAGGAAGCAAGGACAATCACCAAACACTAAAAGCTCTAAAGATGGAATGAATCAATTAATTTTGAACCTTTTTTTTTTTTAACTAAATGCCTTTATGAGAATTATAAATAAAATCTAAATTAATTTAAAAAAAGTAAGTAATTCAAATAATTTTATAGTGTAATATATTTTTTAAGATATATACTATAATCGTCTAAATTTTTTTTAGTATTATAATATAGAAAGAGAAAATAGAATCTAAATTTATTTAGAAAAAATTTATTTACCGCTAAAATATGATTGTCAACTATAATAGCTTAAAGATAAAAAAAATATGAGGATTCCAATTAACTTATAATTAATTAGGCCATCAAATTATACTAAAAAAAGGCCATTAATTAAAAAAATTATTTATTATAGAATAATAAGTAACGAACACTGTTTATCTATAATTGCTTTGATGAGTATAATATCCATAAAAACCTTTTCGGCAGAGCAAATAGATAATCAAGCTTTTGCACAAGTAAAATGGAATCTATACATTTCAAGAATTATGTTATCCGTCACTGATGACATAACCTTTTGTTTTGTTTATAAATTATATTAAAAGGTTAATTCAACCAATGGACCAACTAAACCTAACTGACTTCCTGTAATTTAATCAATAATCATTCTATTATTAACAAACTGTGACTCAGAGCAGTATCTGATATTTACTTGGTTTACAAAAAACTATTGCCTTTGATTAATTTTCAACGCCAATAATAAGAGGACAAACGTTTACGATATTCGATTCTTCAGATCTCACATTGGAAGTTTAAGACTACAATTCTTGAACAAACATCTCACGCATGATATCCATAAAATAAAAATAAAATTAAAAAAAAAGTGTTAGAGCTTAGTGAATTTCCACATATACCCTAGAATGTTATTCTGAAACAGTAATAAAAAAAAGAACCTGTAATAAAGATTAAAATTTTAGAATTTAAAAATGAGTAATTCTCACTTGGAAATCTACAGCAAATATAATAAACCACAAAAATCGATACTGCGAGTGAACAAAAAAAAAGGTACCAACGGAGAAAATAGCATTCCAAAAGTGCCCAGAAAAATACTGGCTCTGCACCTTCAAACCTTGAAACTACAGACCAGGATAATCTGACGATGCATATCTATAGTAAAAAAAAAAGGATACACAACTCTTCCAAGTTTAAAATGCAAATAAGTAGCTTCAAATTACAACGAACATTATCAAGCTCGCCTTACCACAAAGAAAATGCAAGAAATGGAAACCACTAACTGCAAATCTCAAAATTAGAAATAATGATATTATTGCTGAGGGTATCCTGGAAAAATTTCAACTTTGCTTCACCAAAACCCATTTGCCAGTTTTGCTAATGTTTTGTAACTCTGGCTTATAATCAGCGTCTAGATGTTGACCAACTGGACTTGGAGCTACTGCTATGCCATCGATCACCTGGTGGGTTGCGTTCCTCAGTCCTTGGGCCACTGCCCCAGCGATCAGAATCAGAAGTAGGAGCCTGCCTGCTGCCACCACCACTCCGCCAGTCTGCATCAGCAGGCAGCTGCCTAGTACTACTGCTCCACCGTTCAGGCTCTGAAGGAGGCTGCCTGGTGCTGCTTCCGCTACCCCACCGCTCAGAATCTGGAGGCATCTGCGCTGCACTTTCTCTATCTCGGAGAAACCTAGGCACATATTTTCCAGGGGATGGAGCAGCTGCAGCCGCAGCAGGAGCTGCAACTCCAGGATCTGGATGAGACCCAGCAGGAAGCTCAGAAGGCCTATAAGGCCCATCAGCAGATCTCCCCAAGAGAAGTTCCCGCCTTTGCCTTTCCTTCTCTTCTAGTTCTCGCTCTCTCTGTCTCTGCTTTTCAGCAATCTCATCCAACTTTGCCTTGCGTTCAGCTTCTTCTTTCCTTCTTCTCTCAGCCTCTGCATGTTTGAAAATTTCAATGAGATTATGAAAATAATAATTAAATAAAAAACTCGATTACCTTGTTAAAAAAGAAACTTTTTGTAATTTCATAGTAAGGAAATAAAAAGAAAATACTATTGAATGGGAGGATAAATCATGTAAACTGAAAGCACAATAATCAGTATAATTAAAAAGAAGTTCAACAATATCTCAAAAGAAAAAGAAAATCAATTCACCAAGCTGAACAAAGAAAAACTACAAGAATAATTGAGGAATTCAAGGAAGTTTAATTAAAATCTACCTTCACGCTTGCAAGCTTCCTCCTCTTCATGCAACTTTCTCAATCTTTCCTCTTCAGACCTCACATAGAAAATTTTCTTCCGCTTGGCCTCCCTATCTTGTTTCCGGGCCTGAATGATTTGGTTAATTCTTTCTTCCCTCTCTGTTCTCAGTCGCTCAAATTCTGTTTCTCGATGGCTCATCACTCTTTCCTGGAATATCATCTGTAAAAGAATTACAGAAACCAAATCCATTCAAGTATTCACAATAATTCTATAAAAATTGCCATACAGAAAAAAAGACACCGACCTTCTTGTCCAGCATCCGAGACAGCCTGTTCTTCTCCCTGAGGTCCCCATCATGGCGTTGCCTGCTAGCTTCAATCTCTAGCTGCAACATCCAATTAGCATATTAAACAGCAAAGAATAAGAAATCCCATACCAAAACTACTAAAAATGGAGATTCAACTATGAAATTATTTATAGAAATATTTCACCTTTAAATAGTTATTTTTTATTAGGATTAATAATTATTTAATATAAAAATGTTAATTAAAATATTACAAATTCAAAATGGAAAACAGAGAAATGAAAAATAGCCAAATGAACATGTATTCTATTTTTTTTTACTTTTCAATTTGGAAAATAGAAAATCAAAAAATTGGGGAACAGAAGAAAACTGAAAATTAGTTTCACAACCTAACAGGCCTAAGTATTTACAATAGTATGAAATAATACCTCCTGCTCACGCTCATGAAGGGCCTTCTCTTCTACCAATCGTCGTTGGAAAGCAGCCTCAATCAATGGAGCTGCCTCTTCTCTCTTTGCTCTTTCCAAATAATCCATTGTTTTAGCTAGTTTTTGCAATTTCTTCTCCATTTCCTGCCTCTCTCTGAGCTGCTCACTCAAGGCCCTTTCCATTATAGTCTGCTTTGTAACTTTCTCCTGTGCATGCATGAAAGAGTTAGACTTGGGGCAATAAATTTCAAATAAAGCAATGAAATTTTGAACTCACTCCTTCCAAAATCGGCTTCTTCCCCCCCTTCCTTTTGCTTCGCTTGTCAACATCCTCGAGCAAAGCCTGTGCTTCTTCAAGTTCTCGCTGCTCTATTTCCTGGAGGATCCTTTGGTTCTTTCGTTGCTCAATCTCAGCCGCAAGCCTCTTTTGCTCATCCTCCTGTCTTTTCTTCTGCAGCTGCAGCCTTCTTGACTCTTCCTCCCGTTCCTTAAAAAACAGAGAAATTCAACAAGATGTTTGCAGCCCATGGAACATGTCCAGTGCACACATAGCAATTTCAATGTTGCATACCATTTCCAAAAGTTGACGTTCTTGTTCTTCCTTCCTCTTTTCAATGATTGATTTCCGAGCAAGAAGTCTCTTATGTTCCTTATCAACAATCTCTCCTAATCCAGGTAAAATCTCACATAGTTTTGATGATTTCTTCTCTGGAGGATATATCATGGCCCTTACTTTATTTAAGGATTCAGCAAAAATTGCAAGATGATCTCGCAGTCCTTCTGATTCAAGACCCTTGAAAGTGTCCACCCAGTTCATTAAAGTTAAAACAGTACACAAGAAAATCCAATTGGAGGTAGCACAGAATAATTAAACAGAAAATAATGCAGTTCATAATTCAAATTATGAAAGTAATGTCGACACAAATTATTAATCAATATTTTGTGTGCATTGGTGATGAAGAAAGATAAGGAAGCAAATGATACACTAAAACAAACAAGCATAGAGAATAGATCGTACCAAATTACCGAATAATATGATATTCCTCATATGGTCAACTTTCATAGCTAAGAAATTATTTTTAACAGCATCAACAGAAATTTTCTCAACAACAGAAAAATCAAAAAAGGGGATCATCTGAGATAAAATCTCAATTTTCATCGTCTGATACACTTGTGACACCTGAAAAAGCATGGAGAAAGACAAATGACAAAAAAAAAGAAGAGAAGAATGCAGAACATGAAAATAAGAACCCCATAAAAAAGGGGAAAAATGGGGAAGGGAGGGTGGGGAATCTGTACCTGTTGAACAAACCTTAGAGTAGCAAGCTTTTCAAGGTCATGAACATATTGCGAAAGTTGCACTTCTGGCACAGAGGAAGCAGAAGCAATTTTTCCGCCAAGTTTAGAAATTTTAGATAAAAGTGGCTGTATCTTTGCTGCAAGATCTAGTGGGTGAAATTCATTTTCCAAAAGATGATAAAGATCTTTAACTTCCTGCGTAGCACAGCTCAATACCCCTTTGGAAACCTAAAATGACATCCAAATCATAAAACATTAAGAGAATAAAACAGTAGCTTACATGCAAATAATGTAACATTTCAAGCACCCATTCGTTATATTGCAAAGTTCAGATGCAAAAATGCAGCCATACTAATTGGAAAGATGGGAAATCAACATCCAACACTGCATATTATCAGAGTTAAAAGATGAAGACAAAAACAAGCATGATTTATTTTGTACAAATGTAGAGCGAAGTTCTTGTACTTTTTTATGAATGTTTCTCTCAAGAACAAACCACACATCAAATTAGTATGGAGAAACAAATAAAAGGGCAATAAAAAAGCAGAGCAATTAAAACTTACCAGTTCTGAAAGAAGGGATGACCTTGAAAGCTGTAGATAAAACACATAAAGAGAATGAGGAACCAACAATTATTACAATGAAAATCTTACGAGTATAAAAAACAATAAATAGGGTGACTGATTAGCAGAGGCACATTACCACTTCCCTATTCTCAGGTTTTGGGTCTAAATTGAACCCAATAAGATTGGCCATCCTCAAATTACGCTCTTTTTCATTCTCAAGTTCCAGATGAGATGCACTGCGTCTGTGGTCATAGGGAGCCACGGCCAGTGCAGCCAACACAACAGATGATGCTACCAGCTGTAAATCTTTCTGGCTTAAGTTTTTATTGAAGCTTTTCTGAAGTGTAAAGAGCTTGAACCATGCATAGGCATGATAAAGATGACTAGATGAAATCCAGAAAATCTCAGTCAGCTTGGCATAGTAAACCACCATCAAAGATGGCTTAGGAGTCTTTTTGACCATACACATTAATCCATGAATATCTTCAATGGATCGAAAAGCTTCCTGAACACAAAAATCGAAACAGTAAATGGCAAACAATAAGTATGCCTTTTCTCATAACAATGATAAACAAATCTCTTCACATGTAACATTATTTCAAGGTACTCTCTAGATAATGGTGCAGAGGGAGTAACCTGGTATGTCACTCAACCAAAGATGAGGTACAACTGGCGGATCTAATAATGTTTAACTATTTTATTTAAATTAAATAATAAGCAGAATAACAGAATCATACAACTTTATAAAACAATGTGCTATCTAGAGGGCCCCATAACAAGGATAAAACAAGAAAAAGAACAAAAGAAAGGATGGGGAGAAGCCTTTGAGATGTCTGAAGCAAACAAACAAGCCTGAGGCAACAAGCCCAAGCAATATAGACTCTATAATGGTACCATCTCAACATTCTCCTCTTATCAACTTTCTCTATTTTATAATTTTTGGAACTCTCCAAACAATGTAATTGAAGATATTAACCATGTCTTAGCAATTTCTATGTAATTTAAGTATTATCAGTAACTACAAAGCAGATCACCATCACTGAATGTTGTCAGCATGCCACCGTTTGAGATAAATGGTGCACTCGTTAAGATAAAGCTCCTACTAGGATAGATGATCATCGAATCCTTCAGACACTGCTAAAAATTTGTAAATATTCTGATATCTGTCTCAAATACACAAATGGGTTGCCTATTATAGTCACTCGGGAAATATAATACCAAGGGGATATGACAAACTAGAAAATTACAATATGAACATATAATTGCTATGTCCATAAATAAATGAAGCAATTTTCTCATACCTGCCAGAGTTCAAGCTCAGTAGCAATTTTTAGCTGCTCAAATCGGGTATCAAGGTACAGCTGCAAGCTCTCTGGGGCTGAAAGATCAGGCCGGTCCCTTTGATCTCTATATTTATTAAGGTTTGCTAAATGATTCCTGATGATCTCACAAAGACGCCTAAATTCTGTTGTCCGTTTGTACTGTTTACAGAATTGAAATGCTCGATGTGCAGTCATCTACAGTAACAACTTGAGTTATAAGTTGCTGTTTCTGATTCAAATGATATGCAGTAAGGTGCAAAATCCTTTCACCTCAGTGTATCCACAGAAAAAAAAAAGATCAATACATAAAGGATTCTTTTTTTATATATAAAAACAGGAATTACCGCATATAATGCCTCCAACTTTGAGTTGTTTCGTAATATTTCAAGCACAGTTCTATAAGTCTCCCACAAGAACTTGAACCAAGGGGTAACAAGTTCCCTATCAGACCTATCTTTCCCTTTCTCTCCGCTGACATAACTGAGCATCAAATCTTCTGGTCTCTTATCAGCTTCAAGATCATCCACATCAAGAGCTTCTTCTAAGGCTTGTGCCTGGCAACGAGCATGTTCAGCTTTCTCAGTAGAAAGATGCATAAAATGCTTGATAACCTCTTCCAAGGAATTTACATTCACTTGCTGGCAGACTATACGATACTGTATCAAACCATCTTTTGCAAACCTTCCCCTCCGCATATCAACACAAAGCTCCACATATTTAAACATGATTTTTTCTAGTGTCTTTTGCCATGCTCTGTACCTCTTTGAGGTAATAAGATCATGCAAAGCTTGCAACGCGTCCTGTTTCTGCCCCACATTTATCAGCTCTACAACCATAAATCAGTTCAAAATAATAATCATCAGTTCAAGTGATAGCAAATTAGAAATGACACCAAATCAAATCACAGCCATGCGAAACTAAAAGACGAACAACAATAAATTGAAATACAATTATCAAATAAACGAAAAACACACCTTCTGCTCGTTTCAAAGCGTTCTCTGGTTTGGCAAAAGTCGCCATATCCAAGCAAAATATTCAACCTGCTAAACATTAAAAAAAATTAAAACGAATTGAGACGAGACAAAACCAGGAAACAATAGAAAACACAATCTGCAAATTATAAAACAATAGAAAATAGAAAATACAATATATATCCAATTAACTGCAAATGATAACGAAAATAAAATACATAAAGGCACATTCGGTAATTAAAGAGTATTAAAAAGAAGAAGAAGAAGAAAATTACCTGATCAGCAAAGAATCGAAAGTGTGTTTGTATTGAGAGAGAGGATAAAAATCGCAAGAAAAACAACAATGGAGAGTGCCGCTCTCTCTCTCTGGCTGTGAAGAAGAGGAAAGAGTAGTAGCTAACTCGTTTTTAGGGTTTGCTTCCGACTAGATTTGGGCCACTTTCATGCGTTTTTTCGGAGGTTTGTTTTGTTGGTTAGCTTATTTTAGGATTTTTTTAGTTTTTGGGCCTTTTTAGGGTTTTAAGGTTCTAAAACTTCTTGGTCCAGCCCAATCTTATATATATGGACTTGTTTTTTGTCTTCGGCCAATTGAAAAATGCCCTTTTTGTTTTTAATGTTTCTTTTTAAGTTTTTGAGAAAATTACGATTATTTTTTGAAGAAATTACACTGTAGAATATATTTTATGCTTTATTTTTTATTTTATTACTATTAATTTTTTTTCATTTTTAACTTTTTAAATTTTAAATTTTAATTTTTTTATATTTTATTTTTACAAAAATATTGTACATCTCTTTCTCATTTTTATTTTCCTCTTCCTTTGCCTCACATAGCAGTATGGTTATAATAAAATCACTATTATTGTTGCTTTCATAATTACTATAAGTACAAGTATTTTCTTTTTCTTTTTTATTCAAGTGCTTAATTTTTTTTTACTGGAGAGGCATCTTATTAGATACTTTTGGAGCACCTTTATTTACTTTATTGAATTAATTTTTTTATCTTTTTCATTTCATTCTATTTTATTTTCGAATTGAAAAAAAAAAGCTATATTAGAATCTAATTCTACTTATAATTCTATTTAATTATTCAAAAAACATAGCATATATAAATATAATTTCGGATTATACATAAGTTCTTTTGATTATTCAGACGTCATCACTATTTATAGTTATAAAATTTTATTAATAGCATTTTCGTGTATCTTAACTGGGACTAGCATAAAAAAAAAATATTTTTTCACGTTGAAACTCCATATTTTATGGAATTATAATGATCTCAGGGGCAAAACTATCATCATTTTAAGTATAAAAGACATTTTTTCACTATTATTTTTAAGTATAATGTATTAGAAATAAAAATAAAAACTTAAAATAAAAACTTGAGTCATATATAATGATATAATTTAATGGGTTAAGTAAATTTATATGTTCATCGCTAATGCTCATATTTTTACAAAAAAAAATATTAAAAATGTAAAAATAAAAATTATTTTTAACTTCCTTATAATTAAAAAAAAGTTTTAAGATTTAGGATAATTTTGTAAAAAGTCATTTTCTTTTTTTACAAAATTATCAAGAAAAGTTCAAATTATTATAATTTATCAATTCAAAAAAAAATATTATCAAGTTTGTTATAATTTTTTAATTAATTTATAAATTTAACAATACCATCTAAAAAATTTATTATATAATAATTTTGTAAGCTTTATTATTATTTTATATTTATTTATTTATTTATAATTATTAATATTGAAGTATTTTTTAAATTAAAATATTTGAATTTGAATGAAAGTAGAATGACTTTTATAATTTCATAATTAGCTGGTAATTAATCAATTATGCTAATTAAGCTTAAATAATATATTCTATAAATAATGTGTTAATCAAAATAGTTTATATTATTTTAAATTTTTAATATTTTTTCTACTAAATAACTGTATATGTGGATATAAGTAGATATATATTACATACGCTTTAACTAAAGAGTATTATTTATAGGTATATGTAAATATATATTACATATATTTTAATTAAAAAAATAATATATATAGGTATATATTACATATACTTTAATTGGATAATGTTATTTATAGGTATACATGTGTATATATTACATATGATTTAACTAAAGAATAATATATGTAGGTATATGTTTACATATAATTTAATTAAATAATGATAATATTTTATGTATATATTATATATATTTTAATTAAATAATGGTATATGTGGATAATATATGTATATATTACATATACTTTAATTAAAGAATAGTATATGTAGAGATATGTAGGTATATATTATATATATTTTGACTAAAGTATATGTTATATATATTTTAGCTAAAAAAAATGATATATATGAATATATGTGAGTATATATTACGTATACTTTAACTAAATAATGATATTTGTGGGTATATATTATATATATTTTAACTAAAAAATAGTATATATGGATATATGTAGATATATGTTACATATACTTTGATTGAATAATGATATTTGTAGATATATACTGGGATATATTATATATATATTAACTAAAAATAGTATATATGGATATATGTAGGTATATATTATATGTATTTTAACTAAAAAAATTGATATTTATAAGTATATATAGATATATATTACATACACTTTAACTAACAAATGATATCTATATTATATATACTTTAAATAAAAAAATATTATTTGTAGAAATATGTATATATATGTTATATATACTTAAACTAAATAATGATGTATGTTAAGTGTACTAGTTAATTTAAAAAAAAATAGTATAAAAGTGATATATATTTAGTTATATGTTAGCATATGATTTATATAAAATTACCAACATATACATATTAAATCTTTACTAAATAACTGTACAAGTGGATATAAACAGATATATGTTACATATGCTTTAACTAAAAAATATTATTTTCAGGTATATTTAGGTATATATTAGATATATTTTAATTAAAAATAATATATATAGGTATATATTATATATACTTTAACTGAATAATGTTATTTATAGGTATACGTGCGTATATATTACATATAATTTAAATAAAGAATAATATATGTGGATATATATAGATATATGTTACATGTAATTTAACTAAATAATGATAATATTTTAGGTATATCTTATATATACTTTAATTAAATAATGGTATATGTGGATAATGTATGTATATATTATATATACTTTAATTAAAAATAGTATATGTAGAGATATGTAGGTATATGTTACATATATTTTGACTAAGGTATATGTTATATATATTTTAACTAAAAAATGATATATATAGATATATGTGGGTATATGTTACATATATTTTAACTAAAGAATGATATTTGTGGATATATGTAGGTATATATTATATATATTTTTAACTAAAAAATGGTATATGTGAATATATATAGATATATATTACATATACTTTAACTGAATAATGATATTTATAGGTATATACGGGGATATATTACATATACTTTAACTAAAAAATAATATATATATATGGATATATGTAGGCACATATTATATATATTTTAACTAAAAAATAATATTTATAGGTATATATTACATATACTTTAACTAAAAAAATGGTAGATATATATTACATATATTTTAAATAAACAAATATTATTTGTAGAAATATGTATATATATGTTACATATACTTAAACTAAAGAATGATATATGTTAAGTATACTAGTTAATTTAAAAAAATAGTATAAAAATGATATATATTTAGTTATATGTTAGCATATAATTTATACAACAATATTATCAACACATACATATTAAATTTAAAAGAATAAAAATATAAAATTATTATATATTTAGTTTTATATTGGTATATTTTATATATATTTATTAAAATTTAAAAGAATAATAATATAAAAATGATATATGTTTAGTTATAAGTCGGTATATGTTACATACATTAATATGTATTTATTAAATTTATATTTTTAATTTAAAAATTTTAATTTAAAGCTTGTTAAAAAAATAGTATAAATAGTATAAAAAATAAAAAAATAAATGAAAATCACAAAAAATAAATAATATAAAAAATAAAAAATGGATAAAAAACTAAATAAAATTTTTTAAAAATAAATACATAAAAAATACTTTTAAAGAAATGATAATTAAACGATTCACATTTATCATTTTATTAATAATAATATGAGGTAGGGGCCATGGTGCAAATGATTGTAATTCTCTTAGATACTAATCTATTATTATTGTTATTAAAAGGTCGGACCATATAACGACAGGCCAAAAGTTCCATCAAAAGAACAATTGGCATTATTATTTGCGCCACAATTTGATTGCTGGTAAAATTATAAATAAAATATATTTTTAACATGAAATTGAAAAAAAAAAAGATGCTGGTATTTTTTTAAAACATAAATTTATTTTAAGTTAGTTTTGTAATTAATCCTTATTTTTTTAGTAAGAAATTTTTACTCATAAAAAAGTGTAAAAAAAAATTATAATAATCTAATAATAAATATACATAAATTATCCTGCACATAATAAAATTTTTATATATGACTAATAAATTTGTAAATTAATTAAAAATTTTGATAAATTAATAATTAATAATATTTTTCTAAATTGGTAAATTTGTAATATTATGAATTTTTTTGGCATTTTGTAAAAAATTCTTAATTTTACATAGCAAATATGTTTAAACGAATACTAAGGAGAAAATAATGCTTAATTAAATGAGAGAAAACAATCTTATAGAAAACTATCAAATGTAAATTAATCTTATAATTATAAATAATAGATGTTATTTATTCTTTCCATTTTAATGGGAAATAAAAATGAGGTTTTGGGTGATAAAGATAAGAGAAAAAGAGGTGTATAAATTTTAATCATTTGAAAGATTAATGAGTTGAAATGAAAAAAAAAAAAAGAGAGTTATTAGTTCAAATTAACCTTTACTTTTTCTTCTTTTAAAATTGGAATTAAAAATAATATTAATCTGCAATCTCTAAATTGAAAAATATTGGATGGTTAAAAAAAATAATATTATAATGATATAAAATTATCTTTGGATAATTTATTTTTTAGAATAATTTAATTTAAAATTATTATTATTTAATTCTAAATTACTATAATATTAAAAAATGGAATTTGATGATCAAAAGAGTGATTAAAATTTGTCTTAAAAAAAGAGTGATTAAAATTTCAAATTAAATTCAAAATGGATAGATAGAGAGAGAGTTTAGTTATAAGATACGGATGAAAAGGAGTTTTAGTGGAGATCAAATATTTAACAAGCCTAATCTTTTCAATCTATTTTACTCGGATTTTTCAATCTTCTCAACAGCAAGTAAATTCAACAGCAAAAACCAAATTAAACACAAGAAAAATGGGAAAATCCACAAATTAAGCACACGAATCCCACGAACAAAGGAACTTCTCATCAACCCCACGTATTCAAAAAACTCAACTCAATGTTTCAGTTTCTTCATCGTTTCAGGCTTAATTTTAACATCAAAAATGGCAGATTTTCAAGAAAGATAATGAATAGCAGAGATAGAAGTAGAAATAGAGCTCTCGTTAACAAGAACACAAATTCAAACTCATATTTCTTTAGAACCACCATTTCTCAACCCAAGATTAGAATCAAGATTCCTAAACTGTTGGCCCAGACCATGCAGAAAAGAAATAATGGTGCCAATAATGCCAATCTTGATCAACCTACAAGAAAGAAAATCAAGTGGGGTAAGGTTGGTTCCTTATTTTCTAGAGTATTTAACATCAAGAAATGCCAATCTTCATCTAAGACTTACTGTCAAATTCAGAGAAATAATCATATTGCTAGTGATAATTTGAGAAATGTTCAATCTGAGTTTGCTGTTTCATCAGAGCATGAGTCGTCTTCATCATCCAAATCACATTCATTCAAAAGACTTTTGGAGATTGAAGATGAGCAAGAGCAGAGGACACTACCAAACAAGGAAAAGAGAGCAGACAATTTGGCAGAGAAGTCTCTCAAAGTGACATCTATCTCAAGATTGTTCCACAAGAGTACCAGACACAACGGCATCAGAGGCAAATTCAACACAATTGGTACCAGTAATTGCCAAAACAATACTGTAAGCACATTTGCAGATTCTAGTAGTAGTGGCAACAACTTGCCTAGAGTTCCATCAAGAACACTGATCACTCGCCGTAAGTCGAAGATGGGTCATCAGTCATTGGCAAATAGGCATATTAATGGAGAAAAATCAGGAAGGGAAGAAGAAGATGGTGAGGAGCTCTGCAAGAAGAGGATTTTAATGGGAGAGAAATGTAAGCCACTGAATTATTCTGGCACCCTTCAGTATGATGAAGATGGGATTTTGTTGCCAGATATCAGTCCATGACAAAAATGACACATTTGTTTGATTCCGTGAGTTTTAGGCTTATTTTGTTTTACCTGTTGAACATTTCTTATTTAAGATCACATTGTAAATTTCATTTTCAATTTCAACACTACACATCCAATGCAATAAATGAAAAGGATTCACAATCACATTTGAGTTTTATTTAGGAGAAAAACAAATTATCAATACAGTAACTGTTTGAAAGATCGTGTCAATCTGCAAGGAGGTGGAAAAAATCAAATAACTACTAACTACACATTAGTATACAAGAATGAGCATTTCTAATTGTTCATGTCCTAACTTACCTTTGATAAGGGACAGAGACATATGGGTACTAGGAACTAAATTCTATGTTGGTAAATTACAGATGCAACCTAAGTAGAATTACAAGGAATTTCATCTCTGCAATTGATCTGGTGTGTGGTTGCTTGTAGTAGACGATGATGTCGTCCTGCCACTCACTATCCCATTATCCACAGGGGGACTTGATCCCCATTTTCCCTCTGATTCTGCAGGTTCCATCACTTTAACAGACCCATCTGTCAACCCTATAGCTAATTGGTTGGGCTCTTGAGGATGTGTAGCAACAACAAGAGGGTAAACAGATTGGCTTCTACAAAATAATAGAGAGAAATTGTAAACAAAGAAAAAGGTTTATAACTCAACATAATCTCACAAAAAGATAGAACAAAAAGTGAATAGAATTTTGGAAGAGGGTTCAATGAGGTTCATGCATGATATGGGATGTATACAACTACCATCATATGGAAATTAGATTTTTTTACAAGTTGGAAAATGGAGAAGCGAAGTGGTCAAAACTCAGAGGAGGCAGAGAGAAGACCACATACCCATTCAAGACTGCCTGGGACAAGTATGCCGATGAAGCAATGCGGCACCTTAGTCTCAGGCTATCAGCATCAAACACCCCAATGCTACCATCGCAAAAGGTAGCATAAATTAGTTGGCTGTTGCAAGAGTACCCCGCATAAGAAAGGGGTGCAGACAAAGCATCTTGTGGCATCCACTAAAGTGCAAAAATACACAGAAACATCAGGACCAAATCTTCTACATGCAACTGAATGTCAAATATTGATATCAACATCCTACCTGCCGTACACGTTCCATCTTTGAGGCATCATATATTGCTAATTGGGTTTCATGAACTACCAGCAAGTGGGTCTGATCAGAGTGGAATTGCACTCGGGTTTCACCAGTAGGTACCTTTCCTGCTGGAATTTGGATTGCAACTGATTTCCTTTTCTCCCATGTATCAATACTCCAGACGCAAAGCTGCAGAAAAGAGTTACCACATTAAATGGCAACATAAAATACCAGAATTGTTTTGCAATAAGGCATACATGTCACTCCATGGAAGACTTCACTTGAGAGAGATTTTGCAGTATATGAGCAAATTTGACTGTGAAGAGCAATGATTGAACCAAAATATGATCAAGTGTTGCATGATTATTATGATTCCAGAGCCTCCAGGAGCAATATATTAGTCCATCCATCATCTAAATGATATCCCAGATGATGACATTAATCCTGCCTGACTTCTTATACATGTGAATAGGGTAAATGTTTAACAAGATAGACCTAGAGTGCAACATCAACAAGTAGTGCTAACAAGGACAAAAACCAAACATCACGTCTACCCATCCTGTCACTGGACTAATTTGTAAGTTTGCACAAGTAAGCAAACCAACAACTTTTCATTAGGCAAGATTCGAGTTGATAATTTCTTAGTCCTGCTAAGTTCAAAGAAACACTAAAAAAATAGACCAGACAAACAAGAGTAAGCAGCAGCAGCATGCCTCCCACTTACTTGAGCATCAGCACCTGAAGAAACCAAGATGCTAAGATTTGTGGAAAAGGCTAAACCAGTTATTCTCTTCTGATGACCCTTCAATTTTGATTTCACCTAAAAAATCAAAGATCTTAGTTAAATTTCCAAGGAGGGGACAAATCCTTGCAGGGAAAAATTTAATTCTTTTTAATTATGTAATCACCTCGTCTACTCTAACATTGTAGATGTGAATGGTTGAATCCTCCATTCCAATGGCTATGATGTTATTATCCTGAGGATGGAATGCTAAGAAGGTTGAGGCAGGAGGAGGAGACATGAAAGTTGTCATTACCTGCCAACCAATCATTCATCATGAACTCTAACAATAATATAACAATAATAATAATTGTAGCACACATATTTAATACATACTTTGAATGTCATCATGTTGAATAGTGAAACCTTTCCTCCAGCAGCTGACATTACATATGAGTCATTCTTAGAAAGTGCTATGCATGGGAATGCTTCTTCAAGGTTAACACCTGCAACATCATTAGCCATGAGAAGACCACTGTTTGGTTGCCAATGCTGGGGAACGGCAGAAGCAGTGGCCTTTAAACACAGACAATGTCAGAAATCCATTCAACAATATTCAAAATTAGAACACAAGAAAAGCTAGAGAATGAAGGAATGGAAATCATTATACAAACTATTCAGAGATAATTACTTTTCCAGTTGGATTCTGCTCATTGCGTGTCCACTTCCATAGCTTCTGAATACCATTTGACCCAAGTGCCAAAATACCAACACCAGAATTTGTATATAGAAGTCGAACAACCTGGATATAAATCACACTATTGTAGCACCATCGGGAAGAAAATCATGTAATAAAGATCAAATGCAACATGAAAATTGACAACCTTGCTGGAAGTATCTGTGCTATCAGGCAAGGTAACTAATCGGCACTCGCCAGGATCCACAATTTCAGCCAAGTGCCATGGCTTTGTTTTGTCAATTACATCCTCCACAGTTCTTGGCTTTTCTATGCTTCTATTCACGGGATCAACTCCATTCTTGAACAAGAAAGACAACAAAAGTTAATCAATCGTTTGCAAACAGAGCAACCAAACTGCAATAGTTCACAAGAATATAACAGAAAACAGTTTCCTAAGAGCTAGACAAACATCATAAACTGGATACCTTGAAGACAGGGTTGATTTCTTGAAAAGGCACTATTTTCATTCTATATGAAGAAACAAAGTCCATATAACAGGAAATACAACAACAACAACAACAACTAAGCCTTAGTCCTAAACAAGTTGGGGTCGGCTGTATGGATCCTCAACAAAATAAGCTCAAAAGACACCAAAAAAGATACTCCAGCCTTAGGCCCCTTCCAAGACACGGATTTTACGTCTCCATTCAAGTTTGTCATTAATCAAATCTGCATCAAGATCTAAGGCACGTAAGTCTCTTGCTATCACCTCCTTCCACACAGTTCTAGGTCTTCCACGACCTCTAGCCCCCTCAATCAACAAATTCTCACACTTACGAACCGCAGCATTAGGAGGTCTTCTTAAAACATGTCCATACCATCTAAGTCTTCCTTCCCTCACCTTATCTCCGACATCCGCTACTTGGACTTTTTGTCGAATATGAACATTCTTAATTTTGTCCAGTCTGGTATGTCCACACATCCATCTTAGCATCCTCATTTCTGCCACACTCATCTTATGCAAATGTTGTCCTTAGACTGAACTCACAGTGCATATATTCCGTTTTACTCCTACTTAACTTAAAACCCTTGTCCTCGAGGGTTTTTCTCCACACTTCCAACTTACGGTTTACACCAGCACTAGTCTCATCAATTAAAATAATGTCATCAGCAAACAACATACACCAAGGAACATCGTCTTGTATGCTTCTGGTTAGCTCGTCCATAACCAGGGTAAATAAGTATGGACTCATGGCCGAACCTTGATGCAATCCGGTAGTAATGGGGAAAGCCTCAGTGTCTCCACCAGGTGTTTTCACACTAGTGGATGCATTCTCATACATGTCCTTGATGATGTTGATATATTTGCCGCTGACTCCTTTCCTCTTCAAAACCCACCATAACACTTCTCTTGGTACTCTATCATAGGCTTTCTCCAAGTCAATAAATACCATGTGGAGATCTTTCTTCTTCTCTTGATACAATTCCATTAGTCTTCTTAGAAGAGAAATAGCCTCCATGGTAGATCTCCCTGGCATAAATCCAAACTGATTCTCCGAAACTCTTGTAAGCTTCCTCAATCTGTGTTCAATAATCCTTTCCCATAATTTCATAGTATGGCTCATAAGTTTGATACCCTGATAATTTGTACAGCATTGAATGTCTCCCTTATTTTTATATATGGGTACCAGGATACTCTTCCTCCAGGCATTCGGCATCTTACGTCCTTTCACAATAGCATTAAAGAGTTTAGTTAACCAGGCAACTCCAACCTCTCCAAGGTTCTTCCAAACCTCTATAGGAATACCATTCGGGCCACAAGCTTTACCAACTTTCATATACTTCAAGGCTTCTCTTACTTCACTATGCAAGATCCTTCTAGACCAGCTGATATAACCATTTGTTGCAAGAAGACCTTGAAAATCTTGTTCATGTTCAGGGTTGAATAACTGCTCAAAATAAGCCTTCCACCTCTCCTTAATCTCAACATCTCCTGAAAACACCCGTTGATCTTTGTCCTTTATACATTTGACTTGGCTTAAATCTCTGCTTTTCCTTTCTCTCATCCTTGCGATCTTATAAATGCCCATTTCTCCCTCTTTAGTACCTAACTTTTGATAAATCCCTTCTAAGGCTCTGCCACGAGCTACACTAACAGCCTTCTTTGCCTCTTTCTTAGCCCTCTTATATTCCTCAAAAGCCTCGCTATTAACCGCATTCGGTAACTTTTTATACCATTCCCTCTTAGCCTTAATAGCCTTTTGAACCTCCTCATCCCACCACCATGCATCGTGCGGTCGAGGCCCTGCCCCTTTAGAGATCCCAAGCAATTTACTACCTGCTTTCTTAATGCCACCTTCCATTTTTGTCCACAAATCCTCTGCACTAGCCTCAAGGTTCCAAATGTCTTCTTTTAGTAACTCCTCCTTAAAGGTACCTTGAGCTAGGTCTTTCAATTTCCACCATCTTATCCTTGGTTCCAATACTTTCTTATCATTCCTCCAGCTACTTTTATTCTTAACATCTAAAACCATAATACGATGTTGCGCCGTCAATGCTTCACCCGGAATGACCTTGCAATCCTTACACTTACTTTTGTCCCGTCTTCGAGTAAGTATGAAGTCTATTTGACTTTGGGTTCGTCCACTCTTAAAAGTAATCAAGTGTGACCCCCTCTTTTCAAAGCAGGTATTTGCCAGCACTAGATCATAAGCCACCGCAAAATCCAAAATGCTCTTTCCCTCCTCATTCCTGTTGCCAAAACCATAACCCCCATGGACCCTGTCATAACCATTACTGTCCTTACCAACATGCCCGTTAAGGTCCCCACCAATGAAAATTTCCTGATTATCCGGAATACTTTGCATGATTTCATCCATATCTTCCCAGAACTGAACCTTGGATGCTCCGTCCAAACCTACTTGGGGAGCATAAGCACTAATAACATTAATAGTGTCATCTCCCAAAACAAGCCTCAAAGAGATAATCCTGTCTCCCTTTCTCTTCACTTCCACTACCTTGTCTTTAAGCGTAGGCTCAATAATAATGCCCACACCATTCCTATTGTTATCCAAGCCACAATACCACAGCTTATATCCTGAGTTATTAATCTCTTTTGATTTATTTCCCTTCCACCTGGTTTCCTGCAAACAAGCAATACTAACCTTCCTTCTTTTCAAAGTATCCACAAGCTCTATAGACTTCCCAGTCAGAGTGCCAATATTCCAACTACCTAATCTTAATCGGCTCCCTTGGACTTGCTTCTTTAGCCGCATTCGTCCATAATGCGGTAGCCCTTTCCTGTCTGACACCACATCCGGGCGCTGATATGGCGGGACTAACTTCTTTACCCATACCCGTCCATGGCATGGGAACCTTTGCTCATACTCCACCACACCCAGGCGTAGATGTGATGAAACCCCTTGCTCATTTAACACTACACCCGGGTGCCGATGTAGCGCGTGCCTAGGTGAGCACGTCCCAACGGTATAATGATAGTTTTGAGGATCCATAAAAAGTTTGGCAAAATTTTTACGCTGGCCGCCAACCTTCCGCAACCCTCCTCCTTTATCCGGGCTTGGGACCGGCTACGATACTCGCAGGCGGAGTTCCATATAACAGGAAATGCAAAGTATTAAATGCAAGACTTCAACATTTAAAGCTGAAGTGGGTTTGAGAAGCAAATTTTCACATGGGACAAACAGATAACTTGTAGGCGAGTCAGCGACTACTTTTCCTCTTAACATATGAAACCTCTTCTTCTCAGACACAGGAAAACTAGAAACTAGAAGTTGCAAGGCCAAGACTGACCCTGCATTCTCAAAAAATTATACTAATGCAAGAAGCCAACGAGTGCAATTTGTTTCATGCAGTATTTTGTAGGGACCAAAAATAAAATTGAAATCCAGAGTTGAAATTATGTAGCAGCCATACAAGAATTGGAGAAGGCCTAACAGGAGAACTTCTTTCCACTTTTAAATGGACTGGACTGACATTTGTAACACCAGAAGCGCCAGAAACCTGATCAGTGATTAGAGACATCGATGTAGAAGAACTCAGCACCTAAATATTTTTCAGAAAAATGATCACATGAAAAGAGAAATCACTGTAACCTTTATAGCAGCAGAGTCAATAGGGGATCTCAATGCTTCAAAGGCTGGAGTTTCTACTCCTCTCAATGATCTGAGACCAGCAGCATTTGCAAGTATCTTGAATCCATTGTCTGCAGTAGTAACAGCAAGTAGATTTCCTTCCTTGTTGAATCTCAACCGAGGAAGACTCTGAAGCAGTTGATATGATTAAGTGCCTAGTCTTAAAAAAACATCCCCACAAAAGAGCTACAAAATCAATCAACTAACCGGTAATCCACCATCAGCATCTGTGCTTGTGAGAACATTGGCATTATCCATATCCCAAAACTTTATCTGACCATCCTCACCTGCAGCCAAAAAGTGGTTTTGTGTAGTGTCAAACTGCACTACACCTGATGCTGATTTCTTTCTAAACCCAATGTAATGCCTCTTTATTGCTCCTTCACTTTCATTCCATTCAACTAGGAAAGAATCCCCCTCTTTACTTGTTCCACAAGAGAATAATCTGAAAGAACGGTGCAGAAGTGACAACAATTTGTTAAAGAAAATAAAAATATTACAATATTAAAGAAGGAAAATGTCATAAAAAATTTCAAACAATACGCATGAATAAAAAAAATATAGAAGAAATAAACAAAAGAAGTGTATGAGTCCAAGTCTATTGACATTCAATTTTTACAATTCAAAAATCTTACCTACTACCATCGGCACTATAAAGCATTGTAGTGCACCAGCAACCTGGAGCATCATAATCAACTCTAGAACCCATATTGTCATATAGCCAGGCTTTTATTTTTCCATCAATAGCAGTTGAGAATATGAACTGCAAGTCACAGCTCAAACAGTTAATTCCATTGAAACATGTGTTCCCTGATATGATCAATTTAACACATACTTGATATTACAGCTTCAAATTCTAACTAGCAGTAACAAGTTAGACTGGTGACGCCATAATGAATAAGATTCTAGTATTTGATGGCAGTAGTGAATTATGGTGGTAGAAAGTAAGCAGTCATGATGGATTGGCAGTGAAGGTGACAGGGTGTAAATGATATGGAATTGTAAATTATGCATGCTATATATTAGTGGCAAAACAAGTTTTAATGAATCATAGTAATGGTGGACCGATAGGAGAAAAATCTTAACAACTTATGTTAGTTATAGCAGCTTTGGTTAGTAGAATAAAGCTGCTGATACATAAAATTAAGCAATTAATATTTGGATATGATGGCCTTCGTGACTTATTTCAAGTTATAGTGATGACAGAAATAGGACAAATGGAGCACTGGTGCTGAATTTCAGATAATTCAAAACAGACATGTTCCCAAGTTGTATAAGTCAATAAACATATTGCTTTTGAGGTATTGTACCTCCAGACATCAAGTACAACTAAATAACTAGCATTCAAATTTATTACAAATTTGCTACCTGGATAGTGAAAGTGAAAGCAAAAAACAACAAAAAATAAGCCCTTTCATTTTGCCTGACATACCTGGATGTTTTCCTTGTGGTGAGGACATATAGAATAAACTGGAGACTCATGACCTTCAAAATTAAACAGTTTCCGTCCCCCTAAATCCCACACCTGTTACATGTCCCACATTATAAAGCACTGAAATTCTTAATTAATTAATCACCACATGAAAATTGATCTCTTACCTTTATAAGCTTATCATCTCCACAGGTTACCACACACAGTTGTTTGTTTGGATGAGCAAATGCCAAATCATTAACACCACCAGCATGTGCATCAATCTGTAATTAAAAAAAAAGGCAAGACATGTGAACGAGCATGGTCACAGATATCGCCTGGCATGACATGTGAGTGTCACTCACCTCTAACTGCTGACGTAGATCATTTGACCCGGTATAAGTATACAGATGAATCAAATGCTTATTAAATGCAGCCCCTGTAGCAATAAAAACATAAGACGCTAACAGAGTGTTTTTGAAGTGCTAATTATTTGTCAAAGGACACATACCCACAAGACTTCCATCAGTACTCCACGTAACACGATTGACAGAAATTTGTGCATCTTTAGCAAATGAAGCCTGCAAGAAACTCTCAAAATATGAGGAAAAAATTATTGCTTCAAATACTACAGTCCTGAAACAGATGAACCCAATAAAATGCACAAGAGCTGCTGCATTAACAACAAAGCAGTCTCTTAAACTTTTATATATGATCCATGCAGTTCCAAAGAGGAGAAATGAATAATAGGTCGAAGTTGAGTGCCAATAAAATAAAGGAAATAAATCCCATAGATGATAACATATAAAACCTGGAATTGCAATGAACAGGCTGTTGTTTCCCAAATCTTGAAGGGCTTTGAAACCAACCTCTCCCGAAGCCCAAGCTCCCATAGTGTAACTTCACCATTAGCAGAGCCAACTGCCCAAGTCACGCAATTTGTTAAAAAGGGAAGGCTTGAAAATAAAAAATAATGGAATTATAGTTCAAAATTAAGAAAAACAATAATCATCATACCAAGGAGCAAGGTATGGTGAGAGGGATGAAAATCCACGCTTGTGACAGCTGAACCTTGATGCATTGTTAAAGCTACAGTCCTTGGCAGGTCGTCCAGAGACCAAGATGCCTGCTGCCTTGATGCTGGATATGTAACCTGGAAATATAATTTACAGCAAGTCTACCCAACTTTAGTGATGAAGCAAAGAAATATGATCTTGGAACAGTTCAAATGCATAATGACAAAACAAATAGTAAAAAATCAAAAAAATAGAAAAATCAATTCAAAATAACCTCCTCAACAGATTGGGCAGGCCGCAGACGTTTCATTAATTGTTCATGATCAGCGCTTTGATAATCAACCATACCAGGTGTTGTAGGTGGTGTTCTTGGCCTTTTCACTACTGAAACTGTAGAAATGCAAAAAATTTCGTCAGGCAAAAATCAACTTCTTAATTTCATTATTTACCATACAACAATAATTAAACATCATAAATCCTTGTGATTTAACGAAAAGCTCAGTTGCTTTTAAGTTAATTCAGCTTATCCATATATTTTCGAAGCAAAAATCTACTAATTCAAATGCTAACTTGATCTGAACTAAATAGTCAACCTTGATTTTGTGGAACAGGTATGGATGATGCAGTGACAACAGCCGCTTGAACAGATGAAGAAGCAGAAGCATTTGCCATCCAACCAGCTAATGCACCAGCATTAGCTGCAGCTGCAGTGGGTGGGAAGGGCTATAAACAAAAGTTCAAGAAAGGTATTCAGTCAAACTTCTAGAATTAGAACTTTAGCCTGCAATAGAAAATTATTATTTAAGAAATCATACACCATGAGCCCCAAGAGATGCATAAGCAGATGGCTTTGCAACAGCGGCAACTGGAAGGTTGACAGGTGCAGGGGCAAGAGGACCATTTGGAGGTGAACACGTATGGTCTGTGAATAGAGTCTTAATATCTGGGTTTGGCCTTGGGTTCTTGCATAACTGATGCTGCCAGTTTAAACTGCAAACGCCAAGTAGCCACAGATAACAATAAAACTTGGAACAGGGCAAAAATATAGATCGTAGCAGCTACATGCAGGAGAAAAATATGCAAGAGCAAGTGTCATATGCTTTCACAACTAACAACCATAACAGAAATTAGGAGTGAGAAAACAAGACTGCAAAAGAGAAAGAGCGCTAAGGCTCCAAGGAAATTTATTCAACTGAACTGAAAATAAAAAAAAAGCGAGAGAGAGAGAGAGAGAGAAAGCTCCAATACGGAAACATGTTAAAGTGCCAAAAAAAAAGTGGACTCAGCCTTAGTGAATTTAGTAAGCTAACTTTTCCAATCAAACAAAATATACTTAGTCAAAAATAATATAGACTATGTATTTCTTGCTAAATACAACTCAAGCACAATGTAAACAAATGGTTTCAACAAAAAAACAGAGAGAATAGAAGAAAATCATGGCAGTTTATTGATCCAATGATATATGAAAATTACCTTTGATTAATTAGAGTCCTCAATCTTGATGACTTCAGAGAAGGAAAGGCAAGTTTATCTCGGAAAAGAGGGTTTGCCTCAATGAGCTTTTTTAGCTCTATCAACATTATGCTGCGTGCTGTTTTAGTATCACCATATTTGGACAGCTGCTCATTTTCCCTGTTATCATAATCAGGAGAAAGTGTAACATTTCAAATTAAGTGTTTCACAAGTTCCATAAACTAAGCAGCAAATGCTATGAATACAACCAGCATATCTCACAACTTACCCAGTGTAACAGTTATTTGATCTGGTAGTTTGGCTTGGAGATGTGAAACAATTATTTAACCAGTATAAATCATTGAATTAAGCTCACAATTTTAAGGTTTCCATTTCATCATCCAAATAATGACATTTTAACATTCAATCTTTTAGTTTCTTAGCAATCTATCAGAAACTAAACTGACAAAAAGCATAACAACTTAACAAGTTTCACCTGGCTAGATAATCAATATGACTTACCATGAAAGAGAATTACCTGAAATTGCCAAGAGTTAAAAGCTGAGTGATTTCTTTGTACAATTCCTCATTAAATGTTGAGAATACTTTTAAATCATTCGCCAAAATTTCAACAGCCTTTGCCTTGTCTTGTCTGTATAAAATAGATAATAAAGAAATCACATTCTTTCAAAATAAACAAACTACATATGTGCACCAGTAAAACAAATCCAGATTCAACATACCGATCAAGTGCTTCAAGATATTTTTGCTTCCTGATTTCAAAGAATATCTTCATGGAATATCTGTTATCATCAACTTTGGTAAATCCAGCTAAGTATTTTTCAACTTCTTCCCATTCTCCAGCCTGAACTTTCTCCTCAAAGTACTTCATATTGAAGAAAAATCCTGATTCCTTCTCAAGTCTATAGGAAAAAATGTATTAGCAAAACTTCCCAATCCATTGATTTCCTAATTAAATCACACCACTTAAAAAAACTCCCGACAACTTAAACCCAACAAAAAACAAATCCTCCACTGAACCATCTTGCTTAGTTTTAGAGTTTTCTTAGATTAAACATGAAGAATCCCTATGGGAATACTTGAATTCTCCTTCTTTGGCGGCATTAAAACACTTGTTAATTGGCTCTGTCTTGCATGAAATAAATTCTCACATTTTTTAATTTACAAGGAAAACAAAAATATTGAACTCTAAATCATAGTAATTTCATGAGTTGTGTATTGTAATTAACTCATCGATATTATCAAGTCACAATTAGTGAGTCCATATGCCACGTGGTGGACTAAGTCCAAATTAGAATTCTCTCCACTACTCAGCTACATCTAATGCAACAATTTTAAACAAAGCTTAAGACAGATTACAAAATTTATTTATTTAACAAAAACAATCAAACTGAAGACTCGTCTTTAAATTATTTCAAAATTTCCCTCCTCACTAAATTCCTCTTCTTTTCCACTAGTTTCCTCCACAACACAAAGAAGCTTGTATCTGAAAAGTTGTTCAAAAAGCACGCACAATACAACAAAACTGAAAGCAATAGTTCCTTATATATATGCATACTCATAAATAAATAAATACATATACAAGCATACATATATATACATACACGCATATGTAAGGAGAGACAGAGGAAGGGCTTACTTGTGCACAGACTCCTTGAATTTTTCTTCTTCAAGAAACTGGAGTATGAGAAATACCAATTCTCTGCTCAAAGACGACATCTCTGGAACTCCCAAATTCCAAAACCAACCGATCCAACAACCAAACCACTAAAACCGAAAAAGCACAGAGCTTTCAAATTGAAACTCCCCAGAAGCGCCCAACTCAAACAGATAAAAATACAAATCAATCCCAAAATAACAAAGCTTGTTGACGAATCTGAGCTCACTTCGACAAAATTTTGAGCTTTCCGGGCTCAAACTGAGCTGGAAATCCTACAAGTTCTAGGGTTTTCAAAGGCTGCTTTGCAGAGAGAAAGAGAAATAGAGAATAATAAGATAAACAAGAGAGAGAAGAAATGAAAATGAGAGACTTCTCGCTCTCTTCGATGCGCTGTACAGGGGTCCTTCATCTCTACGGACTTATCAGTGATAAGACCGTGCAGTTCTTGATAATTACTTCTGCTTATAATTAATAATTATAACTTATCACTGCGTGAACTGATAAGTACAGAGAGGATAGTGAACGGATTCGAAACCAGAAATTCAAATATAGTAAATATTCGCAACACACGTCCAGTCGGTCCCCTCTTAATTGATACTGTCGCTTTCGCTTTTATTATTATTATTTTTTCTTTTTATCAAATTCCTTTATTTCGCGTTCATTTGACATATCGCGAGATGTATGTAAAGTAGATTGTATGGGCTGCACGCGCTGTTCTTTTGCGAGTGTTGGTTGCTCATTATAGATTTTTGCAAGTGAAATTAATGCCGCGGTCTTATTGATACGTGGATGTAATGAAATTGAATTTTGGCATCTCCATCGCCCCCCAATCATTTAAAACTATAATAACATTCTCACATTGTTTTAGTGACATATATTTTATTTTTTATAAAAAAATTTTAATTATTTAATTACACATTATAAATATTTAAAATATTATAATATATTATAATAATTAAAAATAAAATTAAAAAATAAATAATACATATAAAAAATGATATTTAAAATTTACAAAATAATTATATTATTTTATTATTTAAATTCAATTAATAATATCTTATGATAATTATATCAATATTTTATTTATTTGTACTTAATTAATTATTACAAATAAATAAAATACTTATATAATTATTATATATAATGAGGAGTATATAAAGGTTTTATAATTACTTTTTTAATTGAAAATAATAGTCATATAAAAAAATACTAACTAAACTCCATTCGTTGCTATTATTGACAAAAGACATAGTTAAAATATAAGAATATTAGTTAGTATTTTAAAAAAATAAAAAATTAATTAAAGTAAGCATATAATGTAATATACATGTGATCACTTTTATCTATTTAAAATTTATCATCTTCATATATAGCAATTTTTTTGATAAATTTTTTGTTTTAGATGATTCTTCTGATGAAAAATCTAGTGCTCATTTGACATATGTCATTGGAATCATAGTTGAAAGAGTGTGGAAAAAAGTTGTATCAAACGAATAGATAGCGGACTTTGAGTTTCTTTTTTTGGTGTTACCATGTCTTCCTTAAAAATATGAATTATTTTAAATGATATTTGCGATGCATTTTGTTAATTAATAGTTGAAATAATAGTTAAAATATTTTTTTAACACTACAAATTTTTGCTATTATTGGAGGAATATAATGCCGATCTTTTGTTCTAGATAATAAATTACTCGCAGGCAAATCAAGTCTTGCAGCAAGATGCCCAAAGAGTAGACACGGTATAGTTTCTGTGTCATCTTCTATAATAACTGTAAGTTCATATCTACAATAATTTTATATTATGAATATATTAACACATTAGGCTATATTTAAATTATGTGAAAAAATGTGAAAAAATATTATATTACCAAGGCACAGAAAATTCTTCTATGTCACCACAATTTCGGCAAATTATTCTTGAGTCATATTGTTGAATACTACTTCTGCAGTTTGGACATGATCTATACCACCAGCCAATAGATGAATATATCTCTTTGATCGTAACTTCGCATGTAAATCTCATGTACTAAAAAATATATAAATATTTACTTAACATTGCATAAAGATATGCATAAATTCAATTATACATTAACAAGATAAATGGAATGCATATGTATAAAGTATATAGTAACCTTATTTGTATGGATGTCAACCTACAGTAATTCAAAAATAGTTTTTCTATTGGTGTTTTTCTCATTCTCTAGATTAGCAGGTGTCTCTGATTTACTTTTAATTTTGATTAATATTGTATATGGATAAGGCAACATGCATAAATATTATCGTTATCCATATTATGAATTTAATCAATGGCATCAATATAATTATAAGAAACACAAACTTTTCAAAGAATGTTTGGACTTCTGGCAGTTCTGGGTTTATATAAATCTTTATTGCGGATGAAATGTTGAGTCTAATTTTACCTGCAAAATAATTTGACATAAAAAATTTAAAAAAAAAAGTCATGATAATTGTGGTTATACATAATGGAATGAAATTATGTTATTAATATTATGGATAATGCAATTAACTTTAAATTTTTTATGGTGTCATGGTAGTAATAGTGTTAGCAGCACTAATATAAATGAGAAAAAAAATTATTATTATTATTATATTAGTTAAATGGTAATTATTATGAAGCATTATTAATAATATTATCTGTATAGTATAAAAAATTACCATCATACTCTTTAACTGTCGTTGATGCAACCACAATTATAAAAGGTGTTGAATTAGCAGCTTCAAGAACTTGTTCTTTTGAAAACTCAATTGCATTCTTTTCCTATAGTGTAACTTCTAATTTTCACCACTTTTTTAAAAAAATTATAATTTCATTAATCTTAATTGCATTTAAATTTAATTATTGATTTATATTTAAGATAATTATTATTTACCTGGCATTTTGGATAAAAAGAATTCCCTTTTTTTTTCATGACATTGTGAATGTTGACTCGAATGACATCATGAATAACAATGAGTTGACTGATCTTATATGCAAAATATTTATAATGTATTTAATTAATATGCAAAAAAAAATTATTCATAAATTATTACTTTAATTTAGTTCAATACTATTCAATAACAACATTATTAGCGGCAATAATAGGAATAATAGAAGTAGCAATAATAATGACAATAATAGTAATAGTGAATTAATAATGTTGGTGATATAACGAAGGTAAGATATATGTATAAAGTATTGATAATGTTGGTGATATAATGGTAATGGTAATAATAAAAAAATGTTAAAATTAATAATTTTATATATTATCTTGTTAGATATGATTACCAAACAAATAATCGATTTTGCCTTTTCTCTGTCGAATATCTTAGAAGTCCATGAAATTATATTTGTAAAATGGAATAGGATGAGCATCATTATCTATTTTTTTCAGTGTTGCATTGGAGAGAAGTTTGATGCGAAAGCGATGATCACTTATTTTATAATTTCTCGGAGCATCCATCATAATAAATCCTAAAATGTAGTAGATACTTCCTTAAACTAACACTGAACGAACATAATCAGTAAGATTTCTTATCACATTTTCTTGTATTGTGTCACCCTATAATAGATAAATTTAAAGCATTATATACGATTAAAAGTTAATGTATAAAATGATAATTATAAATTGTATGAAAATAGTAATTATGATGGGAAACATAATTTTAAAATAACTATAAGAACTTACATTTTCATTTATAAGCATAATTTCAAAACTATTATTTTGAGATGAACGATATGAAGAACTATAATCCCAGGTTCGTGCAACACAAACTATCAACTTCACATTTCTGACATCTTCAGTTATTTTTGCTAGTGGGATACATGCCTTTGCTAATAAATGATGAAATTATAATAAATAGATTGTTAAATAATGCAAATGAATATAAAGAATAAATCAAATTTGAAAAATATAAATGCAAAAGGAGGCACTAATCATATGAAATATGTAAATCACTCCTAAGGTATATCATCAAAAATCTCATTATATACAACATTTTTTGTAAAATTTAAAAATCTTTCATCCTTGTCGGCTTCATGCTTATCTATAAGAATTTTTATTTCATTTCTATTTGTAACTGTAGATAAAGCAACATATAATTGTCCATATGTAAAAACACGTTTATCTAAATAAATTTTTATTTTTCTCAATGTTTGCCATTGACTCTTATTTATTGTCATAGCATAACAAATTTTTACTGGAAATTATTTACGTTTTAATGTAAATGTCATTTTTTTTCTCACTTGTTGAAAGGATTATTCTTGGTATATACACTTGGTCGCCTGAAAAGGAACCTGTTATTATTTGTTCCTCAATTAATTTATTTCCTAACTGTACTATAACTAATTGTGTGCCATTACATAAACCAATTGCAGGATTAAGATTTCGTAATAACATTATTGAAGTATTTGTTTTTAAATGTAATTCATGTTGTGAAAAGTTATTAAAATTTAAAGAATTAAGGAACTCTGTAGGATAAAGCAATTCTAATTCTTCTATATTAATAGTTGAACTACAAATTGAATCAAAACTATAATATACATATTCTTTTTCTGATACTAAATCTATCATAACATTATTAATTTTATCAATAATTTCATTTTTTGGTAAAACAATTACCCTTTCTTTAATATATACATAACAATAATAATTGTTTAAAAATTCTAGATATGCATAATTAATTATAGTATTTATAGAATCACTATCAGAGGTAATAAAAAATTTGATGGTATTGTTATCCAGTTTTTTTCTTCATCAAATATATCAATATTTATAGATTTCTCTCTACTATCATCAACAGATAATAACCAATCTGCAAAGATTGAATCTAACATTCTTAGTTCATTACTATCTTGTGTAATCGCATGTTAATTAATAATTTATACACTTTAAATATTTTCCACATATAGGATCTTGTTATAGAAGCATTTAATATATCCTCTTTAGTTCCTTGAGGAATTACTGGTAAAATTTGCCTAAAATCTTCTCTTAGTAATATTGTTTTTTCTCTAAAAGGTTTATCCGCTACATCAATATCAACAGTAGAACATATATGCCTCATTAATCTATTAACTGCTTCAAAGCAGTAACAATGATTCATTGGAGCTTCATCCCAAATAATCAATGAATATTTTTTAATAAGTTGAGCAAACTGTGTGCCCTTTTTTTTATTTCGCAAGAAGAAAATTCATCTAAGTTAATTAGAATTTTAAATCTAGAATGTGCTGTACGACCATCAAGAAGTAACAAAGTAGAAATACCTGAAGAAACAATTGCTAAAACAATTATACATTCAGATCTATTTTTTTTTATAATAGTTTCATATAAATAAATTTTTTCAGTACCTCCATGACCATATACAAAAAATTGCAATCCTTTTTTATTTACTACAGAATCAATTACAGCATCATAAATAATTTTATGTTTAGCATTCAACGTTTTTACCATAACATCATGTTCAAATTTCAATTGAATAACATCATATGATAATTCTTCTGCAATCATCCTATTATCAATATCATTTGTAGAATGAGAAGGAATTGATATATTGAAATCAACTAACGAATAATCATTTTTATTTAAATCTTTTTCCAATTTAATTAAAACGTGTTTTTTAAGATGGTCATCAGAAAGAAAGATATTTGGAAATACAAACTGATTTTTTAAATTATGTTGAATATCATCTGCAAAATCTCTCCAGAATATATTTAATAATTAGTTTGAATAGAAATGTCACAAAAGTTATCAAAATAATAAATAAATGTCCTAACTGATGTGATGAAGCCCATGCGACAACTTCTTTTAACGCTTCAATACATTCTTTGTCATCTTCCAATAAACCATACGCTTTACATGCTAATTTAAATGAGTCGTGAAGTACACCATCAACTGTTCTAATATCATGAAAATTTTTTGGCCCTTTAACTATGTTTAGTAGCATTCTTAAATAATAAAGTTCTCCAGCATTAGGATACACGTAAGATATTCTACCTACTGTATTTCCTTTTTTTCTCCTATGCCGCAATTTTTATTTTGCATCTCAAATCCATTTCATAGGAAATTAGACATAAGCTAATTCTCGTGCATCACTATACATTTCATTTGCATACATCCATTCTGTTAGCATCATTTTTTTTTGTGAATCTGGATTATTTACAATATAACTTACATCACTATTTTGATTAAACACTATATTATTCATATGTGGCAAATGCACAATTAATCTTTCCACTGCAGGATCTCGATAATGAATAGAAAATTCAAATAGTCTCCATGCAGCTTCACAGGGCAAAATATAACGACAATCTAAAAAAAACTCTAATTTCATCACGTTCTATTTCATTTCCATTTTCAGCATCATTGTTAATATTTTTATAGCTTTCAATAGTAGCTCATATCCTATTTGAATCTTTATTTATATTTTTGAAAAGATATTTAACTAATGTAGAATAACAACAAAACTCAATATTTAAATGTGCCTCATATTTCACTAATAAATTTCTATTATAAGAAACAACAAAACAATTATCTATTTTCATTCCATTCTTTTCGACATATCGACCATCATTTCTACGTTTGTAAGTTGCAAAACCATTTGGATCAATTACTGTCTCTGTTTGAAATTTTTTTGAAAAATATTTTGTACAATAATTATCTCGCATGCACGGTGAATTAAGTCTTAAAGGACCACATGGACCATGTATCATAAATCTAGAAATCAAATTATAACCATTAGGATCAATGTTCTTATCAGGTAGCTCAACACAAATAAAATCATCAATTTCCACTATATTTAAAGGCTTTAATTCACATTCTAGCTAAATCAAACTACGCATATGTAGTAGCTCTCTTTTTTGAAATTCGACAATGTATAATAATACTCTAACTTTTCCAAAGTAATGTTTTTTCTTTATGTCATTAATCAGACCATCAACTTTTATTTTAAAAAAGCGACTGATAATATCAGGTCTATCTTCTAACCTTTGTCTAATTATAATTTCAAGCATTCTTTTCACTTCTTTCCATTGGGGGTTGTAAGTAAAAGTAATAAACAATTTGGATTTCCATTGAATTTACATATAGCCATTACATCATGATAACGTTCCAGCATATATCTAGGACCACCAATATATGAAGATGGCAAAATTATACTTTTTCCAATATTTCTTCCATTACGGTCGCCCTAATAAAAAGCATCAAGAATTTCCATATAAATCTCAGTTCTTAATGCTTTTTGATTCCTATATATATAATCTAATATTTCTTGCTCAATATAGGTAAAGGCATCCGCGAGAATTGTTGAAATAATCAGCCACCGCGTCATAGTGCTGAATGGTCATTCTTACATTGTTGCAATTGATAAGCATAATATTTACACATTGTAACACATTGTCTTTTGATAGCTTTTCCTCTTCTAAGAGCAACATATTTGATATCAATGCTAAAACCGTCTTTGCCAAAAGAAAATAGAATTGGATATTGCATCGACATTAAACTAGGGTGCAAGTTACAAATTCTTTTTAACCTCTCATCTTTTTGTTCCACTATAATATCCTTAGTCTTATCATAGAATCCAAAACCACCAACCAATAAGCCAGCAATTTCTCTATATAGTTGAGTGTTATATTAATCTCCATCTTCAGCTCTTTTTCCAACTAACCTAAGATGTAGTGGCAACAAATTACCTTCCTTAAACCTATCTCTTGTCATTCTAAAAGACTTGGAAATTTTATTATGCTCATCAAATATTTGCATAAGTTGCTGAACAATATCTTCATCAATACTTGCACCAGGATCATTATTGCATAATGCAAAAATTCAATTTTGAAGCTCATTTTTAGTATCAAAAACATATAATTGAGCAAATTTGGGCTTTTGGTTATCAATAGGTAGCAAATAACCTATTAGGTGATGATTTTGTCCACATAGTCTGAAAATATAAGGACTCAATTTCTTATTTATTTCATGATCAATCTTTCCTCCTATAGAAGTAAATACAAATAAAGAATTATAAATCTTTATATTATCATAAAATTTCTATGAAGTTGGCCCGTTATTATCATTTTTCTATAAAGTACCCGAGCTTGGATGATAAATAAAATATGGATTCATTTTGCAAAAGAAACTTCAAACTATTGATAAAAAATGATTCAAAAAATAATTTTGCAAATAAAAAATAAAAAAACTATTATATATATATATAAATATATGCATGCATATACACATACATACATGAGGAGATATATAAGAGAGAGAAGAAATCCCATGGAAATGAACGCAAAATTTTTTAATTACAAACAATCATATTCCTTATTTGGAAACCAAAATACATATTTTGTAAATGTGATAAAGTTTATAATAAAAAAAATCTAAAACAACAAATATTTAAATCCTAGAAAAATCAACATTCTTTATCATGGAATCTATATCGCATAATAACTTGAGCATCATACCATAATAACATCTAAGTATTTGATATTCTTGGACCAACTTCTTATAAGGAATAACAAATATATCATTAATAAGTTTCATCCTCTCATAATATTCTTTTATAGTATTCTTCACTTCACTGGAATTATAATCTATGATTTCAAGATTATAAATTCCTTTTAAAATCTCCAAAGTTAGTAGAGAATAATTTCTTTTTTGGCCTCAACAATTCCCACTACACAAATACTACATAAGTTTGATAAAAGACTGCCATTTTCAAGATCAATCTTCAAAAACTGGATGTGATAGTAAAAAGATCCATCTTTGCCCTCCTCATCTTATAAATTTGAGATGGAAGACTTAACTGATGTAAAACGCAATTCAAAATTTGATCGCAAGAAATTGTAACTACAGTTATGTAGAATGATTTCTATACTTGTGATATGCAACAACAATAATAAAATTAAGTGAAATTAATTTGCTAAAATATTATTAAATTAAAATATTTTTTATTTATTATGTATCAAAAAATTTAAATGTAGAATTGAAGTAATAATTAAACTATCAATTCCTCTCATAATACTAAAAAAAATTAAATATTTCAATGACATAGAGTTCAAAACACAATATTAATTTGTAAACAAATTAAGCAGTCCCCAATATTGTGTTCTACTTAATACTATTACAAGCGACACTCACAAATATATGAGATTATGGTAGCAATGGTGATCGTCCCAAGGTCATCTCACAAGGAAGGTGGTATTCGTAATAATTTGATTAAAGAAAATAAATTTAAAAAAATGAGTGTATGATGTTTGCAATATTGTTAAAATTGTAATAAAATTAAAATAGCAAGTAAACAATTATCGGTATGCCTAGAATTGGTTTAATTTTTGGAATTGTATCCAGGGTTTATAAATCAATTTAATCAAAGCTTGATTATTAAATTGTCCATTAATATAACCTTGTAATTTAATTTATTCTTGAATTTAATTAGCAATTAGCAATTTATTAATTTTCACATTCATGAATTAACAATAACCAATTATTTTGAATTTGCAAATTAATAGAATCCTATAACTTATATTTCTAATTCATTCTTTGGTTAGTTGATTGTATAGTTTCGATATCAAATTTTACCTCTTGATTCATCATTCAATATTAAGAGATCAATAACTGGTCAATCTATTAACATATTATTCAATTCAATACAATCAACTAATAACAATGTTTATTGATGAAAATATCAAGTCAAGTTATTCAATCAAATCTGCTACAAACCCTGGGAGTGGGTAATTTAGCCCATCATCATTTCAAAATCAACATTCATCTTAATATAAATCAAATCAAAATTATCCATTGAAATATTAATATTCATAACAAAATAACAATATTCTTAAAATAAATTAAATGAGAGAATATAAAAAACTCCTTGTAAATGCCAAGAGTTGAATTTTTTGTTCTTCCTTCTAGCTCAATCATGAATGAGATGAAGAACTTCCAAGCCCTCTTCAAACTTTCATTCAATTGTTCTACCCTTGAAAGAATGAGTGAAGTCTCTCTCATCCCTCTAATCTTTCAATCCAAACTTTCTTCCAAACCTAACCCTCTAGAGCTTGGTCACCCACATAAAATCCCAAGAAATTAAGTTATAGTCTTCTTTTTGGAGAATTGGAATGGAAGATGAAGATGAAGGTGATGATAATGGTTGTGGTAACTGGTAAGAATGGTGTCTCTTCCAAAACAAGAACAACTCCCCATCACATGGTGAATCCCAATTTTGAAATTAACCCTAACAAATGGTGTGATAAATTTATTTTGATTATATAATAAATATGTGTGATACTAAGTGTTGATCAAAGAATTATTCCATTAAAGTACCATATATAACTTACTGTTAGTTAAAAATTAATGAATTGCCCAAAATATACTAATTTTTGATCTAGCTTGAGATTGAATGGCTAGCCAAAGAAAGGATATCTAAAGTGATAGTAAAAACTTTGTGTCATCAATAGACACTCTGTGTTACTATACTCAGTGGGCATTCGTGCCATAGTGGGCCATTGACCAAAATTCTATACAGTGAGCATTAAATTACCAATAGTGGCCAGTTATCTAAACCTATAACCTGAGTTCAGTGTGTATGAGCATAATTAAAGAAGTTATTGACATTGAAAACAATGTGCTATATGGTTATTGATAAATTATTCAATTCTGAATTTAATCATGTTTAGTATTTCAACTTTTAATGAATTTATTAATTTCTTTATTTAAAGTTCTGAAAGTAATACTCTTTATTATTTCTAAATTATTTAATGTTTAGATCTCTTTTATTTAATTTTTCTTGCATACTGTGAATACATAAGTACCACTAAGCTCTGCTTAGCGTGTTAGAACTGTTTCCTGACGCGCATATCAAATAAGAAGAGTTGAGACTGCAGAGTGAGAGATTCACGTTCCTGGTCAACTGCATCATAAAGGTTCAAGAATAATATTATAAATATTATATTTTGTATAGTTCACATGACAATACTGTAAAATTTTGTATGACAGTTGTACAAGTTTGAGAATTTTATTAATATAAGTTATCAACATGAGTTTTTTATAAATTAACAGATATATGTTTATAATATAGGATTGGTTGTAGCATTTATTTTGAAAGATTAACAACTGCATTAATACTAAGAAGTATTTTGTCTTTATTTTTTTAATATATATATAGACACGTATGTAGAACAAGTGTGAATGTTATGTGACATCTCCTATGTAGTTAAGTATATAGGCTATATAGGGAGTGCTACATATATATTCAGATTAAAATATTTAATTTTAATATATTTATGTTGAGACTAAAAATTTTAACAATGAATTTAAATGTTAATTAAAATTATTAATTTCTCATATAAAAAAATTTGAACAATTTCACCGTTGAAGATTTTTTTTGGAAAAAATAGTATGATTATATTAGATTAAGGATGCTATTCATCCTTACTTTCACTGTAAAAAATTATTACGTGAGAATAGAAAAATATTTTATATCAATAAATTTTAACTCAATTTTATTAAAACTATGCTTGTCTATATATATTCAAAGTCAAAAATATTAGTTTCAGTAGAAAAGACTTTTTCTATCAAAATATAATAGTTATTTATTTATGTCAAATTGTCTGTAAAAAGATACTGAAAGAAAAACATTAACTATAGTTATAATTTCTAAGACATTTAACTAAACATATAAATTTATATCAATAAATATATTTAATTAAATGAAAAAAATTTATGAAGTGTATATTCAGATTAAAATATTTAATTTTAATATATTTATGTTGAGACTAAAAATTCTAACAATAAATTTAAATTTTAATTAAAATTATTGATTTCTCATATAAAAAAATTTGAACAATTTCATTGTGACAGATTTTTTTGATCAAACAGTATGATTATATTAGATTAATGATGAATAATTCTATTCATCTTTAATTTTACTGTGAAAAATTATTATGTGGGAATAAGAAAATATTTTATATCAATAAATTTTAACTCAATTTTATTAAAATCGTGTTTGTCTATATATATATTCAAAGTAAAAAATATTAGTTTTAGTAGAAAAGACATTATCTGTCAAAATATAATAGTTGTTTGTTTATGTCAAATTGTCTGTAAAAAGATACTGAAAGAAAAGCATTAACTATAGTTATTGAAGACAGTAAAAAGAATTTTAAAAAATAATATAGAAAACGGGATAAAAATATACCTAATAGTATAAACCTATTCTCCTTTAAAATAATAGTATATACTATTTATTTTTGTATATGTATTTAATGCAAACTTACACCTCAACAAAGATAAATAATAATTTGATTTAATTGAATTGATATTCATAAATATTTTTATAGCTAGGGAGATTCAATATATGGATAGTATTTTCATCATCAACTCTTTTTGCACAATATTTAATTTTTTTTACATTAATTTATTAAGTAATTTATTTTTTATTTTAATCATCACAAAACTATTGATTTGTTAAACAACAGTTAAAATTTGTATTAGTACTTGACCTTGCCCCATTGAAATGATATCTTACTCACTATTTTATTACTTGTATGACCCGTGCACTTGCAGTAATACTGCGATAGCACAGATTCGTCATCATCTATCATTCAATATTGGGAGATCAATAGGTGATCAATCTATCAACCTAACATATAATCCAATACAAACAACCAATAAAAATGTATATTAATAAAAATATCAAATTAAGTCATTCAATCAAATCTACTATAACCCTAGGTATGGGTAATTTAGCTCATCATCATTTCAAAATAAACATTCATCTCAATATAAATCAAATTCAAATTATCCATTGAAATATTAATGTTCATAATAAAATAATAATAATCTAGAAATGAATTAAAAGAGAGAATAAGAAAAATCCCGTTTGAGATGTCAAGAGTTAAACTTCTCGTTTTTCTTTCTAGCTTAACTTGAATATGATGAAGAACTCTCAAGCTCTCTTCAAACCCTTCAATCAATTGTTCCACCCTTGAAAGAATAAGTGAAAGCTCTCTCAAGCCTCCAACTCTTCAATTAAAGCTTTCTCCAAACCCTAACTCTCTCAAGAACTTATTCACCCAAACACTATCCCAAAAATATAAAAGTCACTTGTCTATGAAAAAAAAAATAAAGATTGAAAGAGAATGAAGATTTAGATGGTGATGAAGGTGGCATCTTGAAACAAGAACAAGAAGGTGGAAAAATCCCCCCCGATGTAGAATTATTTTCCTCTTCTTATACCTCTTTCCTTCCAATTATTTTAAGTATTAAGACAAAAAGAATGTTATTTTTCCAACTCACCTCCATCCTCCCCCTTTTCTTTGTTTTTTCCTTTTTAATTCTTAAATCTTTCTTCCCATAAATATAGTTCACCTTTAAAAATAATATTTTTATTGTCTCCAATCTTGTCCCCACTGATCGTGTTAATAATTCAAAGGAATCACATGTGTTACGGCCAAGATATGAGTGACTTAGTAGTGTCTATCAATTTTACCTTACACAAGGCCAAGTCACTTGCATGTGTCTTTCACTGTCTTGCAATGTATATTTTATGTGGAAAGTGACACGGTCGTGTCACCTGGCTGTGTCTTCTTCTGTCTCTCTAGATATTTTGCTCTCTTCAGGTGTGGCACGGCCAAGTCAGTGGGTGTGTCATGTGACATGGCCAAATCAGTAGATGTATCATGTGATACAACTAGTGACTTGGTCATATCTATTGCATGTGTTTGCCTCTATCTTTCTTTTTCCTTTCTTATCAAAGTGACACGACCAAGACATAATTTTTCGACCGTGTCACCTGTGACTTGGTCGTGTCATCTGGATGTGTTCGCCTCTGCATTTCTTTTCTCATGAGGGACACATTGATGAAGGACACGGCCAAATTAGTGAGTGACTTAACCATGTCAATGTCTTTTCTTCCAAATAGGATCTATCAAGTCAATTAATGCTTTATTTTTACACTTCAACATAAATTATAACACTTCACGCAACTTAAGATCAAATTTATAAAAAAATTAATCAAAAGCTAATAAATTTATCCTAAAAGTATACACATAAATGATCATAACACTACATTTGAAATTGTCCTTCCAATTCATGTCTACCTAATAAAAAATGTTTAAATATTTTAAATATTATATAGAATTATTTTAAATAACTATTAAATTACTATATTCTAACTTTATTAATTATCTCATTGAAAATAATAATATAATTAAAAAATTTTAATTTTTTAAATTACATAAAATAATAATTTTAGTAAAATAAACTTTTTTTAAAAAGAAATAATTTCATTGGAATGAGATAATAAATAAAAATATAAAAAATTTAAAATAAAAAATTACAGTATTTATAGTTTCAATAAAGAAATTAGTTAAGTTAAGGTCAATTATTCGAAGCAAATAATTTAAAATTATATATTAACTAAAGTTTATATAACAAAATAATAAAAAAAATTATATACTAAAATATTAAAAATAAAAAAAAATTCAAACACTAATAATATATTTTTTACATGGATGTAACGAAAATGAATTTTGCTATCATGTGGTTGATTTATGACCACAGATAATTCAAAATAATAATAAATAAAAATGTAAATAACTCAAATTAAAAAGGATAGTAGTGCTTAAGCATTTTTATAGCCAACATGCTTCCACCTGGCAATGATAAATCATTTGAGATTGGTTGTTGTGTTTCCAAGTGAAATGAAAGGAATTGCATTATCAATGTGAGTGAAAATAAGCAATATTGATGTAAATGTATCATAACGACTATCGTCTAATCTGATTGTGAATTTTGATTGTTATGTAATTTATTTCAACTTATATCTATTCTAATGGACCGTGATTCACTCAAATTTGTATAAAATTCATTTAATCTCGTTGCAAGTTGATTCTTGTAAAAATATTATTTATATTTAAATATAAAATACTAAAAATTACGTTATTTTAATTTTGCTTGAAATATGTAATCTATTTAATTAATCTTAAATAAATCCCTAAAAATTGCAATTTAACCTAATTTAAAATTTATAATATTTATTTAATTGGATCTAAACATTAATCCAGTATATAATTTACACTCGCATGAACTTAAAATAATTTAAATTTATAACAATTTTATTTGAATTGGCCTAATTAAACAATTTGTCACTTATATATAATATTCAAATTTCAAACAGCAAAGCAATTTTTTTTTTTGGAAATTAAAAGATAAAAGAATACAAAATTTGTCACAATAGGCATCACATTAGAAATATAATTAAACTGTTTTACAATTCTTGCATATTTTTAATTCTCACGCTAAGATAAAATTTAACAAAATTTAAAAAATTAAGCAATAATTTTTAGAGATTAATTTTAAATATAAAATATTTTAATAACGGCATGTTAATATTTCAACATTAAATTTAAATTTAAATTTTTATTTAAGATATACTTAATTTTATAAAAAAAAATAAGTATATATTATTCTTATTTAGATTTCCTTTTCATATATAATTAATAAAACAAGATGCTCATTTTAATGGAAATTTTTTTAAGATAAATAAATAATGATTTGATTAAACAATTTAAATAAAATAATAAATAATTAAAATTTGAAATCTAAAATCAACTGTAATATATTAATTGCTCAGTGCCAAAATTTGACCCAGAAAGACAAGACCCAAAACACGCAATTGTGAACCGCTAATCCATAATCTACTCTTAGCAACAAATCAGCTTTCTCAAATGCGATTACCTTGTCAGTAACGTTACGTCTCTTTTGCTTTTTCTATATTTATCATATCACGATAAATTCATCCATAATATCTTTATTTTTATTTTTATTAAAATATAGAACTTTTTAAAAGCCATTTTCAGGGAAGCAAGCAACGACCGGGAAAAGTGTTTCATGCGTTCATGCACTTGTCAGAGGCGCGTCAATTCGACATTGGCAATGGAAGTAGCATCGTGGAATAAAGGTGCTTGTAACAAAAGTTTTACTGTTTTCATCGCGACGGCTCTGGATATGCTCAAGCGCGCTGTCTCGACTCTGGAGTTCACGCTCTCCATTTTGCACTTTTCCACCGATTTTTTTTTTTTAACCTCAGATCATTCATTGAATCAAATGAGCAACAAGAAAGCTAGGACAGTCAATCCAAACTTTAAAATGTTCATACCGAACGGAGGCTCGAGCTAACAAATGAGCACTCGCATTCGAGTTCCTACGAACCCAAGAAATACCAATATCCGGTCTAGACTCCAAAATAGATTTACAATCCAAAATAAGTAAATCAAACTCGACAAATCATTAACAGAAGAAGTCAAAGATTGCACCAGTCGAAGGGAATCCGAAAACACACAACCAGGACCAAGAAAAGCATCTTTAGCGTAGAGTAAACATTGCCTCATTACAAGAGCTTCAGCAATAAGAGGATCATGGCCACCCTCCTCATAACCCGAGACTGCCAAAGAAAAAGAACCTTCCGCATCTTCAAACACAGCCAAAACCAAGAAAATTCATGTGGGCAAAAACTGCAGCATCAACAAAGCAGGTCCAGGTTGCTGAGACAAGGGCCATCGGCGTTAAAACAGAAGCCAAATGATGATGATGCATTAGGGGCACCACCCACACTCTCAACAGCAGCCAAATAAGCCAACAAATAATCAGTAGCCAACCTGAAAGTGGTCCCAGGAGGTTGCAAAATACCAGACCAAAGCATAGAGTTTCGTGCAGCCCAAATTTTCCAAGCATAAGTTGCTGCATAAGCAGCTCGGTCCTTGCCATAATTGGTGAGAATCTGCATAAAAAATTCAGCAAAAGAAATATTGGGATTAGGCGGAGAGATACCAGCCAGGCGCCATACATCAATAGAATTGGGGCAATGAACCAAGATATGGTCCACCACCGTTTCCAAATGAGAACAAAAAAGGCACCCCACATCTACTACAACACCCCTAGCCTGAAGCTTTTGTCTAGTAGGGAGAATATCCCGTGAAGCCCTCCACATAAAATCCTTAATCTTTGGTGGTATTTTAAGGTTCCATATTCTCCCCCAAATATCATTATGCAGCACATAATTAGTATGATGGCCATTGGAATCTAAAATAACAAAATATGCACTCTTTACAGTATAAATTTCCTTCTTATCAAAGTGCCATATGAGCTTATCTTCCCTTTCCATCACACTGAGTGTTATTGAAAGAATAGCTCACATATCGCATACTGTAAACAAATGCATAATTTTATCAATGTCCCATCTACACTGATTCGGCAAGAATAAATCACACACCCGCATGGCATCAGGAATAAAGAAATTCCCATCCTCAGGAAGAAACCCATCGTCCTTTGGTATCCAAGGACTAGAGGTGATATGCACACTCTTATCATCACCAATTCTCCACCTAGCTCCTTGTAGCAACACCTGTTTAGAGAACAAAACACTCTTTCAGACAAAACTTTGAGCAGGAATCGCTCTAGCTGACAAAAAATCCCCCTCGAAAAAATATTTAGCTTTGAACACATTATAGAAGAGAGTGTTGGTCTTAGTTAACAAGCGCCAACCTTATTTTCCTAATAAAGCAGTGTTAAAACAATGAAGATCACGAAACCCCATACCACCATTCTTCTTCCGAACACACATGCGATCCTAAGCCATCCAATTGATGCCCGAATCAGTATTATTGCCATGCCACCAATACTTATTCATAATCACCTGCAACTCATGACAGAGAGATAAAGGAAGCTGAAAGACATTCATACAATAAGTTGGAATCGCTTGGGCTACGGATTTAAGCGTAATCTCACGCCCAGCACGAGAGAGAAACCTGTTATTCCAACTATTCACCCAATGCCAGAGCTTCTCTTTAATAAAATTAAAAATCTGCTTCTTATTTCTACCCACTAGAGAAGGGAGCCCCAAATAATTACCACTAGTCAACGAATTAGATACCCCCAAAGCAGCACTAACATCATACTTCACACTACTAGATATAGAGGGGCTAACAAGCAAGCCAGACTTGTTGTAATTAACAGACTGACCTGAAGCAGCCTCATAAACTCCCAAAATCTCCTTAATCTGAACCGCTTCTGACAAAGTAGCATTAAAGAAAAGCAATGAGTCATCACCGATTTTTTTTAAATTATATTATATAATACATTTTTAATTTTTTTAAATACCATATATTTTTAGTATATTTTTAATATATCTTTAATATATTAAATATATACTAAAAAAATACCATATTTTTTTAGTAAATATATACTAAAAATATATCTCTAAAAAAATATTTTTAAAATTAAAAATTACAAAAATATATTTTTAAAATTAAAATTAAAAAATATATTTTTTAAAATATTTTTATTTTTAAAATATTTTTAAAAAATCCATTTTTTTCCATGCCTGCTTTTTAGCCAATAAAATCATGAATATTGGTTGAATTTGTGAATAAAAAAATATATTTTTAAGAAGAAATTGAGTTGATTTTTTTAACTAAAACTTTTATTATGCAAAAAGTCAATAAAAATAATAAAAAACAAATTAATGTTGCTTTTTAAAAAAAAAAGAATTTTAGTATTTAAATCTAGAAAAATGATGCGGATATAATTGATTTTACTTTACAAAGTTTCAACCATATAAAGCAAGATTATGGGGTTGCAATGATCTTATACTTTTTTTTTATTTTAGATAAAAAGAAAATTATATAAAATTTGATTTTTTAAAATTAAATAAAAATAAATAAATACTTAATTATTAGATAATCAATTGGATTTATAGACAATTTTTTATTTTTTATTTTTTCAAAAATTGTCAAATCTAATATTTAAAGTGTTTTGATCGTGGGATGCAACTTGGGCAAAATTTTTTTTTTTTGGGATTATGTCATTTTGATTTAGGTTAAATAATAAAAACTTAAAAAGAAAAAGGTAAGGGTCAAAATTAGAGAAAAGACAAAAAGATGTCCTCCCCTGAAAGGAAAAGCATGTGATTTAATTTTAGTAATGTTGTAAAAAAAAAAAAGAAACTATAATATGCATCACATCACCTGTCACGCCAGTCTAATTTATTTTTCTCTGTTCCAGCTTATTTCAGATCATCTCCAACGTGGAACAGCGCAGTCATCTCATTCCAACACTCCATTATTACTACATTAATTTAAATATTTGCTACAGTAATACGCCACAGCAACAATAAATTTTTTTATTATTATTTTTTTTACTATTTTGTTAATAAATTTTTATTATTAATATTTAAATAATATATTTTTATATTTAATATATTATTATTTGTCTAATATAAATATTTATTTCATTTATTAGATCCTAATTTTTTTAATTTATATATTATATTGTATTATTAATTTATTTTATATTTTTAATAATTATAAAAATTTAATTTGTATTAATATAATATTAAATATATATAGTATTTATAATAAATTATTTATTTAGGATTTTTTATAGAAATAGTGATATTATATATATATTATAATTAAATAAAATACATTAATAGAAAAAATAACAAGCAATACAAATCATTAACTTAATTAAAAATACAGCATAATAAAAAAAGTATTAAAAAATAATATAATATTAATGAGAGAGAAGAATATGAACAGAATATTTTTGTGTGTGTTAAAAATGGTGTAAATGGTTGGAGATGATATTACGTTATTTTAGTGTTTTACACTAAAATGGTGCAAAAAATGGTGTAAACCGTTGGAGATGGCCTCATAGTGGTAAAAATTTAGTTATAAAATTCAAAATTTTTTATATTTTATTTTTATAATAATAATAATTTAAATAATTATATAAGATAAAATATTTTGCAACCAAAATTAAAATATATTCAAATTTTATTATTAAACAACTAATATAAGGAAAGATAAAATTATTTATTTGAAAAAATGAGTATATGAAATAAATTAATTTGATTTTTTTATATTTTATAAATTATATATGTTGATTAACTGTAAAAGATTTGATTTTTCACACTTCTAAATCGAAATAAAAATTATTCAAAATAATTAAATGATTCTTAGTTTCTTTTTTTTTAATGAATACATCAAACCAAATAACTAAAAATACGGTGATTGGTTAACTATTAATTAGCAAACTAATAAGGAATAGTTGAAAAAATAATATATGTTCATACTTTTATCCAATTTGTTTATGCTTGAATGAAGCTCACTTTGATGAAATGAATTTGACTATATCAACTTACTTAGAGTAACAAAGACTTTTCATCTCCAATTTTGCTTTTTTAATATTAAACTTTTTTTTCAGCTACATACATATATAAATATATTTAGATATAATCTAACAATAAATATATATATTTTTAAATAATAAATTTGGGAAATTCCTCCCTTTCCATTCATGTATTAAAAATAAAAACTATCTACGTATATGACCAAATTTAAAAATTCATTAAACTTCATTTTAAAACTCAAATTTTATAAAAATTCAATTTAAATAATTTTATTTTATTAATTTCATATTTTTAAAAATTGGCTTACAAAATGCAATTAGTTTAATATAAAAATAAATAAATTTAAACAAAATAAAAATCATGCCAATCCATAAAAATGATAGATAAAAATTTACTTATTCTTCTATTTAAATAATTTTATAATACCATGCAAAACCTTTACCCAGCAGCTTTAATGGGTTGGGCATATAAATTTGATTTGCTTTAATTGTCGTCTTTGAATTGTTTCCAAATATTGCATTTTAACGGGCAACCCAATCATAGCTGTTTAAAACGGCCCACGAATTCAAATAATCTTTGGACCTTTACCTTTTCCTGGCCTATCTATTCAATATTGAAATAAACATTTACAAAACAATCTTAAAAAAAATAACTTTTATTACATAAATACTGCATAAACTAACAATATTTTATATTTTTATATAAAAAAATTAGTATAAAATTTTAAAAATACTTTATTTTTAATAAAAACAATTTTTTTAAATATATATTTCTTTAACACAATCAATAATTTACTTCAATTTTTTTAAACTTCATTATTAAATAAAAAATTATAATAAAATAATAAAAATTAATATTTTAAAATATTTTTTATCGTATAAAAATTATAATTTTTATAAAAAAATAAAAAAAATAAATTTAATTATAAAAAATAACTAATGCTAAAAAATAAAAATAAAATAAAATATATAAAAATATATTAATAAAAATTATTAAATTTATTTTTAAATAAAATTTATAAATTATACGCATAAAAAAATAAAAAATATATAATTTTTTTTATGTAAATATGTTGTAGATATTATATGTATATTATATTTTTATTATTTAAGTTGAGTGTATTTTATGTAAAAATTATCGAATATTGTGTGAATATTATATGAATGTTGTGTAGATATTTTAAGAATAAAAAATTAAATAAATAAAATTAAATAAATATTAAAAATATTATATAAATGTGCTGTAGATTTATTTTAGATGTATTCTTTATGTGTTATAGATGTGTTTTATATTATTGAGTGTGTATTTTATATATATTGTGTATATATTTATTTATATATATTGAGCATATGATATTAATTTTTTTAAATAAAATAAATAAAATAAAATTTAAAAAATAAAAACTTACAAAAATTATAAAAAATTTAAAAAAGAAAAAAATAAAGTTTAAAAGTAATTTTTTTTAAAAAAAAAGCGCAATCCATATTTGTGAAATGAAAAATCATTGCCCGTAAATATGTAAAGTGAACGCAAAAAATAGATATATGATGTAAATTTTTCATATTGAAATTCTAAAAATATCTCAAAAAATAAAAATTTTTAAAAATACTCACTTTTTTTTCACAAATGCCTATTTTCAATTTTTTTTTAAAAATAACATATAATGCAATCTTCACTTTGATATTTGGAAATGTATAGATTCCTTCAAATTCTATTGGACATTCACATACCTCACCAAATCAAACTTCACACCTCTTTGCCCCAATAGTTATTTGAAGATAACAATAATTAATATACAAACTACAAGATATTTTTAGTTCAAAATTTCACACCTACCAACAGTGAAAAAGAAAAGGAGCATCTTATTGGCATATTGTTGGCGCTTTATTTAAAAGGTCGTATGTCATTATCCCGTGCACCGTCCCACATGTGAATGTTTTTCCATACGTGGCAGTTTTTAATTTGCTGAAATTTTGGGCTGAAGATCCTTATTTGATTTCCGGGTCCATGCAATCACTTTTCAACAACAGCTGTGAGTGGCTTTTCAGTGGTGACTTGATAGTTGAGAGACACTGATATCCGCATCAAACCATAATGAGTGCAGCCTTGCCCTCCCTTTTTTTTTACATTTAATATTAATGGATGGTATTTTTTAAAAATATATATATATTTTTAATCGTAAAAAACTCACTCGGATTGCTTTTTTTTTTTATTTGAAAACATCAAACAATAAAAAATAATTCAGGATTTTATTAAATAATTTTGTTTTTGTTAATTTGAATTATTCCTCAAAAAAATTAATTTTTTTATAAAAAAACTAAATAGCTTTGAGTAATCTGAAATTTAAGATCAAGTCATATTCTCTAATATAACTTAATTTAATTCAATAAAATCTTAATTATTTATTAATTAAAATTAATTATATTATTTATTTTTTTATTTAAAGTGATTATGAGCTACATCTTAAAAATTATATCCTCTAATTTAGTATTAAAGTTAATTTTATTAAATTTTTAAATTTTAAATTTATATAAAATACTATTTAATTTCATAATCCAATGTATTAAATAATATCAACATCTATATATTTAGGTGTTATTATTTAAATTTTAAAAATAATAATCAAATTCTTCTATAAACTTGTTGAATTAATTTAAATCTTGTAAAATTTATCCTAAAAATAGTTAAATAAAAATAAAATTATCATATTGTTTATTTTTTTTTACAGAATAATAATCATGAAATAGAAATAACATTGCATTTTCAATAAAAATAAATTAAATAGTTAAAGTGACTCGTTGGTCTACATATCATTCGACCGTTAATGTGGAAATTATAATAATAGTACTACTTACTAATAATTAATGTTGTTCCCGACTAACTATTAATTAATCATTATATTGGACCCACCACATAATAACAATAATACTTAGTGTTTAACCTGTCAATCACCATTATTGACCCCCCACACAGTATTTTCAAAGGAATTTACCACTTTGAAATTACATAAAAAATTATTTAAAATAATAATAATTTCATGAAATTTTAATATTAAAAATAATTGAAAATTATTCAATTTTATGCATTTATATTAAAAATATTTTTTAAAGTATATTTTGTATAGAAATTTTATTTGAGCCTTTAGATATTATCGTTTGATTTGATATAAATGAAGTCATCACACCCTAATTACATATATTATATATATATAATTTTAATTAATTGGTTGTTGTAATACTGATATCTAATTTTTGTTAATATTACTTTTATTAGTTTTTTTTTTAATGCAAACAATATTTATTTCACTATCGGAGTAGAATTTTGCTTAATAATGTAGTTTGGATTAACATTTTTAAATAAAGAAATATCAAAATTGAATTTAGATTTACGTTATAAACATGTATATGTTTTGATTATTTAATATCAATAAAATTGATTAATTGAAGAGATTGTAATAAAAATGGCGATAGAAACTCGTCGCTCAATTAAGATAATTTGATGTATATAAAAGTATTTTTTTCAAAAGATAAAAAGTTTTATTTTTAAAGATTAATTAATAATTATATTTATTGATTTTTTTTTATAATGAGAGAAACAATTGCCTCAAAATGTCTTAGTTATTATATGACGATGTTGTGCTTTAGTCATATCTTTTATGTTAAACTTTTAAGACTTATCAATAATTCAATATTGCTTTTAATATATATATATATAGATAGATAGATTTTTTAATTATATATGCTAAACCTCATAAAATTTTATATTTTTAATCATTATATATTTTTATAACAAAAGGAAAATTTCAACATATCCAACGAGGGGCGAAGCCAGATTTTTTAGTGAAGGGGGGCAAAATAAAAATACCATATATATATTAAAAATAATAAATTTAAAGAGGGGCAATATAATAAAAATATCACATATATATATTAAAAATAATATAAATACTATATATAAATACATGTATATAAAAAAATTTTAAAAAATTAAGGGGGGCAGCTACCCCCTTCATTTGAAGGTAGCCTCGCCCATGTATCCAACCAATATGATAGATGCCATTATGAATTTTATAAGTTAAATTTTTAAAAATTATATTGGATCATAAGAATCATGAATATCACAGCAATCATATGATAGGCTAAATAAAAATTTATTTCGAATTAATTTTAAAAACCATATATTATCCTGAATCTTTTTATATAAAAATATCATTTTTTATTTAAAAATAAATTAGAATGATAGTATAATCATGAAATAACATATTTTTTGATATTTAAATTTTATATATTTTATATATTAAGCCATTAAAATTTTATTTAATAATATTAAATCTTCAAAATTATATAAACCGGTGATATAAATAATTTTATAATAACAATTAAATCAGCGATTTATATGTATTATGAATTGAGAGGTTCAATATTATTAAATAAAATTTTAAAAATTTAATATATAAAATATATAAAATTTAAAAATTTAAAAATAAATTATTTTTTAATTTTTTTTTATCAAAATACACCAATCCATATAATTAAAAAGTTTAACATAATAAAAATATAGAAGTTTAATCGCAAAACACGTAAAAAAAACTGTTTTTGGTTTAATGAATTCAAAGTCCACTGTGTAAGTCCAAAAAAGAAGCTATTGGCTGATATGCAATCATGTGTTGGATTATAAAAATTACATGAATTAATTACTTAACAAAGATGTGGTATATATTAATTAGCACTCCTTTCATAATATATATTTATTTTGTTATTTATTTTTATTTTTAATCATATTATTGGTTTTTTTATAAATTTCAGTTTTCTTAATTAATTAAATATTTATCTATTAATTTTTCGCACAATGCATAACTTATAGAACACAGAACAATGGAAAATCAAATATAATTATAAACAATACAGTTTCTTTTTTTATGAATTTTTTTTCTCATGGAGTTGTTTTTTTTTAAGATGAAATGATTATGATAATAAGATTTTAAAAAAAATTGTATTTCTTAATATTTTATTACAAGATAAAAGTATTTTATGAATTAAAAATAATAACAAAAAGATAAAAGTGAATAATTTTAAACACTATTTTCCTGTAAGGATTTGTTAAATAATATATTTAATAAAGGTATTTATGAGTTGAACAATGTAATAAATAAGAATATTAATAAATGATATTATATTAATAAATGATATCCTAGCTTATTTTATTTATTTTTCAACTAATTTGCATGCATATAAGTATTTATTTATTAATAATAAACTTGCCAATTGTGGACATTCCATTTTGAACTATTTTAAAAATGAAGCCATGAGATAATAATTAATTGGTTTAGGTTGGCTTACAAAAGACATCCAACGTCGTATGTTGCAGCCATAATATATTTTTATGTAATAAACAAATGGGTTTGAATTTTATTAATAATTAATTTAGCAAATATATATCAACTTCATGGAATAATATTTAAAATGTTTTATATACATAGAAGCCATGAGAACTGGACATGGTGAAGCAGTCAATTTGAGAGCAATTAATGCAACCCATTGTTTTTTTTTCTATTTCTTCAAAAATGTTAAAAAAATAAAAATACTTATTTTCTTTCAAAAATGTCTATTTTCAATTTTTTAATTTCAAAAAATATTCAAATTTCACACATATATATATATAATAAAAAATATACCCTGCTTTTAAAGATATGCATCTAATATATCAAAGTTATATAAAAATTATAAAATATTTAAAAAATCAAAAAGTAATATATAATATAGTTTTCTCTTTTTTCCCCTTCAACAATTGAGATGGAAATTAAGGATATTTTTATATTAATTTATGTACTAATCAAATTTATATTTTTTTCTTTAAACTATTTAAAAATGCACTCCTTATTGTTAGTGATGATTTTTTTTAAGGTAAAAAGTTTTATATCACAATTTATATTAAAAATTTATATGTAATTAAATAATTTATATACATTTGTGAGAAAATTTCAGATTTCTCAACTTAAAAAATGACGTGAAAAAGATGTTAATTGTTTATAGGATAATTCAAAAAAGAAAGGTCAATTTTATTGACAATTATTTTAGGAAGTCAAAGTGACCTTCATAGAAGGGCACAATGTAAGTCTAGCGTGTGGAAATTTGTAAAAACAAAGGGTCCCTCTTTTCGGCTAATATAGAATATTTAATACAAAATGATTAAAAATATAATATTTCTATTATTAACTTTTAAATTTGTAATTTAAAAAATATTTTTCAGATAAAATGTAAAATTTATAACTGTTAGATCAAAATATTCAAAAGTTAAAATGTGTAACTTTTTAATTTAAAAACTAAAAAAGCACATAAACTTTAAATAATTCTGAAAATACTAATTATTACATAATGTATATATACAATATTTATATAAATTCATATAATTAAATGTAGAATTATTTTTATTAGTATATATATCATATTAAATTATTAATATGATTTCCTAAAGAGCATTTCTGTTGCTATTCATTTCTTGGGTTATTTATTTATTTTTTGTTATTTGTATTATTTACGAAATTGGATTTTATTGGAGTTATAATTAATTAATTAATTAATTATTATATATAAAAGGAGGAATATCTAAAAGACTTAAATTTAAAATATAGATGAGAATAATATATTATTCTAGTTATCAAACTATACATTGATTAGGCAAATTTATTTTTATTAAATAATCGGATATAAAAAGTTTATTCTCATCCAACTTCCAGCGAATGAAATAATTAAAATATATGTGTTCATTGAATAAAATAATATATAAAATAAAAATAATATATGTATAAAACGTGAAATTTATATATAATTAAAACGTACAATATGTCAATATCATATGTATAAAATAATATTCTTATTAATTATTTTCATAAGTGTTAATAATGAATAAATGATTGATGATCCTTACAACTAATTTCTACCATTAAAAATGGACCCTAAAATCAGAAATTATTATTATTTGAACCAAATTATTATTATTATTATTTTGGGTTAGCTCTGCAACCAGAGAAGCTCTCTTCTTCTTCTTCACGTAACCGAATATAGAGAATTTTTGCTCCAAAGAAAAATAGAGAATATTATTCCACAAAGACTGCTATTGTATTTTAAAAATAAGTTAATTAAAAAACATATAAAGTGTAGTATTTAAAAGCAGACAACATCCGATGATTTGTTGTTGTACTTTTAAAATTAAAATTTCAACCAATTAAATAAACAAAATAAAAAATCTCCATATTTTTTTTGGCTAACTATAGTTGACCATTAACTAATACATATATATATATACATATATATATATATGGAATATGTTGAAGAAAATTATGTCAGTAATTTTAAGAAGTGATAAATGTTTTATTTAATATATTTTATTTTTATTACAATGATTTTATAATTTATGTGATTTTTTTATCCATCACTTAAAAATGTTAATAAAAATAAAATATATCTAAATAAAAATTACAATATTTATTATTATTTAAAAAATATCAATATTGTATTCATTAAAAGGAATATATATATAGTATAAAAGGAATATATCTCAATAATTAACAAAATTAAAAATATTTAATATTACTTAAAAAATATCAATATGATATTTGTTAAAAGACATATATATATCTTTTAATAAATGTCATTTTAATAAGTTTTTAATGATAATAAATATTTTAATTTTAATTTAGATATATCCATTATATACATCTTTTAATAAATGTCATTTTAATAAGTTTTTAATAATAATAAATATTTTATTTTTATTTAGATATATCCATTTTTTTGCATATATATATTAATTTACATAGTATAAAAATGAAAAAGAAACTTTTTTTTTTTTCGAAATCAAAAAGAAAAAGACACTTAAGAAAGGTTTGAGCCTTTGAACCAGAAAAAAAATAAATAAATAAGATGTTTATAGCTAAAAAAGGGAGCAGAAAAAGCAGAAAATAAAAGTGTATGCAGAGAAGTGTAAGTGTGTCTGTGTTTATGTACCAAAAAAGGTTTAATCTTTGTTATCTTCTCCAAAATCCAAACATTAAAAAGAAAAATCGCAGCCCAACAAAACTGAAAGAAAGAAACTTCTCTACCTTTCTCTCTCTATATCATTTAATACTATTATGGATTCAGATTTATCTCATTATTATTATTATAATAATTATTATTCTCTGTCTCGACTTCTCAGCTCAGATTTTCAGACCATGTCTCCCCGGCAAATGATGTCATCTTTCCGGCAAATTCGTCAGATTCCTGCTTTCTGAATTTTGTTGTGATTTTTTCCTTTTTCTGCATCAAGGTTTTCCATCGTTCTTGATTTGTTTTCATTTTCTGAATTATGGGTTGTTTTTGGTCCATGTTTGATTTCTGAGAGAATGAAGGAAGAAGAAAAAAAGATGTTAAAGTCTGTTTTTTCTTTTCTTCTGTTTTTGTTTTTTTAAATTTTGATTATCTCTTTTTCGGTAAAGATCTTATCTGGGTTTGTTTGTTTTTTTATGGAAATTTTTGAAACATAAAAGGAAAATGAGATTTTGAATAATAAGCTGCTTCATTCATGTTAAAAATTCTAACTTTTTAAGCTTATGTCAAATTTTTAGCTACATAGGCTTCACACTAGGACAATAATAGAAAAAAAAACTTCAGTTTAATTCCATCTTAGTTACAAAAGCCTTTTTTTTTTAGATTTACTGGAGAAATACTTTCTTTTCCCATTTTCCTTAATTTTCTTGGCAAAGGAACAAAAGGGTCAACCTCTGTTTAGTTGATAAGTAAATTGAAGAAACAAATTTAAGGAAAAAAAGGCAATACCTTTGTTATATTTTTGCTTTCTATAGATTGACAATGTCATCAACACCAAGCCAATTATTTGTAGCAGGTACATTCAGTGGGTACTATTTTGAATTTTTTTTCTCTAGCTGCCAATGGTATACAGGATACCAAATTCAATTTTTACCCCTATTGTCACATTTTCTCAGACACCAAACAAGAACAGTAATGTAGCAGCTAGTATAGTCTAATATCTAAAGGCAGGAAAGGAATTGTTTATTTTTATTATTGCTCTTTTGTTCTTGGCTTTTCTACAGAATTCTTGTTGCAATGTTGGAATTCCTTGTCAGATTGAATATTGTCTGTGATGCCTTTTAGATTTACAGTTTTTGGTTTTTTACTATTTTTAAATTGTAAGATAGTTAGCTTTCTGAGTCAGATAATGTCCTTTTTTCACTCATTGTATCAATTAAATGTATTTTAACCACCGTTTTGGTTCTCAGCAAAGAATTTTGAGTAAAAAACTGCAACTAGGCTTCCTTGTTGTGAATATTTTATAATTCCCCCCACCTTTTGCACTGTGCTAATGTGGTCATTTTTTCACTTTGAATATTCAGGTTTTGAATTGTTAAAACAGAGAGAACAATACCGTATATTCTGGAACCTGCAGGTTTTCATTGAGTTGTAATATTGGCAATGGAACATCTATCTTCCATGTTCAATGGGTTAGCGAGGTCATTTTCATTAAGAAAAGGGAAGAATAATGGGAATGGTGACGGAAGAGATGCTGCAGAAGCAATGGCAAAAGTAGCAAAGAAGAATGACTTGATATTCCGATCTTCTGGATTTGTAAATATAGATGGTTCAAAGAATTTTGCCTCAGTTTTCTCAAAGAAAGGAGAGAAAGGAGTAAATCAGGATTGTTTCATTGTATGGGAGGTAAGAAAAAAACCTTAGCAACTATTGGTCATGTATTCCAAGTTTGTGTATTCATGTTCCTTTTTCATTGTACATATTTTTTCTGCTATGCTAAATGTGATCTAAATGCATTTTTTTAATGAACAATGTTATTATTTCTATGGAAATAGGAATTTGGATGCCAAGAAGACATGATGTTTTGTGGGATTTTTGACGGACATGGTCCCTGGGGCCATTTTGTGGCGAAGAAGGTCCGAGAATGGATGCCATCATCTCTGCTGTGTAATTGGCAGGAGACTCTTGCTCAAATTTCAGTTGATCCAGATATTGACTTGGAATCAGATAAAAAGCACCAGAGGTTCAATATATGGAAGCACTCCTACATAAAGACTTGTGCTGCTGTTGATCAGAAGCTAGAGCAGCACCGGCGGATTGATACATTCCACAGCGGAACAACTGCCTTGACACTTGTAAGACAGGTATAGAAATTGCAAAATCCATTCTGATATTTGAATGTGCAATGCTTACAAATTTTATGTTTCAGTTTTTTCTTAAGCCATGTGTTTATGATTAGAATTATATGTTGATAATATGAAAGAAATTGTTATGGCATAGGTCACCAAAATAAGGGGAAAAATAATTTTCATAATGTGAAGGTTATTTTTAAGATACTATTGTGAACACAATGCGGACTTCTGCTTAGCCATAAACATCCTAGTTTTTTCTGTTTTCTAGGGAGAGCTCATTTTTGTTGCAAATGTTGGCGACTCTCGTGCTGTATTGGCGACCACCTCGGATGATGGAGAGTTGGTACCAGTTCAGCTTACGATTGATTTCAAGCCGAATTTACCTCGTTAGTTCTTTCCTTGTTTCTCTTCCTGTTAAAGCTAAAAAGAGTACTTAATCATTTCTTAAAGTAATGTTGATATTTTTCCACAGAGGAGGCTGAAAGGATTCTTCAGTGCAAAGGACGAGTTTTTTGTTTGGATGATGAGCCAGGAGTGCATAGAATTTGGCTGCCACATGAGGAATCACCAGGACTAGCAATGTCTAGAGCCTTCGGGGACTATTGCATAAAGGATTTTGGACTTATTTCGCTGCCTGAAGTGACCCAAAGGCACATAACCAGCGGAGACCAATTCGTCGTGCTGGCAACTGATGGGGTATGTATAATAATCTGCAAAACATGATCAATTTACTAAAGGAACATATATGATAATTTCTGAAATGTGTTTTATAAAGCTTCTCAGACTGATTCAAGATCAATGCATTACATTGCAACAAAAATATATGCTTGTGCAGCACATAGGTTGAGGTCTAAAATTGCTTTTTCTGATATAGGTATGGGATGTAATCTCTAATCAAGAAGCGGTGAAAATTGTATCGTCGACATCGGACAGGACAAAGGCAGCTAAAAGTCTGGTAGAATCTGCAGTTCATGCATGGAATCGCAAGAGGAAGGGAATTGCAATGGATGATATATCAGCCATTTGCCTTTTCTTACACTCTTCTCCCGCTGCATCTCAGCAAGAACACCTTGTTAGTACACCAAAATAGGTATCAGAAAAAATGTAAATGAGCAAAGTAGTTTGCTCCCATTATTTATTTCCTTCTGTTCTTCAATGTAGCCATTCACAATTGATTCCTGAATTGAGCAGGCAAGGTCCTGATAAATATAACTAACCTGAATTTGAGCCATCACTGAAAATGAAGCTAAATCTGAGCTCTAGATGGTTCAAATGGAGAATCCCACAAATCCCATGACACTGATATACTCCTAAGTAGAGCTGTTCAAACATGTTGATCCGACCAAAACTCATATCTATTTATGCAAGGCATGTTTGTTGGGTAAGAAATGAATTTGAGAAATAACAATAATAATATTTTTTTAAAAAAATGTAATAAAATTAAAAAATGTCTTTGTTTATTTTGATATATAAGAAATGATGCAGAAAAGAGTAATTTTTTAGAAATGAATAATTCTTACCTAGTTTTCATACGTATGTATTTAGCTAATAAAATTAATTTTTTTTATTATTACTTTTTTAATAAATTTTTATTGGATTAGTGCATATATACCCTCGTTTAGGTAAAATTTTTTTAGAAATAGTATTGAATTTAATTTGTTAATTTGATAATTTAGCCATTATTGGTGTATGGATGCTTTCTCCTTACTATAATTTCGCATTTAGATATTCTCAAAATTCATTGTATATAAAACTATATTTGTACATTTTTAATTTTATAACTTTACAAGGCTAAATTCTACATTACATTTTTTTAGTCACGTTTATTTTCTCTTACTAATATTATTTTTTAAAAATTGATTGTGGATGAGATGATTAAAATCAAGACAAATTTATATTACCGTTAATTTTTTTTATATTTATATTATATTCATCAACATACTTGATTGTATATTTAAAATATTTTATTAACTTATAATATATTTTGAGCCTTTCAAAAAAAAAATATTTTGATGATTTTATTATATTATTATTTTAAAAATATATTTATTTATTTTATTAATTATAATATAATTTAAAATATTAAAAAGTAAATTAATTATAATAATTATTATATATTTTATTGGGATTCATAAAAAAAAAATTTGTTGCCCAATGAGCTCGTACCAAAGTCAGACGCTCAGCCCGTTAAACACTTCTCAAGCATCTCTTCCCTGCAATGTGTACTTTGTCCAATTCTTAGATATTCATTTCTGGTTTGATTTAGTTTTATGACTGGGAGCAGAGTCAATTTCTGGTGGTTGCTGAGAAAGAGTTAATGTCTAAAATTGTTAATACTTATATAAGCACTATATATATATATATATCAACATAATTTTTAATTTCATTCCATGCCAATCATATATTTGCATTTTACACTTTTAATAGGCTCCATGATCAATTTATACGAATAAAAACTACTAAATTAAGGGTATTAGTTTACTAATAATATAGGATTTAATGTCCGCCATGGAAGAAGCAGTGGTCTGTGCATATAATGATATAAACCATTTATTTCGCTTGCATATATGTACGTACCCTTCTCAACTGTCTCTCTATTTGGACCTCTCCTTTCTTTTTATTTATTTTTTCCATTGTTTTCTTTGTAAAATCTTTTTTACCCATGTTTATTTCTAAGTTCTTGATTCAGTTTCTATTATCATAATTTATTGGGTTCAATCAGAACCTATAAAAAAAAACAGAGAATGCTAGCAACAGATCAGGCCTCTTTTCTTGGTAGAATCAGCATTCGTCGAAATCAAGTTATGGATATTAACAATGATCAAGAAATGGAAGAACTTGAAATCTTTCAACAGCATGTGGCTTATCGGTTCGCCGATTTATTATCTCCGACGACCACCACCACAGCAGAGGAGAACTGTTCAAGTGAATCTCTGTTATCAATCCCATGGTTAAGGAAACTTGTAGATGTTTTCTTGTGTTGTGAAGCAGAGTATAAAGCTGTTCTTGTAATGGGTCATGACCCGTCTCAAATTTGCAAGCCACCATTAGATCGATTGATTCCTGAGCTTTTAGAAAGAGCTGTTAAAGCTATGGATATTTGTTATGCAGTCTCTGGTGCCATTGATTCAATTCTTCAATGTCAGAAGATAGCTGAAATTGCAATCTCTGCTTTGGAGAAAAGGCCAATGGCTGATGGGGAAGTAAAAAGAGCAAGAAAAGCTTTGATTTCTTTGTCAACTGCAATAACAAATGATGAAAATACAAATTGCAGAGGAACAGAGAGAACATGGTCTTTTGGAAAAAGAGTGAATGCTAATAACAAAGAAGAATCTATTGGAAATTTTCGATCTTTATCGGTTCTTGTGTCTAAAAATTGGTCTGCTGCTAAACAAATTCAAGCAATGTCTACAAATCTTGTGGCTCCCAGAGGTGGGGAGCAAACTGGTTTGGCTTCTCTTGTTTATATAATGAACTGTGTTATGGTTTTTGTGATGTGGGCATTAGTGGCTGCAGTGCCATGTCAAGATAGAAGCGGATTAGCAGCACATTTTCAGATTCCCAGAAATTTGGTATGGGCAAATAGCATGATTGGGCTGCAAGAAAAGATTGGGGAAGAATGGAAGAAGAAGGATAAAAAAGGGTCAGCTGGGTTGCTTGATGAGATGCATAGGATGGAGAAATTGGGGCAGAGCTTGGTTGAATTTGCTGATGCATTTCAATTTCCAGGAGAGACAGACAAGTTGGAAGAGGTGGCGGCGCAGGTGGTGGAGCTTTCAGAGATCTGCCGGAGCATGAACGAAGGATTGTTGCCTTTACAGATGCAACTTAGAGAGGTTTTTCATAGGCTTGTGAGAAGCAGAACAGAAGTTCTTGGCATGGTGGAGATTGGTACCAAAATGAATGAGAATATAACATAAATTGGCTTACGCCATTACGCTATATTTGCTCATTATTTGTCTAAATTTTGTGCAAAATAGTTATCTTTTGTCTTGAAATTTCTAAATTTTGTTAGGTAATTTAAGATGTTTGATTTAACCTAAAATGTGGGTTTATTATTTTTCTTTTTTTTATTTAATTCTTAATCTCTTATGTTGTGGGGTACATTATCTTCTGCTCAAGAGAAATGTAAATGCCCAATTTAAGGCTATTTTACTGCTTAACAGGGCATTGTTGGTCGTGTTTGTCCTAAATTGGGAATTAGTTTCTTGGTGTTTTATAGGGTTAGCAAATTTTGAATTTAAATATTATCAAATTTTAATTCAATTATACATGGGCTAATAAAAAATATCTCTACAGACTTGGTAAATTGTACACTTTTTTCTTTTACATTTATTTAAAAATATCAAAAAAAAAAAACATCAAACCCAATGCGGCCGTTAGATAATTTCATTTGAGCACTTCTTAGGCATCATGAATACATAATGTTTCATGTCTTTTAGTGTTGGTATTATTTTTTTTCTTTTTGAGAGTGCTAGAATGGTTCGAAATGATCATTTTTCTAAGAATGTAGTTCGTAATTGTTTCGAGTAAGAATAAAGAATCCATACGGCGGATCAAGTGGTGGCAGCAGGGTTACCATGTCCCTCTCTACCCATATTACTCTTCCAACCTCACTACAATTCCAAGCTGAGCCATTGGTATCAATTCTCTACAGTTTATCCCAAACTGCAGATATACTCAATAGAAAACTTGAGGCGATGCATAGAATTCACTCTCATTGAACACCGGTCTCAGATCTTCTTGGCAAGTGAATTACAAGGGGAAGGAAACAAGATGTCCCTTTATTAACTTTAGCCTTTCCATTGGGTCTATCACCTTAGTTTTGCCATTTTCCTGATATTCTAGCTTCTCAGGAGCTATTCCTAAGTCAATGGTAGTATAACCGAGTTTCTCCTTCCAATGGTTCACGCTTTGTCTCAGAGCAGCTCTGAATTATTCCATGTTAATATGAAGCTTTGTATGTGAGACAACATCATATTGAGAAGAATAAGATCAGAACATTATATTATAAGCGTACCTTGAGTGTATCAGATCATTTGGAAGACAAGCAAAGACGTCTTGGTATATCTTTGTATTTTCCTGTCAGATAATATGGGTACTATAGTTGAGTTCCACAGCAGCAAAACAAAGAAAAACTGATAACTTAGGTATATATTCATATTTAGTTTTCCAATGTCGAGCAGAAAGTTTAATAAGAAAGATTTGTAGGATGATATACCCTACAGCACCAGAGTCTACAGGCAAATCATATCAAGAAAGTTTCCTCTCACCTTTGCAGTCGTCAAACATAAATCTTTGTATGTTGTCTCTGCTATAGGATCATTGATTTTATGGATCTGAAGGAAAAATGTAGTGTCATTTGCTGATTAAAATTATCTGTGAGCTAAAAAAATTGCTTGGAAATAATGTGGAAACCAAAAGTTTATCAGGTTCTATTTAGAAACTAGCCCTAAAGGTAGGCTTTTTTGTCTGAAACTTTGCATATTATTGGAGTGGATAAATGTTGATGAACATCATCCTTACACTAACCTCTTCTGCATTAAGACCAAGGCGCTCTGCCCATAGTGAGCAGCGCAAGCAATGTGTAGGTTTTCCAGCTTTCCAGGGCTCTCCATTCATGGATGAGTCGAGGAACTCCTTATCTTCAATAACCACCCCTATCTGAAAAAACAACACTGGTCCACTTCTATATCTATGGCATTTTCAAAGTTATAAGGAGATTACAATTTGATCCTGAGCTGAGTTTGGCACACCAAAAAAAAGTTGATAAGGACAGAGAAAGCGGACCACAAGGAACACAGCAATACCTCTGAGTCTCTTGATCCAAGCAAACTCCTGTCGTTAATATTAGATGACCCAATCAAGGCAACACAATCATCTACTATCATAACTTTGCTATGAGCATACACCTGCATGAAAAAAAGAGTTAGGAAAGGTGAAGAAGCAGAAGCTGTTTAGACTTTAATGAAATGACATGAAGACCGAAGCTTGGCTGTTATCAGGAATAAAAGACTTCTAACTATTACAGCACACTGCCCAGGATGTCAAAGATTACAGAAGTTATTCACGTATCTTATACAATCGTGGAGCATTTTCATTTCCTGTGGGTTATGTCTAGAACCTTTTTTTTTGGAAAAAAGGTTAACAAAGTATAAAGGAATGAAATATAAGACAGTACCTGACTTGTGGCAACTAAACCACCCTTGGAAAGTCTGCCGTATGTCCTCAGTGTTGGGAAAATCGCTATTTTCCCGCCCCTCGGACCGTCTTTAAGCAGGAATAAATGAGAAAATAAAATAACAATTGAGAAATTAAAGAGAATAAAACACAATGATTTAACGTGGAAAACTCCCGAATGGAGAAAAACCACGGTCGTTGTCTAACGACAACCAAGAAAAATATTCACTATGCGGCAAATTGTTACAACCACAAATTACAAAATATTTTTCTAACCGACACCCACAAAACAACCCCCAAATATTTATACTCCAAGGAACTCCAAGAGATTGATTCTCTAATTCCTAATATAAACTATTTGGTATTTAACCTATAGCTCTCCTTAAGCTATATTTTGTGTTTGCTTGGTGTATTTACAAATGGAGAGAATGAGCCTATTTATAGGCTTCAAATGCAAATAAATTGTCAAACTAAATTAGGTGAAAATTAGGCTAAATTAGGCACCTCCCATTTTCACCTCACATTTTTGACAATTTCTTCATTGTTAGGCACCTTGCATTTTTGACTTTCTTTATTTTTATTTTTCAATTTTGGTGTGCTACCACCAACAATCTCCACCTTGAAAAATAAAAACACAACATTGTCTGTTACCGACAATTATAATTCTTAACGTCAAGAATTAACATACTCCACCATAAAAGAGTATCGACACTTGGAATTATTTCGCCAACTCCAAGAATTTTTCATCGGCCATGTCGGATCCCGCTAATAGTTTATGGTGCAACCCTCCTGTTGACTTTCCGAGAGTTCATTAGCCATCGACATAATTTTTCCACCACGCACCTTGCATCAACTGTCAACCAATGCAGCGCGCATTTCCGTGGACCAGCTACCAATAATCAGTCCTCTTCCATGGCATCTCAACGGGTAGCAATCATGCCATGAGGACACACTTCTCTCAACTACAGAGACAACTCATCATCTCCTTCGCCACAGGAGATCACATTGGCAGCAACAACGTTAGAGCTTCTAGCCGAATCAGCTCCACCGTTCGGGCAATCCTTCCTCACGTGTCCAGTTTGACCACACCCCCAGCAGACAACCTTCCTCTTTCCGGAGCCTTTATTCTTTTTCCTGATACCGACAGATAAAGCTGAATTCTCATAAGATTTATTTTCCATTTCATTCAGTCTTCTCTCCTCAGTAATGAGCTTACTAACCACATCCGCATACACCACTTCCTTACTACCATATTTCAGAACATGCTTCATGTGCTCATATGTTGAAGGAAGTGACAGGATGAGCCGGAGAGCTTTATCTTCATCTTCGGTTTTCACTCCAAGAGTTTCTAATTCAGAGATAATACCATTGAGGACACTCAGGTGATCGGACAGCTTTGTACCTTCCGCCATTTTCAACGTATGAAATTGCTCTTTCAAATATAACCTGTTGGATATATTTTTTCCCTGATACAATTCTTCCAGTTTCTCCCACAGCTCCTTTGTCGTGGACAATCCAAGCACATTAGCAAGAACATTTTTTGCTAGACACATGCGAATTTGACTTGCCGCCTTGATATCCAGCTCCTCCCATTCTTCGTCACTAATCTTGGATTTTTCTGAGTCTCCACTGCCACAGCCTTTTTCTGAATTTCTTCCGCTGACTGGTTTACCCTGCAAAACCTTATGTAGTCCAGACTGTATCAACACGTCTTTGACTTGCACTTGCCACAGTGCAAAATTCATTCTCCCATCAAATTTCTCAATCTCGCATCTCATTGCCGACATGCTTACTTTGTGCTTAATAAAGGACCAGAAATAAATATTACACCAGGTAAATTCCCAGGTAAGAGGAGGAGTCACAAAGGTCTCACTTAAAATCCACTTGCCTTAGACTAAATTCGTGTCGTTTGACAGAATTTACCTCGACATGTAATTATTTATCTCACCACCAAAACTCAAGCACACCAAAGCAAAACGGCTCCACCTTTTCCAAAGCTCCACCAGCTTAAAAACAAAAATAATTTTTAACAAAAATCTTTTCTGATGTAGAAGATCAGACCAAGCTGCAACCACAGAGCATACTAAGATTTTTGACAAAAAATTATAACACCTAAGCTCTGATACCACTTGTTGGGAAAATCGCTATTTTCCCGCCCCTCGGACCGTCTTTAAGCAGGAATAAATGAGAAAATAAAATAACAATTGAGAAATTAAAGAGAATAAAACACAATGATTTAACGTGGAAAACTCCCGAATGGAGAAAAACCACGGTCGTTGTCTAACGACAACCAAGAAAAATATTCACTATGCGGCAAATTGTTACAACCACAAATTACAAAATATTTTTCTAACCGACACCCACAAAACAACCCCCAAATATTTATACTCCAAGGAACTCCAAGAGATTGATTCTCTAATTCCTAATATAAACTATTTGGTATTTAACATATAGCTCTCCTTAAGCTATATTTTGTGTTTGCTTGGTGTATTTACAAATGGAGAGAATGAGCCTATTTATATGCTTCAAATGCAAATAAATTGTCAAACTAAATTAGGTGAAAATTAGGCTAAATTAGGCACCTCCCATTTTCACCTCACATTTTTGACAATTTCTTCATTGTTAGGCACCTTGCATTTTTGACTTTCTTTATTTTTATTTTTCAATTTTGGTGTGCTACCACCAACACTCAGACCATAAAATGAAATGTAATCATGCATTTTAGGACCAAGCAAAGCATTGAGATTATGCAATATTGAAGTCTTTTCTCTGGAAATGGTCCGATACCGCCAATGCACTATGGCTCTAATTGTTGCTGCCCCACCATCATCAAGACCACCCTGCCAATGACATATCATCACATGAAAAGTATACTTAAAAATTGGTACTTAACAAAATAGAACAAAAGTTATTTAAACCTGGAAGCCTGGTAAGAGTGGTATGACAATGACAACACGAAAACACTTCTGTTCTTTGTAAGCCTGTAAAATGCGCTTGTATAATGCATCAAGGACTCGGTTTTGTATGATATCATCTCCCCAAAGACCCGATATGAAGAACTGATTCTGGAAACAGAATAGTAATATTAGCCTCCCTAAGTTATTTTTCTAAAAAAAAATCAATTAGTTGTTCCAGAGGTCATGCTTGAAAAATGAATTAACACGTAACTGTAACAATCCTCATCAAATTCATTCATTTAAAATACAAGTTCATCTAAAAAACACATCAGATGAAGGCCAAATCAATTTCATTAAGTTCAGGTACCTCTATGCATATAAAATGCCGCGCTTTTTCAATGAGAGAACAATAAGCTTTATGGATGCTTTCTTCAGGTTGGCTGACTCCAGCAGACCATTGACTGACACTTCTGATAACCTACACATCATGATGGGCAGAAACACATAGTAAATTGACACAAAAATATAGGGGGAAAAATAATAAGCATATACATGTATTGTAATACCATTCTCCCCTTATGAGTAAAATTTTTTTCCCCACTAGATTATAAAGAGATTATCACTTTGATTCTGTCCTACATATTCTTCCATGGTCTCTAAATTAGCATATTCTTCCATGGTCTCTAAATTAGCAATATGAATGAAGTTTCAAGTTGCAATCCTTTTGATACAATGGCAATGCACCTCAAATTTCATCATCTTAAATTTGGTGTAAAATGCAAGCTTTGTGTGGCATTTATTATGTTGACTATAATCTTGCATTAACCTTGGTATTTCCTGATGGAAACGGAAGTGCTTACCACGACCACTATCCCGAAAAAGGAAAATGCAAAAGTAGACATGTACTGCTTATTCAGCTGCTTGACAAGAATTTTTATTTTCCTAATTAGCGTGAAAACATATTTTCCCAATAAGGAGGATTCCGATATTTTAGGTGGTAATCTTAGAAATAATCCTGTATAAATATCTTGCATATAGTTCATAATTAGTATACTTTCTCCTCCCAATTTTCCTCAGTTTTCAACCAAAGTTATCCTTGAAAAAAGTATAAAAACACACAATAATCTTCAAGGCAATTGCACTGGACGTCAAAGGTACATTGTTTCTAACCTGACAACAACATGCAATGCGTGGCCCAACTTGTCCACATTCACCAACAGAAACATCATGGTCATCTTCTTCTGATATTTCAGACCATTAATTTGAGATCAGAGTTACTTTGAAGATCCAAAAAATCAAGTTCATCCATACAATCTCTCACAGGTGGATCTGGAACTAAAGCTTCAGTATTGGACTTCTGGAAGGAGAATGAAAAACTTCCAGAAAATCCAGTTGCCAATTTAAGAGGATTGCCATTCTTGTATCCATTGGTTAACTTTTGATCCACACTAGAAGTAACTAGTGCATCAGATTCCTGAGGCAAAAGCAATGGTACATCTTCCAGTGGGGATAGTGAAAAGGAATCCTGTCTTGCAATGTGTTTCTGGTTTTCTTCTGCATTCTTGTTTTCAATATCTATCTCTCTTCTTCCCATGTAACGAGGAAGGACCATGTGGTGGTGAGGCATCAATAATGGAATTCCTTGCTCATTTGGAGCTTTGTTTCTCTAAGGAAAAGTGAGCTATGTCAAATACTAAATTTTTTTAAAAAATATAACCATAGCACAAGAGTCAGGTGACAGGAGAAAAACCTTAGCGTGGTTCCAACGTTGAACAAAGTGCCTAGCAACATCACAGCATGGAGGTCCCCAGAGAGCACAGTGGACATCATGCCATGGCATGCGTGGATATTTTCCACGGGGAAGTTCATCTTTTAAAGTGTCCTCCCAAGAATTTGGTTCAGATTCTCTAGAAAAACAATGTTCTAGAAGAATTAGTCCAGATATTTGTAAATGGGCTATCTCCTAACTGTTCAGAAGAACAAATAGCTATTGGCTGTTTGTTTATGAACATAGTCAAAATTGACCAATTGCGTGCATCTTTAATTTTACTAAATATTCATCACATATGATGCTAATGCATTCCTAATTCCACCTCGTACAACAATAAAACGTAATATAAAATGCATGCACAACCCGTCTGATTTAAGAATAAGGCATAATCAAATTATTTTCTGGAAGAAAGAAAATCACCTTGGATTATAATAATCCTTTCCAGGCCATGTATAAGGAGGACAATCACCAACTCTGTGTTCAATGGTATCGTAGCGACCAAAGCATAAATCTAATCCTCCCATAAAGCAAACCTAGTAGTCAACAATTACAAGTTTTTCATGGTGTGACCTGTATGTCACAAATGTAACAAAACTAATCAGTGAGCATACACAAGAAATCAAATTAAAGAAAAGTATTTGGCATAGATTCAGATAAAAAAAAATTAAATTTTAGTATTTTCCTATCCCATAGCTCCAAAGCCAATCATGATGAAAATGTTGACCATAATCAAGCAACTGCATGCCATAAATAGACGCCTGCTGAAAAATGGTTGGGGTAGCGCAGTACCCTCACATTTTCATGGATGTTAAGGAGCTTTTTCTTACTGTACAAACTGTTAATTTTCAAGGCAATAGCAACCTCCTTGTAGAGAAGAATATATATCTGCAAACTCATATAAAAAAAGAAGTTAAAGTTGATAATATTCCTATGAATGTGCAATGAAACCGTAATAATTGAGCAAATAATGATTTCTAAGGGAAAGAGATGTTCCACTTTTTCCATTGCCTTGGTATATCCTGCAGCCTGAACTTCAAGATAGGAATTTGTGAATTTTAAACTTAGTCTTCATTTCAAGTATAATAGAAAAAAAATCAGCTTCATTGTTGAATGAAAAAGTATAAAATCCTTTCTTGAGGAATCATAGCAATTATCTGAGTCATTGACTGGTTTTATTATCCTGGAAGTCTGGCAATAATGTTTCTGAAATGAGAGGCCTGGTTCTAGTGTTTGCTCTCTTCAATTAATGGCATGTATGGGGAGTAGTTAATCAAATGGTCAGAGATCACTTTAGGTGCCAGAATATGATCCAAATAATTTATTGAGTAAAGAATATAATACATGAAGAAGAATGACAAGTGTTTGCATATGCACCTGAGCACCTTGCTTAGCTTTAGCTTCTAGCAAAGAATCACGCCGAGAGATAGAATGACTTTGGAAAGGACGTCTTAGATAAAGTTCAGTACAAAACCACCAGCCAGTAATCAATATCTGCAAAAAAGTTTTAAATGTAGCGTTTCACAAAAGGGCTCATGATCAAATGAACTTTATTCGCAGGGGAAGAAGTGAACCTCTGATTTTGCATTCTCTATTGTAGAAGCGATCCTTCAAAAGCTGCTTTCCCATCTACAAACCACTGTGCTTGACTGCCATCATCAGCACATAAACCCCTTGGAGGAGTAAATGAACCAAAGCGATGAGGATGACACCAACCCTCAAGAGGCCTTAAACCAGCATCATTAATTGCAACAACCCATTCTTTCACTTTACTACTACTTTTAGTTCTTAATTTTATGCTCTGACTTCCAGAAGGAACCTTTTAACATTTCAAAATTTGTTTGTAAATCTAATAACAATTAAAAGATATTAAGAGTTTAAACAAAAAGAGAAAAAAACAATAAAATAGCTCGTACCTTAAAGGAATAACGCAAAGGATTGCATTCTTTTATCTTGTTTGCTAAATATACTTGAGGCCCTCCACTCTCTTTCGAGGTTGGTAAAACATCAAAAACAACAATATCTAATAGTTTTGTGCCAAAAGGATCTTCCAGTAAGGCCAAGAACCCAGGTTTCAAAACAGCCCATACCTGCACTAAAATAATATTTTTATAGTTTGCTCATTTACTAACTTCTTTTAAAGCCTAAATCAATCTAATACGATATTGATTGACGATAAATTCAATTTGAGATAACAAAACAAATAACCTTGGTTCTGGTTTAAATATAACTACCTTTCGCCATCTGTTACTACAACAATCAAACAAACCACAGGGAAAACATCTTATTTGAGCGTCAGCCCTGTAGATGTTAGATGGATGCTTTGCCATTACATAACCTTCTTTCAATTTTGGACCATATTCCCATAAAAAGGACAACTTAGAGACCTCCAAAAATTTGAAAACCTACACAAATCCATCTTGGTAAAAAGTATAGTTAAAGTAAGAAAACATGCACAAGTAACAATATTCTTAGCAAGTTTCAAACATCTACATGTGATTTCTGGTATTCAACTTTAGTTTGATCTTGTGCGATTCCAAATTTACTCTTCATGACAATATTACTATAGCCCTCATTACAAAGAAATGACATTGTTCACAAATATCTGAGGTAAAAGGTGAAGCATGTGCAAGAAGACTGTCCTTGTGTAAAATCAATAGTCATAAATCACATCAAGAAAGGTAAGTAAACAAGATGAGCCAATCATGAAGTGCCTCCATTAATTCCCACAATGGAAGTCAGTTGTCAAGTACGGTATTGGGGGGGGGGGGGGGGGGGGGGGGGCGGTGAAGATGTGGGGAGGGAGATTACAAAGATTTAAATTCTCAAAACTTTTGCAATTAAGAAAAGCATCAAAGTTTATCAAAACTGCATTTTATTTGCTCACCTCTCTAGAGTTTACAATATCCATGTTTCCTAAGAAATGATTCAAATAATTCTGCATTGCCACTTTTGCTTTTTCTGAAATGACCTGCTGCCCTCCTAGAGATGGACGGAAAATCGACAAAGAAGCAATGGACGGAACATTTCTGCAAAACAATGAGTTTTCTCTAAAATTACAACTAAAAATAGCGTACAAGACTCAGAATCACATTACAGATCATGATCAACCACCTTGTTCTAACACTTTCTTCTTGATGCAAAGGAACAGAACCATCATCAGTTTCATCGTCATCTTGCACAACTACATTATGATCTGCTATTCCTAAACTATGAAGCCATTCTTTAACCTATCAATGCTAGGCAAAAATCAATGCATGCTCTGGCCAATATAAACATAAAATGGATTGTCATGTAAGAAATAACGATAAACCTGCTCTTGTTTCTCATGAAATTCCTCAATAATTGCACGTCTCTTCAAGGCAAAATGTAAATAGAGCACTTGAGAAGCTTTTTTCAGTAATAACCATTTGAACTGTTAACACACCAATTAATTAATTCCACATTCACAAGTTAAACATTCATAAATTTGGGAAGATTCAAAGAAAAAGGGAGTGCCTGCTTATATTGTAATTCAATGAACTGCCCAAAGCAACGGTTATTTCAGTTTCGACACCAGATACTGGAGATATTAGCCCTATGCTTCTCTCTTACACAAAAATTTCGTCAAGACAGCGGCCGTAAAGCTTCGTTGGCATGTCCTTTTGCCGCCGGCCACTATGAAGAGAAGAGAAAGACAGAAAGAAAGACTCGTAAAACGGAGGGAAACATTGGTTTTTCTTTTTTTATATTGTTTGCTTTAGCAGTAAATACTTTGGTGTAACCGGCAAAGAGAAGAAAAGTGGCGCTTTATGATACCGTAACTCATGGTGACATGGAGCATCGGACGTCTCTCTTTTCTTTAATATACGTGGCACTTTTTTGGATCCTATTGCCTTGAGATTTTGCGTTTTCTGTGGTCACGCTAACTCTAACCGTTAATTTCGGTTAAATTGAAAATCAACAACAAAAGTTTACTGGTAACTCCAAACTAATTATTTAAGCCCTCCAAAAAATATTATTCTTCTGTTCCAATATAATTATCATTTAAAAAAAATTACCTTATTAAAATTATCACATTATAAAATTTAAAAAAATTATTATTTTTTTAATTATACTCTTTATTATTAATAAGTTAATTAATAAAATAAAATAATAATCTTATTATTAATAAATTAATATATAGAACCTCAATCTATTCGAAATATTTTTTTTATAAAATTAAATAAATATAATGGTTATTTTAATAATTATACAAAATGAATATAGCAAAAGAAAATAAACATCTTTAGCATAACAAAGTGAGGTTTTGTGATAAAATAAAGAATTAATAAATTTAAATTTAATAATATTAAAATTATTTTCAAAATCAATTAATCTTGAATTTAATTTAATCAAAGTAAAATTTCTTAAAAAAATAAAAAAAATGGTAAAGATTTAATGATTACAAAATGAATAAATACATTCAGGCTCAATTTAATAATAAGTATATATTAGGAAGTGGCAACTTCTACGATAGAATCACTGAGAATATCCTGATTTTGGTGCTCCCAACTAAGAATATTCTAAAAAGGACCTCTTTTTCAAAAGAATATCCAAATTTCTTACATTCATTAGCTTATAATAATAATAATTTATTAGCATCTTAATAAAATGATTCTATTATTCCACCCAAGTTGGAAATTTGCAAATTTGTCGTATAAATTTGGATAATTTGGTTAATGAGAAAACCATACCCACAACAAAGAGCGAAGCATTCCATAGCTAGTTTTTTTTTCTTTTATTTTAGTTAATTTAATATTATTGTACATCAAAATACAATTTACTTATATTTTTTTAAATAATAAATTTAAATTGATTATTTTCTCCATTTTAATACTTTTATATTTTCTTTTAATCTATTAATCTTCCCTAAAGTATGTATATATAACCATGAAATCTTGCTAGGCCTTTTTTTCTGTGTATTTAAATAATTGAATCAATAAATGTGAATATTAGGGTTTGTCTTTAATAAATTGAGAATGGATGCAAGTTCATTGCACAAAAAAAAAAAGGACAATCAAAATAAAGCACAAAAAGAATATTCTGAGTTTCTGAAAAACAAAAATTTTTTTTAAAAAGTTTCTTTTGGCCATATCATTAAAAACAAATCATGCACATCTGCGATTTTTCAATAATTTAATAAAATTTTATAGAATTTATTAAAATTAAAAAATGAATTATAATTTTTTATATTTGGTGTATTAAAAGCACTCATTCGTTTTATTTTTATAAATTTAATAAAGTGAAATTAAATAAATTAGAATAATTTATATGAAAACTAGTGAAATTTAAAATAAATCCTATAAACCTTATACAATTAAATTTTTAAAGAAAAAAGTCATTAGTTATCTCACTTCCATCTCTCTCATCCCCTTCTTTCCCTTTTTTTTTTTTTTGGCCATAAACATGGTCGGATAGGTTTAATTTTAAGAGCCGACCATCTCAATATTAATAAAAAAAATTATTTATAAAAATTAATTATTATTGATCACTTTAATTTGATTCAATTATTTTGTCTAATTCATTTAATTTTACTAATAAATATAAAATTAACTAACATAATTAATTTAAACCGATATAACCAGTTAAATTGACCGTAAAATCGGTCAGTTCATGATATTTGCTCAACCACTCTTTTCCCTCTTCTCATTCTCTCTTTCCTTCTCTCTTTTGCATCACTCTTCTTTTTCCTTCTTTTTCTTTCACATTCTAATTGAGTTCTAAATTCATTCTAAACTTTAATTATGCTAAATTTAATTAAAAATTTCATACTTTAAAGTTATCATACAAAAACATACAAATTCATTCTCAAAATGAAATCTGACATTCCACAATTGAATTATATGAATTTTATATTTTAAATTAATGTTTTCCTTTGCCTAAAAGAACGGTCAAGTTCTCTGCCCTTTCTTAAAAGTTTTATTTGGTTATTTCTTTGAATTTCCTGCAAGTAAACTGTCTACTCTTAGCAGTTAGCACATCACAAACCTTATACATTATACACACGCGCACGCGCACACACTATATATATATATAGTGTGTGTATATACACACACACACAACTGGTGTGGTGTGTGTGTGTGTGTATACGTGTAGTGTGTGTGTGTATGTTGTACACACACACACACTACACAACACACAAACACACATATTGTACACACACACACACACATGTATATATTGTGTGTATGTGGATATATATACAACAATGCACACACACACACACACACACACACACACACACACACCAACAGTTATATATATATATATATATAGACACAAACACAACAGTTATACATATATATATACAAACACACACACTGCACACACACACAACAGTTATATATATATAGACACACACACACACACACACACAATAGTTATATATATATATACACACACACACGCACACACAACAGAAAATAGATAATCATGCTGTGTCACTAGCCATACATGTTATGAATCATTTCCCAATCTTTTTATTCATTTCCATTCTTTTTTTTTAATCTATTTATTTAGTTGCAATTGATAATAAATTTCATAAAGTGCTGACAACAATTCATCAGGATTACAACTCATGACAGATTCCAAATATGTAAATATTCATTATAATAAGGCAAGCAGCCTGTAGAAGTAACACTTTTACAACCCCTTACTGTTTATTCATAAATTGCATTCTATCTAATTCAATTTACCTCAGCAATGGCAATATGGGGTTGCTTAACATTTTGAAGAGCATAAAATATTGGAATAAGCAAGTATTGAGAACTGTAGTTTCTGAGTTTGAGACAAAATATTTCAGCCAATGCTGTCAATGCTCCAGTTTCGACATTGACAGTGAACCTTGGAAAGGGCGGCCATGTAATCATTGGACCTGAAATGAGCAATGCATACTAGGATTAAAATGCTATGACTGCAGTGGTGATAAATGTGGACAGATTCTGGATTCATACCTTTGTCCATAAAGAGACCTGCATGCCGCAACTATATGAAATTTAGCTGTATCTGGCTCATTCTGCAAAAATGAGACTTAGTAAGTATTGATATCATGTGTCCATGCAAATGTAATGGTTAAGCAAAAGCCAATAGTAGTATATGATCTTTCAGGCACCTTTAATACTATCACTTGTGTTTTGTTTATTTTCTCACAAATATAACTCTTGAGTTCATGTTCATCAATATTATGGTCAACCACACAGTTCTGGCTTCATCATAAAGTACTTGCAGAATCAAATGAAGCCCAGATGGAGAAAGACTACATTTATAAACGGTAACCTTATGAAATCCAAAATATGATTAAAAATTTAAAATTAACAGACTAAAAATTTATTTAGGCAGTCCTTTATGGTTAATCAAATTCCATGGTTTTCCATTCTTTAACTTGGAGTATAGGAATAAGAAGTTGAACTTCAGATTTGTTAATCCATAAACCAAAATACATGGAGCAAAAACAGTGATTTACCCCACTCATGACATACCAAAATTGCTTTTGTCATGCTTAAAATTTGCCCCAAGAAAAAGGGAAAAGGAAAGAAAACAATGTTTAAAGGTTGAGGATAAACCTGCGATTCATAATTTAGCCCAGCATATAAAGAAGCATAGAAATACTCTTTCTCCGAGCCATTTGAAAATTCAGCAACAAGCTAGACAGAAAAATAAATTGTATTAGTTTGATGCAGTTCTTTGTATAAATATGCAAGCAGCTAGAGATAGTGAATTGAAAAATAACCAAAGAGGAATCAATAAAATTTAATATACTCATTTGCATTGGTCTATATAGATCAAATCGCCTCCTTATAATATTCTCAAAAACAAAAATAGACCTCCTTGTTTTATCATCTAACACACAGAATACCATCGGTATATTATATTTAAATGAACTCTTAAATTTAGCCCAGAAATGCAATGATTGTCCACTGGGAAATATAACCTCATTGACCTTAGAAACTTCACATTTTAGTAGGGAAATAGAGAACCATTTCAAGTTGGATAAAGGGGGTTCAACCTCTTCTGGATCTCCGCCATCTTTAAACATGTTATATGCTTCACGCATGACAGGTCGTGGATCTCTGCCAACCTGCATTCAGCTAGAAAACAATTGAATGGATTGTTCTGATCCTTTATAAACATGAGAGTAGATAGGCAGTGTATAAAAATCATCTAATATTATGCCAATAAAACTTGTGTCTAATCTCGGCTACATCCTAGACAATAAGAAGTTTATTCATGTAGCAGAATACAGTACCTCTTTCACCATCAGTTAAAAAAATAGCTAATAAGAATTTGGCACAAGTACAGTGCCGAATGGCATAGGAAATTTTCCACCAGTGGATAAGGTGAGACAAACTCTTCAAAATATCCCATTCAGCAGGCTCATTTTCTATTTGATGGCCTTATGCTGTATTAAACTATTATCTTCACTAGTCTAGGTTATATACTATGTGCTTACATAACTCAAGGAATCGCTTCCTTGCTTCATCAACTCCATATAGCAGGCTCTTCAAAATAGCTAATAAGAATTTGGCACAAGTACAGTGCTGAATGGCATAGGAAATTTTCCACCAGTGGATAAAGTGAGACAAACTCTTCAAAATATCCCATTCAGCAGGCTCATTTTCTATTTGATGGCCTTATGCTGTATTAAACTATTATCTTCACTAGTCTAGGTTATATACTATGTGCTTACATACCTCAAGGAATCGCTTCCTTGCTTCATCAACTCCATACAGCAGGCTCTTCAAAATAGCTAATAAGAATTTGGCACAAGTACAGTGCTGAATGGCATAAGAAATTTTCCACCAGTGGATGAAGTGAGACAAACTCTTCAAAATATCCCATTCAGCAGGCTCATTTTCTATTTGATGGCCTTATGATCTTCACTAGTCTAGGTTATATACTATGTGCTTACATACCTCAAGGAATCGCTTCCTTGCTTCATCAACTCCATACAGCAGGCTCTTCAAAATAGCTAATAAGAATTTGGCACAAGTACAGTGCTGAATGGCATACGAAGTTTTCCACCAGTGGATAAGGTGAGACAAACTCTTCAAAATATCCCATTCAGCAGGCTCATTTTCTATTTGATGGCCTTATGCTGTATTAAACTATTATCTTCACTAGTCTAGGTTATATACTATGTGCTTACATACCTCAAGGAATCGCTTCCTTGCTTCATCAACTCCATACAGTTGAGCTTCACATAAAAAGCACCATATTGACTCCTCTGTATCATTTGGATTCTCTGCAACATCTAATCGAAACTGCCCCGCCCCTTCTTCAAATCTATTGATAGATGAAATGCTCTCTTCAATAACTAGCTAAAATGATTAAAGAAATAAACAATTTACATTTTATTTGGTTCAAAAAATTAAAGCAGTAAAAAAGAACCATGCATTTTCCTTAAGTTGAACACAACGCAAATGGCCAATCAATCACATAATGGATTTTTCATAAAGAATTCTGTAAAATTATGAGTAATTCAATGCTTTTTCCTTAATTTTCTCTGCAACCAAACTTGACATTAACCAAGATCATAAGTTAATACCTATCCAGATAGTAAAGCGATAGGCCCCTTTGCCACAGATCTAAATTCAAGAACCAAACAATTTTATTACTATACATCCGTAATAAAAAAAAAAAAAAACTGGTAAATGCAATAATTAGAAACCTACAAGCCTTTTGACGAGGATCCAACTCAATAGCCTTGTCGAATTCCGCTAAGGACTCCAAAACGTCACCCTTAACAACAATAAGAAGTAAAAACATTACAGCATCAAACAACTCGAAGTATTCTTTTTTTTTTAAGGGAAAATGGAACAAATAAAATTTACCTGCCTAAAGAATAACATTCCTCGTCGAATCGCCAAAACAGCTTCACGGGCGTTGTTGTTGCCGCCGGTTATGGCGTCCCAGATACCAGAAACAGCAGGGAGAAACAATCTTCCACAGAGCGTAGGTGATGAGTGATGAAGATTGTGAATTGGCGAAGGAATGGTGCTAAATAAGGGAAATTTGATATGGGTTTTGAGTGAAAGTGGGAGTGAGAGTGAATTGGCGGGTGAAGAGTAATTGGTTATTGTGAGTTTGAAATTTTGGGTTAACGCCATTAAAGTGATTGATGGAAGGAGAAAAATAAATAAAGTTTTGAAATTTGAGAAATTGAAATGTGAAATGTTTCGAGCTGGTGATGGCGCCAAACGCAGTGCTGCTGTTAACTGTGTGGTTGGTGATAAAGAGCTGCAGACTTGTACGTACAAAAAAAGACGAGCCAGGAGGATAAGTCCAACAACAGTGCTAAATTAATGGGCTGGGCCAAATATTGTACTGACAGTTCATACAAAAATGATATTATTACGTTGTACACGGAAAAAAGGTTTCTGTTTTCAAATATATTTTTTCATTTTTATTTTATACGCTCTTTTTTATATATATTTTTATATTTTCGTTTTTCTATAATTTTTTATTTATGTTTTTTAATTAAAAAAAATATAATATTTTTTTAATATACACACAAAAAAAAATTAATATATATAACATATACATAATATATATATAATACATACTTAACAATACAAACTATATTTACAATATATCTGCAGCCCATCTATAATACATCTGTAACACATTTATAATACATTTCCATAATATTTTTAATATTTATTTATTTTTTTTTCTCATAACATTATACAATATTCAACAATTTTTACATAAAATACATACAACTTAAATAACAAAAATATAGCATATACACAATATCTATAATATATCTATAATATTTATAATAAATTTATAATATATCTACTACATATTTACTATACATTTACGTACGAAATTATATATATATTTTTTATTTTTTTTATGTGTATGATATATAAAATTTATTTAAAAAATAAATTTAATAATTTTTATTAATGTAATAACTCGATTTTTAAATTAGTGTAAAATGACATTTAAATAATATAAATAGTTAAATTTATATTATCTAGTAATCTACTATTAAATTTTTTTAAAAAATAATATTATTATTAAAAAAAGATAAATATATAATTTACACCGGAGCAGTCCGCATTCATCGAATGAAGTTGATGCCTCCCAAAAGCTTCCAACTAAGTTTTCGGCCGATTCCAATATTTTTTTCCTACAAGGTTTGTATTCTTGAAATATTCTCTTTACAAGCTTCATTTCGGTATATTATTTGTAAATTTTAGACTATTTTTAAGTTTGACCAAAGTTCGACTATCTTTTTTTTTATGACGTTAATGCTATTTCGACTATAGTTTTTCGGCAGTGGTGATACTATTCTGACTATCATTTTTATGTGACGGTGATACTATTCTGATGACGAAGATACTATTCCAACTAAAAAAATTAAAATATAATAAATAAATAGTAAACAATAAATATATGTGATGAATGATTGATTAATTAAAAAGGTAGTTAATTAAAAATTTTAAAGTTAAATAAATTTAAAACATATATTTTTAATTAGTCATAATTAAATAAAAATGTATTAATTAATTAAAAATTGAATGAGAAATTTATTAAAATAAATTGATTAGTTATAATTATTGTTTATCAATTATAGTCAAATATTTAACATATTATATTAAATTAGATTATGATTTTATGTAGTTTTATTAAATTAGATTATAATTTTATGTAAAGGTTAAAATTTTAATTAATTATTTAAAATAATAATTATTTACTTTGCTAATTGATTTAAATTAAATTACTTATAATTATTATTTATCACTATCTAGAATTTATCAATTATATTTAAATATAAATGTATGAAATTAGTTAATTAAATTGAAATTATTAATTATAAATAAATTTATTTTATTATTAAATATTAAATATATAAATTGATTATTGAATTTTAAATGATTAAATAAAATAGTTGAGGTATTATACTAAAGTTTATAAACTAATGCTTTTATTATTATAATAATCAAAATATTATTATTGTTTTATAAACTTAATATAAGTTATTATAATTGAATTAGAGGTAAATAAGTGATTATTTTACAATTGAACAATGTTAATCTCTGAGTAAATAATATTATAAATGATTATTAGAAGTACTTATAATAAAATATTGTTAGAGTAAATAAATTATAAGTTATTATTAATATTAATTTAATTAATCATTGTTATTATTGTATTAGTGAGAAGTATATTGAGTTATTAAGAATTGTGATGGTGATCCAAGTGGGATAATTGGGTTAATGATTATTTGTCGTGAGATATTTAGAAACGTTATTCATTATTTTATTTTAGGGGGAATGTAATATCTCAAAGTGTACCCTAGAAGTTTGGTATATTAATTGTTGTAATTGAATTAAGTGTATTTGTGTTTAATTGGAAAAGAGAAAAGAAGTGAAGAGAGTGTATATGAAGTTTATATGAAAATATATATAACATATATACAAGTCAATGAGAAAGTCAAAGGAAGAGATTATTTATTATTAATTGTGTTTAAGGAATTAATTATTATTAAGTGGGATTAGAGTTAGTGGAAGTGGAGAATTAAGTGAGTGGAATGAGATATTTTATTATTTTATTATCAAATGATTGGAGGAGAGCATTTTGAGGAAGGAGTGGTTGAGATTTGACTTGGTGTCTTCTCTCTTCTTCTTTCTTTCTTCCATTTTTTGCCGTGGCTCTCTTTCTTTCTTTCCTTTGCTTTCATTTGGCCGGCTAACAAAGAAACAAGAGAACAAGGGAGATATTTGAACTTCTAAACTCAAGATCTAAGAAAGTTTTCAAGTGTTCAAGTTGGAAAGTTAAGAGCTTCTTCATCATTGGTAAGTTTTCTCTTGATTTCTTGTGTTGTTTTTGAAGTTATGTGGGTTTGTGAGTTGAAGTTGTGTTTGAGAATGTGTTTGGTTTGATTGTGTTTGGTTTAAGAGTATTTGGTTTAATTGATTTTGGATTTTGGGGTTGGATTGAAGAAAAGAGTAAGTTGGTTGGTATTGATTGAGTTGTGGTTGTGTTTAGAGTTTTGATGATGTTTGTGATTTGTGTTTGATGTGTGTTTTGGCTTGATTTGGTGTTGTTGTAAGTTTGAGATGGTTTTTGGGTATGTGTTGTTAAGTTTGGTTGAAGTGGATGTTGATGGATAGAAGTGATTTGTTAGTTGTGGTATTGTTTTGGCCGGAATCTGGGTTTTTGGTCTGACACGCCCATGAGCACGTCCAGGGTCCTTAGGCGTGTCAATTGTTCTGTGTGGCAGTAGGTTTGACACGGCCAGTAACACGCCCGTGTTATTGAGCGTGTCATAGTTACTGTGAGTATGGAGAATTTACACGGCCAGGAGCACGTTCAGAGTGTTGGACGTGTCGATGTTTTTGTGTGAGGCAGTATGTATTACACGCCCAGTGACACGCCCGTGTGGTTGAGCGTGTAATAGCTTATGTGTTGTGGAGTTAGGGCACGGGCAGGAACACGCCCGTGTTGTTGGGCGTGTCATGTTTAGAGTTTGCCCTAGTTGGTTCTTAGCCTTATGTTCTTATGTGAGTTTCATCTTCCTTTTGGAATAGGTTGTGAAGGAAGTGAATTACCCTAATTCAAGTGGTGTAAGATTATTGGAAGAAGAGGTGTTTAGTATTGTGAGGGTTGCTTTTAAGGTAAGTACCAATCTTGCGTTGTTACATACATTCATATGATGTTGAGATTGAACATACATTTGATGATATTGATGATGCATATGAATAATGTTATGTTGTGTACAGTGTGGGATATAATGTGAACATTGATGATGCCTATCCATAATATTATGTGTTGCATAATGTGAAATGAGATAATTGAGGCATGTATGCCTACATGAATGATGATATGCTTGTTTAGTGAATGTAATTGATGTTGTATATTATGATGATGAAAATGAGAAATGAATTGAGAAAGTAATGTTTAAAGAGATAAATGAACGGACCTATCTGCCTCCTGCGGAACCATGCGGACCCAATGAGTGGGCAACCGAACTTGGACTACCGACCTGGTTGGGGGAAGGTTCGATACAGTCAGTATTACGTTCCTATCTGCCTCCTGCGGAACCAGGCGGACCCAATGAGTGGGCAACCGAACTTGGACTACCGACCTTGTTGGGGGAAGGTTCGTTACTGATAGTTTTATACATGCCTATCTGCCTCCTGCGGAACCATGCGGACCCTGTTGCTTGGGCAACCGAACTTGGACTACCGACCTGGTTGGGGGAAGGTTACGTATAAGAAGCCATGGTTGTGACTATAATGATGAACTTTGAATGAGTATAATGGACAATGATATAATTATTGAAATAATGAAATGTAACATTTATAAGTATGATCTTTCTTGGTTGAACATATGACATTGATATTGACATTGCATAATATCATTATGGTTTGTACTACTGAGTCGTTGGCTCAGCGTGATTGTGGTTCATCGCGCAGGTGGTAGAGTTGATAGGGTTGAGACGGAGGATTCTTCTAGACCTAGTTGAGTTTATGCTTGAAGAGTTGGGCTAGAGCTTAAAGATCAGAGAGTCAAGCTGCCAATCATGTATATATATTCTATGTTTTGTATATTTTGATTTTATGCATTTGAACTTGTAAAAGTTTGTAATAACTTCCGCTGCGGGTTGATAAATGTTTTATCTATTATGTCTTTTGAATTTCTTTTAAATGTTTAAAAAATTGCTTCACTTATTGATGAAGGATACGATTTGTGTATTTTTAGACTGTGGCATTTTCTATATTCCGTATATGTATAATACGATCGTATAAGCATGCTTTGTACGTATAAGGGATATAGGGGTGTTACAATTATTTTGGTATCAGAGCCTAGGTTTGAGATTCTCAACCTAGGTCAAGTGCAAGAAAAAGAATATTTGATTTTAAAAAAGTGGGTTTTGAATAAAATATATGTTTGGTGTCGGCAGTCTCTGATCTTTAATGAAGTATATTCTGCTGTGTTTACAGATATAGGTTATAATGGATCCTCATTCATGTCAATCTGTTGAGGGTAGTGCGGAGAGTGTAGCTCCTGATGATGGAGTTAGAGTGGATAGAACTGGAGAGGCCCCTGTTTCTGTGTCAGGGAGACCAGCTGGTGAGGAGGCTCCGCCAGTTTGGCTTAGGCATATGGTTAATTTAATGAGGCAGGCACCAGTGCAACCACCACCACCCCCGCCCCAGCCTATGGTACCAGTGAGACATTACGATAAATTAAGAAAGTATGGAGCAGAAGATTTTCTGGGTACTATTGATCCAGCGGTAGCTGAGCAGTGGCTGGATAAGGTTTAAAGAATATTCATTCAATTGCAAGCCACTCCAGAAGAAAAATTTGATTATATTAGATTACTGTTGCAGAAGGATGCATATGATTGGTGGAAGACAGTTCCGCATGCTATGGACGATCCACCTACTTTGTCCTACAGTGATTTTCTACGGGAGTTTGAGCTGAAATATACTCCGAGGGAGTATAAGGATGTAAAGAAAATGGAGTTCCTGACCTTGAGGCAAGATCACCGGTCTGTGACAGAGTATGAGTTAGAGTTTATCCGGTTGAGCCACTACGCCGGGGGAATTATCTCTGATGAGATTGACAGGTGTAGAAGGTTTGAGGAGGGATTGAGACCCTCAATTATGTGTCTTGTGGTTGGTTCTAGATATCATGATTTTTCCCAGCTGGTTGCAGCAGCTAGGAGTGTGGAGAGAGCTCAGAATATTGCAGCAGCTGCCACAGAGGAGGAGACCAGGGTTAGGAGACCCCAGTTTGAGGCAGGGTCTTCATCCATGAAGAGAGATAAGGGAAGTTTTGTTCCCAGGATCAGTCGGAGCCAGAGACAGGCTGGTAGGTCAATTCAGTTTCAGAGACAGAGATCGAGACCTACAGTTTCAGTAGCGAGTGCTCCTACTCCAGTAGTTCAGAGATCCACTCCACCTGTATGTGCTCAGTGTGGTGGTATACATAGGGGTGCTTGTTGGAAGAATAGTGGATCAGCTGTGTGCTTTAGATGTGGTTCGCCTGATCACTTTATTAGAGAGTGTCCGGAGATGCAGGAGCAGAGGCCGGCAGATTCTGCAGTTTCTCTACCTATTGTCAGAGGTGGTCAAGGGGGCAGAAGTTTCAGCAGAGGGGGTAGACCTGGGTATAGTCAGAGAGGAGGATCTTTATCCAGGGATATTAGACCAGATGAGGCTGGGCCTTCTCAACGAGTATATGTGATGCAAAGACAACCAGATGCTTCTGCAGTCATTGCTGGTACTTTCTCTTTATTTGGCATTTCAGTTCTTGCTTTAATTGATCCAGGCTCTACTCATTCATATATTAGTGCATCTGTTTTGCCTGTATCTGAGTTGCATTCTGAGTCCCTAGGATTTGATGTGTTGGTGACAAATCTGTTAGGGCATAGTGTGATTGTTAGCAAGGTGCACCGAGATAGTGCAATAGTGGTGCAAGGTGAGGAATTTCATGGAGAGTTGATTGAAATGCCTTTTAAAGAGTATGATTTGATTTTGGGTATGGACTGGTTGTCTAGGCATGGAGCTCTGGTAGATTGTCAAAAGAAATGTGTCACCTTGAGAACTAGTGATGGCAGGAGTGTAATGGTGTCCAGTGAGCAGAGACAACTTGCATCCTTGTTTGTATTAGCTGTATCAGCTAGAAGGTTGATTAGAAAAGGGTGTGATGCTTACCTTGCTCATGTTGTGGATACCAGAGTAGGGAGTTCTCAAATTGATGATATAACCACAGTTACAGATTTTCCAGACGTGTTTCCAGAGGAGTTGCCAGGGTTGCCCCCTGAGAGAGAGGTTGAGTTTGGTATCGATTTGTAACCTGGTAACACTCCCATCTCTATCACTCCTTATCGCATGGCACCTGCTGAATTGAGAGAGTTGAAGGTGCAGTTACAGGAGTTGTTGGATAAAGGGTTTATTCACCCCAGTGTTTCTCCTTGGGGAGCTCCTGTGTTGTTTGTGAAGAAAAAAGATGGTACCATGAGGTTATGCATTGATTATAGGCAATTGAACAAAGTGACTATTAAGAATAAATACCCTTTTCCTAGGATTGATGATCTCTTTGATCAATTAAAGGGAGCAGCAGTATTTTCCAAGATTGATTTGATATCTGGGTACCATCAGTTGAAGGTTAGAGCTGAAAATGTTTCTAAGACAGCTTTCCGCACCAGGTATGGGCATTATGAGTTTTTAGTAATGCCTTTTGGGTTGACGAATGCACCTGCAGCTTTCATGGATTTGATGAATAGGGTATTTAGACCCTATTTAGATCAATTTGTAGTAGTTTTCATCGATGATATTTTGGTGTATTCGCGTAATGAAGAGGAGCATGATAAGCATTTGCGGATTGTGTTGCAGATCTTGAGAGAGAAGCAATTGTATGCTAAGCTGTCGAAGTGTGAGCTTTGGCTTGATCAAGTGACTTTTCTTGGTCATATAGTTTCAGCAGATGGTATTAGAGTTGATCCGAGTAAAGTTAAGGCTATTATGAATTGGAGTCCACCCAAATCTGTGACCGAAGTTAGAAGTTTTCTGGGTTTGGCAGGCTATTATCGACGCTTTGTGAAAGGATTTTCTTTGATAGCTACTCCACTTACCAGATTACTTCGGAAGGGAGTTAGATTTGTGTGGACGGATCAGTGTCAAGCTAGCTTTGAACAGTTGAAAGAGATGTTGACACAAGCACCTGTTCTTATTTTACCAGTGGAGGATAAACCATATGTTTTTTTCAGTGATGCTTCACATAATGGTTTGGGGTGTGTTTTGATGCAAGAGGGTAAGGTTATAGCTTATGCTTCTCGGCAGCTGAAGCCGCATGAGCTTAACTATCCAACTCATGATTTGGAGTTGGCGGCTATAGTGTTTGCTCTGAAGATTTGGCGACATTACTTATATGGGGAGAAATGTTTTATTTATACTGATCACAAAAGTTTGAAATATTTGGGGGTTCAAAGAGAGCTTAACCTCCGGCAGAGACGATGGCTGGAATTGATCAAAGACTACGACTGCTTGATTGATTATCATCCTGGTAAGGCAAATGTTGTTGCTGATGCCTTAAGTCGGAAGTCTTTGGCAGGTTTGGTTGTTTATTCGCTCTCGTTGCTTGTTGAATTGAGAGCGTTGCATGCAAATTTTGAAGTATGTGATGATGGTGCATTGTTGGCCCAACTGCAGTTGAGACCAGTATTGTTAGATCAGATTAAGGAGGCTCAATTGGCGGATGAGAAAATTCAAAAGATTGTTTCAGATTGCCGAAGTGAAGAGAACCGAGATTTTCATGTGAAAAGTGATGGTAGCCTTTGGTTTAAGGATAGGCTGTGTGTTCCTGATGAAGATAGTTTAAAAAGGATCATTTTGGTAGAAGCACATCAATCAGTGTTTGCTATGCATCCGGGAAGTACAAAGATGTACCATGATTTAAGACAGCATTATTGGTGGTCTGGTATGAAGAGAGACATAGCGGAATTTGTGTCCAAATGTCTCACTTGTCAGAGGGTAAAAGCGGAGCATTAAGTTCCAACAGGGTTGCTTCAACCTTTAACAGTGCCTGAATGGAAATGGGAAAGAGTGACAATGGATTTTGTTTCTGGTTTGCCATTAACTCAGAGGAAACATGATGCTATTTGGGTGATTATTGATAGATTGACAAAGACAGCTCATTTCCTTCCTGTTCGGATGGACTATTCTCTTGAGAAGTTGGCTGAACTGTATATCCATGAGATTGTGAAGTTGCATGGAGTCCCAATTTCTTTAGTGTCGGATCGAGATCCCCAGTTCACTTCAAGGTTCTGGAAGAGTTTACATGGGGCTTTGGGTTCTCGATTGCATTTTAGCACTGCTTTCCATCCACAGATAGATGGACAGTCAGAGAGAGTGATACAGATTATCGAGGATATGTTGAGAAGCTGTATCGTTGATTTTTCAGGAAGTTGGGACAGATTTTTGCCACTTGTGGAATTTGCTTACAACAACAGTCATCAATCCAGTATTAGAATGGCACCATTTGAGGCATTGTATGGTAGACGGTGTAGAACGCCTCTATGTTGGAATGAAACTGGTGAAGGCAAGATAATTGGTCCTGATTTGATTAAAGAAACAGAAGAGAAAGTAAAGATAATTCGGGATCGGTTAAAAGCAGCTTCAACCGACAAAAATCCTATTCAGATTTGAAGAGGAGAGACATAGAGTTTAATATTGGAGATAAAGTATTTTTAAAAGTGTCTCCTTGGAAAAAGATTTTGAGATTTGGTCGTAAAGGAAAACTGAGTCCTCGTTTTGTTGGACCGTATGAGATATTGGAAAGGGTTAGACCAGTTGCGTATCGACTTGCTTTACCTCCTGAATTGGATAGAATTCACAATGTCTTCCATGTTTCTATGCTGAGGAGGTACAGATCAGACCCATCTCATGTTTTACAAGTTGAATCTATTGAGGTGAGTTCGGATCTGACTTTTGAAAAAGAACCAGTGGCTATTTTAGCATATGGAATGAAAGAGTTGAGACATAAGAAAGTACCAATTGTAAAGGTTCTTTGGAAGAATCATGGTAGGGAAGAATCAACTTGGGAGAATGAGCAAGCGATGCTAGACCAATATCCTCAACTTTTTCAGACTTGATATCAGGTAATTTCGAGGACGAAATTTCTTTTAGAGGGGAAGAATTGTAATATCCCAAAGTGTACCCTAGAAGTTTGGTATATTAATTGTTGTAATTGAATTAAGTGTATTTGTGTTTAATTGGAAAAGAGAAAAGAAGTGAAGAGAGTGTATATGAAGTTTATATGAAAATATATATAACATATATACAAGTCAATGAGAAAGTCAAAGGAAGAGATTATTTATTATTAATTGTGTTTAAGGAATTAATTATTATTAAGTGGGATTAGAGTTAGTGGAAGTGGAGAATTAAGTGAGTGGAATGAGATATTTTATTATTTTATTATCAAATGATTGGAGGAGAGCATTTTGAGGAAAGAGTGGTTGAGATTTGACTTGGTGTCTTCTCTCTTCTTCTTTCTTTCTTCCATTTTTGCCGTGGCTCTCTTTCTTTCTTTCCTTTGCTTTCATTTGGCCGGCTAACAAAGAAACAAGAGAACAAGGGAGATATTTGAACTTCTAAACTTAAGATCTAAGGAAGTTTTCAAGTGTTCAAGTTGGAAAGTTAAGAGCTTCTTCATCCTTGGTAAGTTTTCTCTTGATTTCTTGTGTTGTTTTTGAAGTTATGTGGATTTGTGAGTTGAAGTTGTGTTTGAGAATGTGTTTGGTTTGATTGTGTTTGGTTTAAGAGTATTTGGTTTAATTGATTTTGGATTTTGGGGTTGGATTGAAGAAAAGAGTAAGTTGGTTGGTATTGATTGAGTTGTGGTTGTGTTTAGAGTTTTGATGATGTTTGTGATTTGTGTTTGATGTGTGTTTTGGCTTGATTTGGTGTTGTTGTAAGTTTGAGATGGTTTTTGGGTATGTGTTGTTAAGTTTGGTTGAAGTGGATGTTGATGGATAGAAGTGATTTGTTAGTTGTGGTGTTGTTTTGGCCGGAATCTGGGTTTTTGGTCTGACACGCCCATGAGCACGTCCAGGGTCCTTAGGTGTGTCAATTGTTCTGTGTGGCAGTAGGTTTGACACGACCAGTAACACGCCCGTGTTATTGAGCGTGTCATAGTTACTGTGAGTATGGAGAATTTACACGGCCAGGAGCACGTTCAGAGTGTTGGACGTGTCGATGTTTTTGTGTGAGGCAGTATGTATTACACGCCCAGTGACACGCCCGTGTGGTTGAGCGTGTAATAGCTTATGTGTTGTGGAGTTAGGGCACGGGCAGGAAACACGCCCGTGTTGTTGGGCGTGTCATGTTTAGAGTTTGCCCTAGTTGGTTCTTAGCCTTATGTTCTTATGTGAGTTTCATCTTCCTTTTGGAATAGGTTGTGAAGGAAGTGAATTACCCTAATTCAAGTGGTGTAAGATTATTGGAAGAAGAGGTGTTTAGTATTGTGAGGGTTGCTTTTAAGGTAAGTACCAATCTTGCGTTGTTACATACATTCATATGATGTTGAGATTGAACATACATTTGATGATATTGATGATGCATATGAATAATGTTATGTTGTGTACAATGTGGGATATAATGTGAACATTGATGATGCCTATCCATAATATTATGTGTTGCATAATGTGAAATGAGATAATTGAGGCATGTATGCCTACATGAATGATGATATGCTTGTTTAGTGAATGTAATTGATGTTGTATATTATGATGATGAAAATGAGAAATGAATTGAGAAAGTAATGTTTAAAGAGATAAATGAACGGACCTATCTGCCTCCTGCGGAACCATGCGGACCCAATGAGTGGGCAACCGAACTTGGACTACCGACTTGGTTGGGGGAAGGTTCGATACAGTCAGTATTACGTTCCTATCTGCCTCCTGCGGAACCATGCGGACCCAATGAGTGGGCAACCGAACTTGGACTACCGACTTGGTTGGGGGAAGGTTCGTTACTGATAGTTTTATACATGCCTATCTGCCTCCTGCGGAACCATGCGGACCCTATTACTTGGGCAACCGAACTTGGACTACCGACCTAGTTGGGGGAAGGTTACGTATAAGAAGCCATGGTTGTGACTATAATGATGAACTTTGAATGAGTATAATGGATAATGATATAATTATTGAAATAATGAAATGTAACATTTATAAGTATGATCTTTCTTGGTTGAACATATGACATTGATATTGACATTGCATAATATCATTATGGTTTGTACTACTGAGTCGTTGGCTCAGCGCGATTGTGGTTCATCGCGCAGGTGGTAGAGTTGATAGGGTTGAGACGGAGGATTCTTCTATACCTAGTTGAGTTTATGCTTGAAGAGTTGGGCTAGAGCTTAAAGATCAGAGAGTCAAGCTGCCAATCATGTATATATATTCTATGTTTTGTATATTTTGATTTTATGCATTTGAACTTGTAAAAGTTTGTAATAACTTCCGCTGCGGGTTGATAAACGTTTTATCTATTGTGTCTTTTGAATTTCTTTTAAATGTTTAAAAATTTGCTTCACTTATTGATGAAGGATACGATTTGTGTATTTTTAGACTGTGGCATTTTCTATATTCCGTATACGTATATTACGACCGTATAAGCATGCTTTGTACGTATAAGGGATATAGGGGTGTTACAGGGAATATTATAATTATAGGTGAAACTTTGTCGACATTTCTGCATAATATTTAGAGTTATTCATCTATTTATATTTTAATAGTTTTTGCTATTATATGACGATGATTTTCAAGTGTTTTCCATCGTCAGTCCATATTTAGAGGAGAGTTATTGGATTTCGCTTACTGTGAGTTATATAGATTAATATAATATCATACTTCCTTAATTTACGCTCATAGTTATATTTACATAAATGCATCGACTACTTGAGCAATATATGTATATTTATTATTATAAGTATAATGTGTGTTGAGCATGAGTTGATTGTGCTTTGTGAATATTCTTTATGTTTGCTGGATAGAGTTATGATGACATGGGACTACACGTGATCTAGGATATGAGTTATGACTCGATGATATTATATGATGATAATGAGATTTGAACTGGCGTAACGGCGAGGGCATTTTCATGCTTAGCATTATTTGTCAGTCGGATAATACTACTTGGCTAAGGCTGTGACGGCGGATCCTATATATTAAAATTTAAAAGAAACGCGCGGACCAAGAGAGCTAGATAGGGAGAATCAACTCTCCAATTTGAGGTTTAGTGTGACCCTATTGACTTACTCATATTCTTGTATGATTATATGATTTGTTTGTCTGATTGTCATTGCATGAGCATTATTGGCATGAGAATGATGTATTATATTAATTGTTATCTAGCTTATTGAGTCGAACGCTTATTCTTATTCACTATTTTCTTCAGGTTGTATGTTGAACATATGAGTATTGCTTATTTAGGCCACTCTGTCTTTTTATCCCTCGGCAAAAATTATATAATTATTTATTTTCTTTCTCATTTATCTATTTCACCTTGTTATATTTTAGAACTCAGCATGATACTTATTTCTCTATATATCTTTCTATTTAATTTTATTGTTTAGTCAAATATGTTTTTAACCAAAGTTTGATAAGAATGATGTGATATTGTATTAATATTATAATATTAGTAGGCTTATGGGCCTGTTCAAAATAGTAATTCATGTCTCAATCCAGTTTTCTCAAAAATGGAGTTGTTAGGTTGACTACGGGTTCCGGAAGCCACATATTTTTTAGTTTTCTAGTGCCGGTCAAGTGCCCTCGAGTTTGGTTCATGACAAAGTTGGTATCAGAGCAAATATTTTGTGGCCTATAGTATGTCTATGATTGGAAGAATTCTAGTTGGTCTATGTTCGTATATCACGCGGAGTATATGTTTCCTTTTAGTTTTGATTGAGTCTCGATTGTCTCAAATTCAGCATTATACGTATGTTGTGATTCAATGGTTATCATGTGCATGTGAATGTTATATGCATTTGTTGAATACAAGGTATGAGTTTTGTTGCTTTTGTGACCTTAAAATGTAGTTATGTTAGAGATCGTGTGTTATAATGTTGTGTGTTCCCTCCGATATGCCTCAAATAGAAAATTTTAAGTTATTTCTTTAAGCGATTCTAGTAACTCGAGAGATAAAATGCTTAACTCAAGATAGTTATTAATTTTTGTTTGAAGGATGTTGGGGTGGAAAATAAAATAAAATTTAAGATTCAATGGATTCGCATGTGAAGTATGACGTATGAAGTAATTGGATTATAAATGATAAGTTCAATTGTAGTATATTTGAGTTTTTTTTTTTTGTGAAGCCTTGATGATTCAGGGTAATGAAAAATTTAAAATATTTAAGTTGGGTCAATTGAGTGAAATCCATAATTAAAATATTATGGAGAGCTTACCGCATTTTTAGTGCTAGCTGATAGCTAGGCATGTTTAGATTAAAAAGTAATAATAATTGTGATATACATAAATAGTATTTACAAATACATTAATTAATGATAACATTGAGACTTGACATTGGATAAAAGGATATATAATAGTTTATGAATTATAAAAATATAGTAAACTTAAATTTTGATAATGAATAGTATATGATGAGTTTGAATGTGAAAATATTTATGATATGGGAGTATAATTACATTAATTAATATAAAATATTTCGAATGTATCATATTTGCTAAGGTGGTGAGATAAATAATGAAGGTCGTTTAATGGAATTAAAATGAGATAAAATTATTGAAACTTCTAGATTAATTTGGGCATGTGAATTTAAAGTCATTAAATTAAGTGTAATTGAATGATATATTTAAAATATATAAAAAAAATAGAAATGGTTAGCATAAAACATGATTTGAAATGAATTCATAAGTATAAATGAATGAGATAAGCGGATGAGAATTTTGAACATGCACAGAGATAGATGTCAAGATTTAGTGTTTGTTAAGGTATAAGATTAGAGTTTAAAAATTGTTATGGATAAAATGTGCTTGGAAATGATTAAGATTGCATGCATGATGGCAAGTGATTTATGAACAATTGTGATGATTAACCATTAAACTTGAAGATTAGGTCTAAAATGGCTATCTGAGCGTTTTGAGATCAATTATGATAATAGTTGAGTAACATTTCAAGGTTATAGATTAGTTGGCTTAAGAATGTTAAATATAATTCTTAGAATAATAAATCAGAGTGCGCAGAAAAACTTGAAGAGTCTTAATTTCTACTTGAGTGCCCACGTCAGTTTAAAATTTCGAGGATGAATTTTTATATAGGAAAAAGATTGTAATAACCAGATTTTTAAATTTGTGTAAAATGGCATTTAAATAATATAAATAGTTAAATTTATATTATTTAGTAATCTATTATTAAATTTTTGGAAAAAAATAATATTATTATTAAAAAAGAGAAATATATATATACGTGTGTCTTTCAAAAAGAGAAAAAGAGAGATGAAAAGGAAGAGAGAGAGAGCCGGTCGATTTTTCTTCAATTTACTACTCTTCGGTGATCCTTTTTTTACATTTTCGGCATCATTAGAAAGTCCATCATTCGACGAGTCCAGCACCATGAAGATTGCCGCCATCCTACCCCGGAGTAGCCCACACTCGCCAGACAAAGTTGATGCCTCCCAAGAGCTTTCGACGAAGTTTTCAGTCGATTCCCACATCATTTCCTGACAAAGGTAGGTATTTTTGAAATTCTCTCTTCATAAGCTTAATTTTGGTATATCATTTATAAATTTTAGACCATTTTTTAGTTTGGCCGGAATTCAACTACCATTTTTCGGCGACGGTGATAATATTTCGGCTATCGTTTTTCAGCAACTGTGATATTATTTCGGCTACCATTTTTTTGTGGCAGCGACACTATTCTGATGACGAAGATATTATTTCAGCTAAAAAAATTTTAAAATATAATAAATAAATAGTAAACAATAAATATATGTGATTAATGATAGATTAATTAAAGAGATAGTTAATTAAAAATTTTAAAGTTAAATAAATTTAGAATATATATTTTTAATTAGTTATAATTAAATAAAAATTTATTGGTTAATTAAAAATTAAATGACAAATTTATTAAAATAAATTAATTAGTTATAATTATTGTTTATCAATTATAGTCAAATATTTAACATATTAGATAAAATTAGATTATGATTTTATGTAGTTAGATTAAATTAGATTATGATTTTATGTAAAAATTAAAATTTTAATTGATTATTTAAAATAATAACTATTTACTTTGCTAATTGATTTAAATTAAATTACTTATAATTATTATTTATTACTACTTAGAATTTATCAATTATATTTATATATGAATGTATAAAATTAGTTAATAAAATTAAAATTATTAATTATGAATAAATTAATTTGATTGTTAAATATCAAATATGTAAATTGATTATTAGATTTTAAATGATCAAATAAAATAATTGAGGTATTGTATTAAAGTTTATAAACTAATATTTTTATGATTATAATAATCAAATTATTATTATTGTTGTTATTATTACTTAATTTTAAACTTAAAATAGGTTATTATAATTGAATTAGAGGTAAATAAGTAATTATTTTATAATTGAACAATGTTAATTTCTAAGAAAATAATATTATAAATGATTATTAGAAGTGCTCAAAATAAAATATTATTAAAGTAAACAAATTATATTTTATTATTAATATTGATTTAATTAATTATTATTATTATTGTATTAGTAAGAAGTATATTGAGTGGTTGAGGATTGTGATGATGGCCCAGGTGGGGGCAATCGGGTTAATGATGACTTGTCGTAAGATATTTAAAATTATTATTCATTGTATTATTTTAGGGGGGAATATTATAGTTATAAGAGGAACTCTGTCCAAATTTCGGCAGAATCTTTAGAGTTATTCATTCGTCTATATTCTAATAGTTTTTGCTATCATATGAAGATAATTTTCAAGTATTTTTTTTATTGTCAGTTTATATTTTGAGGAGAATTATTGAATTTCATTTACTGTGAGTTATATATATTAATACAATACCCCGCTTCCATAATTTACACTCATAGCTACATTTGCATAAATGCATCGACTACTTATGCAATATATATATATATACACACTTATTATTAGAAGAATAATGTGTTTTGAGTATGAGTTGATTGTGCTTGTTGTATATTCTCCGTATTTGCTGGATAGAGTTAGGATGATATGAGACCACACGTGATATGAAATATGAGTTATGACTTGGTGATATTATATGATGATAATGAGATTTGGACTGGCATGACGGGGGAGACATTCTCATGCTCAATGCTGCTTGTCAGTTGGGTAGCGCTGCTTGGCTAAGGCAGTGGCAACAAACTTTATGTATTGGAATCTAAGAGAAATGTATGGACCAAAAGAGTTAGATAAGGGGGATCAGCTCTCCAATTTAAGGTTTAGTGCGGCCTTATTGACTTACTCTTATTCTTGTATGATTATGTGACTTATTTATCTGGTTGTCATTACATGAGCTTTATTGACATGAGAATAATGTATTATATTAATTGCTATATAGCTTATTGAGTCGAACGCTCATTCTTGTTCATTATTTTTTTCAGGTTGCAGGTTGAGCATACGGGCATTTTTATTTAGGTCATCATGTCTTTTTATCCCTCGGCAATAATTATACAATTATTTATTTTCTTTCTTATTTATCTATTTCACCTTATTATATTTTAGAACTTCGCATGGTACTTATTTCTCTATCTATCTTTATATTTAATTTTACTGTTTAGTCAAATACGTTTTTAACCAAAGTTTGATAATGATGATGTGATATTGTATTAATATTATAATATTAGTTGGCTTATGGGTCCGATTCGAAATAATAATTACTATCTCAATCAAGTTTTCTCAAAAATTGAGTTGTTAGGGTGACTACGGAATTCAGAAGTCATGTATTTTTTTCATTTTCTAGTGTCGGTCACGTGCTATCGTGTTTGGGTCGTAACAATTAATATATTTTTATATATTTTATTTTTTTTAATTTTTATGTGAGTGTTACTTATTTTTTATAATTAAAATTAAAAATTTACCTTTTATTAAAAAATGATGATTTTTATATGATGAAAAATAATTTAATGTATTAATTTTTATTATTTTATTGAAATATTTTTATTTAATAGTTAAGTTTGAAAAAAAAAATAAAAATTGAAGTAAAATATTGATTGTAGAGAGGTAAGAGATATTTTTGAAAAAAAAAATTTAGTTTTATTGAGAAATGAGGTATTTTTAAAATTTTACAATAATTTTTTTTATAAAAGTATAAATATTTTTAATTTTTATAGTATTTTTATATAAAAATTATTTTTTAAGGTAATTATGTTAATATTCATGCAAAAATTCACAGGTGTTGGGCTCAGCTGCTTATTTTTGAACTATCCATGCAAATAAATAAATAAACTATATAACACAATTTTTAAATTTTTTTAAATATTATTTTTTATCGAAAATATTCTATTTTTAGTATACTTTTATTATATTAAATATATATCCAATATGTTTCTTTGAAAATAGAGTATATTTTTAGTATATTAAATATATACTAAAAATATATCTCTAAAAATGAATATTTTTAAAATTGAAAGTTGAAAAATGATATTTTTGAAATATAAAAAGATAAATAAGTATTTTTGAAAATATTTTTATTTTTTAGTATATTTTTGAAGGAAACCCTAAGAAAAATATATATATCATTTTTTTTTATTTTTTTTCAAAATTATCTTATTATTTTAATATATTTTTAATATATTAAGTAAATACTAAGTATATATTTTTAAAAATTGAATATATTTTTAATATACTATATACTAGACATATACCTCAAAAAAAAAAAGTATTTTAAAAATAAATCTACTGGGGTTTTAAAAGGCTGGCAAATCTACTGGTGTTTTACTCTTCTCTCTCTGTCCTTCAGAAACACGCCAAGTGCATTTTGGATTTGGGTGGATCTCCGTTTTCAAAGACTAAAATAAAATAAAATAAAAATTGACTCCTTGTGAATACGTGTTGACTCAATTATAAAGTGATAATTAAATAAAAGGATTCAAACCAAAAAAGTCAAATAAATTTGGATAACAAGTTGATACTGTCTGTATCATTTACATACAAAAAATAAAATAGATATAAAAATTAAAAAAATTTTATTTTTTTATTTTTATTTATTTAAATATCTCTAAAAAAATATTTTTCAAATTAAACTTTTAAAATAAGAATATAAATAATATTTTATCTCATTCTACTCTTTAAAATTTACTTAAAATGACATATTTTTTATATAAAAAATACATTAAAAAAAAATTTTCTCTATCTAAATGATACAAAAAAGCATGTCAGAAAAGAGACTGTCGTCTCTTGCCTAGTTGGTCCACTTGGACAAAAATTCAACCATCAATATTTCAATTATAAAGCAGGTGCATTTAATTATAAAAACACGCACAACTGGACAAGTTGGCTCAATTCATTTTTATTTGAATTCATAAATTTTGTGCACACTATATAGGTAAAATATATTTACATATATATATATATATATTTTGAAACTTAATCTTAAGTTTGCCCATGCTAAAAGATTTTAACTCATATAAAATCTCATATATAAATTTATTAAGTTTATTTTTATTATTTATTAAATTTATTTAATAAAAATATTAAATTTATATTCAAAATAAAAAATATAATTATATATATTTATTTTTATTATTTACTAAATTTATTTTATTTTTAATTTTATTTTATATATAAATCATCTGTAAAATAATAAAATACATTATTAATATTACTTAAAATTATTTTTTAATAATATCTATAAAATTAAAATAAATGATATATATAAATTGTTTATAAAATAATAAAAAATATTATTTATATTATTTAAAATTATTTTTAAATAATATTTATAAAATTAAAATAAATTATATATAAGAAATATAAATAAAATTAAAAATAAGTATGATTTAATAAATAATAAAAAAATATAAAAGAAAAATAAATTATTTTATAATATTTTTAAGATAAAAATATTAATAAAATGACTAAATAACTTAATATTTAAAAATAAAAAAATATAAAAAATTAAATATTAAAAATATAAAAATCGACTAATATAATATATAAATTTTTATAAACTTTATAATTATTTAATCTTTTCTAAATAACTATTATTTTTTTATATTAATTTCATCTAATACGGGTTAGGAAGAATCCAAAATCTGTGTGAGATATATATATACACATACATATATATAGACTTTATTGACCATACTTAATGCCAAATTTAATCTATATAATAACCTTATCTGGTCAATATGAACATATAATAATACTTCTTTTTGTTTAGCAAACAGATTTAACAGATCGAGAATGGTTCAAATCTTTTGGCTATTAAAACACTATATATACATACAGTTGTAAACAAAGAAAAAGGAACATTCACAGATCAACTTGAGAGCCACATTTATTCCCTTTTCTTTCTTTTTTTTTTCTTCTAGATTTAAGATAGAAGGAAAATGGAAGATGAATTAGAACTTATTAACAGACTACCAGAAGGCTGTGTTTCCACAATTCTTTCTTTCACATCTCCTCTAGATGTATGTAAATCATCTTTGGTTTCTTCTTCATTTCAATCAGCTGCAGAGTCTGATATTGTCTGGGAAATTTTCTTGCCATCTGATTATCTTGACATTGTGTCAAGGTCCATTGTTCCTCTGAAATTTTCTTCAAAGAAGGAGCTTTTTACTCTTCTATGCAACCCCATTTTCATAGATGGTGGTAAAAAGGTAACCAACCCCTTATGTAATTTCTAATAAAACACAGCATATGTAAACTATAGACAATGAAAAAGACTAATATTTTTGTGTATGCTCTGTTTTACTCTGTTTCAGAGCTTCAAGTTAGAGAAATCAACTGGCAATAAATCTTTCATACTATCTGCAAGAGATCTTTCCATAACATGGAGTGATGAACCAATGTATTGGAATTGGGTATCTGTACCTGAATCAAGGTTTAGAACTTTCCTTTAAATTTTGTGATAAATTTTACAAAAATGGTGGGTTTTTTTTTTTAAATTATATATACATTTTTGCAGGTTTTCCGAGGTGGCTGTACTTAAAACAGTGTCCTGGCTAGAAATACAGGGCAGGATTGATACTAAAATGTTATCACCTAACACAGTATATGGAGCATATCTAGTGTTCAAAATCTCTGGTAGAGCTTATGGGCTTGATTTAATGCCATGTGAGATATCAGTTGAAGTTGGGAATCGACTGTGTAAGAGCAGCACAGCTTGTTTATGCCATGGTCAAGATAAGAAGAAGAAAGAGCAACTGGAGAGACTGTTCTTTGGCAACCGTATGCAGATGTTACAGTCAAGAGTTAAAGAAGGTGAAAATAAAGTTCCAAGTGAAAGAGAAGATGGATGGTTAGAGATTGAGCTTGGAGAGTTCTTTAATGGTGGTCAAAGTGAAGAGGAAATGGTGAAGATGAAATTCAAAGAAGTAAAGGGTCAACATTTGAAAGGAGGACTTATTATTGAAGGCATTGAAGTTAGGCCTAAACTCTAATAGTTAATTACTAACCTTTTTTTTTTTTTGCATTTTTATGGATATTTTTGAGCATTACAATAGACGATATTAAATTTATTATTTAAAAAATATACATGAGAGAAATTTATATTGAGTTTATTGTTCAAAGAATATACCCATTAGACTATACTTTGACATGTAATATTTTTATCAATATACAGAGAGAGAGAGAGACATCAAATATTGAATGTTCAACTCATTTTGAATATTTAAAATTGGATTAGAGCTTTTAAAAGAAACTTCAATGAAAAAGAAAGGAAAGAGACATAAAGTAGAAAGAGAAGTACCATAGCAAAAGTTATATGCTTTTGTCACAAGATGTATTATTATTATTATTATTTTATTCTTTCATTTTCCTATATTCATAGATATAGAACTTTTTTTATTTTATTTTTTCACTCTGTCATCATGTTCTTAAATTGAGGCTTGAGCTATGAATATTTCTATTATTGAATTTTCCGTACGTCTTTTCATTTACACATGTATTTTCTTTAGTTTTGTGATTAAGTTTGTATCATATGTAAATAAAAAACAAATGTGTGATTATTTGAAATTTCAATATCTTAAATTATACTCATTTCGTCTCTCTTCAGTTTATACATAATTATTGAGTTAATTATTATATTATCTTAATTTTAGAAAAAAATAGTCTTAGTGAACTAAAATATTCCTTTTAACTCGTAAATATTAATGAACTAATAAATTTTTTTTATTTCATAAAATGAAAATTTCGGTGGGATATTTTTTTTTCTTTCAAAAATCATAATTTCAGTAGAACTGAAAAAATAAGATATATATCAAATTACCAAACTACAGACATTGTATGTAATAAATCAAGAATTGAAAATTTGCTATATAATTCAAAGCTCCAGCTTTGTTAATAGATGACTTGGTCCATATTTTGAATATTTCTCTTCTAGTTGTGGTCCATATATAAATGGATAACCCTGAAATTGTGAGTATAGAAATGTCTTAAATGTGCTCATTTGTTCAATTCATGTCGTCATATTGGCTATAAGAGAAAATCAGAATGTTGTTATAATAAGGATACATATAGACCAGTACTAGCAGCTTATCAATCTCAACAGTAACTATATTTATCAAAACAATTCATTTCTTAGTTCTTTATAATATAAAAATAAATAAAATAAAAGCTCATTGGCTTTTAAATATTTTAATTTATAGATCTTTTTTTTTAATAAAAATGTGAGCAAACACACAAAGAAAGCTTATCAGAAGTACGAAACTTTATAGCCATTATGAAAAAGCTAAAGTTAGAAATCAATTTGTAGTGCCAATCGCAAATTTTTTCACTTGATTTGTTCGACAGTCAGCTGCAAATTTTATCAATTTGTAGCTCAATTTTAATAATAATAAGAAATGTTAGAGTTCTTGCCTGAAGATTGTTTTGCACATATGCTAGCATTTATATCTCCAAGAGATGCATGTCGTGTTTCAGTTTTTTCTTCAGTGGTTAAGTCCTTAGCTAATTTTGATTCAGTTTGGGAGAAATTTTTACCATCTGATTATGCAGATATTATCTCTAGATTAGTTTCGCCAGTGAGTTGCTCAACCAAAAAGGAGTTGTTCATCATGTTATGTAATCCACATTCAATTGATGGAGGAAGAAAGGTATTATTGATCATAACTTTCAAGCATTTTTCAATTATCACCATTAATCATATTTCATTTTTTATATTTGATTATCTGTTTAATAATTCAAAGTTGAGAAAATTACACTATATAATTTTTTTTTATTTTTTTAAAATGTCCCATTGGTTTGATTATATTTTTAATATACCAAATATATACTAAAAATATATATGTATTAAGCTTATATATGTGAAGAATGGGTATTTTTTAAAACTAAAACTTGAAAAGCGATTTTTTGAGAAGAAGAAAAAAAGTGAGTATTTTTTGAAAAAAAAAAATCATTTTTGGTGCATTTTTGAGGAAATCCATTTCAAGTTTGGCAATTGATTAAGAGGTGAGATTTTTATTTACTGAGACAAAAATAAAGAAGAAATTTTGTTGATAATAGATACAAAAATGTGGCAGCTTTTAGACTATACAAGCATATATATGCATAGCATACATGGTACATCAAAATATACATATATACATATACGTGCAAATGTGCTTTGAGTTACCTCAAAAAAGCTACTCTTTTTGTATGAAAATTATATAAAAGATCTTATTTTTTCGATTTTCTTTTGAAGAATGCATTTTGATTTTCATCTTAATCTAAGTAGAAATAGAATAAAGAATTGAAAGCCATCCTTTATTTCCAAAGAAAGAAAGAACAGGAATGGAATGAGATTCTCATTCTCATTCACATCCTTTCTTTCTTTTCTTTTCCAACCAAACAGAATTTGTGGCAGTAGTTAAGCCTGCTTATGGATATACAGGCGGTGGAGCAAATATGAATTAGAGTAATTCATATTTGCTCCGTCAACTGTATATGTACAAGTAGTCTTAAGCTGCTGCCATGTACTTAATTAATTATAAGAGAAGAACAACATACGCTGATAACTACAGTGGCAATTTGCCAAGATTGATCACAAAATTGAAATTAAGATTAAAATTTTCTTTCTTTATAAACAATGCAACCAAAATTTTCTTCTTAACGCTTTTCAAGAAATCAACATTGGTGTCTATTTTTAATAGATAGTCTCACTAGAGAAATCAACAGGAAAGAAACGTTACATGTTGAGTTCAAGGGGGCTTTCAGTTGCTTGGGCTAACAATCCTCTGTATTGGTCCTGGATACTCCACCATCAATCAAGGTTATTATATTAATGTAATTGGAAAAAATTTACATTTTTAAAGCTACCCAAAACTTAAAAATCTCAAAATATTAAAATTTTATTTTCTTGATCTTATAATTTCACAGATTCTCAGAAGTTGTTGAACTTAGAACTATTTCTTGGCTCCTAATCAATGGCAATTTCAACACCCAGATGCTATCTCCAAGAACAGTTTATGGAGCCTATCTTGTTCTCAAATTTGAAAATCGTGCTCATGGATTAGACACATTACCATCAGAGATATCACTTAAAGTTGGAAACTTTAAAACTAAAGGCAAAATCTTTTTACACCAGCAATATGTAAAGAGAATATTTTGCTCAAAAATCCATGGAAGAAATGGAAACAATAGCAGTAATAGCCGCAATGGCAGCCCTTGTGAAAGAGAAGATGGCTGGACTGGGATTGAATTGGGGAGTTTCTACAATGATGGAGAAGGAGAAAACAAGAAAGCGGAGATGGGCTTAAAGGTGAGTGGTGAACCCTTGAAAGGTGGGCTTATTGTTGAAGGCAGAGAGCTTAGGCCCAAATCCATTTGTAGGGCATAGTTGTAAAAAGCAAGATGGTTAAACCCTAACCCTGGCCACCAGTATTTGCTCCTTTATAAACCCTATCCCCAATCATTAACCTTCTGCTCCGTCTCTTCCTCTAGAAACACTTCCAATTCAATTTTTTTGTTTTTGAGTGAAAATTTTATTTGGGTATTGATCCCAGTTTCTTCTTTTCGCTAGGATGATAAATGTTTTTAATCCCAGCTCATTATGAGACCTTCTTCAAGGTCTGGGAATTGATCTTTATCCAACATTTATCTGAGCTTATATACATGTTATTTTTCTTGTTTTAGATTTATTTCTTTCTTGCGCTTCTAATTCTTTCAGATATCTTTGGTCCTGTATCATCGCTGATTTGGAATCTATAATGGGTAAGTTTCTTTTTGCTTACATATTAGAAATCTTGGATTATATGAATAAGTGTGTGCTAATTTTCGACATTAAATTTAATTGATCTTGTATTTGATATGCTTAATTTTAGTTTTCTAGTTGAATTTTCTTTCTGTTTTTTTTTTTTGTTTTTGTGAATCTTACAGAAAAAAATTGATTAACTAGTTCTGATTCTGGGCAGACGAGTTATGTTTATGAAATTACATTTAATTCGTTAGTCTGTATTTAGTTCTGTAATTGCTTGCTATGAATGTTCCCAGTGATGCTTCTTCATTAACCATGCTAATGCTGATACTTGCATGATTGAAACTCTTCTCTATTTTGCCTGAGGGAACTAATTATGATTCTTTAAAAAAAACCATTTTATTCTTATTGAAAGTCTAATTTTCAATGTTTTGCCTTACTTTAATGTCATTGAACTTAGATTTTCAGTTCAAGTAAAACAAAAAAAAAAAGAAGAATTTTGAGTTCACCTCTTATTAGATAGTCCATGAATAGACAATGGATCAGGTAAATATTTCCTTTTTGATATGAATTCATCATAGTTTTGGTTGGAGTTCACCATTTGTATAGTAGGATATGCTTTATGTGGCTTCTGGAATGCAGGACTTGATTTATGCCTCCATGGAATTAAAATCTTAAAGATATGTTATTTGGGAGACTTCATTGTACTGGGAAAAATTCTCAAACAAGTATCTCTTTACTCTGTGTAGAAGTGGCCTTGCAAATTTGTGTTTTCATTGTATAAATATTATTATTTTTATTTGTATACAAGCTGAATCCACATTTCTGCTGAAGTATATTTTTATATTTTTGAAATGAAATGTCTGTTAATCTTAATAGCTCCAAATATTATTCAAAAAGTCATGAATGTAAAAATTTGGTTTTAAAAGTATATATTTGTTAGATCGACTTTGAGACTCAAATTTTCAGTCATAGTATTATAAATTGGCTAAATAATTATGTAGTTTATTAGATTTTATATATTATATTAGTCTCCGTGTATTTTCAACATATGTTTTTTCATTTTGTATTTTTAAAAATTAAACTACTTAGTCTTTATATTTTTAAAACCTAAAATATTTGATCTTTGTAATTTGAAAAACTAAATTATTCATTCTGTCTGTTTTCAGTCAATGATTTTGTCATTATAAAATGATTTTTTTATTATATATATATATATTTTATCATTTATTAAATTATGCTCGTTTTTAATTTTTTTTATATTTTTTACATATTATTTATTTAATTTTATAAATATTATTAAAAAATAATTTATCAATAGTACTAATAATATTTTTTATTATTTTTAAAACGATTTATATATAAAGTAAAATAAAAAAATAAACTTATAAGTAACAAAGATAGGTATAGATGTATGTAAAGAAATGATAAAAAATTATTTTATGATATTAAATTTGTTGACTAGTGATTTTGGAATGTAAATATTAATTGAAGGATAAGTAGTTTATTTTTTTGGAAATATAAGGACTTAAAAATAAATATTATAACTATAATATATAAAATAGACATAATATTTAAAATTTTAAGGATTTTATAATTATTTAGCCTTATAAATTTATTCATTCAGAAAAATATTATTAAATTTATTAGATTTTTTTTATCAGTAATGCAAATTTATCAGCTAGTTGAACTTGGATTAAAGTAAATTTTCTGATTATTAAAGTTGGAACTTTTTTTTTCGAGGAATATATAAAAGTTGAACTTTGTTAAATGGATTAAAGCTTTTCAATTGATTTGGACTCTATAATTGCCGCTGCCCAAATTCCCAGCACTTCTGTTATCGACCTTTTTTGGGTTATGTTTCAAATAAAATCAACTATTTCTATTTGCAATTACAATGTAAAAGTCTCTGAATAGCTCCCTAAAAAGCCATACCGGTTGGCTTTGGCATACAAAAAAAAATTATGAAACTATATTAAAATCAAAATCTATTTAATAATACAATCTCAACAATTGATTATGGACTAAAATTTATGTATAATAACTTAGGTATGTCATGTGAATCAATCATATTATATATATGGTATACTTAAATTTTTAAGTAAGATGTCTACTTCACATATGGGCCTTTGAGTTGTGGTTGATTGGGTAATAGTGGTTTCTTCCTCACATTGACAATATTATATATATATATATATGTATGTATGTATATGTATGTATGTATGTATGTATATATGTATGTATATATAATGGATCCTTTTCTCTTTTTTTTGGGGTGACCAAACAAAACCAAAATTTCTATAATTCCTTATAAGATCCTTCTCTCTTTTTTTGGGGTGACCAAACATAACCAAATTTTCTATAATTTCTTATTCTTATAGTTAGCCACATGGTTGCATCTTCTTAACTTGAACAAAAGATAAATCAATCCACCAAATTATGGTCCCCTTTTTCCTTCTTTTTTAGCAAAGGTATAATAACTCCGCATAAATTAATTATTTTCTATCTTATCTTTATAACCATTTTAGATAATTTTCACATCTTTATTATTTAAATATTGTATTTGTATAACTAATTCATTATCCTTTTTCTTATTGTTCTTGATTGCTTGCATGGTCTCACTTTATTCAAGACTTTATCATCTAATTAATTGAATTATTTATGAATTTTTTAAATTAATTTACACTTACATAAAAATTAAAATTCTTAAATAAATGAGAATAGAAATTTTTAAATTTTTATATACTTACTATTTATTTTTTAAATATTAATATAAAAAGAGACAATTTTTAGTTTATTATTTAATAAAATGTATCTAAATATTAATAAATAGTCTAATTTTTATTGAAATATATTTCACTTTCATTAAAATTTATTATAATTACTTTCTTTAATTATTAGTAAGAAAACTAAACATATTATAAAATTATAACTTCATTTTTCAAAAAAATGAAGCGCATTATCATAAAATAATATCAATATAACACCCGTTAATAAATATCTTTTATTAATAAGGAAAGATTTTAGCAATTTAATCTATAATAAATATACTACAAATCTACAATGGAATCCAATGATCAAAACCATCAAATAATACCTCCTTTAAGCAATCTCAATTATTATTATTATTATTATTATTATTATTATTATTATTATTATGTTAAAAAAATATTATTATTTTTACTAATATTTATGATAAAGAATTTTATTTTTATAACCTAACGTAAAATAATTAAACTTGCTACGTGGTTTAATATAAATACACCACCACCTTTTATTATGCCTCTAGTTCTTCCGGTCTCTCTTGCAGACAGATTTGTAAATATCCCCATCATTAGTAATCCTATGTTTTAATTAATTGACGATTGATTGATTGACTGGACGGCGCAACCAACTATGATGTCCGCGACTCGTCCTCAAGGCGCCGAAATCTCGGCTAGAACTCTCAGTGAAATATCGGAGATCGACACGGCCGTTCGTTTGTCTTTGGATCTTGTTTCGGGTGCAAGACGAAATATTGAGTTCTTCAGAGTCGTGAGTGAGTCCCCATGGTTGCACGATACTGCAACTATTGTTGAAGCTATCAGAAGGTCAGTTCCGAGAAACCCATTTTTTTTATTTGTATGATAAGATGGTGGTGGGGGGTGGAACCACTGTGGGGGGTCGTGTAGGGTCACACGACCCCCTTCACCGCCACCGGCGCTCAAAATGGAAGATGCCGGAGGAGGAGAAGCTAAACTCAGCCCCCTCTTGGCTGAGTTTAGCAGATTCTGCAGCGAGGGGTAGACGAACCCCTCGCTGCAAATAACTTTAATTTTTTTTATAAATTAGTCCCTGGAGAAACGGCATCGTTTCGCCAGGGACTAATTTTTTTTTTATAAAATGACCCACGCCGTTTCGCCAGGGGTCGGTTTAAAAATAAAAAAGGTCGTTTCGCCAGGGACTAATTTTTTTTTATAAAATGACCCCTGGCGAAACGACGCCGTTTCGCCAGGGGTCGGTTTAAAAATAAAAAAGGGCTGCGTTTTACGCAGCCCCTTTCTCCTCTTCCCCTCTCCTTCTTTCCTCCCCAAGCCAAGCCAGCAGCCCCACCACCGCCGGCCCACCGACAACCACCACCGGCCACCGCTCGGAGCAGCCGTCTCAGTAAATTTTGACCCCCTCAGTCATTTTCTGGTTCCGCCGCTGGTGGTGGGTGTTGAATGGTGAAAATTGTTAAAGTTAGTTTGTTGAGTTTTTGTAGGTATGATGAGCTCTGGATGCCGTTGATTTCTGATTTGACGGCGGGGTCAACTCCTCCTGTGGTGCTTCCTCCTCTTGATATTGAGTGGGTTTGGTTCTGCCACACCATGAATCCGGTAGGCCGGTTTGAATTTTTTTTTGTTTCTAGTACAGATTCCTGTTTGGTTACTGGGAAAGTTTAGGAAAAGTTGAATATTCAAAATATTGAAAAAAGGAATATTTTCCCTTTAAAGATTTTTTTTTATTAATGGATGGTCACAAGAATCAACCATGATGCATTTTCTTTCCTTTCCCAGAAAACTTTAGACTTTGTTTGATGAACTAGATTAATAAATTGACTACACGTCGGTTACAGGCAATACTGTGAATCAAGATTCTCAAAACTCATAGGCAAGCCAGCCATTTTTTATGAGGAAAATTAAGAGTATGCTTTGATGAGATGTAAAGAGCTCTGGATGCGTAGATACCCAAATGAGTGTTTTGAGAACGAAATTGATTCCAATGTACAATTAGACTCAGTTGTTAAAAACCAAGAGTTATTCAAAGAAGTTAAGAAGCATAAAGCTGTGTATAGCAAGTTTTCCTTGCCATACATGACTGAGCTTGTGTACTTGATAGCAGCCAGACAAAGGTACAGGGGATTCTTGTATGTGTTGCAGAGATTCACAGATGGGTGTTCTCGTTTAGTGCCTAGTTTGGACATCTTGCTAATGTGGATTACACATCAGGTGGGTTTAATTTCTTCATCATTAATACTTTCAACAATTTTTTATCTCTGTGAATTTCTTATATTATTGTCTGTTTTATTTCTCTCATGTTAATTCTTATTTTTGTTGTTTAATATAACAAGTTAATCTAAGCTAGTGGCTCAATTTTATGTTTTCCATATTTATTTGTTCATTTTGGGTGATGGGGAATATACCAGAGTTACCCAAATGTGTATGCAGAGGATATGACGGAAATGGAAGCTGAAATATTGGGGAAAGTTGTGGGCATGTGGGAGACTGTGAAAGAAAAAGAAATTGAAGAGACCAAGAAGGTAATGGAAAAAGCCTTTGACCAACCTTATGAGAAAGCTGGTGGAGCCATCGAGTTTGATGGGATTGTCTCGGTTAAGCCTCCTATTTACTGGGAGGTCTCAGATACAGATGTTAATACCAAATACAAGTCCTTGCTGCCTAGGTTCCTACTGGAGGCAAGTTCACTTGTTGTATCTTCTTTAAAGATGATTAAAAAATACCAAAATAATTATACAGATTTATCTAGTGACATTAGCTGCTAGAAACTAAATGCGGCTAATTTTTGCATTGAACCTGTGATTTTACAATTCAGGTATGTATTTTTACGAGGCTCAACTCTAGAATGAAGATGATGCAAGATGATCCAACCCTTAACTTTCTGCGCCTGCGAATGGTGAGATGCCACAGAGAGCTGAAGATTGACAAACCCATTTCCAGTTTCCATTTGGATTCGTGGAAAAAGGTTTCTAATCTCTGTTGCGAGTTTGGCACCAAAGGATTAGTGGTTGAGCTTCGTAAACATGGTGGTGGGTGCTTTAAAAAAAGCAAATTAGAACACACTGCTACACTTCTTTGGAATGATTTACTAAGAGCATACTCTCTTACTGTGGAAAGAGAGATTGATAAAAGGGTGAGGATTATTGCTTCAATAACTCCTCCAGCTCAAGCACCATATTTGTTGAAATGTGTTCCAGATAGAGTCACAGACAATTCAGGGGCTATGATATCAGACGTGATTCTGAGAATGAATCATTACAAGCCTCAAGACGGTCGGTGGCTGTCTCGCACGGTTCTTGATCATGCGGGGAGAGAGTGTTTTGTAGTTAGAATGAGGTAATCTTGATTAATTGTGAAGGACATTTTCTATTGTGTTGATCGATTAGGCTTATTTTGAAATTCTTGCCATTACTGATAAGACGAAATTTGGATTGCAATGTAGAGTGGGAGGAGGGTTTTGGAGGAGGGGAGGTGAAACTCCATCAGCTGTGAAATGGGAGGATAGGATCATAGAGGTACGTGAAGGTTCTTGGTCATATGTGGTTGGTTCGATTGGTAGAGCACCTGGTATGTTGTTCAAAAGTTTTTATGATATTTGGATACTGCTTTTCTTTGAGAACTAGTGTAGTAATTGTAAATTTCTCTTAACATTCTGCTGCTGCTGTTGCCATCTAGTACAGAGAAAGTAATAGGATCAGCAACACCAAAAGAGCCTCCAGAAAATTGGCAAGCTTCTTGGTGTTTCTCAACTGGAGAAGAGTTGTTAATCAGTTGGCAATCATCACCAACATCATTATGTGACTTGAGGTTTAGTTTGATAAATAAAACATCTCCAGATTCAACGGTACGCTGGATATTCTCTCCCCCTTTTCGGACTTAGAAATTAGTTAAATGAATTTGTACAACGAATCAGTCTTCATTAATTTGCAGGTGAAGTTATTGAAAGGACGAAAAATGCAATATCAAACCAGGAGAACTAGCTCAAAAGGTAAAGAACAAGAGAAGCAGAAGAAGAAAGAGGAAGACGACGAGATAAATGAAGATGAAGCAGGGTTTGTGACGCTTGTTCGATTCACGGAAGACAACCCAACTGGAAAAGCAACAGCTCTTCTCAATTGGAAGCTATTGATAATGGAAATATTGCCTGAGGAAGATACAGTTTTGGTAATTCTGCTATGCATTTCAATCCTGAGAAGTGTATCAGAAATGAGAAAAGAAGATGTGGGAGGCTTGCTGATTAGGAGGAGACTAAAAGAAGCAAAACTTGGAGCTAGAGATTGGGGTTCTGTGATACTCCATCCTCATTCATCTTCATTTTCATTAATTTCTTCACCATATCTTGAACCTTGGTATTGGAATGCCAAAGCTCTGATTACAGCAGATGGAGGGCCTAGTAATGTAACAAGACAACCTGCTACTAACTATTCACAAGTGGAAGGTGGTGATAAGTTGTATAAGCGAGGGATTATCACATAATCACACACCCATAGCATTTCTGTAACAGTATTTTCTTTTTCCTGTAATACAGAGATGCAACGCGCAATTTGCGAATACATTAAATAAAAATGTTCATGTGCATTTTCGGCATCTTGAGCATCCATGGTTGCTGCTGCCATATGGTTCCGTGTGCTCACTGCATAAAAAAATATATCAGCATGCTTGTGAGTTGTGAACTTGGAAGTACATCGATTCACAGACAAACAATAAATGCATTTTTTTTTTTGGATTTTTTATAAAATTGTCAGAAAAATTAAAAGAAAAATCACAAAGCTTATTGGATTTTAATAATATTTTCAAATTTATTTGAATTTGTGATTGGTTTATAAATTTATAAAATTTGTAAAGTTTATTACGATTTTATTGTATATATAATAAGTTTATTATACACGTAGTAATTTATATAAATTTATTTTGAGTTTAATATACACTTTTAGAAAATGATGAACTGAAAAAGAAAAAATTTTATAAAGTATGATGAGAGATGTAATTTTTCATATTTTTTTAAATATTAGATTCAAAATTGATTATTTTTTTAGTTCAATGCTAATAAAAAAGTTGTAATATTGGAAGATTATTTAACACTTCTAATCAGGGGTGGATATTTGGTCAGCCAATTAATTAACTAACCAAACTGATTTTTAATAAAATTTTCTAAAAATTAATTTTTTGACAGAATTGATCAATTTTTAGTTTTGATCGGTTCAGTTAACTAACCGAATTAAATTGATCCGTTCGGTTAATTAACTAAACCGATGGAACTTTTTTATTTTATGATAAAAAAATATTTAATATAAAAAATTAATACAATTAAATAATTAAACAAAATCAAAATCTATTAAAAAACTAAATAAAAATCACTTTATTTTACAATAAAAATATATTTATAATAAGAAATTTATATAATTAAAGAATTTAATAAAAAATTAATAAAATAACTAAATAAAATTTAATTTTTAAAAACATTTCAGTTAACTATTAATCGATAAAACTAAACTAATTAACTATTAATCGAATTAAAAATTAAATTAATTAAAATTTTTTAATCGAATCGGACCAAATTTTATAATATCGTTGGGGGCTCAGACTGTTGACAAAGTTTAGAATGAGTTTTTTTTTTTGTAAAAATTAAATTTTATATAGTATAATACACATGATATTGGTTACACATGGTAATTTATATAAGTTTATTGTGAGTTTAATATACACTTTTATAAAATGATTCACTGAAATTTTTTTATAAAATCTAACGTGAGACGTAATTTTTCATATATTTTTAAGTATTAAATTCTAAAATTGATTCTATTTTTCTTCGCATCAATAGTTCAATGCCAGATCATTTCAGCACTTCTAATGGGGGCTCAGACAGCCTGGTGACAAAGTTTAGAATGCCCAACACCATATATATATATATATATATATATTCTAAAAAATTAATATTATATAATATAAGCTAAATATCAATTATGAATATCATTAATAACTAAATATTGAAAATTAGTCGAGTTGTTCAATGATAAATTTATCTGCAACATAATCAGAAAATTTTAAAAATATATAAAATTTTTAAAAATAGGGTTTTATGAGAATTATATGTGTAAAGAAGGTATTGATGGTTTTTATATTCGGTGAAACAACATAAATTATTCAAAATAAAATTATGATATATATGTATTCCCTGTAGATTCTGCTACTAAATTCACATGCTAGTGCTACCATATCATGAGAAAAACAATAAAAAAAATATAAAAAAACTGCAAAAATATAAATGAATAAATAAATAAATAACAATAATGCAAGTTGAAGAAGATTCGTATAAATGAACAATAAATAAATAAAGTGGAATTCAAAATGGCATAAGATCTAAAATATGGGATTTCAATAATGGGTTTGACAAATCTTCAAGAATGAATATATATATACATACATATATACATATATATATATACACACACATATATGGGTATAAGGTTCTCCTTTCTTGTTTTCAAACTCTTTGGATATTAATGAGCTCACTTATTCATTCAAATTTATTCCCTGGTTTTTTTTAGCCCATGGTTTTCATTTGCCCATATATTTATATATTATGAGGAAAATTCGAATATTAATATTTCTTTTACTTTGATTTTTTAAATAATATTTATATTTATTAATTAAATGAATAGAGTAAGAATATATATATTTAAAAATAATAAATTTTAAATGTATTATTTTGGATTTTTCAATAATTTTTTTAAATTAAAAATTTAAATTATTTTTTTAAAATAAAAAAGGCAACAGTCTTAATAAAATTAAATAGAAATCATTTTTGAAAAATAAGTTTAATGAAATCATTATGAATATACGCTTGCAAGTCATTTGAGAAATATTGATGTCTATCGCTTTTATTGACACCAAAAAGAAAATTAAATATTTATATATTATTCAAATTATATATATATATATTTAGCCTTTCTAAAAAAATATATATTTAATATATTATATTTGGGTGGGCTACTTACTTTTATTAGTTAATGGTAATTAGTTTACTTTTATTAGTTAATGGTAATTAGTGTTTATATATAAATAAAAATTACAAAATGATAATATATTAATTGAATAATGCCTACTAGGCACTACCAAATTCAACGCCAAAACATAAAAATTAATTCATTGTTCAAAATGAAAACTATAGGAGAGAAAAATTATCTAGGCCATGTCCCCACACAATTACAATAAAATAACTCAATAAGTCAACCTATTTTCTTTATTTTTAGCATTTTATATGTAAATTAAGACACATTCTACTAATATTTTAAAATGGAATTAGTTAGTTAGTTTAACCGATTCAATTCAATACTAGATCAATTGAAAATATCAAAAACTATCATAATATTAATTTAAAGAAAAAAAATTATTTTTAAAATGTAAAAAATAAAATAATATTAACTTATTTCATAAGACGAGACTAAATTACACGAAGAAAATTATTAAATTTGTAAAATTTTAAATTTAATAAATTCGACTTAATCAATTCAAGGAATGGTAATATTTTTATTATTTCAAATTCATTAAATAGTTTTTTTTAGAATTGATATTAAAGAAAATCGATTCTAAATATATTAATTATTAAAAAAATATATACCATCTCTAATTTGTATATCAATATACAAAATTTTTAAATAGTTAATTATTTTGAAATAATCAATTATTTTAAATAAAATTGATGTTATTTTAATATGGATAATTTTAACTCAAGATTTTAATGAATTTTATGTTATTGTCGAAAAAATAAAAATTATACTGAGATAAAGATTTATGAGATAAAAAAGAATAGATTAGATGCTTAATAAATTACAATATGCTTTTTTTTTTTTTTGTAGGCTCCACCACCATTAGCCAATTCTACTTCTTCAACTTTTTGAACGGAGATAGGTACGGTCATTGCACGACTTTTTGGGTCCCACACAAAAAAGAAAACGCACCGTACACAAACCCAAATATAATATCCTACGGCTTTCGTATTAGATGCGGTACAGGCGTACAGTCACAGCATTTTATCCACCCGCAAAAAAAAAAAGAAAATATCACTGTACTTTTCAGATCTAATTATACATCGCTCTCTCCACTCGCCACGTGCTCCTATTGTCAAATCAATTATTAGTTTCTAATCTCGAGGCCATCCTACGGCTTAGGATCAACTACTTACGACATCATTATCATTCAGAAAACACCCTTCATCTCTCTTCCACTGACCTTTTTTAACAAATACCCTTCCACTTATATGAATGACTGGAAGTATAATTAATTATATATATATTATAATATAATATTATTATAATTGAAGATGTAATACATTAAAAATGTGATTTAATAGAATATTTTTATTTTATTTGATTATATTTTATAATATTATTAATTATAAAAATAAAAAATAAATTATAAATATATATATTTAATACTTATTGATAATATTTTTGACATATAAAATCACAAAGCATCATTGCAAAAAAATTAAATTTTATATCAAATTATGTAGTTATTATAAAAAAAAATTATTTTATAAAACTAAAAATTAAAATAAATAAAAAAATAAATTATATTATATCTTATAAATTCATATCATCATGAAAACAATAAATTAATTGAAAGATATAAAACAGGCTGAAACATATTTCAAATTCTCAATAACTATTGTGATAGAATTTAGAAATTTTTATCTAAATTAGTCTATAACCTAATTCATATACTCAACCATCAACCAACAATAATACATAAAATAAATTATAAAATAAATTATAATAAATTTTAAATTTTAAATCAGAGGTTAACATGTGCAGTGTCGTCTGGATAGAATTTCCAAAAAAACAAAGTCCAATTAGAGAAATTCAGTGTTGAAGGGCAAACTAGTAATTTAGCGCTACAAGGACAGAACAACTAAGCGAGTAGTATATTGCCACGTATTGTGGTGATGAATGTACCGTATAATTCCTCTGTCCGCTCCTTCTCTTTTCTCGCTCACTTTCTTTCGCTTACATAACAATTTATCTGCAACTGTTATCACCTAACGAAAAAAATTTCCGATTTCTTTTTCCGGTACACCGGTTTTTTAAACAATGATTCGGATCCCTAAGACCCGTTTCGGCCTGTTTCAGACCCAGTCAAAACGGACCCATCATCCTCTCCTCCACCTCCGCCTCCTGTTCTTGTTCGTACCTACATGAACAATTCTTAGTTCCACCGTCGAATCAAACCCTAGTTTTTGGCGAATCATTCGAAATAATAAAGGAAAGAAGTTTAATAATCCAATGGCGTCTCAGTCTATACTCTCTGTTTTAATGGAAGATTTACTCGTTCGAGTCCATGACAAACTTAATGACGAGTCAGATCGCAAAACATGGCGACTCGTTTGCAAAGAATTCCTCCGAGTCGAATATCTAACTCGTAAAACTCTCCGTGTTCTTCGAGTCGAGTTTTTACTGCCTCTTCTCCAGAAGTTTAACAACATTGATACTTTGGACCTCTCCGTTTGTCCACATATTGATGACCGGATGGTGTCTCTGATACTGAGTCGAAATTCAGAGGGTTGGACGTGGAGGTTAAAGTCTTTGAACTTGAGTAGGGCCACCGGGTTGAAATTTTTGGGCCTTGAGATGCTTATACGGGCTTGTCCATTTCTGGAGCGGGTTGACGTGTCTTATTGTTGCGGTTTTGGTGATAGAGAGGCCGCAGCGATATATTGTGCTGGAGGGTTAAGGGAATTGATAATGGATAAATGCTTAGGAGTTAGTGATGTTGGGTTGGCGAAAATAGCTGTAGGGTGTGCAAGATTGGAGAGGCTAAGCTTGAAATGGTGTCTGGAGATATCTGATTTGGGTGTTGATCTTTTGTGCAAGAAGTGCCTTGATTTGAAGTATCTTGATGTGTCTTATCTTAAGGTTTCTGGTTTCTTAATTACTACTATAATTTTTCTTCTACTGGGTTTTGTTTGAAAGAGAAGAAAATGATAAATGTGGGGTCTTTTTTCAGAAATTCGAGGATTTAAATAATTATTGAAGGAAAATAGGAATGATAAAATTAAAGGATGAATTGTTATATTATCCTTTTCCTTTTTTTTTTTTAATTTTTTGAGACAAACCTTCTAAATTTGGACACGTTTTCTTTCCCCTGAAATTTTCTGATAGATAGTGCAATTAATTGATTACATATGTCAATGCTTGTAGTGAAATCTCATACGTGGTTGGATGGATTCAGGTGACAAGTGAATCGCTGCGTTCTATTGCCACTTTGCCAAAGCTGGAGGCTTTGAGTATGGAGGGATGCCCTTTCGTGGATGATGTTGGCTTACAATTTCTTGAAAATGCTAGTCCTTTACTACAGGTATGATAAATTTCATGTATTTGGGGAGACAATAAAATCATCTGGATTTGTATATTCAATTTTAATTATGTAAGATGTACTTAATTTATTACTGCAGGAAATTGATGTATCGAGGTGTGATTGCTTGAGTTCGTCCAGCTTAATTTCCGTAATTAAAGGACATGGAAGACTTAGGAAGATACGAGCTGCTTACTGCTTTTCAGTGAGTAGATGATATCAATATCTGGTGGGTTTCTGGATATAATATTTTCAAGTGTTTGATGAACTAAGTTTGATTATTGGCCTTAAACGTAGGAACTTTCCCCATCTTTTCTCCACCACATGAAGGACTTGAAGAATCTGAGCTCAATTATAATTAACAGTACTCGAGTTTCAGATACTATTTTCCAGACCTTGAGCAGCTTTTGCAGGTCTTTAACTGAAATCGGGTTGAGCAAATGCATAGGGGTGACCAATATGGGCATTATGCAGCTTGTTTCTGGCTGTGTCAATTTGAAGATCCTCAATTTAACTTGTTGCCATTCCATAACAGATACTGCAATTTCTGCTATAGCAAACTCTTGTAGGAATCTTGTGTGCCTGAAGTTAGAGTCTTGCGATATGATCACCGAGAAGGGTCTCGAACAGCTTGGATTATGTTGCTGGCTGCTCGAGGAACTTGATCTCACAGACTGTTGTGGTATAAATGATAAAGGTATGGGTTTTAGGACATGCAGTAGCATTCATGGTTATTTGAACCTTCTTTTCATACCTTTTCTCTGATTAATTTTTTACTTTCTTCTCTTAGTCAAATTTGACTTGGATGTTCCTCTTGCAGGGCTTGAATGCCTCTCTAGATGTTCAAAACTTCTATGCCTGAAATTAGGACTTTGCAATAACATTTCAGACAAAGGACTATTTTACATTGCTTCCAATTTTCCAAGGCTTCATGAACTGGATCTATACCGGTAACATAAAGCTTAGTAATCAATTTGGTATCATTTTCAAATAATCTTAGCTGGAAGAAACACAAGTTCGTTCTTTCTTTTGTGGATTCAGTTGTACCAGTATTGGCGATGATGGTTTAGCTGCTTTATCAAGTGGTTGCAAGAAGCTGAAAAAGTTCAACTTGTCATACTGCAATAATATCACTGACAGAGGGCTGAAATTTCTTGGCTATATGGAGGAGCTCTCCGACCTTGAACTGCGAGGGCTTGACAAAATCACTGGTGTGGGCTTGAGAGCGTTAGCAGCCAAATGTAAGGCATTGGCAGATTTGGACTTGAAACATTGCGGGAATGTTGATGATTTTGGATTCTGGGCGCTTGCCTATTACTCGAGGAACTTGCGTCAGGTACTGAATCTTGATTGTGCTGAAATAATATAGTAGTGCTAAACTTTAGAGTAGGATTAAAAATACAGAGTGCAGTTTATACGTCTCATCTATTCTGTTACATGAAATGAAAATGACACCGAGGAAATCTGATCCCCATCCCTCTCCCAAAGCTTTGATGCTGCTGGTAAGTTTTCACCTGGTTAAGGTCCGATGAATTAACGATTCTGGAAATCAAGATCATGTTTTTGGATGTTTCAGATTATTCCTGACATGATAACCAAATTCGACATCCATGTAATACTCGACATGGAAACCCTCAGATTAGAGTGAAAAATAGCAGGATTGAATGTTAAAATAAATGAAGGTGAATACCACCAAAAAAGCATCTGTCTTTTCAACTTTAATGATTGAGGGAGTTAAGCTCTCTTTAAATCCTAAGCTTCTTTTATCTATTCCTTCAAACACTAGGAAGTAATCAAGAGTCCTCTTCTCCATTGTACCTATTTTATATTATATAATGGATAAATCTTTTATGCTTCTCTTGGAACCAAAACTATGATTCCCTGTTCTTGATTTAGTGTCATATGACCATAATGGGGGGTTATGTATCATTCATGACTCCTCAATGGGAGTATTTAGCAGTTTCTGATTCAAATTAAATTATCATTGGGGTTCAATTTACCATTGTTACAAGGATTTAGGAGAAAGGGATCTATGTACGTGATGGTGCACATGAGAAATGTTATAAAAATTGAGATTTCTGTTTCTTTTTCTTTATATGTGTTCTGTTGGTTTGATTCTTTGGGTACAAGGAAAATGACTGTGGAAACACTAAAACTCTTTGATGGTGGCAGATAAATTTGAGCTACTGCTCTGTATCAGACATGGCATTATGCATGGTAATGGGAAATCTGACACGTTTGCAGGAAGCAAAATTGGTGCGCCTCAAAAATGTTACGGTTGTAGGGTTCGAGCTTGCACTCAGGGCCTGCTGTGTCAGGATAAAGAAGGTGAAGTTAGTTGCTGCACTCCGGTTCTTGCTTTCCATGGAAATACTTGAGATATTGCATACCAGAGGTTGTATAATTAGATGGGATTAGAACCATGTGTTGAAAGATGATAAACAGAGCAATGGCCTTCGAATTCCTTTTAAAAAAGGATTTCGGTTTGTTTGTATTTTGATGAAGCTTTGAGTTGGGTTCAAGGCCAAAATAATGAGGTTGGCTCAGGCCGCAGGAATGATTTCAAGTATATATAATTATTAAAGAAGAAAAAAATCAGTGGTTCAATGATCAGGCCTCCTTTCGATAATTCAATTCTTGGTTTTGGTTTATAACAATTTCATAGTTAAATTTTGGGCTTACTTTAAATCCATTTGCTTCTTTTGTATTGTGTGGATACTTTTTCAAATAGCCAAACTTTGTTATGGGTTGGATTTGGGACTAAGTATTTTAAGAAATTGTTCTCTACCCGTCCCTTGCAAAATTTTTAAATTGGACCAACGTACCTAAGAACCTAAGTTAGCTTCTGAAGTATATATGCAAACAGAAGAACCTTTGGCATGGGCTAATAACTGGGTAATTGTTGGGCTTCGGCTAGACACAGAAAGAGGTCCCTGTCAGTAAGAGGTTCTTATAGAGAGGTACTGAGGCCTAATGAGCACCTCCGATTGTAGATTTTTGAATCATGAATTAGCCAAAAATGGGTTCACAATTAGTGTGTCATTAGGCCTGTCTGCAGGTTAATTTCCCGGCAGATAAGCTTGATTTAGTACTGTGAAGCAAAATAGTTGGGAATCCAGTTGCCCAACAAGCCAGAAAGGAAAACATGTGCAGAATATTAGACGCCTTGCCCTCAGAAGAAAGCATAACTTTAACTCTGTCAGTGGAAAAGGCACAAAAGCAATGTATGATTCTAACTCCAAAGAAAAAGCCATTTCTTTGTAAACAAACAATTCTTGCATTCCCTTGATATAAAATTTTCTTCTTTCTTTTGAAAATTTTAAAAGATCATTAAATAATAAATACATCTCCTTTCTCTTTCCCCGTCATTGCAGAAATGCCTTTTGTTAATTTTCTTTTTATTCTAATCTTCTTCCTACCTTCTTCTGCGAAAGCCTTTTCCAATGTAATCCCATCAACCCAACAAAGTTTAAACATACAATCTTTGATCATGCAAGTTTGTTCAGGTATTGAGAATCAGGACTTTTGCATGTTGAACATGCAATTCGAGCTTGAAAAAACAGGCCACCCTTCTGCAACTTCTTCTGTTCTGAGTGCTGCCCTGCAGGCCATTCTCAATGAAGCTAGGCAAACCATTGATATGATCACAAGATTCAATGCTTTGTCAATCAGCTACCGTGAGCAAGTAGCCATTGAAGATTGTAAAGAACTTCTTGATTTCTCAGTTTCCGAGTTGGCTTGGTCATTGGCAGAGATGGAAAAAATTCGAGCAGGCGATAATAATGTTGGCTATGAAGGGAATCTTAAAGCTTGGCTTAGTGCTGCACTAAGTAACCAAGACACATGCCTAGAAGGTTTTGAAGGAACAGACAGGCGTTTGGAGAACTTCATGAGAGGAAGCCTGAAACAAGTTACACAGCTAATTGGCAATGTATTAGCTTTGTATACTCAGCTTCACAGCATGCCCTTTAAACCGTCCCACAATGGTACCATCACAAATTCTAGTCCAGAATTCCCAGAATGGTTGACAGAAGGTGATCAAGAACTCCTGAAGGTTAGTTCTCATGGTGTTCATGCAGATGCTGTTGTGTCCTTGGACAGAAGTGGCCATTATCGTACAATTACAGAGGCACTTAATGAAGCTCCAAATTACAGTAAGAGAAGGTATGTCATATATGTGAAGCAAGGAGTTTATAGAGAGAACATTGATATGAAGAAGAAGAAAACCAATATTATGTTAGTGGGTGATGGTATTGGGAAGACTGTTGTAACCGCAAATCGCAATTTCTTACAAGGGTGGACTACATTTAGAACCGCCACTGTCGGTGAGTATTTAATTTATTAACTAGTTTTGCATACTAATGCATAGTTTAATGATAAATGCATATTCTATAAACAATAGAGTTAGAATCGATTCTATTTTTATTGACTAGTTTTGACATAATATAACTCAAATGACAAGTATGTTTAATATTTTTGTTCTTGTAGCTGTTTCTGGGAAAGGATTCATAGCAAGGGACATGACATTTCGGAACACAGCTGGACCACAGAATCATCAAGCAGTGGCACTCCGAGTTGATTCAGACCAATCGGCCTTCTACCGGTGCAGCATGGAAGGCTACCAAGACACCCTCTATGCTCACTCTCTGCGGCAATTTTACCGTGAATGTAACATTTATGGCACCATAGATTACATATTTGGCAATGGTGCAGCAGTGTTCCAAAAATGCAAGATATTCACTAGAGTCCCATTGCCTTTACAAAAGGTCACAATAACAGCACAAGGCAGGAAAAACCCACATCAAAGCACTGGATTTTCAATCCAAGATAGTTATATTTTGGCCACACAACCAACATACTTAGGCAGGCCATGGAAACAATTTTCCAGGACTGTTTTCATCAACACATATATGGGTGGTTTGGTTCAGCCTAGTGGGTGGCTCGAGTGGTATGGTAACTTTGCCTTGAACACTTTGTGGTATGGCGAGTATAAGAACTATGGTCCTGGAGCATCAGTTTCTGGTAGGATCAAATGGTCAGGTTACCACATTATTCAGGATGCTGCCACTGCCAAGTTCTTCACTCCTGAAGAATTCATCGATGGCATGTCGTGGCTGCCGTCAACTGGTGTTAAGTTCACGGCGGGTTTAAGTAATTAAGTTTTATATTATCTTATGTGACAAAGTTTAACTCACCTATCGCAATTTCTTCTGTTACTTAGGTTTGGGATGGGTTATGCTCAAAAAACCTATGTGTAGATGATGTTTTAAGTAATTAAGTTAATTAGATAAATTAATTTGGTTAATTTTGAAAACCCATGTATTAGATTTACTTGTAATTTATATACGTGACTATAGTAGGATCTCAATTTACTAAACTCTGTTTCATGCTAGAAAATATTTTTCCTTTTAATTCATTATTTTCTTAAGTTTCTCGGTAATTATTTTTCATCGATTACCATTTTTGCTCTTCAAGATGGCGATTATATAAACTGTCTTCCAATGGAGTTTGGAAGCAGACGAGTTCAAAAAGAGATCAGCTAAGCTGAGTCATCATCAATTCACAAAATAATGAAAGCAACGCCCTCATCTTTTTTGTATTGCAACTTGCAATTGCAGACTTGCTTTGTTAATTAGAACGTGCCAGGTTGCCCGCAGCAATTCTGTTCATTTAGCCTAATAAGTGCTCTAAATTTCTGCTGTTTGGCTCTAAATTTTATTTAAATATATGGTGTCATGACATCATACTATACGTACTAGTATTCTCTAACAAATTATTACAACTATAATATTATATATCTAATAATCAAACTACAGTTACGTTGAATGTGTTCGGTAGTAAATAAAGAAATAATTGACTTCTTTCATTTAGCCTAATACGTGCTCTTAATACACACACACACACACAGAGAGGAAAATGACAAGAAATTAACTATTTTTAGGAGGGATTCACATAAACATTCCATAATTTGAATACTTTATAATATATACACCTAACTAAAATTCTTTCTATCAATAGATTATTTTATTCTATCGATCCTTCGTCACATATTTTAATTAGCTGCACAAACAGAAAAAGTTCAAACTTCACTCTATATATACATCTACTAAACATACAAAATTTCCATTGTAAGCAAAGCCTTATAAATTTCTTATTATTAGTGCATGATCATGGAGTCCTTATTAAGCTCCATTTCTCTTCTTCTCATACTCTCCTCCTCCTTTCTTGCTAACTCCTTACCAGTTTATAAGACACCAGAAGCCCCTTGCAGATTTACACCTTACCCAACATTTTGCAAGTACTCTTTAGCATTTAACAAGCCAAGAACCATATATGACTATGCCAAGACTTCAATTTCCAAATCTTTAAAAGATGCAACAAACTTTCTTTCACTTGTCCAAAATCAATTGAAACAACCTTCTACATCTTATCAATCCACCATTAGAGCTCTTGAAGATTGCCAATTCTTAGCTCAACTAAACATAGATTCTTTATCATATGCACTTCAAACTATAAATAACAATGCTGCAGGTGTTCAGAGTCTTCCACTTTCACTAACAAGTGATTTACTGCACTTGCTTAGTGCTACTCTTACTAATCAACAGACCTGTCTTGAAGGGCTTCAAATCAGAGAACCACCTTCTTCAAGAATCATGAATGGTTTATTAACTCCTCTTTCTAATGGAACCAAGAGTTTTAGTACTTCACTTGCTCTTTTTACTGATTCTTGGGTTCCTAAATACATGAAAGGTGCAATCTTTCTTGCTGAAAGAAATAATCATTTCTTTTTCAAGAAATGGTGGCCTTTTATTAGAAGAAAAAAACCTGTTGAATCATTTATAAACAAGGTTAAAATTAGCCAAATGGTGGTGGTAAATCCGTCTGGAAATGCAAATTTTACTGCCATTAACGATGCTGTGGCTGCTGCACCTAACAATACGGATAGCAAAAATGGATATTTTGTTATTTATGTGGTTGCTGGGGTTTATAACGAGTATGTTTCCATACCCAAGAACAAGAAATATCTTATGATGATTGGAGATGGTATTAACAAGACTGTGATTTCTGGAAACAGAAGTGTAGTTGATGGGTGGACTACATTTAACTCTGCAACATTTGGTAAGATTATTCATTAACAACTGAATTATTAGCCTAATTGATGCGAGCAAAGGTGGCGATACGAGTAAGGATGGTCAACATGATATGGAGCTCGTTTTACCAAGTGGGCAAATTACAATATTAGATCTCTGGCCAAGTAGCAAAATGAGCTCTATGATATGCTGACTATCCTTGCTCCCATTGCCAGCCTTGCTACCATCACTAATGTTCTTTTGTATGTATCAAGATTAGAAAATTAGCTTAGAACAAATATAACAATTAATAATATTCCGATGCAGCTGTTGTTGGGGAAGGATTTGTTGCAATGAACATAACATTTCAGAACACAGCAGGAGCAGCAAAACATCAAGCAGTAGCAGTTAGAAATGGAGCTGACATGTCTACATTTTATAACTGCAGTTTTGAAGGATATCAAGACACCTTATATACCCATTCTCTAAGGCAATTCTACAGAGACTGTGAAATATATGGCACCATTGATTACATATTTGGTAATGCTGCTGTTGTTCTTCAGGACTGTAAGATTTATTCAAGACTACCCATGTCAGGCCAGTTCAATGCTATAACTGCACAAGGTAGAAGCGACCCTAATCAAAACACAGGCACTGCAATTCAAAATTGCAGTATATTAGCAGCTGAGGACTTGGGCAGTACAAAATCATATTTAGGTAGGCCATGGAAGAACTATTCAAGAACTGTTGTGATGGAATCTTTTATAGACAGTTTAATTGATCCTACTGGTTGGGCTCCATGGTCAGGAGATTTTGCACTTGAAACACTTTATTATGCAGAATTTGATAACAATGGTCCAGGATCTGATACTAGTAATAGAGTTAAATGGCTTGGCTATCATGTTATTAATGAGACAGAAGCTGCTAACTTCACTGTTACCAATTTCATCCAAGGAAATTTTTGGCTGAACACAACAGAAGTGCCTTATTATGCTGGTTTGCTTTGAACTTTTTTGGTTATAACCATCCAGTATACTGCAAATTAAAAAAGATTAATCTGGATTGGCGCCGGATAGCTTTATTTTGAATTTAATTTCTAACATGATTAATAATAATTCACTTGTTTATTTGTAATTTTGTGTTTTTTTTTTGTTTTGAATGTTAATCCATATTTCAATTATTTCACTGTAAAATAAAAGAAATATTATTTTTATGATTTTGGGATTTATATAACTTTTAATCATGAAGACCAGTACATTCTTGCACGCAAGAGCAAAGATTGCTTTTTCAGTCAATGAATAGGAGAAATTCTTAATAACAGTGGAATGTTTTGTAGAACATTTAAACTGGAATTAAATGTTTGTTATATATATATATAATTTTCAGTGTACATTGACTTTGGCCCTTAGATGTATATTGCAGAACAAATATGGCATGCACGTCCTTTATAATGATCATATCTTATCATATTCCATATTATGTTCTTGCCTAATTTAAATTAAAATTAATAAGCGAAGAGAGATTTAATTTTTAATCTAATATTTTACGAATATATATATATATATATAGAGAGAGAGAGAGAGAGATATTAAAATTTTCATTAAAAAATAAAGATATTTATTAGTATGTTCACGTATGATTATTTTTTTTCTGTTCACAAGAGATGATGCGATGATACTCTGATATTACTTTTTAATATTCTATATCCTGATTATAAAATAAGCTAACAAAGCAAAAAAAAAATTAATATCAGATTAAATTGATATTTTTTTGTTTGATATATTTTTTAACTGAAATTAAATTAAATAATGTGAAATCAGTAATTTCAGGTTTGGTTTTTTAATTATTATTTTATTAACATTTAATTCATCATTATAAAAATTGAGAATCCAAAAAATAAGAAATTTAATAAAATGACCAAATATTATTTAGTGTCATTTAATCTTTTAGATGCTATATCCTCTTAATTCTTATATAATGGCTAATATATATATATATAGTGATTTATTTCTAAATAGAAATTTATAAATTATCATAAAAATAAAATTAATAAATTCTAATTCCTCATATAACTTCTTTGATTTTTGTCAAAAAAAAAAAAAGACCATGAATTCAAGTTTTCTAAAACGTTTTTATAGCTCTAATTTTTTATTGTTTGAATGCTGAGATAGGAAGAATAAATAGATATTATTAATTAATAAAATTAAAGATTAACAAATGCTAAAAATAATACGTTTATAATAATTTAAGAGTCTAGTAGGTTTGATTTTGTATTTAGTTTAAGATCAATTAAATTTTAAAATTATGGGTAAAGGTGTTTTATTGCTAAATTAATTTTTTTTAATAAAAATGATTTATCTTTGAGTGGGTCAACCTTATAAACTTAAACTTAAAGAAAGCAGAAAACTAATTAATAAGTAACATATATATATATATATATATATATTTTCTAAAATAACTCGAACTTTGAAAATTATTTTTAAGATTCGAGTCTCTGTCCTCTTCTATTGAAAATAACATCAGATGGTCAGTTGAGCTATCCCAACTAATTTTATAAGTAATATATATATATTCACTAAATAAATATAATTAAGAAAAAATAATATTTATAAAATAACAATTTAAGTGGAATAATTTTTTAAAAAAATAATTCTCGTTAATTTTTTAAAAATAATTCTTGTTATTAATTCACCTTCCAACTTGTTCAAAAAATAGTGCTAAACTGCTAATTAAGCTTAGTCAACTATAATTTGCCAAAAAAATAAAACCCTACTCAAAGTCAACTCTAAAATCATGAAAGCCACCACGTCTGTGCTTGCTAAGAAACGTGCGAACATTAATTCTATTTCTATAATAATGTAACTTATATATATAGCAAAGAAGCCATTAATTTGTCAACTGAAATTTAAATCACAAAAACATGAAATAAATTAATAAATTACAATATTTTAATTTTTTCAATTAAATATATTTTCTTAAAAATATAAATTTTAACTACGACTAGATATTGAAATTCAATATCTCATATTTGTGTACCAAATTATTACAACCATATTATATGTTAAAGATAAATCTCAAACTATATTTGATTTATATCTTCCAGGAATATGTTTGGTAAATAAAGAAATATTTGACTTCCGCCTTCATTTAACAAATTAATTAATAATAGCTCTAATTAAAATTCTACCTATCAATAAAGTATTTATTGTATTATAAAATTTAAGTTTGTCTCAAAATATTGAAATTTAAATTTAAATATAGGTTAAAAATTCTAAAATAAAATAAGAAAATAAAACAAAGCGAACTAGATCGAGATATAAAGTTTAAAATTAGGTCTAAAATAAAAAATAGCTTGAAAACAATCTAAATGATTAATTTGGGAGTTGGAAATCAACTCATTTGAAATATAAAAATAACGTAGAGTTTAAAAATTAATATTTTTCGATAAAATATAGGTCTTATAATAACTCATTCATATTAAAATTTATAACTCATTATTTATCATTGATAAAATTTCAGAAATCGTTTTCTTTAATTTTGTGATCCCACAACTAATTAATTGATAATAACTCTAAAATTATTTTTTATTCATAGATTATATATTAATTTGTTCTCCATCCTTACGTATTTTAGGTGAATAAATAGAACAAGTCCAAACATATATAATGCTCAGTGGTACGAATAATTATATGCTACCTCTGAGGTAGCCACTCAGCATGCTGACCGTTTACAACAAACCAATAAAATTTTTACACGTTAAAAAGATCTGACACGTAGATTAAATGAAACAAATCAACATCAGTCCTTAAACTCTCCCTCACGTGATATCCTATTTAAAACTGATTTGTTTTATTTAATCTATGTGGCATCTTTTTAACGTGTAAGAATCTCATTAGTTTGTTGTAAACAGTCAGCATGTTGAGTGGCTACCTCTGAAATAGCATATAATTATTCCAGTGGTACTCAGTGATATACTTCTTCGTTATATCTCTATATAATCCTACAAAAGTCCCATTATCATTAACACCTTGATTTCTTATTATTATTATTAGCTCATGACCATGGCTTCCTTATCATTTAGCTCCAGTTCTCTCCTTCTCATGCTCTTCTTCTCTTTCTTTCTTGCAAACTCTTTACCAGTCGATAACGTACCTGAAACCCCAGAAAACAGACGTGACTATGCCAAGACTTCAATTTCCAAATCTTTAACAGAAGCAACAAAATTTCTTTCACTTATTCAGAACTATTTGAAACAACCTTCTACATCTTATGAAGCCACCATTAGAGCCCTTGAAGATTGCCAATTCTTAGCTCAACTAAACATAGATTCTGTGTCATATGCCCTTGAAACTATAAATAACAATGCTGTAGATAATTATAATCTCACGAGTTCGCTAACAAGTGATTTACTAACCTTGTTGAGTGCTACATTGACTAATCAAGAAACGTGTCTTGAAGGGCTTCAAATCACAGAACCACATTCTTCAAAAATCTTGAATGGTTTATTATCTCCTCTTTCTAATGGAATCAATCTTTATGGGGATTTGCTTGCTTTTTTTACTAAAGGTTGGGTTCCTGCAACAACCAAAGATACATTCTTGCCAACAGAAACAGAGAAAGTCTTTAAGAAATATGGTACTGGTGCAAGAAAACTCCTTGGAAAACCAACAACAACCAACTCATTTATTGATGTTGTTGACAAGATCAACCAAATGGTTGTGCTGAATCCGTCTGGAACTGCAGATTTTACTACCATTAACGATGCTGTAGCTGCTGCACCTAATAATACAGATAGCAACGATGGATATTTTGTTATCTATGTGGTTGCTGGGGTTTATAATGAGTATGTTTCGATACCCAAGAACAAGAAATATCTTATGATGATTGGAGATGGCATTAATCAGACTGTGATTACTGGAAACAGAAGTGTAGGTGATGGGTGGACAACATTTAACTCAGCAACATTTGGTAAGCTAATAAATGTTCTTTTTATGTAACAAGTTTATACAAAAAAGTTTAATCCTGTCAAAGAAAATATAACAATACTAATAATTTCTGGTGCAGCTGTGGTTGCACAAGGATTTGTTGCAGTGAATATAACATTTCAGAACACAGCAGGAGCAGCTAAGCATCAAGCAGTAGCAGTTAGAAATGGAGCTGATATGTCTGCATTTTATAACTGCAGCTTCGAAGGATATCAAGACACCTTATATACACATTCTCTAAGACAATTCTATAGAGACTGTGAAATATATGGCACCATTGATTACATATTTGGTAATGCTGCAGTTGTTCTCCAGAACTGTAACATTTATTCAAGACTACCTATGTCTGGCCAGTTCAATACTGTAACAGCACAAGGTAGAAGTGATCCTAATCAAAACACAGGCACTTCAATACAAAATTGCAGTATATTAGCAGCTGAAGACTTGGGCACTACAGATTCATATTTAGGTAGGCCATGGAAGAACTACTCAAGAACTGTTGTGATGGAGTCTTTTATAGACAGTTTAATTGATCCCACTGGTTGGGCTCCATGGTCAGGAGATTTTGCACTTGCTACACTTTATTATGCAGAATTTGATAACTATGGTCCAGGATCTGATACTAGTAATAGAGTTGACTGGCTTGGTTATCATGTGATTAATGAAACTGATGCAGCAAACTTCACTGTTACCAATTTCACCCAAGGAAATGTTTGGTTGGACGGGACTGGAGTGCCTTATTTTGGTGGTTTGTTGTGAATTTAATTTCTAACATTATTAAATAATTTACTTCTTGTACATCGAGTTACAATATCACAATAAATGTATATTTTTCTGAGTAATAAATCAGAATCTTTTTTTTCTTCTCCACTTGTAAATCCCTTTTCTTTCGGTTGACTTTGGAACATATAATTCTTGATTCTTAAATCATGAAGACCATATTCTGAATTATAAAATTCATAATATTATAATGCTGGTAAATTTATAAGTTAATAAAAAATTTTAATGATGTTTTTCCAAACTTATAAATCTGTAATATTCTGACAACTTTAATAGCCAAATAGATATAAAGTTTGGCCAAGATATTTGAACTTAGTCAAAGTAATCAAGATAGGCCCAGGTTAATCAATTATTCTATTTCTTACCAATCAAGAGATTTTCTATTATAAAATTAACTAAAAATACAAATAAAATTAGAAGAAAATAAAGATTCTAAAATTAGAATTTAAGAAAATGATAATAATAATGTGAAAAATAATAAAAACTGGCCAAGAAAAGTTCTTTTACCATTTCTTACTCTAAGCCTCATAATTTCTAACAGAAAATGAACTAAAAACAGAAAATTACCCTTTAATAAGTAGACTCTTATTGTCTTAACCTCTTAACAACTCTGGGGAGGTGCTTCATGAATTCAAATAGGAGGCCAATTTGGCTCTTCAGATATTTTTCTCTCCCTTGAACTGCTCTACTTTATGCGTTCTTGGGAGAATTTTTTTTTCTAAAAATAAAAAAAATAACAAAAAGAGTTCTATATAGAGGGAAAATTAAGGGGAAGTGATTAATTTAGTTTTAATCCCCCGTTGTTTTTTTCTTTTTGATTTGATATCTTAAAAAAATGGCAGAAGATTCAAACAACAAGAGAGTAGCCATTATTGGCATCTCTTCTATTCTTCTAGTAGCTATGGTTGTTGCTGTTACAGTTGGAGTTGGTGCTAACCAAAATGGTGAAAGTGAAGATATTTCTGGTTCGAGCCATAAGAGCACCAGTCAGATATCTGCCTCCGTGAAAGCTATCAAAACTATTTGCCAACCTGCAAATTATAAAGAAACATGCGAGAAAAGCTTGGAAAAATCGGCTGGGAACACCACAGATCCTAAAGAACTTATCAAGATTGCTTTCAAGATTGCTCAGAAGCAAATTAGTCAAGCTGCTAAGAAATCTGTTACTTTGCAAGAACTCGAAAAGGATCCAAGAACCCGGGAAGCTCTTAAGAGTTGTAAAGAACTCATGAATATGTCTATAAGTGAACTTCAGCATTCTTTTGAGAAAGTTGCTGACTTTGATATCAGTCTTTTGGATGAACTAATGGCAGATTTAAGAACATGGCTTAGTGCTGCCATTACTTATGAAGAAACTTGCATCGATGCATTCGAAAATACGACTTCTGATGCTGGAGAAAAAATGAAGAAAGCATTGAAGACTGCAATGGAAATGAGTAGTAATGGTCTTGATATTATTGATGGACTATCTTCTGTTCTTGCTGACCTTCAAATTCCAGGCCTTAATCGTCGCCTTCTTCAGAATGAAAGGATTCTGGGGCATGGTGATACATCTCCGAAATTCCCTACTTGGGTTGAGGCAGGAACTCGTAGGCTTCTCGCTGCTCCTGTTAAAAAAATCAAGCCTAATGTTACTGTGGCTAAAGATGGAAGTGGAGATTTCAAAACTATCCGTGAAGCCCTGAATCGTGTTCCCAATAAGCTGACTAATGGCACCTTTGTGGTGTATATCAAGCAGGGAGTTTATAAAGAGTATATTGAGATCAATAAGACCATGGATAATTTAATGTTGATGGGGGATGGACCTGAAAAGACTCAAATCACCGGGAACAAGAACTTCATTGATGGAATCAACACTTACCATACAGCAACAGTTGGTAATTTGCTATAACATTTCTTATTTGCCTGATCCTGTCAAATATGTACTGCAACAGTTAATATGCTATAATGCTAGTAACGAACTGCCAGTCCCCATTACTGATAAATTTAATTCTGATGCAGTTGTTCTCGGAGACAACTTTATAGCTAGGGATATCGGCTTTGAAAACAGTGCAGGAGCCATTAAACATCAGGCAGTTGCACTGAGAGTTTCTGCAGATTTTGCTGTGTTCTACAATTGTGCAATGGATGGATATCAGGATACACTTTACACACACGCCAAGCGCCAATTCTATCGTGATTGTTCCATTTCAGGCACAATAGATTTCGTGTTCGGTGATGCCCCAGTTGTGTTCCAGAACTGCAAGTTCTTAATCCGTAAGCCTTTGGAAAACCAGCAATGCATTGTGACAGCACAAGGCAGGAAACAAAGGCGACAACCTTCAGCAATTATAATCCAGAATGGAACATTCACAGCACATCCTGAAATGGCTTCTGTAAAGAAACAGTTCAAGTCATATTTAGGAAGACCCTGGAAAGAATTTTCAAGAACAATCATAATGGAATCTTACATTGATGATATCATTGAACCTGAAGGATGGTTACCTTGGTTTGGAACTTTTGGACTCAAAACTTGTTGGTATGCTGAATTCAATAACTATGGCCCTGGTTCTGATAAAAAAGATCGTGTAAAATGGAATGGAATCAAGACTATTGATAGCCGGCACGCCATAGATTTTACACCGGGAAGATTTCTCCGGGGAGATACCTGGATCAAACCCACCGGAATTCCATATACACCCTACTTGATGAGACGTTAAAGAAGGAACTAATTCTTCTTAGTAACTTTAAAATTTTCTTTTTCTTTTAGTTTGTGTCTCTCTGTCAGTGTTGTTGTAAGCTGCAATACTTTTAGATTTTTAATTTCCATTGTTGCAATACAGAAAAACCCATAAGATCACATGTTTTTCTGTTTCTTTTTTTTCAATTTTTATTTGTATTACTGAGTTAATTCTTAATTTGATTGTCAGTGAACAGCAATTTTCCCACAGTTCTGTTCACCATAGAATCATCTATTATTCAATATGCAGAGTACTCTTTATTAATTAATTCCTTGATAAATATAAAATTCCTACTTAGTTTTTAAATTATAATTAAATCAACTATATTTACTGTATATCATAGTTTATACCAAGACATAATATAATAGTAAATGTATGTTCTAACAATATATTCAACATCCATTCTACTACTATAATTTTTGAGTGGGCTATTTTCAAAATATTATATTTTTTGTGAAGGAATCAAAATATTATATAATCAATGTGAAATACAATCGAATGATTTTTTTTATTTATTATTTGTTGAATTTTTATTTTATTATATTTTATCATGTTATATTACAACAATAACAATCACAAAGCCTTAATTTCAAGCTAATTGGAGTCGGCTATATGGATTCTTCTTTTTACTCGATTCGATTTAGGGCTATCTTTTCTGATAAATTTAAAACAATCAGATCCTTTTGTATCACTTTTGTTAAAGTTAGTTTAAATCTACCTCTGACTCTCTTAGGCATTTCAACTTTAACTAGTTCAATTTTTCTAACCTGTGCATTCTTAGGTCTACGTTTCATATAGCCAAACTATCTCAATCTATGCTCTCTTATTTTATCCTCGATAGGTACTATCCCTACTTTTTCTCTAATGCTCTCATTCCTAATTCTATCCATTATAGTGTGTCCACACATCCATCTCATCATTCTCATCTCTGCAACATGTATCTTACTCACGTGATATCATTTCACAGCCCAACACTTACTACCATATATCATCGCAGGCCGTATGACAGTACAATAGAATTTTTCTTTCAATTTAACTAACATCTTTCGGTCATATAATACTCTTGTGGCACTCCTCCACTTTATTCAACCAACTTTAATCATGTGACTTACATCTTCTTCACAACCACCATCCGCTTGAATAATAAAACCAAGGTATTTAAAATGAGTACTATAAGGTATTGCTATTCCGTCTAAAATAACTTAGTCTCCTTCTCTATTCGCGTTATTAAATCTACAATGCATATAGTCAGTCTTAGTTCTACTAAGCTTAAAACCCTTTGATTCCAAAGTACTTCTCCATAACTCCAACTTTTGACTTATATTTGCTTGAGTCTCATCTATCAACACAATATCATCTGCAAATATCATACACTAAATAATATCATCTTATATATGCATTGTTAGCTCATCCATGACCAAGACAAATATATAAGAGCTTAAAGCTGAACCTTTATGTAACCTAATAGAAATAGAAAAATCCTTAGTATCTCCTCCAACAATGCGGTCACCAGTGATAGCTCAATCATATATATCCTTCAAGACTTGGATATATCTTATATAAATTCATCTACGCTCTATGATCCACCATAAAACTTCTTTATGAACTCTATCATACGCCTTCTCCAAGTCAATGAAAAACATATGTAAATCATTCTTCATCTCTTTATACTTTTCCATTACATCTCTAATACGAAAGATAGCTTCCATAGTAGATCGACAAGGCATAAAACCAAACCGATTTGGGAAGATACAAGTGTCTAAACATAAACGGTGTCCCACAATTATTTTTCATAATTTCATGGTGTGACTCATAAGCTTAATACCTTTGTAATTTGAACAGTTTTGAATATCTCATTTATTTTTAAAAATAGATATCAGACTGTTTTATTTTCATTCATTAGGCATTTTCTTTGTATTTAAGATCTTATTAAACAAAGTCGTCAACCACACAACTCCTGTATCTCTTAAACTTTTCTAAACCTCAATGGATATTCCATCCAATCTACATGTTTTATCAATTTTCATTCTTTTCAAAGCTTTCTTTACTTCGGAGAGCCTAATCCGTCTAGTATACTTCATATTTTTCTCAGCTATATCGTCCAAATCCTCAATGATTTTATTACGGTTACCATTAAGAAGCTCCTTAAAATAACTTCTCCATCTTTCCTTGATATCTTATTTTTGAACCAAGACTCTATTCTTTTCATCCTTGATACACTTGGTTCAAATTTCGATATTTTCTTTCTATTATCTTAGCCAATTTATAAATAGTTTTTTCTCCTTCATTTATTTTAAGTTTTTCATACAAACTCTTCAGAAATTGTGTTCTTGCTTGCCTAAGTACCTTATATTATATTATATTACATTACATTATATTATACAAAAAATTTAAAGAACATTTATTATACTTTTATAGTTTATGTATTGTATTTTTTATTATACTTTACACAAAATTTATGTGTTGTATTTTTTTTTATTATTCTTTTTATCTTCTGTTGATTGGTATTTGGATAATATCATTTTACATAAAAATTAAAAATTTCAGTTGATAGTTCCATAATATCATTTAATATTTACAGTGTATTTCGTAAATTACTAAAAAAATTGATAATTTAGAATATACCTCACATAAGTATATTACAAAAATTATATTTTACTAGAAAAATTATATTATCGTATTTAGAAGATGTAATAAAATACTGAAAAAAATATATTAAAAAAAATATTAACTTATTTTATTGCAATATAATTTTACAGAGAAAATTTAAGTAATACCTAAATTATCTTTATAACATCTATTTCTTGATTCATTATATCTTAAATTAAGAGTATAATTGTATTTTGATATATAGACTCATTAATTTACTTTTTCGGTATAATATTTTTTCTATTAAAATATTTTATCAACTGGTTTATAAAATTTAATGGATCTACATTTTATTTTATATAAATTATTTACAAATAAACATAATATTATTAGTCAAATACGATTATATAGTCAATTTTGCTGAAATTTTTGTATAATTAAACACACTATTAAATTTTAATTCATTTAAAATAATAATCAACAATTTTAACTTAAAATTTATATTGAATACAATAAATAGTTAATTTTTAAATATTTTTATAATTTAAAAGTTCAACACTTATATAATTTAAATCTTAAATTAGTTTAGAAGATTGATGGTTGCAAATGGAAAAGTTTTATTACTTAAATTAAAATATATCTTATGTATTGAGAAAAAAACGGAATATTACTATTATTAGAAATTAAGTAATTTAGTTACTTTTATTTTGTTATACAGCCAAATTCAAATAATTCCATTTTCTATCTCCAAATTTAACAAAAAAAATTAACATTATTTGTAATTTTTCAGCATTTATTTTGAAAATTTTATTAGCATGTCTAGGATCTTTTATAAAAATTATGAATAAAAATATTTTTAAAAATAAAAATATTTTTTAGAAATACTCATTTTTAATTTTAAAAATATTTATACATATAGTGTCTATGTATATATTCAATTAAAATTAAAATTTTTAAAAAATTAAAAATATGACATGGCATTGTAATTTTCTTAAAAAATATAAAATTTATGATGAAAGTAAAAAAAAAAAAGGCAAACAAACAACTGTGAATCATTAAAAATCAAACTTTTACACTTTGGTGCTCTTTATTATTTTTTGTAGTGAAAAATGAAAAGACGAATTTAGAACAAAAAGGTCCAGTAGATGATAAAAGATATTTTGGCTTGTCGCTGAAATCTCACAAATCTTAACAAAAACCCTAATTTACGCCTCCGATTAATGGCCGTCTCTTCGTCTTCTATCTCCTCCCACACGTCCGACTCGTCGTCTTCGTCGGACTCATCCTCCTCTTGTCGCCGTCGCCGTCGTCGTAATCACCGAGACAGAGACAGGAATAAAGAGTCTCTTAAGATCCGGAAGAAGATTAACAAGTCCCACTCCAAACGACGCCGTAAACATCGTCACTACTCATCAAATTCCTACGATTCCTCGTCTGATTCTTACTCCTCCAGGTTCCTCCTTGGGAACCGTTTCTCATGTGTATTTATCAATTAGATCTTGTTTTATTGTTTAATTTGCTTGAAATTTTTTTGGGATTTTTATAAAGCTAAATAATTTGTTAATAATTTTAATTTTGTTTGCTCTGATATATTTTAGTTTCCATTATTTCATACATAGAATTTGTGCAATTGTTTATGTTCCTGTAACTGTATTTTACGAACATTAATCTTTGATCTGAAGATTTTAATTTGGAAGAAAATGAGCAAACATGGAATTAAGACAATTACAGACTTGAATAAATTGTTTTTGAAATATTCGATAAAAATTAAATTAGTTTTTTGTGCATATTATGTATTTATACTGACATGGGTTCATATTCTTGCAATTGAATGGGACGGTGATAAGATTTAGCTGAAATTGTCATTGATGTGAAAAGAGTTGTTATCAGCTTATCAAGTATTATTAAGGCTGTTTTGCCCCCACTGGCATATAATTTTGTAATTGGTAATTCTTTTTTCTTTCCTAACTTAAAAGTATCCATTGTTGATGTACTGTAGAGGCGAAAGTGCATCGGACAGTGAGCATGAGACATCTAATCATTCGAGGAGGCACAAGAAAAATGACAAACCAAAGAAGGTGGTTTTGATACTCTAGAAAGAACTTCTCTGATTTACGTTCTTTACTAGTTTATTAGTTTTTCATACGATCAATCATTTGTTCTTTAGAGCAAGGAGAAGGAACGAAGTAAGGGTCATCGGCATAAACGTCAGAGACACAAAGTTAAGGAGGTAGGTCACTAATCTTTTTATAAACCTATTTTCACATGATTTTTAGCTTAAAACAACTCTCGTAGTTCTTCTATATATCTTCTAATATCTTTTTTCTGTACTTATAATGAGCTTTAGACCATTTGTCTTCGTTTAGTATCCTCTCAACTATTAAATACTTGTATTTAAAAGTAATCAATGTTATGCATTTTCTCATCTTGGTTTGATATATTAATATCTGAGGTACTTATAATACATTCTGCCTATTTTATGGTTGCCTCTTTGAAAATTGGAGCTGGGGTCTGTGACATGATGGCGGGTGGTTGCTTGATTGACTTGCCTGGATTTTGTTTATGGCTCGGGTTTGTCCTCGCAATGGGAGCTCTATATAGAAGCAGCTGGATGAAAGAAGTGGTAGCCCTGTACAGCTTTCAAAGGTATATATAATTCCATGAATGATTCTCAGCTCCTTTCTACTTGAATACTTTATCTTTCAATAACCTTTATTATTTGATTTTCACAGTTTTTAGGGCGTGACAAGGATGATGGTGTGCGCCGCAGTGCAGTATCTGGAAAAAAGGTGAGATTAATATATTTATGTAGCATTTTGCTCTTAGGATTCCCTTGACAGATGTTAAAGGTGCCTGCGACCAGCAGTTCTTCAGTATAAAATTTATGACTTTGCAGATCCTACTGAAACTCGAGAAATCAAAGGAGGATAAAGAGGCAGAAAGTAAAAGGAGTGAACTGTTGAAATTTTTAAATGCTAGTTTTGATTGATTTAGGGAAGCCATGATACTAGTCCCTAAGATCAACTGATGAATGAACAAAATTATCTAAGTACTTCTCAGCTGAAGGTCCAAATGTTTGTTATGGAGAGACCAAGTTTAGCTGGAAGATTCTTTACAATGTTATGTCCAATCTACCATGAAAGTATAAACTTTGTCAGATTAGAGCCTTTAGCTGTTGTGATTTGAGAATTAGTGAGACTTCTGGGTTTTTGGTTGGTTTGTTGTATCGATTTGGTGCCCATGTAAACATTACTTTCTTTGATTAATTTCAGGACTTGGATTATTTAACCTGTTTGTCATCTCTGAATGCCCAAGCAGATGGTCTTTCATACGAAATTCTGATCAACCATGTGGGTTTGAAAACTTGTTGTGATTGGTAGATAGTGAGTGGTAGCTATTTGAACTATGTGATATGGAGGGACGATGTTTTGCACTACAATGAGTTGTTGCTGTCTAATTCGTTCTAAATCTTTGCCCACTCTCTATAGTAGGGAGTGTCAAGTGTGAATGAGTTTGTTTAAAAAAAAAGTAGTTCGGTGTATAAACGCACCCGAAAAATGCGGAATTTAGAAAAAAGTTAAATTTATTGAATCTTTGTACACCGGCTTTCATTGTAATCGCAAAAGATCGTTTTTATGATTTGAATTCATGATTCCATATGATATGATGATAATATTTACTGTTTCATCAATATTTTTTTAAATTTTAATTAGGAAGAATGAGTATAATCCTATTTAAGCATTAAGATTGCGTAGTTCAAAAATATATCCATTTCTTGATAAATAATTTTCTTAGTTAGTTATCTTATTGTCAATTGATATTTTACTGTTTGATTTGTCATCTATTTATAGACTTGCCTAGGATGAATTTTGTGTTTCAATTAGTGAAGAAGATTATTAATGGACGGGTTAGATTTTTAAATTTTAAAAAATTTAATATTTTTTTAAATCCAAGTGAGTACATAGCCACATCTATTTGGACAATTTAAAAGAAAAAATAAAAACAAAAAAATTCAAACGGAAGAGCAAATCACGGAGAGAAACGACAACTCGTTTTTAAAATTAAAAGAGGGGCGCTATCGTCATTTGGGTCACCCAACTCTGTCTATATAATTAGCTGTTGGAGTACAAATAGCTTAGATTTAGGGCTTCTGCAGGCTGAGAAATTCTCCGGCGCCGCCCCTCGCGATTCAGGAATAACAAAGGCTAATGGTTATATTATTGAATTTTTCTAATAAAATTATGCACAAAGTTCTTCTTGGAAACTTGTAAAAATGATAGTTTCCAGGATTTTATCTGTGCATATAACAAAGAATCCTTTCTGCTTGAGCCTTCTCTTCCTTAATTTATCCATGGAGATGAGCTCCAATGTTATTGGATCACATTCGTTTTTCTTATTAAATTTCCACTATTATTATTATTATTATTATTATTATTATTATTATTATTATTATTATTTGTTTTTAATACTGAATCAAGAACATCTACAGAAACTACAAATGTTTTTCTGGAATTTTAGCAGTAAATTTTTATATATTTGGTGGGGATTTAAGCACTAATTAATCGTTCTACAAAGAATAGTTATATTTTTTTAGTGCAAAAAAAAAAGTTAAACGATTTGTTAATTTGGGTTATATTTGAATTTTGTTTTCTTTTATTAATTAGATTGTAATTGAAATTTATTCTCATAGTTCAGAGAGATTGAAAAAAAATTAATTGAGGGGTTAAAAACATAATATTCTTTTTTATCATTAAAGTTCATATATATATATATATATATTTGAAAATCATAATATTTTTTAAGTGATGAATTTTATGAAGAGTTGGTCTTTGTCTATTAAAAATTTCCGGTAGAAATAAAGCCACCATTGTTTCCCAATTTTGCCAAAGCATAATTAATATAAAGAAACATTTTTTTTATGTCTTGTGCTAAGTGTAAACCAATTTGCATGAGTGTTTAATTTTTGGGTAAGAAATTAGAAAATGTTAAGACGGAATTGTAATGTTGGCTAAATTATTTTTGGTGGTTTAACTTCTTATTTTTCCTTATCCATTCTCACAAGATTGTGAATCGGTTATGCATCATTGTAAGATCTTAAGAAATTTTGAATTTAAATTCAAACATAAATGGAGTAATTATAAATGCCAATATGGATTACATATTAGATACAAATAATTTGGCGTAAAAGTCTAATTTTTGGTTAAGAGATTAGAAAATGTTAAGGCAATACTACACAATTGGCTAAATTTTGTATTAGCATCCGTCAATGGTGATTTAATTCCTTGTTTTTCTTTGAAACTATCCTCACAAGATTGCGAATCAGTCATGGCAGCAGTAACCCATGTATTAACATCATTATAAGCTTTAGCATCGATTGCAACCATAGAATCTTCGAGTTGATCAATGGCATCTTGATAGATTTCTGAGCAATCTGTTAGACATTGTTTCACAAATTCATCTGAAGTTGAACTGAACAATTTTTGAGTGAGATTGTGTGCTTCACCTCCATTTAAAGATGCCATTTTTAATGCGAATTTTGTCAATCCTTGCAAATCTTTAACATCATTTTCTGGGGCTGATCCTAAAGCTGATAAACAAAAGTCTTTATGTGAAGTTTTTTCACATGATTGGGTTACTATTTGAGGCTTGATGACTTAGAAAAATCAAATTTGCAAGAAATAAGATTAAAAAGAAGATTTTAAAAGCCATGATATGGGGTTTTTTAAATCTTTTTTTCTTGTATGTGTAGATACAAAAGTGAAAAACTATTTCTCTTGGGTTTTTTTTTTTTCATTTCTTTTTCTTCTTATACTTATATTCATCCGAATGAGTGAAATTAGGTTTTGATACTCTTTTTTCTTTAACTACTTTCTTCCTATTTTTGGTTAAAGTAGTTGAAGATTTATTATTAATAGGCTTGGCATTTGTTCACGAGATAAAAGTTTAACCATTCATTCTTTAATGCAAATCTGTCCTTTGCCCTTAGCCTAAATTCTTTTTTTTTTTTAATTTGTTCTTCAAAATTTATTAAAACTATATTTTCTCGTACAATTTTATTTAATTTTTCACTTATAGATATTGCAAAACTTCACCTAAACTTTATTATTTGATTAACAAAATTTTTTTTTTCATATTGATAAAGAACTTTTGGCATTTGATCCGAATGAATTTGACACGATTCTTCCACTGGACATTTGCATTAATGATCAATAGCCTTTCACTGAAACTGACTAAACAACACATCTTGAAAAGGTAAACAATAAAAAAAAAATTCCTCCTTCAAAAAATAATAAATATCTGCTCATTCAAGTTTTTCTACTACCATATATACAAAGCAAAGCTATCCCCACAAAAACAGAGAGCTTAAACAAAAATAGAGAAATGGAGGGCATAAAACACAGAATGGTGAATGTTAATGGAATAAACATGCACATAGCAGAGAAAGGGGAAGGCCCAATAATACTATTTCTCCATGGATTTCCTGAGCTCTGGTACAGTTAGCGCCATCAAATTCTTGCATTAAGCTCACTTGGATTTCATGCCGTTGCTCCTGATCTTAGAGGCTATGGTGAAACTGAAGCTCCAGCTTTCAGCAGTAGCTATACTTGTCACCACATAGTTGGTGACCTTATAGCTTTGATTGATTATCTTGGAGCAGAGCAAGTGTTTGTTGTTGGACATGATTGGGGTGCCATTATTGGATGGTATTTGTGCTTGTTTAGTCCTGATAGAGTTAGAGCTTTTGTTTGCCTTAGTGTTCCTTTCAGGCCTAGACATCCCAAGATTAAGCCTGTTGATAGCATGCGACTTCTCTTTGGAGACGACTACCACATTTGCAGATTTTAGGTTATAATTTTTTTAAGCACTTAATCAAGAATTTAACTTTTATGTTTATAAATTTTTGGAGCAGTACATTAATGCAAGTCTTGACCATTAATTTGGCAGAAATCAGGAGAAATAGAGGGTGAAATAGAACGAGTTGGCACTGCATAAGTTCTGAAGAAAATTTTTACAAATAAGAATATACTTGCACCTTAGCCATCCGTGAGAAATTTGGAATATAAGTATTATACAGATTATCTTTATCAGCCGGTCTGATCCAGTGCTTCGAAAGTTGATCTAAAGGTTCCACAACAAAAATAAAATCGGACAACTGGAATTTTCTAAATCTATTTAGGAATCCACCTGACTAACAAATACCATATAAAACCTATCGTTACCATAAGAATTCTCCAAGCACTCCTGAGGAAAAAATTTTAGTTTCAGAGTTAAAACTTATTTCAAGCTAAAATTTTGGTTCAACAAAAACAATTCATCTTCAGCATACTTGAACCGTTATTAAAACGGCGACCAACATATAATTTTAAACAAAATTCATATTTTAAAGACTTGAAAAAGAACAATATTCAAGAATCAATTAAGTGTTACGCATTCATCATAGTATGACTCAAGCATAAAACAATTCATACTGATAATTGATTAACCCAAGGGAAAACATAAACAAGTTCCACAGGAACCTAAAGTCTAACAAAATTTGGGACACAATAGTCAGAAATAAAATGACTGGCTCACACTTCAAAAGCTAACAGCTCAAACCCTAAATCCCCTGCTGTTCCTCCTTCCTCTTGCTCTCTCAAACTTCCTTCCCTTTGATCGTACATATGGTTTGGTATGGCTGTGTGGCACACCAGGAGCTGGGCCAAAGTGTTTCACTGCTTCACGAGCATTCTTTGGACCCCTTAACAGAACCTGTATAAACAATAAATATAGCATTCATAAGCTACTAGAAATATAATAAACCTGATACTGGCAAACAAAATCATAAATATAGCATAGCTACTAGAAATATAATAGAACTCAATACTGGCAAACGAAATCATTCAGTACAATCACTCAAGTTTACATCACAGAATAGCGGGCATAACATCCTGTATCCGTGCTCATCAAAGGCAGTCAGTAAAGGGGAAATAAAAGAACCAGGCAGAGTAATTCAATCTCATATAAGAGAAACACAAAATAAACCTTAGATGTACATAAAGAGTTGCAATCATCATTACAGGCCTGTCTGCTCCACTGTTCCTCAATAGTCTTCCATCCACTTTTAAACACGCCAATTATTCATTTTACTTCAGGGTTCAAACATGATTCAAAAGTATAAATGGTTCACGAAAACATCTAAAGCAACAATAGATTTCAAATGGCAATGCTAATATATGAAAAATACCAAAACCATCAAACTAATTACAGCACTAAAAGTTTCCATAAGTTAATAAAGCATATGTACCGTGTTCTGTCCCAAAGGAGCTTTCAAAGCAAGCTGGTCAAATGTCAAGCACTCGCCTCCAGCCTTCTCAATCCTAGCTCTTGCAGTCTCTGTAAACTTCAAGGCAGTAACTTTCAATGCTGGAACCTCATAAACTCTAATGTCATCAGTCACTGTGCCCACAACCACTGCAATCTTACCCTCCTACACACACGAAATGAATACCATAACATATAAGCCCTCAAATCTAAATAACAATCGGATCTAAAACCAAAAGATACAAACATAAAATTATATTACATAAAGAAAAAAAGCTAACCTTTCCCTTCATGAAGCTGATGAGTCTAGAGAGAGATAGAGGAGGCTTGTTGACCTTACTCATGAACAGCCTCTTCAATATCACCGCATTGAACTTGCTACCAGTTCTCCTCACTAAAAACCGATAAAGCTAATAAAAAACCATCAAATCAATCAGCCAATAAAAAAAACCGATAAATACAGTACTGTTAACATATACATAAAGAAAATGCGCACCTTGACAAGAAGCTTAAGGTAGATATCATCGGATTTGGGGGCTGTGCGCTTGGTCTTCTTGCGCTTACCTCCTGCTTTCAGATCGATCCCCTGAGAAATGAAAAACAAAACTCAAGTCTAATTTGGAAAGGAGAAAGAGATAGAGTACGTAAACAAGTAGCGAGAACGAGAAGAAAGAAGAGACCATTGGTGCTTTAGGGTATTGGACCTCCGAAGCTGGCACGCCGCTTCTTCTGCTGCTGCTCTGATGGTGGTGAACTTGAGAGGGGAACAAAAATTAGTCTAGGGTTTTGAGTAGCTTTTATAGGTGGATTTTCTGTGTGTTGAGATCTATTGAGCTTCATGAAGATTTCATCTGCCATGCAGCCAAAGCCCAAAGGGCTTCATTTTGGGCCAGCAACCGAAGTATGGGTTTTTGCTTTAGGTCCACTAAATTAATGGGATTTTTCTTTTTCTACAGACAAAATTACGATTCTGACCAGTTTTAGAAAATTTTTACGTATTTTTATCAGCATTTTATTAAAAATATGTAATAAATTTATAAAAATTATCATCTATATAATAAACTATATAAAACTAATAAATTTACAAATTAATCTCAAATTCTCAATTTTAGTAAATTTGAAAATATTTTGAAAACTTGATAAACTCAAGTATTTTTTTTTTCTAGCCATTTTATAAAAAACCTTTTCTTGTGCGCTTTACTACCATATAGAATTTTGGAATTTCCTTAAAATTGCCGCAAAGATATATATATTTAATATATTAAAAGTACTTTTATGCCCAAGTTCAAACAGACACATGGCAAATATACTCTTGCATCTAAATTGTATAAAATCCATGCTTCGAACTGGGATTTACTTGCTATCCTCTGTTTTGCATCACCTGCCTAAAATTTGTCCGTCTCTTCGCTTTAGCAGAAGGAAGCTTACTCTATTATGCACAACATACAATCAGTACTTCAAACAGTGTTACTTCAACTGACATTATATTAAATTTAATCGCTTCATCAGTGTAAGCAAATCACATAAGAAGTTAATTGGACAACCATGGGGCATTCTAGCTTTCAATATTTGCAGAACACCCACTAAATGGGAAGTTAAATGAGTTATATAATGTGATTGAAGGATAAATCCTTTCAGGTTAAAAAACATCGTCTGTAATGTTTACAGGGCAAAAATAAGGCAACAACAACCGGAGAAAAATTTACATTACTCCTCTTTGTAACATCAAAGGGACAGGGCAGGACAGCCCCAGCACAAAGATGATGCAAATGAAGCAAATTCTGTCTTGTATGTAGATGGTACTGCAGCTGCTCTCGGCAAATCCTTAATCTAGAACCTCCATCTGCAACACGCATAAAGTTACTTCACACCACATTCCTTCTATTACCAAGCACAACAAGTACTGCAGGATATTGGAATTTGAAGTTCTTTCTCATGGCATGTGACTAAGTCATTACAACTTAAAGAATTAACTTGAAAAGGATGAAATGCCCCACAAAAGAATGTCTATTTTAGTGGCAACTACCAAAGATATTTTACACCATTAAATTGAATAATATATTATATGGCAACATCATTTCAATAAACTAGGACTCAGAGATTTGACCATGGCCTACCTTCCAAAGACCATCATTGAGATAATGCATGTTGTCCACCCCAATTCCCTTGTTGATTGCCTTTCTGTAAAACATACAAATATTTTACTTAATTATGTGCACCAATCACAACATAAAGGAAAATAACAAAAGTTAATGAACTTATACTACTTGTCTCTTCTACCTTTGTTTTATTATGCGAACAAAAGTTCAAGAGTTGCTGACCTAATGTTCACATCATAAAAATGAAGCCAACTATACAATGGTGATCATTTTGTATTACAATTATTCAAACATGATCAGCATGATCACTAGTTGGATTTTAATGACAACTCCTGCATAACATTCAGATAGTTAAGGTTTAGAGAGTATTAGAGAACTATTCCTGTGAAATGCTGCTCTTATAGATCTTGTGATAACAGGAAACATATTAGGTAATAATACTGCAAAACTAAATAGCAAGCGATAGCACGAGTTGCAGAGTGACCAGAAAGACTGCGATCCCCCTCTATTCATACATCTCAGGTCTTTGCTTCACAATTCTGTCATGATCATGTATCATTCATCATTCTTCTGGGATAAAAGCAAAACAACTTTTTCCACTATTAAGTCCATCCCAAAGTTCTGTGCCCGACGTAATTGAAAATACCATGATTCAGAGCTAGAAAACAACTTACATGTCTTTTGCTGACATTTTTGTAAAGCCAATTGCCAGAGCATGTTGCTTTCCTTCAGCCATTATGGCCTGAAAATATTAAAAGACAGAATTCAGAAATATATAAATATTGATATTTAGAGAGAAAACCTAAACTTCTTAGGCTTTATATAAAAACTGGAAAAATGAAACATGTTTAAAAGATGCAGTCATACCACAGGAGTTTCTGCTTCCACCTCCTCATCCAAAGCACCACCAGGAGATGTAAGTCCAGGACACATTATGTTTGCACCGGCAAGGACAAATTTTATTGCACCTCTGTCCACTTGCAACTTTTTCATTATGTTTGGATCTGCAAAGCCAGAAACAAAATTTTTAGAAGTGGAATTACCAACAAAAGAACAACATCCAGGAGTTGTTACATCAAATAATAATAGATTGAAATTACACAAAATCGAATCTACAGGTGCTTCTGAAGTTTAACCAGTCCTATAACCCCACAATCCAGTGTTCAACCATAGAGTTCATTCTGCTACACAGTTCATTATAAAATAATAACTGATACATAAGAGAAGTTTCACTTTCCAGTACCCTCTTCCTATTGACATGTAAGAGCTCAAGTAAATCTGGAAGGTGCCAGCATAAGATGGAACCCATGTTTAGAGGTAAAAGCAAATAGAAAATGTAATAGGGACGCATGAAAGTCTAATTGAGAAAGCACACATCACTATAACTACCAAGAATCAGTAGTATTTCACAACGTATTGTTTATGACCCAAAACTTAATATAAGAAAAAGCAATGCATTATAGGAAACTGAATACAACTTTCTCCTCATTATTCTCCCCTAATTCTCATCTTAATACATGAGATAAAATCCCAGTAACAAGCATTATCTCACAACAGAGAAGCAGCTGTAGAAGGAATACATTAACCAGTGGTAAAGAAAAACTTTACATTGATGGAGAAGTCGTAGGGTAGGCATATAAGGCCCATCACGTATATTGAAAAACAAGGGGACATTGTTCACCATGACCAGATTCAGATGATTTTGACTGTAACCAAAAACATTAAATATTAAAAAAAAGTGAATGCCAAATCTATAATACAGTAGTTAAGAGTTAAACAGACCATTTAGCAACAATTAAAGGGGACTTCTTAGGAAGCAAATCATCCATGACTGGTTCAAGTCCTGGGTACTGCACTAGAATTGAAATTTTTTAATCAATATAAAAAAATGAATACACTCTTGAAAAAAAAATGCAAGTAGAAAAAAAAATCCAAACCTCATCTGCAATACTCTGTCGAATTTTTCGCTGCACAGATGCCTTCACTTGGTTCTGAGATGATACATCTTCAGATGAAAACCTAATAAATAATTAAATAGTTAAATTCCATTTCTATACTATAGCATAGCAACACAAATCGAAAATCAGAAAGCGAGATTGAGTAGAGAGAACACTTACTTCTTGAACATTTTGGAAATTGAATTTTAGGGTTTTTTGGAGGGTTTGGATCGATCTGTAAGCCTTCTGTTCTAATAATTAATTCTATGTTTTTTGAATTCTTTGATCTTGCTAGCAATCATAGTTTTGAGAGAGTAACAGATAGCTCACAGGCGCATGTTAGCAATTAGCCCTACCTGCGTGTTATCTATTCTCTTCTTTTTCTCTAAACATGTTAGGAGCACAAATATAAGCACAGTAGTTAGGGCTCAGAGAAATATAAGAAAAATTAAAAATAATTTTAAATTTATTATATTTATTAAAATATTAAAATTTATATAATATTTATCAAAATATCATATTTTTATTAATTTATAAATATTTTATAATAAATTATAGGTTTATTATGAATTTATAAATTTTATATGAATTTATAATAAAATGACTAAAATATTCGTAATAAAAAATAAAAAAATTTAAAAAAAATATGGTCAATTGTATCATTTTTTCTAGTAGTTATGTCCAGCACAATTCATTTTATAAAAGAATTTGTATAAAAATATCCTTTAGAATTAGAATAATATATATTTTAAAAATATTTTATTCCAAAGTTAGCATTTTTTTTTAAATTTTTAGTTTTAAAAATATTTTTTTTCAATTGATAATATATATGATGATATATGAAGAATATATATTTATTATACTAAGAGTATAAATATAATATATTTTTTAATTAAATTTTAAAAAATATTTTTAAAATTTTTTAAGACTATAATGTATTGCTCTTTTGATAAATATATTTTTATTTTTATATTATCATTTAAATAAATTAGTTAATATATAAAATATCTACTTCAATCATATTTAATGTAATATATTCATTAAAAATATTGAATAAATGCATCTCATACTAAAATAAGAATGTAATAAAAATATATTATAAATTTTTATCTTTAAAAAAAATAGTTAGTTATTTTTAGTTATTGTTAAATAGAAAGTGTGATAATTATTAATTTAGAATACAATAAATAAATAAACAACAACAAAGCCTTAATCTCAAGTCAATTGAGGTCGGCTATATAAATTTTTCTTTTTCAATCAATACGATTTAAGGTTATCTCTTCTGATAGATGTAACATCAGAAAATTATTTTGGACCACTTTTGACCAAGTCAGTTTAGGCCTACCTCTGCCTTTCTTAGTTATATCTATTATAATTTGTTCAATTTTTCTAATCGGCGCATCGCTGGGTCTTCGTTTCACATTGCCAAACCATCTCAATTTATGCTCTCTTATCTTATCATCAATAGGTGCTACTCCAATTTTTCTCTAATGCACTCATTGTGGATTCTATTCATCCTAGTATGGCCACACATCCATCTTATCATTCTCATTTCTGTAACATGCATTTTAATCATGTGTTGTCCTTTTACTGCCTAACACTCACTACCATACATCATCGCAGGTCATATTACAGTGCGATAAAATTTTTCTTTTAATTTAATTGGCATCTTTTGATCACATAGAACTCCTATAGCACCCTTTCACTTTATCCAACCAGCTTTAATCCTATGATTTACATATTCTTTACAACCCCCATCTTCTTGAAGAATAGAGCCAAGGTATCTAAAATAAGTACTATGAGTTACTGCTATTCTGTCTAAAATAATTTTGCCTCTTTCTCTATTCTCGCTATTAAATCTACAATGCATATACTCAGTCTTAGTCCTACTTAGCTTAAAACCTTTAGATTCCAAAGTGTTTCTCCGTAACTTCAACTTTTGACTTACCACTGCTTGAGTCTCATCTATTAATACAATATCATCTGCAAACATCATACACCAATGGATGTTATTCTGTATATGTCTTGTTAGCTCATCCATGACCAAGGCGAAAAGATAAGAGCTCAAAGCGGAACCTTGGTGTAATCCACTAGAAACGAAAAAATCCTTAGTATTCCCTCCCACAGTGCGGACACAAGTGATAGCTCCCTCATACATATCCTTCAAGACTTGGATATATCGTATAGATATTCTCCTACGCTCGAGGACCCACCATAAAACTTCTCTAGGGACTCTATCATACGCCTTTTTCAAGTCAATAAAAATCATATGTAAGTCATTCTTCATCTTTCTATTCTTTTTCATCAAATCTCTTATAAAAAAAATAGCTTCCATAATTGATTGACCATGCATAATGCCAAATTGATTTGAGGAGATACAAGTATCTAACCGCAAACGATGTTCCACAACTCTTTTCCACAATTTCATAGTGTGGCTCATAAGCTTTATACCTTTATAATTTGAGCAATTTTGAATATCTCCTTTATTCTTAAAAATAGGTATCAAATTACTTTGTCTCTATTCATTAGGCATTTTCTTATACTTAAGATCTTATTGAACAAATATGTCAATCATGTAACTCTTGTATCTCCCAAACATTTTCAAATCTCAATAAGTATCTCATCTGGTCCACAGGCTTTACCAACGTTCATCGTCTTTAAAGCTTCTTTAACTTCCAAAAACCTAATCCGTCTAGTGTATTTCATATTTTTCTCCAGCCTAACGTATAAACCCTCAATGTTATCACTGTAGTTACCATTGGAAAATTTCTCAAAATAGCTTCTTCATCGTTTTTTAATATCATCTTCTTGAATCAAAACTTTATTCTCTTTATTTTTAATGCACTTAACTTGGTTTAAATCACGACATTTCTTTTTTTTTATCTTAGCCAATTTATAGATAGCTTTTTCTCTTTCAGTTTCTCATACAAACTCTCTAAGATTGTGCTCTTACTTGACTAACTGTCTTTTTAGCATATTTTTTTGTTTATTTGTATTGCTCAAAAACATCATTATTATTACACTTAGGCAAACTCTTATACCATTCTCTTTTACTTCTTACCGCTTTTTGCACTTTCTCATTCCACTACCAAGACTCCTTCGAGGGATGTTCACACCCTTTAGATTCTTCAAGATTCTTTCTAGCTACTCCTCTAATTGTTGTAGACATACATATCCACATATCATTTGATGACATACTCACATCTTCCTCCCACCCTCCAGTTTTGACCAACTAATCCTTGAACAACAATAAATTTTTACCTTTTAAAGTTCATCACCTAATCTTAGGACTATTGTTCCTCCTTGGCCTACTAGTCAACCTCTTAAACTTGATATCCAAAACCACTAACCTATGTTGAGTGGTCAAAGTCTCACCTAAAATAACCTTACAAACCTTACATCAAGTTCGATTAACTTTTCTTGTGAATATGAAGTCAATCTGACTTCTATTTTGTTCACTTTTAAAGATCACTAGATGTGATTTTATTTTTATAAAATATATTTTTGCCAGAATCAAACCATAGGAAAGCAAAATCAAGTATATTATTATCTTCTTCATTTCTAATTCCAAAACCATACCCTCCATGTACCTCCTCAAAACCTACTTTGTCTTTTCTTACATGTCCATTTAAGTCTCCTCCTATAAAAATATTTTTATCTTTTGGAATCTCTCGCATAAGTTCATCTATATCATCCCAAAAATTTTACTTGCTCTCCTCAACTAATCCAACTTGAGGGACATATGTGCTAACTATGTTGATGGTCTCATTCTGGAGCACAAGTTTAATTGCAATAATCATATCGTTTACTCTTTTTACCGTTACAATCGTATCCTTTAGGTTCCAATCCAAAATTATACCTACTCCGTTTTTACTTCTATCTGTACCTGTATACCACACTTTATACCCAGTATTCTCAACTTCTTTATTTTTTCCTCCAACCCATTTAGTCTCTTAAATACAAACAATACTAATTTTCCTTCTCTTCATAGTATCAACAAATTCTCTCAGTTTACTTGTAAGAGATCTAATATTCCAAGTTTCTATTCTAATCTTACTCTCTAATTGTTCCTTCTTATGCTTCTTCCTATAAAATCTTTTATCATTATCTAAATATGTATCTCTCATATTACTCATATTATTTATATTTTAGACTAACTTCTTTACCCACACTCGTCCATGATGTAAAAACTCTTGTTTATTATGCACCACATCCGGGCGCCGATATAGCGCGTCGCAAGTAGGGAACACCCCAACGATATTAGTATTAGAATCCATATTATGAGATGTGACAAAAAATTTTACGCTGGCTATCACCTACCGCAACCCTCGTTCTTTACCCGGACTTAGAACCGGCTATACAAAAAAACTCATGTATACGTGAAGTTGAAAAAAGTAAATAAAAAGTAAATGTATAAAAAGTAAATAAAAAAGAACACAATAAAAAAATTAAAAAAAAAGTAAATGTAATTTTTTTCTTTTTAAAATAAAAAGAAATCTAATACATTTGAATTTTCTATTATCCATAATAATTTCAGTTAAAAAAATTATCCATAATAATGGATAGGGTTAAAAGAAACCCAAGCTAGTTCACTCCACGAATTGATACTTTCGTTTTAATTTCATATTTTTCAATTTTGTTGTTTATTATTATTAGAAAAAATTATATTTTATAGCATATTTTTTATTTTTTTAATATCTTATATTTTTAGTTTATTTTTAATATACTAAATGTATATTTAACGTATACTTTTAAAAATTAAATATATCTTTAATATATAAAATATATATTAAAAATATACTTTTAAAAAAGAAATATTTTTGAAATTAAAACTTAGAAAATGGTATTTTTAAAATTAAAATTAAAAAGGAATATTTTTTAAAATATTTTTATTTTTTATGGTATTTTTTAAAAAACCACTTATTATTATTATTATTATTAGAAATATGGTCCTTGCTGTATTTTGATAATTGAAGGCTAATTTTCTAGTTATATATTCCCTATAATTGTGCGCACCTTTTAATGACACCTTAAGCCTGCTTATTGATATTATTGATATTTAGTATGAAATAAAAATCAAATTTAATACGTAATTAGGTTCTTCTTATCAAGTTGTGTCTTGACAGTCTGAAACAATGTTATTATTATTAATTAATTTTCAAATTTAAATTTCAAGTGTTCCTCTTTCCATTTATAATAAATAAATAAATTTATTTATAAATAAATTTTTATATTTAAAATTGTTTTTTTGTGGAAAAATCAGAAGTTAGAGCTATTAAGAGTCCAATGGCCAGCCCCCAATAATTGACAAGGACAAAACACCAACGAGCTGGGAATCAATGGCAAGTTGCAATAGTAGACAACTAGATAAACGATCATCGTCGACATTGTCCCTGTGTTTTCCTGGGACCATTTGCTACAACTACACTTACAACTACAACTACTATTCAAACAATTAACCTCTTAAGAATATGAAGATATATAATTAAATTTCATTTATTTTAAACAATTAATTAATTTCTTAAGAAAAAAAAAAAGGCATTCCAAACATTACAAATTAGGCATGATGCATTAGCTACCTAAAAGTGCTACCCGATCAATTTAGAAAACTTATCTGATGTATACCAAATCAATCACCATTCGTCACATTGAAAAATACATTCTCTAAAAATGACTACTAAAATAAAAAAAATTTATAAAACTGACCAATATTAATAGGTTTTGATCAATTTTGATTGATTTCATCGGATTTAGTATGTATTAACCTGTAAAATATATAAATTAAAATTGAATCAATAATATCAATTTATTATAATTTTGAATTAAAATTGACTAATCAAATCAGTTTAAACTGATATAATCAATAGAGTTAGTTGAAATGAGGATCATATCATGTTAATTTAACCTATTTGCTCATCTATATTGATTTTAACTAGATATTTTAATTAGAATATTAAGCTAATTAGATAATAAGATACGATAATATTTTTCAAGAATATATATACTCTATAATTGAATTATTGCTCCAAATAAAATATCTAATTAAAATAAATATTGTAATATATAATTTTTCATTTTTTTTAACATTATGAATGTCTTATTGATCAATTTGGATAAGCCTGTTGAAAATGTTCAGGAAGCTTGATAATAAAAAAGCTTAATGGGTACGAAAAGACTTGCATTGCATTATTTGCCTGCAGGGCAGTTTCTGATTTCTCTATTTCTCCATTGAATATCTGTGCAGAAAAATAATAGCTATCTATATTAACACCAAACAAATGCTAAATACACATATTATTCTCGTTAAATTTATAACGTTTTTAATATAATATTTAAGAAAAAAAATAAACTTGAAAATTTTTTCACTTAATTAATCCCATTACGCATTTTTTATAAACCTTACTAAATTATAATTAATTGAACTATAATGATTTTGAGATGTAATTATTATGCTGCCACTAACTAGAAAGAAAAAAACACTTTAAATAAAATAAATTAATAATTTAAAACTTAAAAACCAAACTTATAGCTATGAAACTCAACCGCTAATATTGACGACCAAACTCTATAATAATGCAAATCAAATTACAAACAACAACCAAAGGTCCCAATTATATTATTGAAGATTTGGCAATCCGAAAGTTTCTTTTTTTATTTGAAAAAAATAATATGATAGTTTTTTTGTACTCTTTGAAGCGGTTAAAGGAAATAAAAGATAAAAATGCAAAAAGGAGGTCCACACGCATGCCATTATTGGAACAGTGCTTAAATATCACATTGAATTAAAAAAAAACGTGCCATTGTGGCAAACTTTCAAAGAATCTTTACTTAATTTACTACTAAGTACGTCTCTGTCTCTGTGTTAATTGTTATGTTTAGAAAATTATTATCAAATAATAATATTTATATAAATATACATATACATATACATACATACATACATATATATATATATGTAAGTGTGTATATACATAGATCTCTCCATATTCATTCATTCCTGCAGCCACATTTGCCAGTTGGTATCATTCTCCATGGCTAGCTTAAGCTTCATTATCGGCATTATTGGTTAGTAATATAATTTCCCTTCTAATCATTCTCTTGATCTTTTGTTAATTAATTAATTAACATCGATCTAAGATAATTATCAATGATTGATCAATACTGTTTTTGTTCTTAATGATTTTGCAGGTAATATCATTTCAATTCTAGTTTTTACATGTCCCATGTGAGCAATTTCTTCTTCTTCTTCTTCTTCTTCTTCTTCTTCTTCTTTTTAATTTCATTTTCATACAAATAATCAAGAAACTATGTAATTAATGAAGAGATCTTACTGGTTTTTTTTTTCCGTTGATCAGAAAGACATTTGCAAGGGTGGTGAAGAGGAAAACAACAGAGAATTTTCAAGTATTTCCATACATAACAACATTGTTAGGGACAAGTTTATGGACTTTCTATGGAGTTCTAAAGCCAGATGGTTTACTTGTGGTGACAGTGAATGGAACTGGTGCTTCCCTTCAATTAATCTATGTCATTCTCTTTCTCATCTATGCTCCTACAGATAAGAAGCTGAAGGCTGCAAAGCTGGTGGTGCTTTTAAATATTGCATCTCTTGGGGCTGTAATTGCAGCAGCTCTTCTAATTCTTCATGAAAATCGACGACGAGTCAATTTTGTTGGACTTTTGTGTGCTGGGTTCACCACCATTGTATATGGATCTCCTCTTTCAGCTATGGTAATTAATTAATTATTAGTTAACTAATTAATTAATTAACTTCACAATTCTGCAAGTTCCCAACTTATTTTTTGGCATTTAATATATTATGCACTTATCATTATATTATATGTGGATGTGTAACAGAGGACGGTCATAAAGACGAAGAGCGTAGAGTTCATGCCGTTTTTGCTATCTTTCACCCTTTTTCTAAATGCTGGGATTTGGTTGATTTATGCAGTTGTTGTCAAGGATATCTACATGACTGTATGTTCTTTAACTTCCTTCAATAATATGCATAGTAAGTTATAATTTAACGATAAATATATAATTTTTTGGATAATAAGTTTAAGATGGATGCAATGATATGATAATTATAAGACTAAAAAACAATTTAAATATCAATAATTTTAAGTAATATTTATCTCTTTGTTATTATCTAGGTGCCGAGCGTACTTGGAGTGATGTTGGGAATAATACAGTTGATACTTTATGCAATGTACAAGAAGTCAACGCCAACTAAACCAATGGAAGAGGTGCAAGAAGTAGAAAAAGTAGAAGAAGAAGAAGAAGACTCAGGCGACCAGATAAAAGGTGATATTGAGATGAATGTACACAGCAATAATGATGTGAAGAAATTGGAACCATAAAAAGGGCAAAAAAAAAAAAACGATCATTATTCTACTTTGCTGTAGACTGGATGGCTTTCCATGCTTTGGATTTTCCTATCAATCTTCATATTTTAATTAGAAAAGCTCTCTAATGGGAATGACATCGAGAACTCGCTGCAAAAAGATATGATTGGAGTGTTTTATAACCGAGTTGTAATTTTATAATTTCGAGATATCTCTCCATGTATAAAAAAATATAATTAAGAACACTTTCCTTTGAACTAATTTGATGATGATAATGGAAAATTTGATGATGATCTTCCTTAATTAATTTGCAATTGATGTTTGATTTTGTTATGAAAACGTAAAGAATATCATTGCCAAAGTTTCGTTTTTTATTTTTATTTTTTAACAAATCATTTGTATTGTAAATGACTGATCTTTATATTGAAGAAAATCAATTTCATTTTTTGTTAATTGGTGTTTTAGCATTCATTTGTGTTGCAAATTAAATAATGATAAGGATTATATCATGTATAGTTTTATTATAAAATAAATTTAATTACTAAAGTAATCCTTTTTTTAATAGTATTTTAATAGAATATAAGTGTTGTAATAATTAATTAACTAATTAATATTGAAATTTATTTTAAATATACTTGGGGTGCCACAAACTCATTATAATGAAATTTTTTCTTTAATTCAATTAATAAGAATTTAATTTGTATTGGTGTAAGTAAATTGATCAAAGATGCTAAATTATTATATTTTTGTAAATAGTTTTTTTTTTAAATATTGAATTATTATATCAAGAGACTTTTCGGAATTATATATACATACATACATATATATATATATATATATTTTGACAGCATATATATATAATTAATATGATGAAAGTACAGTTTCATTTTGGGCCACATCATGGGCCGAAATCAAAACACAGATGAAAACTCTTTTAAGGCCCATTTCTTATTCACTTTCCTCCCAAATTTCTTAATTTTCAATGAAAATAATTTTTAAAAAATAAATGATGAATTTGAAAGAGCAAATGAAAATAATTATATATCTTATTTTACTTCACTTTCAGTTATATACATCTATATTTAATATACCAAAAAATTTATTCTGTTATTTTTTTATATATCAAAAATATATAAAAAATATGCAATAATTAAAAAATATACTCCATTATATTTTTAATATATCAAAAATATACAAAAACTATATGAATTTAGCTATTATGTAACAAAATTTAATATTTTTTATTCAAATATATTTTTATTCAATTAAAAAAATTAATTTAAATTAATTTTATTAATAACTAAATTCCAATCAATCAAATTAAAAATAGACTCAATTAATTACCCATCAAATTTTAATTCAATATTATCTCTGCATATATTTTTTAATAAAGTTGTCTCTTATCCACTCCTCGTTCCAAGTTTCGGTATGATGCTTTTTTAGTTCCCATCCAAATTGTTTTTTGGTGATTAAAAATATTATTGTTTTTGAATTTGAGTTTTAAATGTCACTCTCTTTTTATATAAAATTAATATTTTAAATGTTATTCTTTCCCCATATATAATTAACAAAAAAAATTCAATTAAATTAAGTGATTGATACGTGTATGAATAGAATTAGAACATTTACCTGCAAAATTATGTCATCCCATTCATTTTGAAGACCTAACGAGACCAGACTCAATATAATCCATCAGACCAAAAAAAAAAAAAAACTCAATGTGCTACAATAATCGAAATCTTGGCCCACTTTCCATTAACAGCATGCAAACAAGATTAGATCGGCTCAAAACGTGGCAAAACAGAGCACATTTTCAAGACAGATATTTATCAACTCTTTAAATCTTTAGCCACAGAGAGCTTGAGTTTTTGTTCACTACTTCAACTTACTTCATTGATGGCGAGTTTAAGCTTTGTCATTGGCATTATTGGTTAGTTCTTGTTCTGTTTTCTGATTTCTTCCAATTTGAGTTTTGATGGGTTTTATTTATTTATTTAGATTTGTTCATAATACCCGTTTGCTAATTTAATGATTTTCAGGTAATATAATTTCTATACTTGTTTTTGCTTCTCCCATGTAAGTATTTGACTTCTCCTCTGTTTTTCTTTTCTTTCTGAAACAGAGAAATAATATGACCCATTATCCAATTTTAGCTTGGTTAATATGAATGGTTATTGAATTCTTCATTTACAGAATGACCTTTGCGATAGTGGTGAGGAAGAAATCAACAGAAAATTATAAAGGAGTTCCATATATAACCACACTATTAAGTACAAGTTTATGGACTTTCTATGGACTTCTGAATCCAGATGGTTTACTTGTGGTGACTGTGAATGGGACTGGTGCCGTATTTCAATTCATTTATGTCACTCTGTTTCTGATATATGCTCCAAAGAACAAGAAGGTGAAATTTTTAGTTAAAATTGTTTTCGGTTTTAGTTATAATTAGTATAGTTGTATTCTAATAAACTTTATAATTATCTTTTTATGGTAATTAATCAAATCCCCTTTTCTTAATTTCAGATTAAGACGGCAAAATTAGTGGCTTTACTAGACGTGGGTTTTCTTGGATTAGTGATAGCAGTAACTCTTGTGGCTATCCATGGAAGCCTACGGCTTACTTTTGTTGGAATTTTGTGTGCCGCATTAACCATAGGCATGTATGCAGCACCATTGTCGGTCATGGTAAGAATTGATTATGAATCTATTGTAATGGCCAACTTTTTCTTGTCTTGTTTTTTTATAATTTTTGATTTGTCAAAAAAAATTTATGGAATTGAGTTTGTAAATATTAACATAGAGTCTTGATGTTAATGTGTAATAGAGAACAGTGATAAAGACAAAGAGTGTGGCGTACATGCCTTTCTTGCTCTCATTTTTCCTCTGTTGGGAAAATCGAGTAATTTTCCTTCAAACTATAACTAGTGAATTGCACTGATTCGGTAATTTTCAGGAAAAACTACTGAACAGTCTCCTTAGACAAAATTACCATTCCAAATAAATTCCCAGAAAAAGTTGGAGTGGTCACAAATGGTCCCTCTTAAAATCCAGTCTCCTAGACAGAACTTACTTGCACAGTATATTATCACAACCTAAACCCGTGTATACATGAATAGTACCGTATACGTAAATAGTAAAATACATCCAAATGAATAGTACAATAAACTACAAATAAACCCGACAAATAAATATTGAATACTATATTAATACAGAAAAGAAACAAAATAAATGCGGAATAAACAAAAAAGAGACAAGGAAAGAACATACTCGGAAATTTGATAACGGAGTTCGGCTAAATATGCCTACGTCTCCGAGCACCACTTGAGGCAGCCTGCTCTTATTAATTTGGGAAGAGAAGACCAAATTTACAATATACAAATTTTCAAAATGTATACTAATTTTTGGGATACAAATAATTAGGAATGAATGAGTTATTTATAAGGCAACTAACTCACCCCTAATTCTTAAAACTTTCGATGTGGGATTGCAATAAATTAAGCCACAGCCACCAACTTTGACACCAAAGTCATCAAGTTTGACAAATCTCCACCTTGGCATAATTTCTAATCCCACCAAATGCAAACATGCTTCATCTTCCCAATCAAACAAAACAATCTTCGTAGTGCTTCCAATTTGCGCCTTCAGGCGCCAAGTCAAATGTGCAGGATATTGACCAAGTCTAAACAATGTTTAAACATGGCTTTTGCCACCACCTTGGTCATCATATCTGCAGGATTCTCCGTAGTCCGAATCTTTTGGAGAAGTATCTCCTCTTCTTCGAGAATTTCCCGCACAAAGTGATAGCGAACATCAATGTGCTTCGTTCTTGCATGAAAAACTTGGTTTTTTGCTAAGTGAATGGCACTCTGACTGTCACAATACACTTCAAGGTGTTTCTGACCAACTCCCAAGTCTCTTAGCAATCCTTGAAGCCAAATTGCCTCTTTTACAGCCTCTGTAATTGCCATATACTCTGCCTTTGTTGTAGACAAAGCCACTGTTGACTGCAAAGTAGACTTCCAACTAACTGGCGCCTTAGCTAAAGTGAATAAGTAGCCAGTTGTAGATCGTCGCTTATCCAAGTCACCTGCATAGTCAGAATCACAATATCCAACTACGCATTGACCAAGTGATTCATCCCGCTCAAACACTAAGCCAACATCTACAGTACCTTGAATATACTATAGAATCCATTTCACAGCTTGCCAATGAACTTTGCCAGGATCATGCATATATCTACTCACAACACCAACTGCCTGTGAAATATCGGGTCTCGTACACACCATTGCATACATCAAGCTTCCAACTGCATTAGCATACGGGACTTTCGCCATGTATTCTCGTTCTTCATCTGTCTTTGAAGATAACTGGCTGCTAAGCTTCAAATGAGGAGCAAGCGGAGTACTTACAGGTTTTGTATCTTCATTCATACCAAAACGTTGTAATACCTTCTTCAAATACTGCTTCTGTGTCAGCCAAAACTTGCCTCTTTGTCTATCCCTGCTTATCTCCATGCCGAGAATCTTCTTAGCTTCTCCCAAATCCTTCATCTCAAACTCTTCACTCAACTGAGCCTTCATTTTATCAATTTCAATTTGGCTCTTGGATGCTATTAACATATCATCAACATACAAGAGTAGATAGATGTAGGACCCATCTTGAAGCCTGCGCAAATACACACAGTGATCGTATTTGCTTCTTATGTACTTCTGACCCATCATAAACTTGTCAAATCGTTTGTATCATTGCCTCGGTGATTGCTTCAATCCGTACAATGATTTGTTCAGTTTACAAACCCAATTTTCTTTACCAGTAACTTTGAATCCATCTGGCTGAGACATATAGATTTCCTTATTCAAGTCACCGTGTAGAAACGCGGTCTTCACATCAAGTTGAGCTAGCTCCAAATTCAACTGTGCTATCAAGGCCAACAAAATTCTAATTGAGGAATGTTTAACAACTGGAGAAAATACCTCATTATAATCAACTCCCTCCTTCTGAGCATAGCCTTTAGCTACCAATCTTGCCTTGTAGCGAACATCATTCTTGATAGGAAATCCTTCTTTCTTTGCAAATACCTATTTGCATCCAATTGCTTTCTTGCCTTTTGGTAACTGTGTCAACTTCTACGTCTTATTCTTCTCAAGAGATTGCATCTCTTCTTTCATTGCATCTTTCCATCTACCATTTTCTGAACTTCGGATGGCTTCAGGAAAGGTGGATGGAACTTCATCAACAACTGGAAGTGCATATGCCACCATGTCAACAAAACGAGCAGGTTTCTGAATTTATCGTCTTGTTCTTCTAACAGCAATTGACTCTGACTGCTGTTGAGATTCTTGGGTCGGAATCTCTTCCTCATCTGACTCTGCTTCTGCCATAGGAGAGTCACTCATAGTACTTTTTATTTGGCTCACCATTATCTGTTCAAACTCCACCTGCTTCTGCGTACACTCCATCTGCTGCAGAGTACCATCAGTTCCTTCTTGAGTTACCTTATGCAACATGGCATATTCATCAAAGGTAACATCTCTGCTGATGATAGTCTTCTTTGCCTCTAGACACCAAAGACGATATCCCTTAACTCCAGCATTGAAGCCCATAAAGAGAGCCTTCTTTGCTCGTGGATCCAACTTTGATTCATTTATATGATAATATGCAGTAGAACCAAAAACATGCAAAGAATCATAATCTGTTGCAGGTTTCCCAGACCATACCTCTAAAGGAGTCTTGCAATCTATTGTAGATGACGGCAAGCGATTGACGAGATGTTGAGCATATGTCACAGCCTCAGCCCAAAACTTTCTGCCTAACCCAGCATTAGACAGCATGCAACGAACTTTCTCCACCAATGTCTTGTTCATACGCTCCGACACCCCATTTTATTGTGGTTTTTTTCTGACTGTAAAGTGCCGAACTATGCCAAATTCTTGGCATGCCTCCAGGAATGGATCACTCTTGTATTCTCCATCATTGTCTGTTCGGAGAACTTTGATCTTTCTACCAGTCTGGTTCTCAACCTGAGCTTTTCATTTAAGAAAAACTCCAAGCACTTCATCTTTCTTCTTCATAGTAAACACCCATACTCTTCTGGAAAAATTATCAATAAAAGTGACAAAGTAATGCCTACCTCCAAGAGATGGAGTCTTGGCAGGTCCCCACATATCTGAGTGCACATAATCCAAAATACCCTTGGTATCATGAATGGCAGTGCCAAATTTCACTCTTCTTTGTTTTCCCAAAACACAATGCTCACAAAATTCTAATTTGCAAGTCTTCGTACCTTTCAACAATCCTTGCTTGGCAAGAATTTGCAAGGATTTTTCACCAGCATGTCCCAAACGCATATGCCACAGCTTTGTTGCCTCTGAACCCTTCTTGCTAAAAGACGTTGCAGTCGCTATTGTCCCAACCACTGTACTACCTTGGTAGTAATACAGATTATTCTTCCTCACGCCTTTCAACATCACAAGTGCTCCCGAAGTTGCTTTAAGAATTCCATCTCGCATCATCACAACTAAGCCTTTTGACTCTAAGGCCCCCCAAAGAGATGAGATTCTTCTTCAAATTAGGAACATACCATACATCTTTCAGAATTCTTGTGGATCCATCATGATTCTGCAGCTTGATTGAACCTATCCCAACTGTTTTACATGGATTGTCATTTCCCATGTAAACAACTCCACCATCACATTCTTCAAAATCAAGGAACCACTCCCGGATGGGAGACATATGGTAGGTGCAACCGGAATCCAAAATCCACTCGTCTGGATGAGATGTTGAAGGTGATACCACCAAAGAGACATCTGACTCTACATCACTTTTGCATTCTGCAACATTTGCATCTTGCTGAGCCTTCCCTTTATTCTTCAACTTTGGACAGTCTTTCTTCTAGTTCCCTTTCTCATGACAAAAAGCACACTCATCTTTGGCAACTCTGTTTTTTGACTTTGATCTTCCTCTTCTTCCCTTCGACTGGCTCTGCTGACGACCTCTCGTCACTAATGCTTCATCTGCTGTAGCTACTTTGTTTCTCCTTTTATCTTATTTTCTCATTTCATGACTATACAAGGCAGAACATACAGTATCTAAAGATATATTCTCCTTCCCATGAAGTAAAGTAGTTTTTAAGTGTTCAAATTCATCGGGAAGGGATGATAATAACATCAAAGCCAAATATTCATCTTCAAATTTTACATCTAAGTTTAACAGGTCTGCTGCTAACTGTTGAAACAAAGTGATGTGTTCGTTCATAGTAGTATCTGGTTGGTAATCAAACCGGAACAACCTCTTCTTCATAAGGAGCTTATTCTGACCACTCTTTTTCAAAAAAATTTCCTTCAACGCCTTCCACAATTTATGTGCAGAAGTCTCGTTCTTAAATGCATACTTCTGCTCTCTGGACAAGCACGATCGAATTGTTTCGCATGCCAACCGATTTATGATACTCCAATTCTTATCTTCTACGTATTCTGGTTTCTTTTCTTCAATGGCGATGTCAAGTCCCTGTTGGAAAAGGGAGTCCATGACCTCGCCTTGCCACATGCCGAAATGGCCAGTACCGTCAAATATCTCTACCGCCAACTTCAAACTTGACATTGGAATCCTTGGCCATGTGGACGAGGAAGCTGATGTCCCTTGTGCCATATCTGATGTGGCACTATTAGTTGGTGGATCTAGTGATGCCATTACAGACTCAAATGATAGTATTCAATATAAACAATATTACAAACAGGCCTAGGATGAACCTTCGGCTCTGATACCACTTGTTGGGAAAATTGGGTAATTTTTTCTCAAACTACAACTAGTGAATTGCACTGATTCGGTAATTTTCAGGAAAGACTACTGAACATTCTCCTTAGACAAAATTACCATTCAAAATAAATTCTCAGGAAAGGCTGGAGGGGTCACAAATGGTCCCTCTTAAAATCCAGTCTCCTAGACAGAACTTACTTGCACAGTATATTATCACAACCTAAACCCGTGTATATATGAATAGTACCGTATACGTGAATAGTAAAATACATCCAAATAAATAGTAAAATACACTACAAATAAGCCCGACAAATAAATATTGAATACTATACTAATACAGAAAAGAAACAAAATAAATGCGGAATAAATAAAAGAGACAAGGAAAGAACATACCCGGAAATTTGATAACGGAGTTCGGCTAAATATGCCTACGTCTCCGAGCACCACTTGAGGCAGCCTGCTCTTATTAATTTGGGAAGAGAAGACCAAATTTACAATATACAAATTTTCAAAATGTATACTAATTTTTGGGATACAAATAATTAGGAAGGGATGAGTTATTTATAAGGCAACTAACTCACCCCTAATTCTTAAAACTTTCGATGTGGAATTGCAATAAATTAAGCCACGGCCACCAACTTTGACACCAAAGACATCAAGTTTGACATCCTCTCCCTCAATTGAGGTGTTTGGTCTGCTTATGCTGTGCTTGTCAAAGACTTCTACATTGGAGTAAGTTCTTCTTCAAAATGTGCAATTCACATATGAAATGCAACTTTGTCAAGATTTTATTATACATATAATTACATATGTAAATTTATTATACACATAATTTTTGATAAAAAAAAAGTAAAATTTTAAAAAATCTGATAAACTACGTATTTATTTATTTAATAATTTCAGGTGCCCAATGCAACTGGGTTTGTGCTTGGATCAGCTCAATTGATCCTTTATGCAATGTATAAGAACAAGTCTAATTCAGCAAAATCAACAGAAGCCATGGAAGATGAAGAAGAAGGTTCAGCCCATTTAGTAAAAAGTGGTATAGAGTTGAAAGCATATAATAATAGTAATGAAGGTGAAGAAGAAGAAGAAGAAGAAGGTGATAATGTGAAGAATATGATAAGCCTTAATAAAGGCAAAAGCCTACCAAAGCTATCCATTAATAGACAATATAGCTTGCAGAAAATTTCGAGGACATTTTCTTTGAGTACTTATGACTTGCAGTCTGGTTGGGTTCATGAAACTGTTCAAAATAAAACTTGATTTTACAATCAATAATTTAATTGTTTTTATTTTACATACCAATCAATAATTTATTTTTATTTTTGTGATTATTAGTTTAGTTGGTTGGAAAGAGTTCAACATATGTTACTAAGTATTAGTAGCTCTTGTATTTTATTGCTTGTCTTGTAAATAACCAAGGAAATAGTAAATATCTTTATATTATTTTTTTTCAGAAAAAATAATTAAAATTTAGCCTTTTTAATAATGTTGATGAACTTTTAATAAATCAAGGTTTTGATTTCCACTCTCTAATGCTAAAATAATTATTCCATTTTTCAAATTTTTATTTTTGTATTAAATATTTTTTTATTTATTTTATAAAAATATATAATAAACTTATAATAATCTATAATAAAATCATATAATAAATATTATATATAATAAAATTATAGTAATTAATAATAAACTTGTAGATTTTATCATATGTATAATAAATTAATAATAAACTCTTTATATGAAAATCTATAAATTAATCAAAATTTTTCATAAATTTGATATTTTTTTAATCATTAATATATAAATTTATAAAAAAAATAAAGAAAACAAATATTGGGTCTTTAAAGCTCATCGAACACTAGCCCAGAAGAGCAACTGAGGTTTAGATTCTCCCAAAGAAAAGCCCAAGAAAAATCAACCAGCACCATTTAAATTCTATCCAAGCCTGGCCCATTGCACATGCCAACATAAGATTTAACCAGAAAAAAAGAAACCGAGAGACCTCCGCTGCTGTGCAGCCTGTGCTTCAACACTTCAACTACCCTTCCATTTCTTTCTCTTCTTTCTATTTATAAATCACAAAACAAAACAAATATCTATTAAAAAAAATCAAGGAAGTCTCGAAAGGTACACATAGAGATGCCTCTTATATCAGCAATTATTTGCCTCATTTTCGTAGTATCATCATCAGCAACAAGACTCGCCAATTCCCAAAACCAGACATCATCAGTCTATGAAATTCTGAGCGATTACAATTTCCCAATTGGGCTTCTACCAAAAGGGGTTATAGGGTATGATCTTGATTCAACAACAGGTAAATTTTCTGCATTTTTAAATGGTACTTGTAGCTTTGCTATTGAAGGATCTAATTATCAACTTAGATATAAATCAACTATTAAAGGTTTTATTTCTAGAGGAAGGCTTGCAAATTTGGAAGGTTTTAGTGTAAAATTGTTGTTCATGTGGGTTGATATTATTGAAGTTTCAAGAAATGGGGATCATCTCGAATTCTCAGTTGGAATTACTGGTGCTGGTTTTCCTATTGATAATTTTGAAGAATGCCCTCAATGTGGTTGTGGTTTGAATTGTGGTGATGATAAAAAAGTTTCCTTCTTAGATAAAAAAAACCATTTGTATCTTCTTTGAAGATAAACTTTTATCAAAGATTGAAATCATAATTATAAGTTTTTGTTGGTATTAATCAAATTACATTCTGTTTGTTTCTTGGGATTTTTTGTTGGATTTATGGTGATTATTATCTATGCTTGTGTGTGTATTAATTATTGTTGGTCAAATAGATAATTATATTATCTTGATATTCCTTCCCATAATAATAATAATAATGTTCATTTGGTTGGCTTATTCAAGTTTTAATTTTGATTAAGTTGTATGGTTTTTCATTTTATCAGAGATGCATGGATGAACAAAACAATGTGTTTGTTTATTTGATTTATCCGTTGAAAATTAGGGTTTTCTTTCGTTAACGGTCATGTGGGAAAATCCAATCACATTTGATTTGATTTGACTTTAAAAATTGCAATGTTTAACAATTATATGTATCAATGTTTTAAATCAACTGAGAGAGAATTTTAAATTTTGAGTGGTTCTACACAACAGACATAATAGGAAATAATTGAAGTTGAAAGTGAAAATCAATGGAAATTTCCTTTGGTTTCATTTCTAAAATGCACTTACTGAAAACTAATAATGTGAATGGGCCATGCCTTTGCTTGTCAGGCCAATGTTTTATTCATTTATTTTTATTATTTATATTTAGCTTTTAATCTTATACAATATCTAGGGGTAAATAAATAAGTTATGGGAAATATTAGCTGATGTTATATTGGTATCTTTTAAATAATAATAAATATTTTAATTTTTTTTGAAATTTATAAAATTTTTATAATATGTGTTTAATAATTATTTAAAAAAAAGTGATTACAATACAATTTAATAAAAATTAATATGACAATTGCATTCCGTAAATTATTATATTTTCATTTAACATTATTTGTTTATTCTTACTTTAAAAATATTTTTTTACTATAATAATATTAAATATATCCTTTATTTATTTATTTTCAAACAAAATAATCTTTATATAAAATTCATTTAAATAGATAATTATTTTGAGTATTGTAAGTATTTGTATTTTAAGTTAGATATTGTATTTATATTGTATAATCTTATATTTAAATTTTTTAAACTTCTATAAACATTTCAAATGGATATGATAAGAAAAACAAAAATCTTTCTTTTTCTTTTCTAAAATGACATAAATTTTTACATTCATGTTACGTAAACACAAAAAATATATAGAAATTAATTATATAATAAAAACAAATAAAATAAAATAATTACTAATTACATAGAAATTAAGCATACAAGATCAATACTATTTTATCATATTTATTTGAAAAAATATTGCTTAATTTATCAATGAAATTTGGTTTTAAATATATGAAAATTTTAGGTGTAAATAAAGGTATTTTATTGTATTTATTTTATTTAATATTTATACATGAAAAATAAAGTCGATTTTAAATATATTATTTAAATAAATATATCTATTTTTAGCAGAAGAAAGAAATATAACATAACAAGGAGGTACATAAACTCAAATTGTTGAGCATCTACCTGGGCAAGTTGAACAAAACAAGAAAAATAACATACAACTACACCATAACACAAACAAAAGCAACCAAAGCAAAGTAAAACAAAAAAAAATCTACAATAATCCTCTTGGTTGTAAAACTCACAAGCTCAGTATGAATCCCTGTAGCAATGGCCGCAGTAGAACTAAAAAAAAGCCCAAAAATGAACCAACTAGTAGAAAGTCGAATCCATTAATTAACCACCATAACTAGAAATATATATATATATATATATATATATAAAGAGGAGAACTAGCATAGCTCTAGTATCCTCGTACATCCTAAGATTTTGGGTTCTTTGAGAGAAAAATAAGGATCAAAGATTTCATAGAGGAGTCATGAAGAAAAAAAAACCAAAAACAAGATCACTTTGAATCAAGGAATCCCAAATGCTCTAGAAAGAGCACCGATATCAACCAAAGAAACATGAATATAGGAAGAGATGTGTGTTTTGGAACAAAAAACCAGAGGAGGATTGGGAAAATAAAGACTTGAAAGATAAAAACTTTGGGTCTAAAGATGAAACCTTGAAACTTCAGAACCCAAACTCTATAAAAAATCGCCGGTCAAAAACTCAAAATAGACCAAAATTGATAAAGCTCAGGGTGATTACATTTAAAGTTTTTTGTTGTAAAGAACTATTAGACAAAATCAAAATAAAAAAAAATAAAAAGAGAAGATAAAAAAACTAAATAAATAGAAAAAAAAATAAATTTGGGACTGTAGCCGGCAAGAGCGTCAATAAAGATCAAGCGGAGAGAGAGATAATTGAATCAACTTAATTAAATATAATATAATTTAATATTAAAACATAAAATAATTAAATATTAAAATAATATAAAAATTAAATAAATATTTTTTTAAAAAATAATTATTAATTAAATTAGATTCTATCATGACAGGTACGGCAATAAATCAGTTGGAGTACACGTATTAACTGACTTTTCAAAATACACGCTTTTATACTCTCAACTGCTCGAGCACTTTTAACACTCTCTCTTTGTCTCTCTCTACCTTATATTTGAAGTTTTCAATTCAATCTCTCATTATAATGAATCTTCTTCTTGGCTGTTGGTGCCACAAAATTAATTAGCTTTTTTTTTTTTTTCATTTTCTTGGGGTTTTTTAGATAGAGAAAGAGTCTAAAATATACTGTAGAGAGAGAAAGATTCATCCAGAAAATGACAAACCATATCCATTGTTATTTGTTTCTCTTCTCTTCTTTTCAATTTCTTAATCCATATATCTCTCTCTTCTCCATCTGATCTTTGTTTTTCTTTTGTATATCTTTAATTTTCTTCTCCATCTTTTCTTTCTTTAATTTTGTTTCTTTTTTTTGCTTTCGGGTTTGCTCTTTCTTGTTTTGTTAATTTCAATCGATTTAACACATACCCTTTTTGTATTTCTGTAAAAAGTTTCCATTTTGATTAGTTTTTTCACTGTTTTATTGCATAATATTTCTGGGTTTCCCCCCTTTTTTATTATTTTGATTTGGAGAATAAGAAGAAGATGATGATGATGACAATGGAGGGGATGATGGATAAGGGAGTCTTGGATGATATAATTAGGAGGCTATTGGAAGGGAAAGGAGGAAAACAGGTTCAGCTATCTGAAGGAGAGATCCGTCAATTGTGTGTTAACGCACGCCAAATCTTCCTCTCTCAGCCTAATCTCCTTCAGCTAAAAGCTCCAATTCGCGTCTGTGGTCAGCACTTTTTTTCCTTTTATTCTTTTAATATTGAATTGAATAATATGATATTGAATAATGTTTTTGGGCACAAGTTTTTTCTTTTTATTTGGGGATTTGGGCTGGATCATAAGGAACATGAAAAGAATCATCTTAGTTTTGATAATTTTTTATGAATTATTCATTAGATGGATAGGGATTGGGTATTGCTTGGCATGATTGGGCATCTAAAGATCTCGCAATTGCATTCAAATCGTGGAAAGTTGGGTGGCGGCAATTGTTGGGGTGCAAGGCTTGATTTCATTGGTAAATTGTGCTGTTTGATGATTGATGGAGAAAATTAGTGTGTTAAATATGTATCTTTGATATCTCATTTTCTTTTTCTATCTTGGATTTGGTTGAATGGGAGCAATGTTAGAAAGTTAATTGATGACTGAGAGAATATCCATTATTCTTTAGCCTCATTTTCTCTATTCAGAAAGTTGCCACAGGCATCATCAAATCCAAAACTTCAAATGGCTGATGAGATTTTGTTGGTTCAAATTGATTGACAATTGCTCCTTTGGTGCGTTTATTGTTGCATATCCATTATTTAACACATCCAAAATGCTAATGGAAATCAACATAATGTCTTCTTTTAATGGCCATATCTAGAAAATGATGTCTGTTTGAGACAAAAACGAAGAGGCTGTTTTCAAATTCTTCACCGCTTATCAATAAGCCATTTTCATTGTTGAAGACTTTTGATTATGTTGATTAATTATTTTCAATGACATTTCTCCTTTAGTCTCATATGGATCTTTCTGCACATTTGTACATGCCAACAGAGATATATACCTTTAATGTGCTAAAAAGGAAAAAAAAAAGTGAGACAAGGAGAAACTAGTTGTAGTATATTTGTCATTATATCTTTAATCCTCCTGGTGTGCCGCTGTCTGATATTACTGGCTTTTTACAGGTGATATACATGGACAATATCAAGACCTTGTCAGGCTATTTGAATATGCTGGTTACCCTCCTTCTTGCAATTACCTCTTTCTTGGGGATTATGTTGACAGAGGGAAGCAAAGTTTAGAGACTATATGTCTGCTCCTGGCCTACAAAATCAGATATCCTGACAAAATTTTTCTCTTGAGGGGAAATCACGAGGATGCAAAGATCAACAGAATATATGGGTTTTATGATGAGTGTAAAAGGAGATTCAATGTTAGGCTTTGGAAAATATTTACTGACTGCTTTAATTGCTTGCCTGTCGCTGCACTCATTGATGAGAAGATAATATGTATGCATGGTGGCCTCTCCCCTGAATTGGAAAATGTGAACCAAATAAAGGAAATCCAGAGGCCTACTGAAATTCCTGATAGTGGTCTTCTTTGCGATCTGCTTTGGGCTGATCCTGATGGCAGGGTTGAGGGCTGGTCAGATAGCGATCGTGGTGTTTCATGTACCTTTGGAGTTGATCGGGTTGAGGAATTTTTGGATAAGAATGACCTTGATCTCATTTGCCGAGGTCATCAGGTAAGCCAATTCTTTTTAAACAAGCATACAAAGAACTAAATTTATGCATATTTGTACTAGAAGCTGTTCTTAGTTTTCTTTCATTTCCATTTTTCCTTCTATTTTCTTGTTCGAATCTCAGAAATTTGAGGTAGGATGGGTCCCCTTTGCCTGTAATATTAGCCGTAGGGAGCCATTTATAGGTGGAATGTGTTAGATCATGATGGGAGATCTATCATTGATGTTAACAGTTACCTAAAATTGGACTGTGTTACATGGAAACATTACGATGCATCTTTTTATAATAATTGAAGTGCTTAGAGAAGAATGTCATGGCTCAAGTGGATGATCTCAATCGCTCAATCCACCCACTGTGGGGGACCCTCCTATGATTTTGCTTTCTATTGATTGAGCTTTCTGATTTGGCAAGCTTATCTTTCAATCTAATGAAAAATTTATTTATGGAGTTCTCAAAAGCCCTTTGCCCTACGAAACCATAAAAGATGTGACAGATTGTTCCCTTCTATCAGTCGTCAGTAATTAGTACCCATAGCAATCCCTTTATGTGATGGAGAATGAGAAACAACACTATAGCTTTTATGTTTTATCAGGAATGTAATAATTACTTAATCCAGCAATTCAAGGTTAAGATATTTCTGTTATATTGCAGGTGGTGGAAGATGGATATGAGTTTTTTGCTAAACGGAAATTAGTCACGATATTTTCAGCTCCAAACTATGGTGGGGAATTCGACAATGCAGGTGCCTTATTGAGTGTTGATGCAGCTCTTGTTTGTTCCTTTGAGATATTGAAGCCACTTGCATCAGCAAGCAGTTCTAAATTGCCCCTTAAGAAGGTACTTTTGAACCTTTTCTTCCTTTATGAGGCTAGCGTAATGCAAACCCATCTGACATTTTTGTTGTCTTTGTGTAAACAGCCTCCAAAAATTGGAGGTAGTAACTAATATATAGGACGAGGGCATTTGAAGACTCTTCCAGTTTTGAATAGGAGATAGAGCAAGCTCACTTCATGCTACAAATTGATCTGTTACTCTGCAGTCTTAACAATGATGAGAAATGTTTTGCCTGATTGAAGTAGTAGCAGATGATTCAATTTGCATTGCAGATAACTTGAGGAAAGTCATATAGAGATCGACCACACCTGCTATCTTCTGGCCAGGAGCTGAAAAAAAAATTCACAATTGAATACCCATTTGAAAACTTCCTGTTCCCACTGATTTGCATACATTATATACAGATGATAGAGGATAGTCTTCCTTGAATTTTTGTTGAGTTTGAACAATACCAATTGTGGGTTTGCTCATGTAAGTCCTCTTGTTGACCTTAATATCCACCAAAAGTAGCCCCTTAAAGGCAAGCATGGATTCTATCAGATTGTACCTTTCGAGCAACTTGCTTTTGATTCCAGTTTTTTCTGGCCAACATATAAATAATTAATTGTGGTTATTGTTGGAAAAATCGCTTATTTTTTCGTCCTTCGGACCGTTTTCAAGCAGGAACAAATGAGAAAATAAAATAATAACTGTGAAATTCAAGAGAATAAAACACAATGATTTAACGTGGAAAACTCCCGAATGGAAAAAAATCACGGTCGTTGTCTAACGACAACCAAGAAAAATATTCACTATGCGGCAAATTGTTACAACTACAAATTATAAAAATTTTTTTAATCGACACCCACAAAACAACCCCCAAATATTTATATTCCAAGAGATTGATTCTCTAATTCCTAATATAAACTACTTGGTGTTTAACCTATAGCTCTCCTTAAGCTATATTTTGTGTTTGCTTGGTGTGTCTACAAATAGAGAGAATGAGCCTATTTATAGGCTTCAAATGCAAATAAATTGTCAAACTAAATTAGGTGAAAATTAGGCTAAATTAGACATCTCCCATTTTCATCTCACATTTTTGACAATTTCTTCCTTGTTAAGTACCTTGCATTTTTTACTTTTTTTTTTAATTTTTGTGTGCTACCACCAACGGTTATCAGAATTATATACATTTGAAAACAATTTATTTGAAAGGGTGAAGCTGCTAATTACAGCCTACATTAGGAGCCAAAATTAACAAGTATTAGGTTTAACTAGGATTGTGCATCAATCATACAGTCAAGTTTAAATACACCAAATTCGATTTAGTTGTATATATTTTTGAACGAGTGAAATATGACATCTTTTTGTGAAGTTTAACTTTATCGGTCATATTCGAGTTTAAATGAAAAAATAAAACTCAACCCGCTCTATTGCTAAAATTTATTTTTAAAAATCTAAGCCGATTTCGATCCATATTTTATTCCAACTGAATCCGACTCAAAACAAATACGAAGAAATATCAACACCGTCCCCTTGACGGGTAGTCAAAATTTCCGCATTGGAACAATGAATCACCCCAACCAGCACTTGTGTGATGAATCCAAGCTTTACCATCCAAGAATTGCATCACTGATAAAACATTAAAAATTAAGCCCAATATTTAAACTTGGTATAAAAAACTATTATGCAATCAAACTAAAACTGATCATCATAATTCATACAACTACAAGAAACTAAGCCAACTCTTCAAAAAGACAAGGGAAGGGCCACTTGATCTCACATCAAGAAAATTCTTTTATACAAAATGTTACTAGTGTTACCATAAATGTTCTTGTATACAGAATATGATCACCCTTTGTTTCTCTTTTCCATGTCTTCAAGCTACGCTTGATAATCAATTGATCATGTTTAGTAGAGAAGGATAACCAGAGCTGCTAGTTTGCAAGTGGAGCTACAAAACAAGTAGCATATTTACATTGAGAACTATTGTACAGAAGAACAAAATAAATAAAACTATTTATCTGATTTCCTACAGAATTAAGTAAAACTAGCAAAAATTAAATTGGAGAATGTATGAAAGTAGTTTCTTCCCCTACATGATCTTCTGGGCTGAAAGATTTAATGGGCATAGGGACAATGAATAGAATGCGTATGACCAGAAGAATTGAAAGCAAATAAAATAAGATAAAACAAGAATGGCTTCTGAACAAACAATTTTGAAATTCACTTTCCTGAATAACAATCTTTGTATTGTAACAAGTATGCTCAACAGTGACTGCTATGATTTAAAGGATTTCTGGAACCTGGATTTTTCACATTTTTAAATTATCAAATTTACAAACAAAATACGAGGATTAGGTGGTTAACAGTAAGGAAGAAAAACTACAAAAAGGGCTGAGCCAGAAAACAAGTTAGCCAACAGCCGATAATAATAGGAAAATTCTATTGTTAATACTGGAGGAAGAATGATAACCATAACAAGCTTCAGGGCATAATGTTAAATAAAAGTTTATTTATACTCCAAGAAAAAAATGAAAAGGATAACAGACTGATTCATGTCAAGATAGTAGTTTTGTCATTCACCTGTAAATTAATAATAAAAAGCTTATGTTCAAGGTATTCATCTTCGATGTCCTTTCCTATTCCCTCGAGTATCAGGAGATGTCTGGCTCATCTTGCCTTCCAATTTCCTAGCTGTCCGTTGCACAGCAGCTAGCCTCTGACGCTGGCTATAACTTTTCCTTTTGCTGCACGGTCATCAAATATACCAACAGAAAGAAATTAATTAAGCATCAATTTTAATTCAATGGTGTTGAACTATCAATGCTATGGTCCCATCATAATTAGACAAACAAAAAGAATAACTAACTATGAAGAAAGTCCATAAGATGGCTCTATCCATTATTGACATATTCTACAATGTATTTGGCTCCTCCAACTTAATGACTTCTTGCTTGCAGAGAATCAGATGGGCTCAAACTATTATAATGTTAAGGTTTAGAGGCAAAGAAACTAGTTTGGCCCCATCGTACTAAATAGACCTAAGCTATGATGAACCTGTCCCCAGATTCTAGCATTCAACAGCTGACATCAACTCAACTCAACAAGTGAGGCAAGAATCTTAGCTCTTTTCACCCTTATGCCAGAGGTCTTTATTGCCAGACAGCAAAACACCAACAAAAACGGCCACTGATTCCCCAAATGTTTATTTTTAAGGACAAATTTCAATGCAGTCACTGAATTTTGAGAATTTAAGTTCAGATCAGGTGTATACTGCAAAGAAACTAATTCAGGGGGCATTTTGCCCACCTGGATCTAAAACCACTCTATAAAAGGTGCTTTGACTCAGTAATCAAAAAATTTATGATTTAGCAAACTTAATAGGAGCCAAGATGCAAATATTAAACTTTGGAAACATATATAAGATAACAAGAAAGTATTCCAACCTCAAAAATAATAACCCTGCAGTAAGAACCATCCCTCCTACAGCCCAAGAAACTTTTTCACTAGAAGGCATTTCTTGCACCCACTGCTGGAAATCTTCTAAACTCCTCGAGTTACCATCTTTCTGAGGCAACTCAGAGCGTGAAGCCCTCCATGACTTAGAAATAGAATCAAAACTGGCTCTGCCACCATAGCAAGATGCTTCTTCTGTACCAACGTATGCATCATCAGACAATTTGACAGTGAAACCAGCAGTGCGGCAGAGCTCTGTGCCATTAGAGACCCATTCAACAGCTTTACCACAGACAAAGTCATTTACTCCACATGGTGCAAGAACCTGACAGGTAAAAACTATTCAGGATACTGATTGATGTCAAACACTATAAGGAAAAAGAACTTAAAATTTTGGTCTTTTTATTTATTTTTATATGTATAGAAACTGAAGAGTAGCTGGGCCTCATTAACTGCACTTAGAAGAAAGACCTTATGGATGGAAAGTACCAGTAAATAAATTAACTCTTGGCCCCATGAACGGTAAATTTCATTCCAAATGACTGACAGCAAAACATAATCTAATCCAACAATTCTGTAAGAGATCTTGCATATAAGATGGAATCCCACATAGTACACCCATAACCTTTGATGAATTTCCCAATCTAGAAGCGAAGGGATTGAACACCCACCTGTGTCTTTACATCAATAGAGAAGTAAGCATTAGCACAAGCTTCATAGACTCTGTCACAAAAAGAAGAGCATATAAGAGGAGGTCCAGGGTGAACACCAATCTTGGGATCACAAATGGAACATTCCAGTAATTCCCATAATTGCAAGCACTCTTGGCTGGCCTCCCCAGTTGAGGCCAGTCTTCTAATAGACAGCAAAGCAGGATATGTCTGAGCCACATCACAGCAAGTCTTTCTGCGAAACACCCTGCAAAGGGTTAAATCGTTGGAACCGCTGCTTACCTTATTTGGAGGTTTGCCTTCAGATGAAAATGGTGGGAATCGACCACCTTTGGAAACACACACCCCATCATGTTTTCCTGCATAGACAGAATGTATTAGTATGATGGACAAATGTGGAATATTTTCAAAGCACAAGTAAGTTGGTACACCATAAAACAAAGATTTATACGACACCTATTGGCACCTCAGTAACATGATTTACAATCACCAAACTAATGTTTTCAGACTTGGAGAACAAAAGTTACTTACTCAATTATGTTACTATCACAAACAGGTTATCCATGCCAAAGATTCAACACTATCCAGCAACTGGGATACCAAACTTGCTACAACTCTCAGTTTGTCATAGACGAGCTAGTAGTTAAGAGTCATACCCATGCTTAGAGAATACAGCAGAAACAATAACAAAGAATTAGAAGGAAGTGCAAATCCCAATCAAGAGTTGATGCAGAAAGACTAATAACTTAGGGAATTTAATGCATTCAACACTCCAACTTTCTAATTACTGCATGGAATATGGGATATGCCATGTAATCTCAAAGAAGCCTAACAAAGCTGAAGCATCAGTGCAAACAAAATGTTGCATCTCATCTCGACCAAATGACAAGCACAAACAAATTCCAAAATTTTAAACCTTCACGAGCCACGGCCAAATACACACTTTCTCATAAGAGCCTCTCACATGAATTACTTCTCTCTTAGATAGCAATACAGCAAAGAGTATAATTCCTTCAATTTATCAGCTACCCAGCAAAGGGATCAAATCAATTCAGAAAAATGACTAAATTTACAAATCTCATAAATAGACCAAAACATGATAAAGTAAATTCCCTTGTACCCTATAAAATGAATTTTACCACTAACATGAATAAAGTAAAAATGGGTTTCATAAAAAAAAACGCAGGAAACAAAATAGTGTGAATTGAAAATCATTGAAGAGCCCTAATATGGAATTATAAAAAAAAAAAGAAAGAAAGAAACTTTACCAGAGGAAAACTGGATATGCAAATGGAGGAGCAGCAAAATCAAAAACCCAAAATCAATTTTCATTTTAGTATTTTCTTAATCTTCTTGTTGGGCACAGATGTTAACTCCATGCGCAACTGTAAGTGTGTAACTGATCTTTCAAGCTTCAACGCAACGTGCTGAACATGTTCTACGAGTCCCGATTCATTATGCATTGGATTCGGATCATACGGGTCGGAATCCATCACAAATTGGCTTTGGGCTTAAGTCTACACACAACCCAAGGACATTCATTGATCTGGGGTTAGTCTAATAATGCACTTTTTAATTTTTTTAAATAATATATATTTTTAATATACTAAATATATATATAATATATCTTTAAAAAATAATATTTTTAAAATAAAAATTTTTAAAAATCTAAAATTAAAAAAAAGTGAATATTTTTAAAAATATTTTAATTTTTTTAGAATATTTTTAAAGAAATTCCTTGATTATTCTATAGATGGCCGAAGTATACAAACAACAACAACAACTAATCCTTAGTCTTAAACAAGTTGGGATTAACTGTATGGATCATTAACTAAATAAGCTCAAAAAATATCAAAAAAGATACTTCAGCCTTAGGCCCCTTTCAAGACACGGCTGTATGGATGGCCGAAGTATATGAACAAAAATAAAAAATTAATAAACAAGATTACATCTTATATATTTAAGGGATAATTAGAAATTTTAAAAATATATTATATGTATATCTCATATATATATATATTTATATATATCAGCTGTTATAATTGTATATGTAATTTCTGACATTAAAAATTGAAAAGTGAGCATTTTTAAAAAATAAAAATAAATATTTTTTAAAATATTTTAATTTTGGATATATTTTATATAAAATTTAAATGATGTTAATCATATTCTTTATTTAACTTTAGTTTTTATATTATTTTATTGTGATATAAATTATTATCATTAATTTTATTAAATTAAATATTATTTTTTATGATCTTTAAAAATATATATACAGTCACGGGGCGATACTAAAGGGGGTGTATTCAATTCAGATTTTAAAAGATTATGTCAGATTTTTTATAATCCATGGATTATGTAAAATCCATGGATTATTTTAATTCTACATAGACTTTATGAATTCTTTAAGTTTGTGAGAAGATTTGTAGATGGATTTCTATTTATACCAAATATTCTAGAATCCATCACAATCCATTATTCAATGAATTCTTTGAAAATCCATAGAATTTTCAATATCATTGGATTTAGAAGGATATTTTAAAATCCTAATTGAATACCCCGAGATTTTAAATGACTTTTTAAAATCCTAATTGAATACCCATAGATTTTTAAAATACAAAAAAATCTTATAGAGTCTCTATTGAATACACCCCCTTAAGTGTTGTAGAAATTTTATAGAAAAAAGTAATACCGATATATATACTTGTAAAATTTTTAAATTTTTTATTTGTCTCTCTTTAAAATTTAAATTGTTCCCTTCCTCTTATTTAAATTAAGTGAAAAAAACAAATCCTACTAAATTACTTTTCCCCAAATAAATATATTTTCCTAAAAAAATTACCAAAAAATATACTCTTAAAATAAAAAAAAATAAAAATTAATAAACTCTTCAACTAAATTAAAAAAATAAAATTAAAATAAAATAAAGGAAATTTGGAAAAGAATATAAGGTTGAAATCTTTATTTTTTAAGAAAATTTATTTTTTAGTTTTTTTTTCTTTTTGCTTGTTTTCTTCATTTTATTATTTCTATTTATAATATTGTGTGATTATTTTTTATTTAATTTTTTCTTAAAATATTATTAATATAATATCTTTTTTTATTAGGGGTGTATAAAGCTGAGTTGGGCCGTGTTTACTTTTCAAAGCCCAGTCCAAATATACTTTGGGTCAAAAAATTTGGCTCATAATCCGATTGTAATCCGAACAAGCCAGGCTATTTTAGATTGGTCTGATCAACGGACCAATAGGTCAGGCTTTTCTCTCTTTTTTGCATTTTTTTTCTTTTTTTTTAATTGTTGCAATATACTGCATAATATGTAGTATGGATACTGCATAATATATGCGGTATACTTGCCTATCTATATGCAATATACTACATATCTATACTGCATCATTATATTTAATAATATATATAATATAATTAATATATAATTATAATATATTACTTATATAATATTTTATATTATATATATTATATATAATAAAAAATATTATATATATATATATAATATAGGCTCAAGACCCGACCCGAGATACCTCGGGCTTCATATGAGAAATTTGAAATTCAGCCCGAATATATTTAAACCAGATTCGATCGGATTGGACCAAATTGTTAGGGTTGATAAATTTTTTAAACACTTCTATTTTTTATGCATTATATACATACATATATATAGACATATTGGATTAATTTAGAAAGTATTGAGGCAATAATACAGAGAGAACAAAGGTAAAACTATAAGAAAAAATTTATTCCTTTTCTTTTAAAGTTCTGACTTCGTCCAATACAGTCAAAGTTTAATTATATATGAATCAACTAAATATAATTAAAAAATATATTTATATAAACACAAAAAAGATAAAACGTATTTATGCAAAATTACTTTAATTTTTAAAATAATTATTAATTTGACATATTTTGGAAAAAATTTAATACTTGATTTTAAACCCAATTTTTATTATGCGTATAGATATAGGTTTTGATACCATTTTATTTAAAAGAAGTGAAAAAATATGATGGTATAATATAAGATAATTGTACATAAAATAATATCGAATACAAATCCTATAGTTCAGCATTGAAAATTAAAAGCTCAACAAAATGGGATAAAAAATTAATTATAATGAATGCATGATTATGAATATGTTTTTTTCAAATTGTTTAATCCACTCTCGAGTTGAAACTTCAGGCCAAAAATAAATCATAATAGAAGGCAAAATTTTCTTTTATTTATTTATCTTATGTTTATGATAAAATTGTCTCTTCCAGTCTAGTCCAGTATAGTAATATATATATATATATATATATATATATAAAAGGAGAGTAGTACTACATAAAATTCAGCCAAATGTAATAATATTAAATTACCATTTGGATTAATTTATGATAAAATTTAAATATTAATAAGAATTTAAAATCTTATGAGAGATTTTAGTAAGTATAATTTTACGGTTGAAATTTAAAAGATATATTTTTTATCTAATCATATTTTTAAATTTAAAAATTTTTAAAAATTTAAAGAAGAATAAAAAAATTCTCCTTTTCATATAATTATTATTCTTTTAGTAAATTTAGCATGACGCTTAAAATATAATCAGTTTTCATTAATTGATTATTTTTATCTAATCACAATTTAAATTTAAAATTTTGATAGATTTAAATAAGAATAAAAATAATTTTATATAATTATTATTGTTTTAATAAATTTAGTATGACGATTAAAATATATCAATTTTTATTAATTGATTATTTGTTATTTAATCATAATTTAAATTTAAAATTTTAAAAAATAATAATCTAATCATATCATTGTTATATTTTAAGATAAAAATATTATTAAAAATAAAAAAAGACCGTAAAAAATAATTTAGAAAACTATTATTTTTTTATTTGTCATCGCTCCAGATTAAATTGCCAAAAAGCCAAAAAAAAAAAAAAACTCAACGATAGAGAATCAACTATAAAACTTTTTTATAAAAATTAATGGCTTCACAAATTGATTTCATCGACGAGGTAAAAAAAAACCAAAATACAATGAAATTTGAAAATATGTGTTGTGATTGTAACAAATTTCAGAATGTAATAATCTAAATAATATATTTTCTCTTGAGATAGTACTATAAGATGAAAATTTATTTTTTTTAATAAATTTTTTATGTAATTTTAATATATCAATGAGAGTGTTGTTTTATTTTATTAATAAATGATTTAATATAATAAACCATACTAAAGTATACAAGTTATACAAGGAGCAGCTTTTTAAGATTTCAAATATTTGTAATATTAATTTACCTATAGACTTATTCTATAATTCTATCCAGTGAAACCACAAGGCATGTAGGAATGCACTTAGTGTTTCCATCACTAAAAGCATACCAACAATGGCAAATACTAGAATAATTATGTCAATAAGAATAATGATATTGTTGAATTTATAGACATTTATTATAAAACTAATTTAAATTTAGTATCTCAAATTGCTTTTGCTACAGCTAAAATAATTTTTTCTTACTTAGTCCAAAAAATTTATGACTATAAGTGGTAAATAAATTGAATTTTTAGTTCAAAATATTATATTTCCATTTTGAGTTAGATTTGTATTTTTGAAGACATTGATTAAAATAATTATGGTTCTTTTATTTTTATCAGTGGTGATAAATTAATAATAACTTAATATATCTATTGTTTGATTGATGGAAATAATTCATTCAATGGATAAAAACTTAAAATGTAAACTCTAATTCTAATTACTTTTAATTTTTAGAATTGTTTTTAAAATTACAATTTCGATCTTATTTTCTAAATAGAAGTTGAATTTGATATATAATTTAATAATATTAATAAAACAACAAATATTCTCAAGTTAATAGTATTATATTCTAAACATATTATTACAATATCTCAAAAATGGCATACATGACAAACCCAAATTCGTAATTGAATAAACAACAAAAAAATATATGTTTATAGAAAGATACCAATTCAGCTTGAAGAGTGTCAAGGTATGTAAGAATGCACTTAATTAGTGTTTCTATCACTAGAATGCACTTAGCGTTTTCATCACTATAAATACACCAACAGTAACAAATACAACTCATTTTTCTGATTTATTGATAGTAGTCGGCAGTGTTGGTATAATATTAATTTGAATTTACTTAGTATAAGTAACAACTTTTTAAGATTTTAAATATTTGTTACATGGTGTCTTGAAATATTTTTTCCATATACAACAACGTTAAATCAATCTATAACATAATTATTCATATTTGTTTTCAGAAAGATCGCATGCATTCATGCAATGTTTGAAAATTTTGTGATTCATTTATTCAAATAAAAAATTCATGAACTTGGATTGTATTACATGAAGAATTTACATGGGACTGAATAATTTGAATCTCAAAACCACTAAATACAAATTCATGCTAATATTCACTCAAATGACAAATGTAGTTGAAACAAGTGATGTAAATTTTCATATGAGTATTTTTTATTTGTGTCCTTACATGTAATATCTTAATCAAGTTGATGTTGATGGAAATTAAATATTTAGTAATGATTTTCTTTCTTTTTTTTTAATTTGAAAAATATTTTATGATGTTTATTAGTATTTCTTCTTAATTATATATGAATTGGTATAGATATCATATGAGATATTGCAAGTCATAGTGATGTTTAAGAGCACAAGTTAGATAATAAAATTAATATTTGTATTAATGCAGAATTCGAAAATTACGAGTGAGCTTTGGCATGACTTTTATTAATTATTTATGTTTTCATGATTTATTTTGCTATATATTTATTTTGTGATTTTTGCAAATTGAAGGAACAAGATTTTTGTTACTTTTGGAAGGAATTTGGAGACCAAATTTTGGCTCACTTAAAATGGAGCTATTGAAGAGCCTATTATAGCTATTATGTAGCTAATAAAAGCCCGCAAATTCTAAATTATTTAGTTTAGAATTATATATTCAATTAGAATTTTATTTTTAAATATTTTATTATCTACAATTTAATTTCCATAAGGATTTAACTACAAGCACAAACAATATATATTTCTTCACATAAAATAATATATATATAATCGAGTAAAAGTAAAACCATACATCTTACTATCAATTTATCATGCATGTATCATAATCATAGCGGCTCAGAGTCAATTATTATTATTATTATTAAAATTAATGTTAATTATTATCTCATATATAGTTATTTTTAAAGAAATATTCGTTTAAACATGAATAATTTTATATTATTCTTTTAAAGGCGACAAGTAGAAATGGATTAAAAATTTTAGTTTATGATAATAATGAATAAATTACAAATAAAGCTATAAATATAATGTATAAAAAAAATTTTACTATTTAATCTGAGATATTATTAGATATATATTTCATTAAATTATTATTCATTTTAAATCATATTATATTTTAAATAAACTTAAATATATTTAAATAAAATTATATAGAAAAAATATCAATATAATTTTATTTTATTATAAATTATTTTTTTAATATTATCTTGCAAATCGCGTAAATTTTAATAATAGTTTTGGCAATCATATATATATATAACTACAAAGATATTTAGCTTGTTTTGCTGCAATGAAAAAAAAAATTGTATATGCATAATGTTACATTTCCCTACGTCAAAATCATGTTTGAATGAGTTGAAAATATAATTGTAAAAAAAATATTAAAACCCAGTTTAATAATAAATACATTTTTTATAATAAATTTAAGATTATTTTTTCTTCTCATATTAAAATAATAAATTTAGTATCCATTTTTTCTTCACATTAAGAATGCTAAAAAAATAAATAATCAAATATTAAAACAATAAAAAATCTTTAATTTTTGATTATATCTTTAAAGATTTAACAATAAAATGTGGATGGACAAGTACAAAAACAAAATAAAAGTATTAAATTATTTTTTCAACAATAAAAAAAAGTTCAAGATAATAAAAAAAGAAAATAAAACTAATAAATTATTTCGGAGCCACCTAGGAGTGCTCAAGGAAGGAAAAATTTACTATTTTGAGAGTGGAATAAATCCACCTACAAGATCCAACTTGGGTCATATGATTCCAAACCAAAATTAATTAGAAGTCCACCTCGATGGCTCCACCACACCAAACCCCATCTCACATCATTCATCTGTTTTGCCTTTAGCAAACACCATCTATCTTCATTACAAGCTGCCAATTGCCCATTTCATAAGTTACTCCCCTGTCACTATAAAATCGTGATATTCACCTCATATATAATTATTAAATTTCCTAAATATTATATAAATAAATTAACTTATTCAATTATAACAATATAAATAATATTTAAATTAGCCTTATACTATTTTTTTTCTTTGCAATATTCTAAAATAAAGATATAAATATTTTAAGATGTAATTTTTCAATTATCTTTCTCAATAAAATATTTTATTTGATTACTCTCTTATATATAGAAATATTTTACTTCACTATCCTCTCTTATATAAAATATTTTATCAATTAATTATTAAAATTTAATAAATCTAATATTTTATTTTACATAAACTATTTACAAACAAATAAAATATTATTAATAAAAAAATTAACGTAATCAACTTCCCCATAGTTATGACGCAACCAACGCAACCAAAAGCACTAATTAGTAATATATATACATATAACAAAACCACATTACCACCTGATCGGTCATTGCTTACAAGCTACAACCCATTCCCACAGATCATCCCTAAAAAGCTTACAGATCCGATAAGTGGTAGGTCTACACAGAAACTCACAATTTCACAAGCATAAAGATTATCACTTAAGACTTCACTACAAACCCAAATTAACATTGCTTTTCTGCTACAGTTAACATAGTACATTAACGCAGCGGCCGGATAAAAAAGGTTGAAGAAGATGTGACTCATATTTCACACGTCGTAAGGAGGAGTAGGGCTCCTGGGTCCAACCTCGCTTGCCTTCTCATATGCATCTGACGTTGATCTTCTTCGAAACCGAAATGACTCTCTGCCTAATTTGACACCATGTATTAAAAAGTAGTTCATAAAGCATAAATTAGCAATCATTATACACTACATGCAATACAGAATTATGGTCTAATTTCAGCAGATTATCAAATGGCACACAATTAATCAAACCAAACATAAAATGAGCTGTTTATGCCATACTGGTTTCATATTATGGTATCACTGTCCTCAACCCTAGTAAGATAACTAGTTCAAATTCTAGTTAAAACCCATCTCTCTCACTCTATATGACTATATACAAATACGGGGATTCCTCATATGCGTCAAACACATCTTATATAGAATAGTAATAGGCTTTTAGCATAATTTGCCTTGTAGTAATTAATTAGCACAAACACAAAGTATGAAAGTAATATCTAACTGGGTTAGGTTCAATTGCTGCTCCAACTAACCTCATAGATTTATTTATTTTTTTTCTTGGTTAATTGATTCAAATTCAGCTGAAATAGATTATAATATATTAATTTATGACGGTAATACCAAAATGTTAGTGGGTTTAGTTTATTTTCAGCAAAGGGGACATGGTTAGTGTTAACAGCTCAGATAACCATGCTTGGCTAAGCAAGTTTGTTTCGTTATCACCCATGTCCCATGCACAATACGTCAACAACGACATTATAAAATGTCATTATCTAATACCAATAATTCATATCTATGTACCCACCTACAATTAAATCACTACTATCCAATTGCCCAAACAGAGACAAATATAAACAAGTCAAATGGCCAAATTGCCCCCCAACAAACCCAATTCATGATTATTTTTCAGATAATCTCATGCCCCCTCCAGTTTCTTAGGAGGAATCAGCTATTGCGGTAGGGTAAAAGTCCAAGGACTTTATTGTCATTTGACAAGAACGAGTAGAGCTTACCAGAAAAAGGGGATACCGGAGGAGTAGAGCCGGCCGGTGAAACTGGAGGAGAACCGTTCTGATATCCAGGTGGTTTTACTATCATTATACTACGCGTAACTTTCGTCACCTCCTCCGATGCGTCGTTACCGTACGATCTCGCGTTTCGACCGTCGGATTCTGATCCACAATGAAAGGAAAAGTTAGAATCTGGCCTGACGATCGAGACTAAACAAATACTACGCTGTCCAATAAAAAAATCATCCATTTGACTTTCATATTTTTGAAGTATATTATTTCGCATGCTAATCATATATATAAAGATTTGATATAGTCACCGGAAAATTAATTGCAATTCCTGTTACGATAAATGAATCGGTTATCCAATAACTCCTCTGCGAGGAACATTTTAAACTCGATGAATCTGAGCCATCCGATTAAGGTGAAATTAAGTTCATTAATTTCGATAAACAGTTTTTTTCTTCAGCAAATTCAGTGTTCTACATACATATCATATACACATATCATCCACTAATATGCGCCACGGCCTTAAGTTAGCAAAAACGCTAGCATACCCTTGCCGGAGGTTGACCCGAAATTGAAGGTAGAATGCTTCCGGAGCTTGCCGAGGCCGTTGTCCGGACGTGGCCCCGCCACGGTGTCATCCCACAGCTGGTCAAGAAGGCCCATGGCGCACGTTAACGGAATCTGCAACTACTTTGGCAGAAAGCCAGCGTTCGTTGTAACGCCTTAATACTCAGCATAGAAGAAGAGAGCATAAAGCGCTGAAGATATTTAACGAAAGTGAGGCGTTAAAGGTCGAACAAGTCTCTGGTTCAAGAGTGTGTCTGGGCCGTAGATCGGGATCTGCTGGTATCGTAGTGACGTGGCAAATGGATCGAGAAGCACGTATATTAAGATAAGATTGATGTGAAATGCAGGGTCCACGGTCCAGGGATATCCAATGGACAATGTATGACACGTGGCAGGGAAGAGATGTGAGAGAGCATGTCACGAGATAGGTCACTATCAACGTGTTTATATTATTTTTTTTTATTAAATGTACAGTTATAATGGATTATTATTTTTAAAATTTTAATTTTAAAAATAAAAAAGTAAATTTCTGGTTACAGAGATCTCTATAGGGGTAGGAACATGGATCTCTGCAGGGCCACATGAGGAACAGAGAAAATATTTCTCTGTTTATATGTGAAGATTTCTTGTCCAAAACGGGAACAGAGATGGGAAGTGCTCTTTCACCCCCTTCCCCCATCTTATTCTGTTCCGTTACCAAGCCTATTTCTTTGAAAAGCGACGAACAATACATGTATTATTTTTAGTAATTTGGCTTAGAAAAAATAAAATATGAGAAATCTCCTATTTTCTAATTTATTAGTTGGAAGAAAAATATATAGACCAAAGAAATTTTAATATATAAACAAATAAATAAGCATATTTGAATTAAATTGCAAATAATCACTTATTTTTTTTGACAAATTTTAAAAAATAAACTTTCTTTTCTCTTACAATAAGGGTATTTTATTTTTCCTCCGTTGAGTTTGAGGGAAAAAAAAGGGAAAAGTGATTTAATATTCTAATAAAAATATATTAAATTATCTTACAAAAATATATTTTTAAATTAATATAGAGTGATAATATATATTTTCTCTATTTCAAATTTATATAAGTATATTTTCTATTCTAAAATTGATAAGCAAGTTTTCTATTTCACAATAATTTTTAAATTACTAAGCGTATTTTTTATTTTATAAGATTTAAATAATTAATTATTTTTATTAAAAATATAAATTTATATATCTTTATTATTATATTTTTATTTAATATGATATATATTTAATAAAAATTATTAAATATAAATATAATAAAATTTTAATATATTAATTTATTAAATTAAGACATTAAAGATAATTAAAAATAAATAAAAAAAATCTATTAATTTAAGATAGGAAGAAAGATTATACTATTAAATTACACAAAAAGTTAAAATTCATCTTATTTCTTTATAACATTATAGTAGGAGTATATCTCGCGAGAAATAGTATAACCTGTGGAGGCCGATATGACGAAAAGATTAGGATTAGGAGCAGATAAACGCCAATCTTCACACTAATTGTGGGCGTTTTTCCTAACCTAAAAAGGCCATATCACGCCACAGTTCTTAGTCTAAGGTAACATTATTCGGACGTGACCCCACTTGCTTTAATTTTAAGTGCCTTTGGCTATTATTTAATTATTAAAATATATTAACTTACTGTATATATATTCATATATATTTGAAATTTTTTTATCAACATTTGGTGAACCATGTGATAATCCTTTTGTCTTATCCATTAATAATTAGCCTTTCCTTGCCTCCATCACATAAGCTTTACAAGGTCAAGCTTGATTTTTTTTTTTTTTGAGAAATGCTCTTCTACCTTATTATAATTTATAAGTTTACCTAATTATTTTCCTAACCAAATAATTAAATATAAAAATCTTTTCTTCCCATCAATAATTATAGTCTACTTTTAGCACTTCCCCAACTTGAAAAATAATAATAGTTATTTAAATCTCAAATGAAAGCATGAATTTGGGACTCGAGGATTAAATGTATATTTCTCTTCCTTAAATCTGGAGTTTAAAAGTTAAATATTCTTCTTCCCCTGTATATAATTAAAGAAAAAAAATTCAAATGACTAACATTTAATAAAGCTTGACGGCAGCATCTAGAAGGTACATTTGCATAAAACCTTCTGAAAATCATTTAGGAAACAACATAACTCCTGGAGTTATTAGTTTATACTAAATAAAAACAGTAATACTTTCTTCAGCTCTCAGTTTAAAGAAGCTTGACACCAGCTTCTCTCACAGAATCAACCACAGCTTTCACTTTTCCATGGTATTTCTGTTCTCTCTTCAGGAAAACAGAAATAGCAGGTATGTCCTTAAGCAGCAGTCGCTCCCCGAGGATTTTCCCCATTTTTGCAGCTGCAGCTACATCACGAGTGTTTTCCATGCTTGATCTCAGGGCCTTCTCTTGTGAACTTGAAGAACATGCTACTGTGGCAGTTGGTGAATGAATAACTTGGGCACTCACGTACTTGTTTGTGAAGTGCATCTTCAGGATATAGGGTTTAAGAAATTCTGTAACCTTAGGTGGCCATCTAACTGGTGGTGGAATAACCATTTCTGTCTGTCTGTAACCAATAATGACAGCCAATAGAATTATTTGGATTTAAAAAAAAAAAGTACCGGTCCATTCACAGGGGTGAATGGTTAAAATAGCGAACAGTATTAATCAAATATGGACGAGTTGGTACAAAAGTTTTCATCCATAAAAAATAACTCATCTAGCCCACTTGAAGAGAAAGCCAAATATTTCAGACAGGAAAGGAAAGAACCATAGTCAATTTCAGTGCGTCGCGAACTTCAGCTTACACAGAAGTGTCTTGTGATGTTTTGATCCAAATGGATGAGCTAAAACCACATTAGAAAGGCTAAATTCTAATTATACCTTTAAATAAAGTTTAAATTTTTTGTTTTCTGTCATTCAATTCCCCCATGTACAACACTAAAATCTACGATTGCTCATTTGCATTAGTTAAACATGAAAATGATAACGTATAACCTTCACCAATCCTTTTGATTAAGCAAACAAAGTACAAGGCTAAGTTAGCCATTCCATGCACAGTTACACAACACAACAAAAAAAAAATAATATTGCTGGACTAGAGAGCGTGGAAACGGCCTCTTGCAATTAATTTCAAGGGAAGGCCGCGTACAAAGATCCAATGGGTCCGACCCTTTCCCGGACCCCGCTCATTGCGGGAGCATTCGTGCACCGGGCTGTCTTTTTTTCTTTTTTTTCTTTTTATTGCTGGACTAGAGAGGAATTCATATTCAGAAGAGAGAAGATAAATTGCTGGAATTGGGGAGTGTAAAATATAAATCTTTTGGACACTACAACAGTGTGATTGATGTGACAAACCTTTTGGAAACTACAACAGTTAATTGCTACATCTTTGGGTTATATATGCATGGATTCAATTGGAAATAACCTCATTTTTGGGACACAAAAAACATACATCAACTAACATAAAAGAAAATATAAATATGGAACTAAATTTAAACTCTCCAGCACAGCAAGGCTTCTCAATGGACCAACTAGTCAATGTCTACTTAATTGGATAGAGAAAACCATTCAGTGACTTTGTCGTCACAATTAGGCTCCTCTATCGTTCAATTATCTCTCTCTCTCTTTATACTTCCTATTAAATTGAAATCAATCAAGCAAGCTAAAAGACACAAAAGTTCATGCATCAAACGAACTGATTAGAAGGAAAAGAATTGCCAGATTGGTTAAAAAAAAGGAACTATCATGAAAGATACACGTTATCTGAAAGTTGCATCAACCATATAAAACAAAGAAAAACACTATCAGTCTCCACTCCATAGAAGACAGAATACCCAACTAATCCTCATCTTGATCACTATCAGCACGCTGCTATTTTTTTTTTTTTTAAAATTGCCCACTTGGCTTAAAAATGCAATATAGTGATAAACTCAAGCAAGTCAATGACTTTTTGGATAAAGAGCCAACAAAACTAGGACAAAAAATTATTATCTAATGATAGTTCCTCTGTTACCACAACAGTTAATACGAAAATGAAAAGCATACTATTCATAAACATGACAAGTAAGAAAGTTTTAAATCTACAAAAGAAAAAATATTCTATAGATGATATTGAGGGCTTAAAAATATTGGCAATAAATCTCCATTTAAAAATATAAACAGCTTGAACACCCAGACAGATCAGACCAACAACACAAAAGAAAACACTTTAGATAAGCAGCACAGTAATATTGAATTGATCATAATTCGGAATTAGTTAATAGCATCAAGTTCCTTTCATAAATTCACACGAAGCTCAATGAAATCAATCAGAAACACAAAGCTAAAAAAATGGTCAGTAAAAAAAAACTGTTTTCTCTCATAAGCATTTCATCAAACAGGTGGTGAGCCATTTAAAAAAAAAAAACTTCCATGCCGACTCAGATGATTAGGTTTATATATGTGATATATGCTTCAGTGAGTGTGTGAGAAAAAGAGCAAAACTGACCTTAAGAATTCTAGGTTAGTTTTCGTCTGAGACGACGATCAGAGCAGAGATGCGACGACCAGGGTCACCGGTCAGGGTGAGCGCTTGAGAGAGTTGATGCTTTGTCGCGACTTAAACGCTTCCAAGATGTCGTCGTTTTGGTCAAAGAAGAACCTACTTCACGCTCATGGGCTGAATTGGTGTATAATGGTTTATTGGCCCAGCCTTGTGACTTCTTCCCATCTAAGAAATTCCAGGTCATTTTTGGACTTTAATTATATAATAATTGAAATAAATGAATAATAAATATAAATATATAATATTTATTTACAAATAAATTTTTTACATTTAAAAAATAAATTAAAATATAAAACTCAATTGAATTTCATATTTTTTATTATATTTAAAATAAATTCTTTTTAAAAATGTGAAATTTTATAAAACTCATTTTTTTGAAGTAAAATCTTAACACAAAGTGGCCCACAAAGCGCATTCAATACTATAATGTAAAGATTTGGGCTACAAATAAACCAATTCACATGTTTGATTTGTCAATAAATATGGGGAAAATTACTCTCCTCGCCATATTATTTTAAATTTTTACATATTTTATTAAGTTCTTTTTTTATCATGTATATAATAAATTTATAATAAACTTTGTATATATTATTTAAATTTGATAAATTTTTAAGTTGATAAAAAATCTGAGTAAATTTTAAAATACTGATAAATTTTATAATTTCTTAGCAATTTGGTTAAAAACCCATATGTATATGAACATTTAATAAATTTGTTAGAAAAAGTTCACAATATTATAAATTTAACAATTTAAAAAATGTTATCAAATAATGTGCTAAAAATTTTTATTTACATTGAGTATATATCACATACTATAGTAGAAATCAAAACCAAAAAAAATTACGAAACAAATTTTACAAAAGTGAATTGAAATTATTATTATTATTATTATTATTTGAAAAAGATGAAGATTTATTAATCCAAACTCAATAGAGGAATAATATAAACAGGAGGGTCTATGAACCATTCTCCTATATTCGGAATAGAACGAGTTGCTTGTGCTAGAGAATGTGCAACCCCATTCGCCGAACGTAACACATGTGAAAACAAGAAATCAACTCTGGTCTCTTGAATCAGAGACTTACAATCAACAATAACAGAATCAAACATTGTCAAGTCTTTCATATCGGAGGAATTAAGAGCTTGTATAACTTGTAAACTATCTGCCTCCACCACAACACTTGGCCATGAATTACATTTCACCCAACTCAATGCTTCCCTTACTCCCATCGCTTCTGCAATAGCAGGTGAAAACGATCCTGTCAGACGCAGAGTTTTTGCAGCTAAGAATCTTCCTACATCATCATGCACCACCATACCCACTCCTATCCATCCTGCATCATTAGTCGTTGCTATATCAACATTAAGCTTGACCCCGAGGGAGAGGGACAACTCCATCTACTAATCGGTCTCACTCCTCTTAGAGGATTACCCCCAGCTCCTGCAAATCTCTGAGTATCTAGCCACGCATTAAACATATTTGAACCCCGAAGCCAGCAAGCACGTGAATTTGGAACTTTAGTTCTCCAAATCACCGCGTTCCTTTCCTCCCATATAGACCAGCAAACACAGGTTAAAAGTGCATAATCATTTGGATTGAAGAAAGCGATTGCTCGTATAAGCCACTCTTTGAACAAAGCCACGACAGGAGAAAACCAACCAAGATAGGAAGCTTGCCAAACCTGTTTAGCAAAACTACAATCCACCAATAGATGCTTTACGGACTCCTCCCCAAAATTACACAGAGAACACAAATCAGTAATTGGAATTTGCCTTGTACGCAGAAGCAATTTACATGGCAGAGAATTAGAAACAACTCTCCATATAAAATTCCTTATCTTTGGCGCCACTGGGATGGACCACAGTTTTTTCCAGAATTGTTTATGCTCATTAAAACTATCTGCCTCTATTTCTAGTGTTTGCACTTTATAAGCACTTCTTACAGAGAACTCCCCTTTCTTCTCATGTAACCAATACTGGGAATCAATTTGACTGCTCCCCCGCAATGGAATTGAAAGAATCAGCAGCTTATCTCTTCGATTGAAAATAGTATCAATAAACTCTACATTCCATCGGCCTTGAAAAATTAAATCAGATACAAAAAAGACTCCAAATCGCACATCAAACTCTGTAGTAATTCTCGGATAACTAGAATCCGGAAGCCAATTATCCAACCATATGGAAATATTGGCACCACTTCCTACTCTCCAAATCAAGCCAGCTTTCAACAAATATTGGGATTCTCTTATACTGCTCCAAACATAACTAGGATTCGCACCTAGCGGAGCATCCAAAAAAGAGCAATCAGGAAAGTACTTTGCTTTGAGGACTTTATATGCAAGAGTAGTAGACTCTCTGAACAAACTCCATCCCAGTTTACCCAACATCGCAATATTGAATTGACGCAATTTCTTAAAGCTCAGGCCCCCAAAATGTTTATGTCTAGAAAGTCTTGCCCAGCTAATCCAATGGATACTTCGATTGGAATTAGCATTGCTTCCCCACTAAAATCTTGCCATCATTTGCTGTAATTCCTCACATATACTTTTTGGTAACAAAAAGAGATTCATGACATAGTTAGGCAAAGATTGGAGTACTGTTTTCACTAATATCTCCTTCCCCGCTTTCGACAGTGCTCTGTTCTTCCAAGAATTAAGACGCTTCCAAACTCTGTCTTTAACAAACTGAAAGACCTCAGTTTTGTTCCTTCCAACCGCCATGGGGAGACCCAAATAATGCCCCAAATTATCATGTTCCTGCACCTGTAACAAAGAACAGAAAACTCTACGGGTTTCTGTACTTACATTTGCACTAAAACAGATTGAAGATTTGTCAAAATTGATGAGCTGGCCTGCTGCTTCTGCATAAACTTGCAGAACATTCTTCAACTCCATAGCTTGAAACTGATCAGCTTTGAAAAAGAAAATGCTGTCATCAGCAAAAAATAAGTGAGTAATCTTCGGGGCTCCCCTACAAACCGACACCCCTTCTAACCGACCATCATCAACTTTTGCTTGAATTAGACGAGACAACCCTTCCATGCAAAGAATGAACAAGTAAGGAGAAAGCGGATCGCCTTGCCGCAATCCCCTCCCGGGAACTATGGATTCCGATAACCCACCCTGGTGAAGCACTTTAAATGAAACAGTGGACACACATAGAAGAAGAAGACTCACAAATTTTGCATCAAAACCAAGTTTGACCAACATTGCAGATAAGAAGTGCCATTCCAACCTGTCGTACGCCTTGCTAACATCGATTTTTAACGCAGCATATCCATCCTTCCCTTTCCTCTTACCCCTCATGTAGTGCAAAGTCTCATACGCAACCACTGAATTATCTTAAATGTTTCTACCGGGCACAAACGCACTTTGAGAAGAAGAAATAATTAATGGCAGAATTCTTTTCAGGCGATTAGCCACCATTTTTGAAATGATCTTATAAAAAACCTTACACAACGTAATAGGTCTCAAGTCTCCCATAACTTCGACCTGCTGCTTTTTAGGAATAAGAACAATCGCCGTTTCGTTAATTTCCTGAGGAAAGGAACCTTCCCGTAGGCAAGAAATACAATAATCGGCAATCTGATCTCCAATAACACTCCAATATTTCTGATAAAACCCAGGGTTAAAACCATCTAATCCCGGCGATTTGTCTGGCTGCATACTGAAGACTGCTTCCTTCACCTCCTCTTTTTTATAATCCTGCAATAACTCCTGATTCTGCTCTTGAGTTATCAAAGAAGGCACCAAATCGATAATAGTACCATTAGCCCCAGCCTGAGAGGTAAAAATCGCCTTAAAATAATCAGTGATCACCCCATCCAACCCAGATTCCCAGTCTCGCCAATTCCCCGAACCATCTTTCAAACGATCAATTCTGTTTTTCCACTGTCTAATAGTTGCTTTCCTATGGAAAAACCTAGTGTTTTGATCTCCCTCCCTCAGCCAAAATTCCTTAGCTCTTTGACGCCAAAAAACCTCAAGCTTCTTTAATAATTCTATAAACCGAATCTTAGCTGAGTGAAACTCTCTACGGCTATCTACATCCCTCTTTCCCCTTAACAGCCCCATCAAACGTTTACAATCACCAATATCTTTAAGATGAGCCTTCCTTACCTCTTCACCCCACTCCCCTAATCTGAGACTACAAACTTCCAACTTATCCAGAACAGATCGAAGACTAGAATCATTCCAAATAGACTCAACAATATGTCGACATCCTTGCTCTAGGCACCATGAATTTTCAAATTGGAATAAACGAGGAGATTTGCGTGGTAAAAATAAACGAACCTGGAGAAAAATAGGAAGATGATCTGATGAACTATAGTCTAATACAGAAGCTCTCGACATAGCAAAACGACAATGCCATGCGTTATTGACTAGAAACCGATCAAGCTTTTCCTCAACCCAGTCTACACCATCTCTTCCATTGTCCCAAGTAAAGCCATAGCCTGACATACGAAAATCCATAAGCCCAGCTTCTAGAATGGCCTCTCTAAAATCATGAATGAGATAATTAGGCTGTGGATTCCCTCCTCTTTTTTCATTTTGGGCCAAGATAGCATTAAAATCTCCACAACATACCCAAGGTAAAGAATATTAAGAAGAAAGCTCTTTTAATAAAGCCCAGGAAGCACGCCTCTCCTGTCTAATGGGCCTCCCGTAAAAGCCTGTTATTCTCCACCTTCCCAACGAAGCAACATCAACAACAACATCAATATGCCAAAAAGAAGAACTAAGTAAAGACACATTCTGAGCATATTTCCAAACAAAAGCCAACCCACCACTACGACCATTATTATTTACAGCAAACACGCCATGATAACCCAACAACGTTTTTATTTCATCAGCTTTAAAAACAGAACACTTAGTCTCAACAAGAAAAATAAAGTGTGGTCTTTTTTCCCTAACAATCTCTTGTAGGATTTCTATTGCACACGGGTTGCCAAGCCCGCGACAATTCCAGCTTATACAACTCATTGTGTTCGGCGGGTCCTCTCTCCGAGGCCCACCGCTGGTCCATTTTTTGAAATAAAAGAGTCATTGTTTTCCAAGCCCACCTGGATTTGCCTCTCCTTACCCATTCTTCTTTTCTTTGTCTCATTAATAGTGATTCCTTCCTTACTCATCTCACCATTAATAGAAGATTCAAAATTTAAATCTGCCATAATATCCTCACTTCCCTTATCATGCCCTTTATCATCAGCGTTATTCTCTCCTTCTTTCCCTCCTACAGTAACGCCTTCATTCACGCCTGCATTATCTTGGTTACCAAACCCAGCTGATCGGCTAACGCCACCCCCCTTTCCACCATCCACCACCTTCCTTCTCCGGGAACACTCCATCTTCTTCCCTCAACCACCTAGCTCCTATAGTGGATTGCCTTCGATAATATTCTGCCCTCATTTCTGGCCCATACTTTCGAACTACTTCCTTTCCTTCAAGCTCAATAAGACTCGGACAAAACTTCTCACCATGTCCAAGGATTCCATAAATATAGCAAAAATTGGGCAGCTTTTCATACACAAAATTAACAAGAAACCATTGACCACCCTTCCTCCTAAGATACTGCTCCTTCCAAAGAGGTTTTCGGACGTCAAATTTCACTCTCATAAGCATGTAGGAGTTCCATGAACTAGAAAACTGTTTTGTTTCAGTAAAATTGTTCTCGTCACATTCCAAACAAATTCTCATTTCATTACCCAGTCTCTCCACCACATGTGTGGAATTGAAACCCGGCTTCAATCCATGAATCTGAACCCACAAATAAATCGAGAACAAAGGAACATCCATCGGAATGTCATATCCCTCCACCTTTTCGATCAATAAAATCTGATTGTTAAATGTCCAAGGACACATGCTCATGACTCGATCTCTATCAACACGATGATAAAATTTAAACAGATACCGCCCTTCAACCAGTTCACGAACTGCCATTCCCATGGAGGGTCTCCAAAGAGAGGCCATGGTTTGTTTCATAAACTGAAACCTAATTGGACGTTCAGTCAAAAATCGACCTACCAGACATAGCGCAAAATCCTCCTCCTCTGCTGCCACCTCATCCTCCTGGAATTCAAATCCCTCGATCTCTTCTCCATTGACTGAAAGAATCCTCCTCCTCTGCTGCCACCTCATCCTTCTGGAATTCAAATCCCTCGATCTCTTCTCCATTGACTGAAAGAGCAGCCATATCTACTGAGATATTGTCCTCATTATCCGTCATTACCGAACAAAGCAGTAAGAAAACTTGAATAGGAAAAAAGATCTTTAAAATAATAACACGAAAAAACTCTCAGAAAAAGAGACGAAGAAAATAATCTCTCGGAGAAGAAATTATTATTATTATTATTGGGTGGCATCGGAATGTGAAACAGAGAAAAATGAGAAAGATAATATCACCCAATAATAAGACATGAAGTACACAGATTACTCTGCCAAGTTGAAATAATTATATAAATTGGGCTTGTAAGTAAGCAAAGTTTTTTTTTTTTTAACAAAGTTATAGAGATTCGTGTATTGCGTGTGCACAGTCTCAATTCTCACTCTGCCTTCGCAGATATATATTCCTTTCTTTCTTACACTGTCATGTTGCTGTTTGTTTGTTTACTTCGCCATTGATTGCATTTAAAGGATCTTCTTCGTTTATGCACTGCCCTTGCCGCCGCCGCCCCCCCCCCCCCCCCCCCCCCCCATTTCAATTTCCAAAACTTCACTTGCCCTATTAAAACTTTTATTTTCTTTTTTCTTTATCATTCAAATTTGATTAAAAATTATATGTTTACATTATGCTAAATAAATTACACTCATCTTCTCTTAAAAATTCTTGAATTTAATATAATCTTTTAAAAATTTACATTATACAAATTAAATTAACTAGTCAGTATCATGTTAATGGAAAGTGATATGACGCCACATTATGTATTACCTTAATTTCTATTTGTTATTAGTTAATATGGGGTGCAAAGATTTAAACCCTACATCTTATATAAAAAAAACCAACCATCTTGAGTTGCATATACTGGTTAATATTAAAAGGGTTATTTTGTTTATATTGTTATGATTTAATTCCTGCACTTCCATTCTAATTAATAACAAATAAAATTTATCATTAATGTAAAATTGAGGGATAATCATAATAATATGAACTCTTAAATAATTACAAAGCCATAAATTGAGAATCCATAAAAACTTTTGATAAACCCATGATTAATTATACTAAAAATATATATGTTACTAAAAATGACATAATTATAGAAGTTAGATAAAGTTAATTTATTAAAAAAATAATTTTAAAGACAATTATTATATATTTTTTAAAAAAAACAGAAAAAATATTTATTATTACAAGGCAAAAAGAAAGAAATAAACAAAACCCCCCACTTTCTAAGGCAAAAAGAAGAAGAGTACTGCTGCTGCAACTTGTTCCCCATTCTTTTTATTATTATTTTTAAAATTTGACTGCCAAATCTAATTAATTATAAGGTGTCAGCACTTACGCCACCTCTATTTTTGGTCATTGCAATTCTGGCACTTGCAACAGTTTAACGTGTAGGGTTTTATTTGCTCTCCGCACTATACTCTTCATGCCCAATGATCTGACCAAAGATAATGTATATATATATATATAATGTACATGCAAGTACAATTTATTTTTATAAATAATCCATATTTTAATTAAATACAAATTGGGTTTCATATTCCATACAAATATTTGTGTTTTAAAATGTTTTTTTTTTACACACAATACAATTTAGAGATGTGTATCGGTTAGTATATTTAACTTTTAGGAGTGCGTTGAATTGAATATCATTAGTCAATTTCTATTAATATCATTAAATTCGATTAATTTTAATTTATAAAATACTCAAATCATAATGAATTGATAATATTAATTTATTAAAATTTTAAATTAAAATTAATCAATTCAATTACTTTAAATTTATATAATTAAATTAATTAATTAAAATAGTAGGTAGCAACCATTTGCTCATCTTTAATAAATTATTTTTGAATAATGATATATGTAGAAATAAATTAATTCTTAATTTATTATTTAAAAAATATACATTTATTATTAAATCATGTCCTATTGATAATCATCATGCTTGGTATTAATTTATCCATACTATTGAGAAGGAAAATTAACTAAGGATTTAAATTTTAATCTTTTAATAAATACTTATCTAGTAGCATCACATTTCAAAATTGTAATCAATCTACCAAAAAGCATATTCTATCAATTAAAAAAATAAATGTTTCCTAAATTGGAACCTGAAATAAAGTAAACTTTTCCATTAAAGGCAAAATACAACAGAATTATTGATAATATAATAAAGAAAAAACATTACTTCACTATTTGGAACAAATTTTAAATTAATTTCTTATAGGTTAGTTAGTATAGTTGGTACAATTTTTTTCTTGCTTTTTGTTGTCTGAGTTTTAATTTTTTTCGGTGACTTCTAGATTAAAAATAAAAGTCAAATAATCACTAAAATTTATTTTGATGATCAAAAATATATATTATTTAAATTTAAATTTTAAATTTAAATATTAAATATTATTCTTCGTATATAATTAATGAAAAAAAAAGTGAAATAGTGTCATAACTGAAGTAATTAAAATTAAATTTAAAAAATAAAGCAATAAAGTGCCAATTATTTAGTTGATGAGCAGTAATAGTTAAACTTAATGTGCAGTAAGTAGCTAATGTGTAGGCCTTAATTTAGCCACAAATTTAAGGTGTAGTATTCAGATATTGTAATTTTTTAAAAACAATTCTATCCGTACTATCTTCTTCCATATGGTCTATTCATAATTTATTAACAATTAAATTCAGAATGACATTTCAAAGAATGGTGGCATTAATTATTTATTTTTGGAGTAATTAATTAATTTGCATATGTTTAGCCAAATCATGCAAATTTGTAAAATCATGGCTAATTAATTAAGAGTAAAAGACAGATTAGCATGTTTGAAATAAGGGCATATATGTAATGAAAATAATAAAAATTATACCTATAATTAATTAATGAGTAATTGATGACTACACTGAGGCGACTAAGTGAACGAAGAAGATTGAAAAAAGGGTGAGAAACCCATGTTGGAGAAGGGGAGCACGTGCAATGTAGTCTAAAGAGAGAGAGATTGCACGTGCCCTGCTTCTCCAGCAAGAGCTACTCACCCACCATAGCCATGCATGCCCTAATTCTTCTTCTTCTTCTTCTTCTTCTTCTTGAAATGAATAATAAAGAGTTGAAGAAGTGTAGCAGAAGAAGCTGACATAGTCATGGATTTATATACAAGTCTTTAATGGAGAGAGAAAGTGTTTTTTAAAAGATTGAGTCTTGAAGTGGGCATTCTTTAAAGAAAGATAGCAATCTGACAAGGCAATTTCAAAGTTTTTGTCTGTACAAAAAGCCATACACGATGTTAATGCATCATCATAGCGAAATAAATATTTCCAAACTAAATTAAAAACCCAAAAATAATCTGAAAAATTCACTCTCTAGATTTGAACTTTTGAAGAAAAAAAAAAGAAATGGATTTGACCCTTTGAATTTGACACATACTCAGAAAGTAAATCTTATTCTTACGGGCTTGATAACATTGTTTTTTATTGGAGCCAATATATATATATTGTTACGTATGTCTTAGGTCAGTTTGTTGGATACTTTCTGCCGCCAATTTTAACATTAGCCCCATTTTAAGTGTTTTTTACTATATTTATTCTTTTCATAATTAACTTCAATTTATTAAATCATATCACTCATACTAGATAAGATATGAGCACACTAATTTGCTGATTTCGTGTTAAAATATATGCATATTGATTCGGTGATTTCAAGTTAAAATATAAATACATTAATTCGTTGATCTTTTAACACAAATATAAATGCGAATGAAGTTTTATATCTTAATTTTTTTATGGTATTTTTTATTTAATGATTATGGATGTTTTTACAAAAAGGGTCAAATGCAAAAATTTTAAAAAATAAAAGATAAAAGTGGAAGTGGTGGTGGTGGTGGTAGCAAATGAGTTTTGACCAAAAAGAAATGGGGGGTGATAGTGTTGTGGCAGAAGTAAGAAATTGCACGTTGGGGTAGCGTGTGGGACGCAAGTTTTTGATAAAACAGAGGAGAGGAAGAAGTTTTTGTTGGGCTTGGGGAGAGCAGGTAGTGTCTCCCTATGTAGATATGATTATCTATCTTTAGTATGAAATTTCAGTTCACTCCCCATATTATTACCTTCACCACCACCACCACCACCACCACCACCCACACCCACTCATTTTGCTTCTTTTTTCTTTCTTTTTAACTAATTGAATTATGTAGCTCATAATAGTTTGGAGTATATTTGTCCAAAAATAACAAATTTCAATCTTTAATTTTACATGGGTATGCTAAAAGATTTAGATTTTTTTTAAAAATTAAATTAGGGCTAATTAACAAAAACAATGTATAAAATTCCTTAAAGAACTACAAAATAAATTAAATTCTCAAATTTCCGTTTACGATTCACTTTGAATTCTACGGAATTTAGAATATAAATTTTGAATAACAATAATAAAATTAAGCACATGGTAGACCTATCATGTTTTGTAGAAAATGGATTATACCTAGTCCATTTTGTTTTATTTTGGGTGCAAAAGAAAATAATTTATATAAAATTTATTCCTATTAACCTGGGATTAAAATTTAAGTTTTCATTTATTTGCAGCCTGTATCTTTATATTATATAGCCAAAGTCTCAAAAAAAGGTTAGCATTTTCCTTTATGGAATCATACATACTTAGAAATAGATAAACTTTTGGTTAAATGTTACATTGTAGTTTCGGTAAGATATCCTTAATAAGCCATTCTGCTAAATACTTGTAATCCTAATTAGTTATTGAAGAAGATCATTATGATATGCAAAGAAATAATTATAATATTATAAGCATTTGAATTTTTTTGATGAGCATGCAGTAATAAGCAAAGCAGCTGTGCAAGCTTATTTGAAGATTCCAGGGACAATCACTCGAACAGTACCACAATCGATAATTTTCTGAAACGAATTAAAACAAGAAATCTTAGTTTTGCCAATTAATTGAAATGTGAAAGATTAACATTATATATTTGGGTTTTTTTTTATAAAAAATTATTATAAAAAATAAGAAATTCTTACCTTTGGTATCATTGCAAATAGTTTTTAAATATTTATCAAACCATTGAAGTTGTATATTGAGACTCCTATTGGTAATTCTCTATTTTTTTTAATTAGTCACCAATATAATCAACTGTTAATAGTCCATCAGATGGTCTGCCAGTTGGCTTTCCTATAGTTTTCCCACAAGGAAGTCAATAAGGATATGCTCTTGGATGTTCAATAATAGAATTGCCTGTATCTGACATTAAATCTCCAAATTGATACATTGCATCAAATCCACATATTTTTGGATCATCTTGTGCGTTGCATCATGCATGAATGCAAAACAATGATAAATATAAATTTAATTACATCAATAGAAAAAAAACTGTTTTGGGACTGCTCATGTTTTAAAAATATGAATTTCTGCAAAAAAAATTAATAAAAATTGAGCAGCTTATTTATTTTACCTTTTTAATCAAAATTATTTATACAATCATGTAATATATATTTTTTTAGGGCTTTTGATAAAAATATAAAAAAAATTAAAAATAATTTTAAAATTATCATATTTATAAAATATTTATCAAAATATAAAAATTTATAATATATTTATCAAAATATCAAATTTTTATTAGTTTACAGTTTATAATTAATTTATAATAAATTTATCATGAGTTTATAATTAATTTATAATAAAATAATTAAAATATCGCTGATAAAAAAGTAATTTTTTTTAAAATATAATGGATAATATCATTTTCTCTTTTTTTTTTTTACTAATCTAATAATAAGCTAATAAAATCAGCAATGAATTGCTAAATTTGGCTGGCCAATTCATGCATAGCTTTTCTTTATTATTGTTATTTTTGGCCAAAAGTGCCTAAGATCATACAAGTTGCCGGTTAATTGCTGGGCTTATTCCTTTTTTATTTTTCAGTTTTCTATATACTCATTTTTGTCATAAAAACCTTTTAAAAAAACAATAAAGCATGTTAATTTTAGATTAAAATAAAATGAACGAAAAAGAAACTCAATAATAAGAATTACATTGCCCCTCAATTTGTATATGTATGTATCTTGAATTTTGCAACTTTCTTTAATGAATACCATATGAACCAACTCTCAATCATATTGTGGGATCAATCACTCACATGTTTAGCTCAGTGCAAAAGTTTGGAAATCATAAATCTCGTATAAGCTTTTCCATCTGACAGTTTGGAGCTAGTATATAACTATATAAGAGCATATGCAGACAATATATACACAATTTCTGTTGATATGAAACCCAATCTAAACAACAAATTTACGCATCAAAAAATATGTAACTTTTGTTCTCAAGTTAATAAACTGCTGTCTGGATTCTTCAAAAATTACAAGCTAGTTTCCAAGTAAGTTCCAGATTACAGAACAGCCGAGAAATTATTATGTATTTCTTGGCCAATGTATGGGCCATCCTAGCATTCAATTCATGGGAAATACTCCACTTCACAGAAAGGCAAAAACCAGAAGCATTCATAATGAAATAATACCTAAATGACAGAATTTGCAAACGACAGGTTTAAATCCTCAATCTCAAAAATAGAAGTATACCGAAACTGATAATATTTCATAAACAAAATTATAAAGCAACATTGTGTCCAAAAATGTAGCATCACTCAAGCAAACAATAAATAAGATGTTTAAGATAAGCAAAAAGTAAAACGGGCTATAAAGATCGAAATATTTAGTCTTCCTCCTCTCCCTCGTTCTCAGCAATGTTGAAGTACCTCAATTCGTATACACTTCGATCTTTGTTGGATGCAATAACTCTCAGCCAATCCCTCACATTGTGTTTCTTCAAGTACTTTTTAGTTAAGTACTTGAGATACCTGCACCAGATAGCCAAATAAGAGACCATGTGAATTACAAGGCTAAGATAGAAGGAAATAGCATACTCAGACTTTCAGCTGGTTGCAAAAACTCGCAAGCAACCAAGACACCAGGTAATAACATGCCAACACCAAATTGCATTATGACTACATAAGCAATTTTAAAACAATGAATCCGATTCAGAAGGCCATTTTTCAAAAAATTAGCGAGAGAACTAGCTGGTTACTTATTTCCCATGTAATGATATGGGATAACCTGTGAAGTGGTAATGTTACTTCCAAAGCATTTACCACAACTCCAACCAAAATATACTCATAATTGATTTATTCGGATATATTTGAAATTTGACACCATACTTAGTTTTTATAATTTTATACTCTAAATTCAAATCCAAATATACATTTATTTCGAATGATTATCTATCTAAATGAACTTGTATGGATATTAAATACAGAAATATGTCAAACACATGATATTTAGCTGGCTCAAAACACCTTTTGCACCATAAATTGGGAATTTCAATTGCGTCCAAGTCATTTGGGATATCCACCCACTTAAGCCGGCTAGACCATAAACAGGCAACTCAACAAGAGAAAAAAACACAGGCAAGTTGCCAATTCAACTATTCCCCATCCTAGCTAAAGTAGATTTTCCAAATTGAAACATTATAATAATTTAAACTACAACATATTATAACAAATAAGAAATTTATTCAATCAATCCAACCAATTAAGCTTTGAGTTCTCATAGTCCTTCTCTTTAACTTATGAAACACACTGATTCTCATAAATGCCCAAACCAAAATAACTGAAAAATACAGATCCCCTGCTCTGATTGAGACCAAGTTAGAAAATTTTGAAAAACCCAATTCACTCCAAAATCCAGAGATTAAAATAGAGCTTGAGATTGGCAAAAATAAAACAGTATGAAAAAGCATTAATTAACCAAATAAAACAAACAAAGAAAGAAGAAATGAGATTTATACCTCTTGGAGAAGTTGCTATCAGAAGTGACAGTGATTTTGCTCTTTTCGCGAGTAACACTGACTGTATCACCAAGAGCACCAGCTTTTCCTCCAACTTTAATTCTTTCTTGGAGGAACTTCTCAAGAGAAGCAATATCCATGATCTTATCTTCCACGGGCTTTGAACAATCAATGGTAAAGGTTGCTCCTTTCTTCTTCCCCTTGGTTCCGGTGGCTGCCCCTCGACTCATCCTTTGTTGCCTCTGAATAACCAGCGAATGACTTGGAGAATGTACAAGGCAAAGACGAAGAGATGAGCAGCGGCGTTGTCTCAAAGACGAAGTTAGAAAGACGACTAGCGCTAGGGTTTTGATTTATAAGAACTTATTATTAATTTTGGAATTTTGGGGGGCGAAAATGAGAAATGTTAAAATTTCTGGGCAGAATTTGTAATTTTATCTTTTTATGATCATTGGTTATGACTTAATAGAAAAATAATTATTTCACCTATTCTAAAATGATACATAGATTTTTATCTCACATTTATTAAAAAAAAAGTTAGGTTATTTAATTATAGATAATTTTTTTATGATCTATTCATTTTATCCTTTATTTATATTAAATAATTATTAATTATTATAAAATTCAAAATAATTATTGATTGAATTAAAATTATTATAATTTAAAAAATTAAAAAAATTAAATATAATATTATTAATTACAAGATATTTAAATAAAAATATAATAATTTACTTATAATATAGCTATAATTTAAATAAAATAACGAGATTATATTTTTAAATAAATAAAAAAAGTATCTGTATTATTTTAAGACGAATAAAATACTATTTTTTTGGCCGGGGTGAAAATTGAAATTAATTTTTGAGTATTTGTATGAGAATAAATAAATTTTAAATATATTATTTAGAAAATTAAATATTTATTGTTAAGACTTTAATTTGATGTGCAATAATTGAAATTTATATTTATCTATGAAATAATTTCACCTTAAATTAAATAATAACGGATGTTTATATATATATATATAATAACATCCTCTTGTATAAAATTTTAATTGAATTTAATAAATGCTAGTATTTATTGTGTAGTGTAAAATAATTAATGATTTAAAATAGCATAAAAACTTGAATGTTTATGATAGTTTAATACTTGAAAATTTGTTGTTTCCCAAATGCTTGAGTTATTACGGACCGCAATTTCATGTATTGATTCCCAATTTAGGATCTGAAATGTTAACGAGCCACAAAAATATTGGTATGGTCCAACTTACCTGTCTATCTAATACTGCAAATATTGGCAAATTCAGAGCAATTTTTGGCTCATCTCCCTGCCAAGAAGGAGAAAAAATCCAACAAAACCAACATAGAAACAATATTCAATTATAAGTTTATAACTTATCTTAAATCTCAATAAATACACACATACACACAGCTAAAAAGCAATTTCCTTTTCTTACTTTCATTTCCTCATGATAGATTGTACTACAATGGCACTATCACTGAACAAAACAATTTAAACCATATATTGTTACATATATGGTTAAATCTCATGCCTCGAGTTCAGGGGCCGAGGGAAAGGAGTCTTGGGAGAGCAATGGACACCCCCTCCTCTCCTCCCTACTTGTATACATATACATATATATATATAATTTTATAATATTTTATAAAAATTATATATATAATATTTTATATACATATTAAATTTTTTTATCATATATATTTTTTTAATTATTTGAATATTTAAAATTTTATAATTAGGTATTTATATATATAGTATTTTTATAAAATTTTAATATTATTTTATATATAATATTTTATAAAAATATAAAAATTTTATATAGATAATATTTTGTATACATATTAATTTTTTTACCATATATTTTTTTTTAATTAGTGGATATTTAAATGTTTGTAATTAGATATATATGTATAGTATTATTTATATATTTATTTTTTTATTATATATTTTTTTAATTAGTGAATATTTAAAATTTTTGAGATTAGTTGTATATATATATTATTTTTATAAAATTTTATAGTATTTTATATACATATTAACTTTTTTATCATATATATTTTTAATTAGTGAATATTTAAAATTTTATGATTAGATACTTATATAGATATAGTAATATATATATTGATTTTTTTATTATATATATATATTTATTTTAATTAGTGGGTATTTAAAATTTTATGATTGAGTATTTAGATTAATACTAGAATTTTATTATTTAATTATAAATTATATAAAAATAATATTCACATTTGAAATAGTATTTAATAAAAGACTAAATAATTATAAAATTTCTGAAATTTTATAATTATACTAGTCAGTCCATGTATTTTCAACATCTAATTTTTGCATCGTCCAATTTTCAAGAAATAAACCGTTTAGTATTTTTATTAATATTTTCATCATAAAAATATTAATCAATTACTTTGATATTATAAAATAATTTATTTATTTTTTCTTTATATATATTTTTCTTTGTTATTTGTTAAGCCATACTTATTTTTAATTTTATTTTTATTTCTTATACATAATTTATTTTAATTTTATAAATATTTTATTAAGTTATTTTAATTTATATATATTTTTATAAAGATAAATATATTATTAATTTATATGTATTCTTATAAAGATAAATATATTATAAAATAACTTATTTGCTCTTTATTTATATATATTTATTTTTGTTATTTATTAAAATTATTTTATTTTTAATTTTATTTTATATATAAATCATCTGTAAAATAAAAAAATATTATTTATATTATTTAAAATTATTTTTTTAGTAATAACTATAAAATTAAATTAAATGATATATATAAATTGTCTACAAAATAATAAAAATATTATTCGTATTATTTAAAGTTATTTTTTAATAATATTTATAAAATTAAAATAAATTATGTAAAAAATATAAATAAAATTAAAAATAAATATGACTTAATAAATAATAATATATATATAAATAAATTATTTTATAATATCAAAGTAATTGACTAATATTATTAGGATGAAAATATTTACAGAAGTACTAGACAGTTTAATTTTAGTATAATATATAAAATCTCATAAGATTTATAATTATTTAGCCTTAATAAAATATTATAAATAAATTAATACATCAAAAAATTAAAATAAAAATATATGTAAAATTTTTAAAATTTAATAAATAATAAAAATTATGATAAAAATTTATAATAAAAATATAAATTTCACTATAATATTAAATATTAAATTTTATTTTTAGTTTGTTTATAATTTTTTTTTCTCATTCCGCTTCTGGTACCGCAACTGCTCGGGTAACATATATTGTTATTATATTCATTCATTGAATCATTGTAACTAAAAGGCATATTTTGTGCTGGCTCATTTGGCGTCCTTGTGTGGGATGTACGCTGCATATCGATCAGCCTTTGCTCCACTTTTATGATCGTAGTACTCGACCAGAGCAGCACCAGCTAACGCGCCCAGTGTAAGTGCCTGGGCATGTAACCTGTATTTAGAATGCAGAGAGGTCAGCAACAACACCCAAGCAGTCCAAATTAATGGTAGAAAAGAATGTTCACAACGAGCACCAGCAAGCAGGATAATGCAAGGCAAGAGCAATGAATTAATGAAGAACGTAAATGATTTGATAAATATTTGAGGCGAGCATCCAAAAATATAACAATTAATAAGATGAAACATTTACACAATCCCAGCACCTCTCAGTGCCAAATATAGCATTCTAACCTCCGCCTAATTACTTCGAGTGACCCACCAGGCCAATAATCACTACAAGCAAGACAAGAACAATGCAAGTTTCTGAGGCCATTCCTAGACAGCAGATTGACTTTAAGAAATCATGATAGATAACTATCTATGGAAGACGGGGGATCCGTTGGTACTGATTTTAGCTTTTTTGAAGCATATCTGGCAACACTGAATCATAAATCCCAAGGTATAAAAGGCCATCTTATCAAGAACCATAGCAGAGGAGATGAGGAAGCATGATAACACATCAAAAAGATATGCAATGCTGATGAGAAAGACTTCTACTTTGCCTGTATATATCCCACAACATTTATTCACAGATTTTCCAAATGTCAGAGATTTATGTAGAGCCATTTTCTGGTGAAATGGTAAAAGCTCTGGACCTTACAACTTTTGTAAGCAAGGAAGTGCAAGTCAGAAACCTTAGAAAACCACTTGATTCAAAAAGCTTTTCAGGGTATTAACTGTGGTGGTCAACAAATAAGTAACAGCCCCCCACCCTTTTTCCATCTAAACCAGAAGTCCCCAAGGTTTTTGTTCTTTTGGTAGACAAGTTTCTTAACTTCTCTCAGCACAAGATGGCCATAGATGAGGGAAAAAAAACCCGATGGCAGTTACACTCAAATAGCTCAAATAATTATCCAAATTGGTTAGACAGCCAATGCCACACAAATAAATATAAAGATTCAAAGAATTATAAATGATAATCAAGTATGTGCGAAACCCGATATAGGAATTCAGAGATCCTATAGAAGCTACAGGATTGCAAAAGTTTATAAAAAACTAAACTTTTAACAGGGAAAAGGCAATTGAAGAAAATCTAAGACAACATCAAAAAGGAACAGAAAAGAAATAAGTGAAGATTACCTAGCGTGGATAATCCTGACGCTGGTTTTCATGTTGGGTTGAGATCAATTGTACGCGATTGAACCAGCAATTCCGCCAAGCCACAGACACCCTTTTTGAAATACAAAAACAGACAAAAATCAAAACCAGGATCCAAATCAAAACCCATATAACTCGAATTAAAAAATAAAAATAAACCATCTGATCCAAAACAACAGAAATGCAAGATAAACACAAGAAAAAAAATGAACGAGATCATTACCAACGGTTCTAAGCTTGTGCACAGCAAACCATTCTCTGACAGATTCGAATTTGGTTTTAGCATCGGCCATTTTCGCAATAGAATTATCGTTTTGAGAGACGAAGATTAGAGACAGGGTTTATGTATGCGAGAGAAATTGGCAGAAGAAGCAAAATTGGGAACGTCCTGCGACGGTCGCTGAGAGTAAAGCTATGCTGCGTGCAGAACAATGAACCAATCACGTTATCCCGAATTAAAAATTGACACGTGGAATTGTGAGATAAATTGGACGGTATTTGATTGGAAGCAACAGCGGTATTATAGTAGTGGGAAAATTGGGCGTTGTTGTTTCCAAGAAGACAATTAGTGGTCAACTATTTCTGCCGGTTGGATGGAGACCTGGTCAAAATCCAACTATATGTTCGTGGTCTAAATTTTTCAAAATTCAAGTCCTCTATTTTTTCAAAGGAAAAAAAAGACAAGTTTAAATTAATTAAGGTTTCAAACAAAAGTTTAAGCTAATCAAGATGTATACAATACGCATATGACACGTAACATAACAATAAGTATATTTTCTCTCAAATCAATAGAACTGAAATCGATTCTATTTTTTTTAATATATATAATAATATTTAAAAATAATAAAAGCTGTATTAAGAAAACTATGAAATTAGATTGAAATGTGCAAATTTAATATGTCTGGAACTAATTTTATTGTCACTTGATTTGTATTATACTCTTTTTAATTCTCACCATTAGAAATTGGATTTATCATGGTAGGGACATTTATCATCATATATGATTGTTAGTAACTGCTAAGATTTTACCATCCTTGTAAAAAAATTAAAGTCTAGGATAATCTAAAATTCATGCATCAACCATGGGTCAAGGAACCCATACAAACCTAGATTGCTCGTGCATGAAAATCTATGTTAGTATTAAAATATATATTCATGTAAATTTCAATCTCAAATTGTAGCATTATGTAATATGCTCAATTGTTTAGGGACAATATTTAATGCTATAATCATCTAGTAGTTTTAAAAAAGAAAAAAATAAAATCTCCGTGTTTTAAAATATATATTTTTTCATTTTATTTTAAGTGTCTTATAATAAATTTTTTTATTTCACTTTAAATATCATTTTTTAAAAATTAAGGGAGTATTAATTGAAAATTTTTAATATTACCTTTTATTAATTAATGAAAGAGAATAAGTATTGAGAAAGATGAAAAATGATATTTAGATAAATTATAATAAAATTTTTATAAAATTCATAATGACTAATCATTTTTCTAATCTATATACACTGTTTTTATAAGATACTTGAAATGAAATGGAGGGAGTAGTATTTAAATTATTTTTATTCGATTAATTATTGAATTAAAAAAATTGGTATTTTGATATTTAAAAAAAAATTAAGTTCAACAATTAATCATAAAAAAATAATTGGGACACCTAAATAACATTATATACATAGTGCAAAAATTTGATTATAATGATTTAATATAGCCTAGGAAAAAGAAAATATTTAGGGTGCAACTCGTCTATCTAAAAGACGAGTTAAGAAAAGATTATGGCTTTTCGGTCCAAGTATTTTTTTTTTATACAAAAGAACTATAAGCCTCAGAACATCATCTGCTCATAATATTTGAATATTTATTGTGCTCTACTTAATACTACTACAAGCGATACTCATAAATATATGAGGTTATTATAGCAACGGTGATCGGACCAATATCGTTTTAAAATGAATGTGTTGTTTGTAATAATTTGATTAAAAAAAATAAATTAAAAGAATGAGTGTATGATATTTAAAATATTGTTGAAATTGTAATAAAATTAAAATAACAAGTAAACAATTATTGGTATGCTTAGAATTGGTTTAATTCTTAGGATTGTACCTAAGGTTTGTAGATCAATTTAATCAAAGCTTGATCCTCAAATTGTCCATTAATATAACATTGTAATTTAAATTGTCATTGAGTTTAATTAGCAATTAGCAATTTATTAATTTTCACATTCATAAATTAACAACCAATTATTTTGAATTTGTAAATTAATAGAACTCTAAAACTTATGTTTCTAATTCACTCTTTGGGTAGTTGATTGTATAGTTTCGATATCAAATTTCACATCTCGGTCCATCATTCAATATTAAGGGATCAATAGGTGGTCAATCTATCAACTTATTATTCAATTCAATACAATCAACTAATAACAAGGTATATTAATAAAAATATCAAATCAAGTCATTCAATCAAATCTACTACAAACTCTAAAAATGAGTAATTTAGCTCATTATCATTTAAAAATCAACATTCATCTCAATATAAATCAAATCAAAATTATCAATTGAAATATTAATATTCACAACAAAACAATAACAATCTAAAAATGAATTAAATGAGAGAATATGAGAAACCTCTTGTGGATGCCAAGAGTTGAATTTCTTGTTCTTCCTCCTAGCTCAACATGAATGCGATGAAGAATTCCCAAGCTCTCTTTAAATCTTCATTCAATTGTTCTACCCTTGAAAGAATGAGTGAAATCTCTCTCAACCTTCCACTCTTTTAATCCAAACTTTCTTCAAACCCAAACCCTCTAGAGCTTGGCCATCCACACAAAATTTCAAAGAACTAAGTTATAGTCTTCTTTTTTAGAGAATGGACTGGAAGATGAAGATGAATGTGATGATAATAGTTTGCAATAAGAATGATATCTTTTTCAAAATAAGAATCAGTCCCCCATCACATGGTGAATCCTCCCTTTATATTCATCTCCCTCCAATTATTTAATTCTAAAATAAAAAAAGAATTCTCCTTTTCAACTCACCTCGCTCCCATTTGTCTCATCATTTTCATTCTTAAATTTTTCATCTCATAAAAATACCTCAATTTTCAATTATTTTTAAAAAATATTCCTCTTGTCTCCCACCTTGTCCCCCATTAATCGTTCTAATAATTCAGAGGAATCATATGAGACACGGCCAAAATATGAATGACTTGGTTGTGTCTATTAATTTTGCCTTGGACACGGCCAAGTCACTTGCCTGTGTTCTTCACTGCCTTATATTATATATTTCATGTGGGAGTGACACGGCCGTGTCACCTGGCCGTGTCTTTTTCTGCTTCTCTGAATATTTTATTCTCGTCAGGAGTGATATGGCCAGTGACTTGGCCGTGTCTCTGCTGAAGTTTCCTAAAGGATACGACCAAGTTGCCTTGTCCTGGCCGTATCATGTGAGCATGTCATTTTTCTTACCTTGGATGAGAGAACACAGTCAAGTCAGTGGTATCTTAGCGGTGTCTCATGTCTTTCCATCAAATTTGGATCAAACAATGTGAATTTAAGCTCCGTTTTGCACTTCAACCTAAATCAAGCACTTCAAGCATTCTCAAACACAAATTAAAGAAAAAATTAACTAAAAATTAATAAAATTACCCTAAAAATATGTACATATATTATCAAAATAATAAGTCACTCCCAGCAAGTCATGATAAAGCTAGTTGTTCGCCCCCTTAAGCGGTTTCCTCAAAAACATGAACTCCCACTAGGAATTTACAAGCTATAGAGGCTAAATAATCTGCAAGATTATTACCCTCCCTGTAGATGTGATTCAGCTTAACAACTCAATCTCTTGCTAGTAGGTCTTTAATCCTACGGATAAGACTGAAAGTCTTCCCTTTCTCCACTTTACTTCTTGTTACGAGTTGCATTACGCACTTGCTATCAACCTCCACCCACAATCTTCTACGTCCTTTCTGCCAAGCCAATTGCAATCCTTAATACACCCCCCTATAATTTAGCTTAGGTAATAGTGCACATACCTATATTCATGAAAAATCTTGCTAGCCAATTTCCTTTGTCTTCTCTTATAGCTTCACCAGCAAATGCCCATTTTGTTGAGGCTTTATAGGCCCTATCGGTATTAAGTTTCCACTAGCCCCTTTGAGGAAGCTTCCATCTAATATTGATGACTTCCATACTCTTCTCTTGCAAACCAAGTATAACCCTTCATGCTTAGCTTCACTCACCCCTCTGACTAGTCTTCATATATCTTGGACAACTAAACACTTTTGTTGGATGCTTCAAAAATAAACTCATTCCTCACCTTCCAGAGAACCCAACAGGCTGCACCAAACACAATATTCCCATTTTCTTGAAATATTCATAGTTCTATTTTTGATAAATGCTTGATGAGCCAGATGCTAAATCCCTCATGGAAGAACCGATCTGTTCCATATATGCTAAGGAGCATTGCCCAAACTTGACTTGTGAAGATGCAATCCCTCAAAATATGCAGCACTGACTCTATATGGTCTTCACATCTTGGACAAGTCATGTTAAAAGAGAGATGCCTACGAGCTCTTTCTTGGTTGGTCAACAGTTTCTCCTTTTAGGTGAGCCATAGGAAGACACATATACGATAGTGTCTACGCCATTTCCATATGATATCCCATAACTTACTACGTTCTTGCCATGTTTCTTCCAGTTCCACCATATCCGAGAATTTTACTGAAAAGCTTCCATTAGAGCTGTGACCCTAAAAGATCTCATCAGCTACATCACTAATAATCGGAGGAGGGACAACATCAATGGAGTTAAGAGTCTGGTTAGGCAAATATTCAGCAAAAATATCCCAGTCCTAATTTCCAGGAGAGTTTACCATATCACTGGCTTTCCATTCCAACAAGTGAAGCGGCACTGGTTTCACCACATTCTCAATCAAAGGCTTTGACCCATTCAACCATTTGTCCTTCCAGAATCTAGCCATTATTCCATTGCTCACCTCCCATAACATTCCCTCTCGGATTTTATCCCATAATTTTGCAAAGTGCTTTCCAAAGAGGAGAGCACCCAGTGCTGCAAATTGTATCAGGGATACCATTCAGATCCACCCCATATTTGTTTAATAAAACCCAAGCCTATAACTGGTCCTTGTTCTTCATCATGTTCCACCCGATTTTCTAGATAAAGGCACAGTTCATAACAAAGAGGTTTTTGATGCCAAGCCCTCCACACTCTTTAGGTTGGCATAAGTCATCCCACTTGACCAAACTCAAACTCTTAGCATCCCTATTATGGCCCTAGATGAAAGCTCTGCAAACTTGCTCTAGCTTAGTGCATATCCCCTTAGGTAAAGCTACAATTTGCATAGTAAAATAAGGGATCATGGTAAGTACATGATTGGTAAGAGTTATCCTTTCTGCCAAAGATAAACTATTAGAACTCCAAACAGACAATTTACTTTGCACTTTGTCTAGAAGGAAATTATAATCACTCTGCTTAATTCTGTTGTGTTGAATGGGGACCCCAATATGAGTTCCTAGATTGTCTGTACATTTGAAACCTAGAGATTGGCTTATTTGGCCCCCTGATGCTGGGTTTTACATTTTTGAGAAGTAAATTTTTGTCTTTGGCTTGTTGACTTTTCTCCCCTGACGGCATACAAGACATCCAATATATGTAGAATTTTTTCCCCTGCTCCATATCAGCTTCAACAAATAGCATGATATCATCTGCAAAAAATAAGTGTGAAACCAAAGAGCCAATCCTATTAAGCTTAATTGGCCTCTACGCCTTATTACTAACTTCCTGCTCAATGGCCTAACCAAGTTTTTCTAAACACAACACAAAAAGATAAGATGATAAAGGATCACCTTGTCTAATTCCTCTTATGGGTTTGAATAATTCTAAAGGGCACCCATTCCACATAATTTGCATCGAAGTTATAGAGACAGTTCCCATAATTACTTCTCTTATCCAATCTGGTATCTGTAATTCCATCAGAGTGTGATTAATGAAAGTCCATCTAAATATGTCGTATGCTTTTTTCAAATCTATTTTAATGGCCATAAACCCTTTCTTACTCTTCACATGTCTTATAGAGTGAACAATCTCCTAGCAGACAATGATATTATCAGTGATGTGTCTAACTGGGACAAAACTTGATTGGTTAGAGCTCACCCAATTCGGCATGCAAGCTTTTATCCTGTTAACAATGGCCTTTGATAGTATCTTAAGAGTTACATTAAACAGACTGATTGGTCTAAAGTGAGAAATGAGTTCAGGCCCTTTAAACTTTGGGAGGAGGACTAAAAGAGTCTTGTTTAACTCCTTAGGAACTCTTTTAGTTCTGATAATATCCAAAAGCAACCTGCAAACAGCTGAACCCACCACCTTCCACTGGTTTTGAAAAAACATAACATTTAATCCATTTGGGCCTGGGGCTTTTAAAGGCTTCATTTCAAACAAGGCTTGTTTAATATCCTCACCAGAAATCATTCTATGCAGTTGCTCCTTGCTGTTCCTCTCTAGTAAAGGGAAGGAACCAGCAATAGTCCAGAAGCTGTTGTAAATACCATCCTCAGAATAGAGGTGACTGTAGAATTCAAGAACATCAGTCTTGAGCTTCTCCTGCTCAGGCACCATCTCCCATCTTCCAGTCGCAACATATCAATTCTTTTACTCCTCCTTTTTTGATTGGCAATTCTGTGGTTGTAAGTAGTATTTTTATCCCCATCATTGATCCATTGAACTGATGCCCTTTGTAGCCACATCATCTCGTCCTGATCAAGCGTCTTCTCCAGTTCTGACTGTAATTCAACTTCCAGCTGCTTGAGGAACTCAGAATCATATCTTTCCCATGCCTTCTGAATACCTTCAATTCTGCGAATAAGCTTACATTTCCGTGCATTGATATCACCAAACACACCCTCATTCCATGAAGTCATATCAGCAACTAAGGTAAGGCGAAGTAGTTATCCCCTTTAGCCCATGAATCCTTAACTACTTTTTCAAATTCGTCATGCAGAATCCAAGAGACTAGAAATTTGAAGGGCTTGGAACTGTAATAAGAGTTGTTATCCAGGCATTTGATAAGAAGAGGAGAGTGGTCAGACCCTATCCGAGGGAGATTTAATACTGTTGTATTAGGAAAATTGAAATTCCAAGAATCATTACAAATTGCACGATCAAGTCTCTTTTTCAGGTTACCTGTCACCCATGTGAACTGGTTTCCTTGGCAACCCAGGTCAATTAATTGGCTACTGGAGAACCAATTTGCAAAGCTTGAACAACCCCCTGTTACACGATAAGGCCCTCCCTTCCTTTCAGAGCTACCAAGTATAGCATTGAAATCCCCAGCTAGAAGCCATGGAGTATCTCCAGATAAAATGATTCTATCAAATTCAGGCCATAGAGCTTTCCTTAGACTGGGGCTGAGGCTTGCATAGACGGTAGTAAACATGGTGTGGAGGCCATTAGCAACTTCAATCCGCATATTGATGAATTGAATACTAACATCGGGTATGGAGATTAAGTTCTTGATATTCCAGAGAACCCATATTCCACCCGAGAACCCATTAGCTTCAATTCGAAATGAGTAGCTGAAACCACTCTTTTTAATTACACTATCTGCCTTCCTACCATTGATACGCGGCTCAAGAAGGACCAAAACACTAAAACAATACAAAGATTTCATTTGGCGAAGTATCCTTAAAAAGCCACTTGAGGCAGCACCTTGGCAGTTCCAAACACAGACATTAAATTCCATGAAATAAAGAATTTTGTGGATGGAAAGTACCTGAAATTAGCATTTTCCGAGCTGGGAGGATTCTGGGAGAGTAAGGCCAGCTGGTACAGCAACCCAGATCCTTTGGCTGATCTGATTCTCTTGAGGACGTTCAGCGGTGTTGCAATCTCCAGCTACTTCACCACCTCTACCTCCTTCATTAATTTGCCGGGCACCCACATCTCTAGTGACTCTCATGTCAGTGTCAACTGTGCTAAATTCATACGTCCCCCATTGTATCTCCGCTTGACTGAAATCCTCAATCGTGACCGCCATATGATTTTCTGGGTTCAGGGATGAAACATTAGGAGCCATGGTAAAGACCGATTTGGGAAACGATTCAATTTTACACCTGTTTAAGACCAGATTTGGCACTCTGTTTTCTTTCCCCACAGAAGGTACAGATTTTGACAAGGATAGATGGACCATCTCCTTGTGAGAACCATGATTTGGTTTAGCTATGTTCGATTTTGGTGCCAATCCATGAGGGGTTTTTGGGCTAACGCTACGTGTTTTTTTGACGTTTTTAGTTTGCCTGAAGCCAGCCCTCTAGCTTTCTTGGATAGCCTATTTGTCGTTACCTCTACTGGAATGAGAACCATGAGTAGGGGAGTTCGCTATCTCTGGTTCTACCAAAGAAGAGAGGACCGAGAATCTTGTATTCCCAATATTAGCTCCTGGAGTGTCAATCCTTTCGCTTATACTAGAACTCTGAATTTTTCCTTGGTCAGCCCTGTTCGCCTATGAGTCCTTGGAGACATTCTTTTGTACCTTTCTTGGAAGCAATCATCCAGGGTCCAAAGCTCTGCTCCTCTCTCCCATTACTGGTCTCCTCCACATGGAGTTTATCATTGCAAGGGCCTAACTATCCATTAGGAGAAGGTTTATCAGGGCACAAGTTGGACAAATGGCCATATAACCCACAATTAAAGCAGATCAAGGGTAGCCCTTCATACTCCACTCGTTGTATCTGGCCATTCACTTTTAGCCTCGCAACCAGTGGCTGGCTGAGATCAAGTTCAATTGCAATTCGTGCAAAGAGCCCACGCATCACATTCTCTGTGTTGTAATCAATTTTAATTACCCTACTTAAAGCATTGCCAATAACACGGAGCACTTTCTTATGGTAAAGATGCAATGGCAGACCAGGAAGTCGTGCCCAGGCAACCACTGTCGAAATCGTATCTGTAAAGCAATTGAAGTCTATATGCCATAGGAGTAAAATGAGGTAGTGTCCCATAACCATCCATGGTCCCTCCGTCATAATCTTTTCAACATCTTCAACCGTTCGGAATTGTATGAGATAATAGTTGTTGTCCAGGTCTATAATTTTGAAGCCACTCACCATACTCCACACAGCACTAAGCCTAGACTGTAAGGCTTTGTACCCAATAGTTTTGCCCAGAAGTCTTACAATGACAGTGGTAGACCATGGTTGAGAAAGAAGATTTTTCGCTTTTTCCGAGATCTCAACAACTGGAGTACCATTCTCGATCGTGATTTCAATTTCTGAATCCTCGATGTCAATTTCGGTGGAGTTCGCTAACATATTTGTACTTCCAGGTTCTATATCAGCCATCAATTTGTCGCGGAATGACATTCCACTAGCAGTCCCAGCCTCCATCTCACTGTCCACGAATCTGACTTTCTTCCTATTGCGATCTTCTTCCGCCGCCACCGTCGGCGTTGGGACTTTGGGCGAAGTGAACAAGTATTTTTGACACGCGGTGCAAACTAATCCCAAGTATTTTAAATTAGAGCCCAGTGAACAGGTGACACGTGGTGCAAAATAATCCCAGGGGTTGTAGTATTTATGACAATATGTCAGGGCTAAAACTGTAACTGCACTATCCTCAAAGGTATACGTCATCATGTTTCTCTTTCCTACCTGTCTAAAAGTCATCTCTTCAACGTTCCAGAAGAATATAAAGATTTCAATAACCCACAATTCTCTCCATAGCTTCTGTCTATCCCGATTTCAATTTTCTTCACAAAAGGTGAGATTTTTAACCCCCCCTCAATTTTAATTTTCGTAATTAAACAATTACCCAATTTAATTTTTAGGGTTTGTTAATTTTTTATATAATCACTGCTTCAGTCCTTTTTTTTTTGTTTTGAAAAAATTATAATTTAGAGTAGTTGAAATTGGTAATGGGATTTCAGGGGCAAAAATGAGTAGCCGTGCAAGCCGTACTCTTTATGTTGGCAATCTTCCTGGAGATATTCGTCAAAGAGAAGTAAAAGATTTGTTTTACAAGGTATTGATCATATATTCTTTTTCATTGATATTTAAATTATAGTTTAGTGATTTAATTAAATTTTAATATTTTTTTACTTCAAAGTGTCAAAATTGTGTGCTTGTTTGGATATTTAGTTAATAGCTTGTTTACTAATTAGCATTAGCAGGGATGCTGATAATTGATGTAATTAGTTTAGTCTATGATGAAGTAATTACTATATTATGTTGTTTTCTGCTTGCTGTATGGACCCATTGTTGATGTTGATTTGAAAATCCCACCAAGACCACCGGGTTATGCTTTTGTAGAGGTAAGCTTTTGTTTACAGCTTTTGGAGGATGACAGGAAAGATATGCTCTTTTTATGCCAATGTCTCTCTGTATTGCTAGCTTGATTTTTTTTTAATTCTATACTTAGCGGGTTTATGCTAAATTGCTGATGATGTAGTTGTTTTAATTCTTTTGTATTGCAGTTTGAAGATTCTCGTGATGCTGAAGATGCTATTGGAGGTCGCGATGGATATAACTTTGATGGCTGTCGCTTAAGAGTTAGTATCTATGCACCTTCATCTTTTTTATTGGTCTTATATTTTTCTTAGTGATCACGTTATTTCAATTAAATGCATTTTATCCTCTTAGGTTGAACTTGCACATGGTGGTCGCAGACATTCATCTCCTGGAGATCGCTATAGCAGCTACAGTGGTAGTAGCGGAAGTCGTGGACCTTCCAGGCGCTCTGACTATCGTGGTGTGTCTCTCTGGCATATCTCTTGTAGTTTTATGAAGTACATGCTATAAAAAGTTGATTTTTTAACTTTCTTTCTTGCAGTTATGGTCACTGGATTACCTTCTTCTGCTTCATGGCAAGATCTCAAGGTCTCATTGATTTTCCTGTCACTTATTAGTTCTAAAACAAAATCGTGCTTTCAAATTAGATTGTGGAGTCAGTTGGATGTCATAATTGAACCTATTTGATCACACATGTTGTATGATCAGGATCATATGCGAAAAGCTGGGGATGTCTGCTTTTCTCAAGTATTTCGTGATCGCGGTGGTGAGTTGAATTAACTTTTCCATTTTTTTTCTTGCAAATACTTTGTGTTGCTTACTACTAGTTGCTTTGCTCTATTTGGCATAGTTTATATGGTGTGTGAATGATTCATTTGAACTGTTTAGTTATTATCAGGTTTTATGTCCTGATGGTTAGTTCATAACTGATATGCCACATCTCAGCGCTAAAGCTGACTGATCACAGCTTCAATTCCAGTTTAGTTGTGGGTGCAATAAATGATCTTTTCCCTTTGTTTTGCTTATGGCAAAAATAACTTCAACGCTTTAGATCATTTAGCTGGTTTTGATGTACAAAAATAATGCATTGTATTAACAACTTTCTTTTCTCCTTTCATAAAATTTGTAGGTATGACAGGAGTTGTGGATTACACAAATTATGATGATATGAAACGTGCTGTAAGTTATTTTCTCTTCGGGGATTTTATGATTTTATGTTCTATATTATTAATGAGTAGAGTTAATTGTGGGACTCTTTTGTTCTATCTGCAGATGAAGAAACTTGATGACTCTGAGTTTCAAAATGCATTTTCTCGGTCTTATATACAGGTATGCCAATTGGTGGATGCTGTGGTAAATCTTCCATTTCTCCATTTTGGCCTTACTTATCTAGCAGCATTTGTTTAGGTGAGGGAGTATGATACAAGGAGGACCTACTCTAGGAGTCCTAGTCATAGTCCATATGGCCGGAGCCGGAGCCGGAGCCGGAGCCAGAGCTTTAGCGACGGAAGCAGGAGGTATGCCTTGAATTTTGGCACAGATTGGAATGAATTGGTTTTATTTGCTACAACAATTGACCAAAAATGCGTTGTGTTGCAGCATATCTCCTGTGGCTAAGTATCCTTATCGGTCTCGATCCATTTCTCATAGTAGATCTGTTTCTTCGCGTTCTCAATCTTCAAGGTATCCTTGTTGTATTCTTTTCCATTTTTTAAAATCTTGGTTTTTTGGTTACAGTTCTACCCTAATGTACGTTGGTATATATATTCTTTAGTAGTTTTATGCGGCTACTTCACAAGGTCATCATTTTCTTAGTAAAAATGTTTTTTTGGTGATGACTACTATGTTAATATCTTTCTTCTTTTTATATTTTCTTTTTTAAACTTTATTTTGCACGATCTTAAGTGGGACTAGCTATACAAGAAAGGGAAAATAAAAGGAAATAAGAATAGAATTAGATGTGGGAATTCCTGTTGTCTGCAGTTATCAGGCTGCAAGCTTTCTTTCTGCTACATTCTTTATAATCTAGTTAACTTCATTCTCTATGAATAACTCTCTCTGTTAAAGCCAATCGTGGGTTGACACCAGCACTGCTCATCCCCTTCCATAGAACCATATGATGATTATAACAATGAGGATAATTTTGACTCCATTTATTCTTCTCACAATAAGAAAGAAAATAACCCCCTTAGCTTAGTGAAAGGTTCAATAGGATGGTGTAGCCAAGTTTCAGCATGCCATCTCAACTAAGTTTTATGAGTACTCAGTCGACTTGGAGGAATCCATGGTGCATATAGTTCATCTGGTACTGTTACATTTAGTTGAAGTTCTGAGTTTTTGACTATTATGCACGGTTTCATTGGCAATGTCAAAGTTTTGCCATTACAAGGAATAAGGATTTTTTTTTTTTGGGTTTGCATTTGCGGTGGGTTTTAAGGAATATTAGTTGTCTATTACCTTGCGGGATCTGTTTTGTATCAATGATCTATAGGTCACAATGGAGCAATGTTGCCAATCGACCAAGTTGCACTTTCTTATTTTAAATTTATGGTGACCACGAATTTTTTTTTTATCTTTCATGTTTGATTGCTATTTTCTTTATGATGAAACCACATTCCTTTATAGAAACTGCACTCAGTAATCCAAAACTATTCAACTGAGCTGTAATACTGCTATTAGTTAGTGAAGTTATAGTTTAGTTCTTACTTGTAATTTTCATCACCGTGTATAGTTGACAAGTCTTTGTAGCACTCTCCTAGATTACATGGTAGCCTCTCGAGTTTGCACTATTTTTAATATAAGTGTCTTCTCTGACGTGTTTCTTTTACTCCTTTAGTTTTCATGTGTACGCCACTTCTGAATAACTGTAAAAAGATCTTTTCATTACTTGAGCTAGTAATTATGATTATTAATTATCAGGTGGTTCTTTTTCTTACATGAATTTCTCAAATTGCATATCTTGAATGGAAGGGAATTTTTTGTTTTAAGTATGGTATTTTGCAGATTTTGAATCCTACCACAAAATGCCTTCTGTTCTTTATTAATACCTGCATCTCCTTAAGCAGTAAATATTATCCTTCTACTGTTGCTTTATGGTCATGCATTAGATCTATTTTCTTATGGGTGGAAAAAGGTCACTGAGGGGAGGTTATCTGGTTGGCAAGTTGTGATAGGGTTGCTTGTTTTCTTACTAGATCTGACTTTGTGCAGCGACCTTGGATTGGATGTTAGGAACTTGATGTGGTACTTGCATCTCTTTGGTGGTTGAGGTAATGTGATTTTTGTTGATGAGGACCTCTCAAACATCCTAACAATCTTATATTGCTGTTATGCTGGTGTGCCATTTAGTGCTAGATATGATCAAGTGTGGATGGATCGCAATATTAAAGCTGGATTTGTCAGATCCAAGAGCTATTAGTACCATACCACACATCAGCTATGTAAATGAAACTTGAAACTACTCCAACATCTATTACCCCTGGACTTGTTGGTACAGATAGGGAGGCTGTAGTTCTCCTTTTATCAGGTTTGGATGGGGAGGATGTTCTTAACTTTGGCTAATCTTTCAGTGGTGCTTTAGTGATTATTCTTTCTTCTACATTTTGCCTTTGCTGGGAAAATGTCATTGTGAAAACATGAGGTTGTATTTTATCATAAGGTGGATTTGATTCTTGCTTTTTAAGTTGCTTCTAAAGGTTGGTGGTATTTTGTGTTTCTATTGGTTGCTGGTCACTCTGAGCTAGAAGTGACATTTGAGGCTTTTGGATCAAGGATTATAATGGCTTCTTGTGGATAATTGGATTGTTTCTGGAAATTTTTGCAGATCCCGGTCCAGATCAAGATCTCCACTTGCATCTGTAAGTGAATTCTAATTTAGATGAACATTGTCAAATTCGTTTGGATTATACTCCTAATTTAGATATACAGTCAAATTCATTTGGATTGGATTGGATTATCCTCCCATTGTTTATTATAACATTGTTACTCTGGGTGCAATGCAGCTTCCTAGTAAACGTGCAGGTAGAAGTCCAACTAAACATCGAAGAAGCAGGAGCACTCTATCTTTTTCCCGTTCTCCTTTGGTATGGTTCCTACCCTGAATGCCTTTTTTTTGAAAAAAATTATTTTATCTCTTCTCCAAATGTTATTTAGGTTCTTATTACGGCTATGCAATTGGCAGTTGAGATCTGATAGCAGCAGATCATGGGACTCCAGGGACGGCTATTGAAGAATGAAGATTTTACTTTGCTTAGTTGTATAATGATATTAAAATATAGGAAAGCTAGCTTAAATATACAATTGCAATTCGGACCACTGTTGGTGGATTTATGTAATCACATTTTTCTGTTATTTAATGTTGAAACTAATACTGGAGAGGTAACTGAACTGCTGTTTGAATGAGTTTTCATATGCTTTGTTCAACTCATTATTATTATTATCATTATTATTTTGAGGGCAATCAAGTTGATTGAATTGGGATTTGATTTGAAGTGGATCAAACAGCTAGAAAATCAAATCCTAGTTTCTTGTAGAATTTGCTTCAAAAGAAGATTTCACTATTTGGTGCAATTGCAAAGGACTAGAGCGTACCATTTCCAGCCATTTACTATTGTGGGTATCTTGGACCGGATGCCTTAACAATAACGTAGTGAAAATTTTTTCGATATTGAAAATATTTAATTTTTAATTAATTTTGAAAATGTGGCATTTATATATTCAATATATTTTTAACATATTAAATATTAAAATATAACATTATTTTTACTTAAATTTAAAAAGGAATTTTTAAAAAATTTTAAAAAATTATATGATTTTTGATAAAGTATTTAAAAATTATAGTAAACTAAAAAAAAAAATGAGGGTTAATTATATGAGTAGTCCATAAATTTTTATAATTTTTTTATTAAAATTTTTATAATTTTTTTACTAAAATTTTTAAACTTTGAGTAAAAAATTTTAAACTTTTAATATTATATTAATTAAATCTTTAAATTTAAATTTATTAATTAAAAATCTCTCAGTTTTTAATATTTGATTAATTAAATTCGGCTTTTGGTCAGAATGATATGTGAATAAAAAAATAAAAAATAAAAAAATAAAAAATTTAAATAATATATAATGGTAAAAAATTTTAAATTTATTATTTATTAATTATAACTTAAATTTATTTAATTATCTTGCTTTCTATTTTATCCATTTTTTAATATTTACAATTTCTTTTTTTCAAATTCAATCCTAACTTAAAATTTAAAAGCTCCATGCTAATTTTTAAAAAACAAATCTAAATCAGAGCTCTCTATCTAATATTTTATTTTCTTATCTCATTTTACTGTTTTATTCTTCTCTCATTCTTTTTGTTCCATTCTCATTTCTTTTTTTGTTTTTCAAAAATTAGATTTAGAAATTTAATTAATATAATATTAAAAAATAACAAAATTATTTAATAAATTGAAATTCATAATTTTTTTATGAAAATATTATAAAAATTTAAAGACTATTTATATAATCAACCCAAAAAATGACATGCCATCTAAGTTTATTATGCTAATCTCTAATCAGTTATTACTACTAATAAAGCAAATTATTTTATCTCTTGGACGTTTGATGGTTATAAGCCTTGTGTGTTAATAGGCAAAAGTACATGTGCAAGATCTACAACTATCCAACAGGTAAAAATCTTATTTCATATCCTCAAAAGGCAAAGAAACTAGAGGATGCCAAAGTTCATCACACAGCCAGGTGGCTGCCAAAAAGATCGTTTTTTCAGGGCCACCACAATATTTTTTTTGAGCCTGTTCATGATTTAGAGACTCCAAGCACTACATATCGTTTTTTCACGCATTACATAAACTTTGGTTTCAGTAGTGGTAGTTCGCTTCACCCCAAAGGATAATCAAGAAAAGAACTATGACCGGTTGTGTGATGACATTCTCTCAGATCCATGCCTTTGACGAAAGCTGCTGGTTCTGATGGTAGCATCTGATCCACTTCCAGGCTGATGAAATGCACCCCAGCCTGATTCTCTGTCAACCTGACTCAATGAGAACGGTGGCAAGTGATCTCTTTCCCTTTCCCATGCTCGAAATCGAGTTTGTGGAGGATTTTCAACTTCCTGATAGTTCCGACCAGATGAACCTGGCGGGATGAAATAGAACCCAGTTTGATCGGATGATGAGGCCACTGTTCCTACATGAGACAAACCTCTATGATTGCTGGATCTTCGGGTTCCAGAAATAATGGGTGTGCGAATTCCTGGAGAATTGCCAGGCTGTTGTTGATAGTATGCCTGAAGAGCTTGCACTCTATCACGAGCTCGTGCATTACTACCTTGGTAAGGTGGAATCATGGAGGAAGCAACTGAGCTCCCAGCTCTAGTGCTAGAACTGTAGAAATAAATAGCATATAAATTAGATCTACAACCAAACCAAAATGAGACATACTAAAGGAAAGGCCGTATGCCGAGTCCTTAACCTAAATGAAAATATAAAACCAGGCTAACTACATTTAATTACTAGAAAGAAGATATAAAATCATCCTTCGCCCAAAGAGAGGATAGGGGAATACGACAAATACCTGTGGCCAACAAGAAATGGTTGAATGAATGACCCTGATCTTGGAAGGTCAGAACTGCTTCTGGCTGGTCTTTGAGTAACGGGTGGAATTGAAGGCTGATCAACATTCCCAACTCGACTGCTGCTTGTGGAGAAGGGAGGAGAATGGTGCTCCCAACCACGATAATGGAGATCCATAGCAGGAAAGGCATAGGAATTAGGAATCTCGTTGGGTAATGAAGGACCATTCCAATGATTATTAAAATTTGAACCATCTGAAACGCTTGCACTGGAGTTGGAAGATGATGGATCAATTGGTCCAAAATAAGCAATATATGGGCATGAATGGCTAGCTGATGATACAGCTGCTGTATGTTCTGCAAAAATAGCATGTTGTCCCAGCAGATCATGATCTGCATTACAACATTAGCCCTCAACATAATTAGCTGTATTATTTCATTGCTATAACTGGAAAGAAGAATCATAATTTAAAAAGAACATAAAGATCCCTTACATGCATTTGATGAAAATTCCCCTTCCCTGTAACATAGATGAATATATTTGTTAATAACTGAAGTGCCATAGTAGGAAACAGAAACAAAAAAGTAAGCATACTGGAACAAGTGCACGAGCCTTCTTCTGTTCCTAGGAATAACAGGGTATAAATCAGAAAGATCCTCTCATTTCTTGATTTCCAATACCTGCCTACGTATGATCAGGTATGTCCAACTTCCCATTTTCTCCTCTCACATTCTTGGTTACCAAGAACTCAAAGGAGCACATGGTCAATTCCCACCATTCTTGACTTGGCAATTACAACCAACAAGAATTGGAAGTCCTATCCCACAAGGAGATTATAATGTCATATAAATTGTTTCCCACTCCATTTGAACATTAATCAAGTCTCACCATTTCCAACCCAAAAAAGAACATGAACAAATAAAACACCATATCCAGATTTTCATTGGATCAATTATTTTGTTGACACATTCTAGTTAGTCCTGCCTGGCAAAAACATATTAAGATCGCAAAATGAGTCATAGCTTGCACAAAAACAAGATCAAAGAAAGTTTAATGTTTCACATTCGGAGGGAGCAAATAACTAGTCATAGGTACTTTATGGGCACTATTATCTTAACATTAGTCACTTGTGTTATAAATCTATCACATCAAACTCTAGACCGGCAAATTATGATGACAATTTTCAGAAAAATAATCCAGGTGTTGTGTTTGAGAGAAAATCAATACATATTTAACTATGCAGAAAAAGAAAGGGAAGCATGAAAGTTCTGTAGATAGCAACATCCCATATCAAGAACCCAGTAGATATCAGCTTATATCAGTTGCATATCTTAGCTCTATGGAACAAAAACTGATTGGTACATTAAGAAAATAGGACGAATATTTCTTTTTCTGCTCAAGAGCTCAAAATTTTGGTTTTCAGTTTTGTTATTGTAACATCAGGTTCCTAGTGATATAGGTCCCTACTGTCCATAGATTTCTCTTCCATACGAGAAGCATTAGTTTCCTCATTGAAAATTCTGATATGAGATGAATATGCGTTTACATACAAGAGTAAAATGCTTAAATGGTAAAAAAAACAGACAAATGAACAATCCCAGAATATTAATTGAAACAGGAACAATTGTAAGCTCTAGGTGTCAAATGATGCTTACTCAAAAGATGATGGAAGTCGTGCCAAACTACCAAATGGACACCAATGAACTCCGAAGGACTGCAAGATCATTTAAAACGAAAATGAACATGAGGTGTCATGTTAAGTACAATGCAAATGCATTCTTGTACCTGCACACATGCACATGGGCAACAGACAAATCTAAAATATCATAAAAGGGGAACCAACAACATATGCACAGCTATCAATGTGAGACTGCTAAGGGTATGAATGCAATAAAAAGAAAACTGCATGGAAGAGAACAAAATCTATAGATAATATGAAGCCATGTCAACAAAATCATAGTAATGCATTCAAATCTATAGAAGGCAGACAACTCTTTGATCTACCCCACTTCAGCGAACTTCCTGGTTGCACCTTGATGGCATCTCAAAGACTTCAAATAACATCCCAGATAGAGTAATAGAATCTCGAGGTTTGATACCAATAATGATAACATATATGTGCCTAGCTTCCCTCTGAAGAAGAATCACTTTTCATTCCAAAACTCAACATATTTCTCTCACCTTATGAAGTGTACCCTGTTCATGTTTCTGGTAAAGGTTGCAAGGAACATTAAGAAAGCAGACCACTATCTATGGTGTCAAATGGTTGACATCTCCACCTTAAAGTTCACACAGACATTTTACGTTATTTCCTTAGTTTCTAGAATGATTGACCTGTCATTTTGGCTTTCAAAATATTTCAATAAATAACCTTTTCTTGATGTCGGTCATAGAGTCCTAGAAACCATAATTATATGTTGGACTGTTTGTAAACTAGAAATCTTAAAAAATAGTAGACAACTAATACCGCGTGACAATTTGCAACATTGATTGAGAATTGAAAATAACTTATAACCTAATTCATGATAAAATTACAAAATAAAGCAAATAGAAACAAGGCAGTAATTGGGTTACCATAAATTTCAACTGCATAGAGGCAACTTACCATTTCAGAGTAGCTTAAATCATAAAGATCCTCATCATGGGCCCAGTCATCCATGCTGAATTCCGGCAGTGAACGGCAACCATTTGAAAAAAGCCATTGGCCTTTCTCAATTTTTCGACAATTAGGGCATTGCATAGCACCCTTTATATTAAATGCTGAACCAATGCAATCTGAAGATAACCATGAGCAAATATAATTCAATAAATGGTTACAAACAAAAAAAAAATAATTTTTAATGGAAAAAGAACAAAAAAAATTGTTAACTTAGAAAGTTGCATCCAGAACACTGCATTTGAGTAGAAATTTATTTGAGCAAAATAATTTAATTTGATAAATGTGTTTTGGTATTTACAATATATAGATTGTCTTTGATTGAAAAGATTAGCTGAATATGTAACAAATGTAGATCATAACATGTTTTGAGGGTGAATTGCCATGCTTACTATAAAGATGTAATTTCAAATGTAACATCTAAAATCTGATTCAAGCCTGATTTTTCATTTCTCCTTGGCAAGGATAACACTTAAATTATACCGTTTACACAAAAACTCAAATAAAACACTGGATGTCAAATCTCCTCTGCAAAAGACTGTTGTATAATTTTCAGAAGTTTCAAAATAAGGAACATTAAGAACTTCAAAACCCATGTTAACACCATCAGCACAACACACATAATTTCTGCTGACTTAATTGCATGCAAGAGTATCCAAGTTAATCAATTCCCAATTGTTACCACACTATGGATGACTTCTCAAAATCTCCAAGTCCAAATGTTAAAATCTAACAGAACTACTAGTCTGAATCTAAATGTAAAATCAGCATAATATTCAGACACTAGGCAGCCCAAAACGATTAACTAAGTGTTGTGCAAAGAAAGATCTAAATGGAATATCTGAACAAAATATCATCTATGAAAATTCAACCACAGCTCATATTTGTTTGGTAATGAACTGTTAGATTAGCAAAATATATCTACATTCAATTTTTTAAAAAAAGTAAATTTAGATTTCTTACTTAATAAAATTATTCAAATTTCATCCAATAAATGAAAAACTGAATCACATATGCCTCATTGTTATGATCAAGCCAAAAAAAAAAACAGACAAGTAAACAATACCTAAAACATTATACCCAGATCTCGACATTCTTAATCCAAAACAAAAGGGTAAAAATTCTCCCAGAAACAAAAATTGAATAGCAATCCCAACTTACCCAAATGGAATTGATGTCCGCATTGAAGCTTGGCCCACGATCGATCCCCGTTATCGGTGACCGCCTCAAGGCAAATCGAACATGAAACCGACCCAAACGACTTCCCACATCCATCACCACTACCGGCTACATCTCCACCATCTCCATCATCGACAACCACATCATTTTCACTGTTCCCCAAACCCATCAGGCCACCACAAACAAAAACCAAAAAAAAAGAAGAAGAAGAAAACCCTATTTCCCAAAAAACATCATCGCTCAATTCCCACCCTTCCCTCGTCCCCTTTGTGCAAATTAGCACAAGTTTATATAATTTAATAACCAAAAAAAAAACAAATTAGCTATTAAATTAGAGAATTCTGTAGCAGAATAAGCTTATACGATGCAATAGATAAAGAAATTTGGTGATTAAGATGGTAAAGATAATATTTTTCGATCAAAAACTTGATCTTTGGTTTGTTTTTCTTCTTCTTCTTTGTTGTTATTGTTTTTGTCTCTCTTTCATTTTCTCTCTATCTTCGCTTTTTTGTCGTGAGATGGTTTTGTGCCGTTAGATTTGGATAGCTGTTGGGGGTCGTAATAACCGCTGTCCAAGCGAGCGTGTGATGGATGGCTCAAAATAATCGATGATTGTATGATGGACGGTTCAGATTTATCTGTGTTGAGTGCGGATTTGATAGTTGTTTGACATTGGTTATTGCTCAACTCAGTACTTAATTTTTTTTTATTTTTTTAATAAATTTTTTAAGTGATTGATTTTCTGGTGTGAGCTAATATCTGATATTTTGTGTTATTTTATTTTATTTATTTCGGCTTTTTTGGTTCGGTCCAAAGTGGGCGGGTCAATTTTTTAAGTCAGATAAAGAAGCTGGATTTGGGATGGGTTCATGCGCCTTCAACAATTCAGTGGGTTTAAATTTTTATTTTAATAATAATAATAATAACAATAACAATAATAATAATAATAATAATATGATGGATTTACCGGTTGAAAATAGCTTAACTGGCCATTTAATATTACTCTGATAGCAGAGATCAGAGTTCAAACCTTATAAAAACCAATTTCAAGGTTTGAGTTTTTTTAAAAATAATAATAATAATAATATGATGGATTTAAAGTCATAAATTCCATCTTTAATAATATTAAGGATTTGTTACAAAACCGCAATAAAACAAATGAAAATTTCCTGAATTTTATTACATGTTTTAAGTTATTAAAATTTGTATTTAATTTATAAATTTAATAGATTTGGTAAAATTTATTATGTGTTTATTATAAATTTATAATAAAATTATTATATATATATATAAACTTATATAAATTTGTTAAGAGTTTAATATATGCTCTTATAAATTGCTCAAAATATTTATACTAAAATATAAAAATAAAAAATTATAAAATCTAATTGGGAACGTACCTTTTTGTTATATTGATAGTACATCGAAGTGTAGTTTAATTATGATAATAGATTTAAAATTAATAAATTCACTATAGTATTTAGAATTAATTCCTCCTTTACCATATATAAACACTAAAAAATTATTATATTTATAATAATGTAAATTTATTTTTACTATTGGTAGAATTAGAATTTTTTTAATAATTTAAGAAGGCTAGGAGACAGGGGCCATGACACGAATAATTGTATTAGAAATGGAGGTTTTTATTTTTTTTAATATAATAATTTTTCTTAATAAAAATTTGTTAACTTACTGTGAAAAAAAAATTGTTCTTCATATTCATGAAACAAATAAGGTAATTGTAATATTCACAAGGTGGTTTTGGAGTGGAATTAAGTGGAAGCCAACTGTCTTTTTATGACAATAATTTGATATTTGATAAATTAGTTACTATATGTTTACTAATAAATTTTAGCAATAAATATGAATGTATATATATAAATGGACTGATATATTAAAAAAATATTTTATATTATACTATACTAAAAAAATTCTTAAAATCACCAAATGTTTATATATTATTACAAAAAATAATTTAAAATAACGGGAATTAATTATTAATAATATTGTTATTATTAAAATTAAAATATATGCAAATTGAATTACAATAATAATTTTCAAGTGCACATGAGAATATATTTAATAATAATTTTCTCAAATAGCAACCTTATTGTAAAAAAAGGTTTTGCACATGTAATAGTGAGGAAAGGAGCAAAATTTGTAATTATGAATAAGAAGCTGAGATTACTTTAGCCAATCTTAACATCATTATATTGTTAAATGGCAATGGACCGACAAATTAAATAATAGATTAAACAGTAATTACCAGAAAAAAAAAGTTAAATAAGAGGAATTGGTACATTCATAAAGCGACATCCATGATTAACATTGGAACCTAATACAAATTCAAAAAAAAAAAGTAAATTAAATTCAAAAAAGTAAATATATATACATACATATATTTTTAAATAATAAATATGAAATTCATTCATATATTCTCAAAATATATTTACTTTAGTGTCAAAAAGAAAAGCATTAGGCAATATTGATGCAAGAGAATACACATATATGGAACAAATGGTCCATTTTGTAAAATTTTTAATTTATAAAAAACTACAATTTTAAATAAATTTAAATTTTAAAAAAATTAAATAACTTGCAAACTATTATTATTATTATTATCAAATTGACAATAGTACCATTTTCAAATTAAAGAAAAAGGAATATGACTAAATGCAATGGATATTCTTAGCCAATTTTCAGCTTTTAATTTAATTAATGAAGTGGCTGATGGTCCACTTTGCTCTACTTGCTGATTTTAGCCTGCACCTCAAGCGTTTTGTCATGTACGGTCGGACCCAGCTGGTTTTGCTGCTTTCGCCTTACGTGTCGCTCGCTGGCCGCCTCACCAGTTATGCATCGGCTCCGGTCGCACCGGTTACCAGTTTGGGTCCACTTCGACATTTCCAATTTTTTTTAAAGAAAATTATATATTTTTTTAAATATTCTATATTTTTAATATACTAAATATATATTTAATATATATTTTTAAAAATAAAAATATTTTTAATATATTAAATGTATATTAAAAATATACCTCTAAAAAATATTTTTAAAATTTAAAATTAAAAAAATATATTTTAAATTGAAATTAAAAAAAAAGTATTTTTGAAAATATTTTTATTTTTTAGTTTTTTCGTCAATCACTTACAAATTTACATCTATTTAAACTTAAATCAACTAAAAATTCAGGATTAAGAAATTAATTTAGGATAAGTAAATTAAATAGTAAACTTAAGTCAATTAAATCAAAATAATATTTATATTTTATTTTAGTTCTGTTTCAACTTGAATCCAGATATTATTCAAATTATATTAAAATAATACTTATGAGTCCCATTGAATATAAAATAATCAAAATCCAGAGATAAATAGCAAATTCATTGGCTAATTATATTAAGAGAGTTATTCAAAAATATTTTAAAAATAAAATTATTTTTAAAAATATTTACTCTTTTTTTAAATATCAACTTTTTAAAATTTGACTTTAAAAATAGCCCTTTTAAAAATATATATTTAGCAGATTAAAAATATATTTTATTTTTAAACATATATATATTTAATATATTAAAATTATATTATATTAAAGCAGTAAAATATTTTTAATTTTTATGGAAGCTGTGAAATATTTTTAATTTTAAGACTAAAGATGTTGTACAATAATTTCAAATTGCAAAGTAAAAAACAAAATAGAAAGCCAATCCTAAAATTAAGGTCAGAGGTGGCCTCAGATTTTACTGTACCAATGTCGTAAGCCATAGGTAAAATCCACAAATCAGACAGCAATTTTAATTACAGTCCGGTTCTGACAAAAAATCTTTCTTTTTTTTTTTTTTACCGTAACTCACTTCCCTGAAACCAACCGAATCTACACCTTTTTACCAAAGATGGCAAAACTTACAAACCTTTTTTTTGGGTAGAAATTATATTCTTTTTATCAAAATTTTTTAGTTATCTTATAACGAATTTATAATAAATTTAAAGAAATTATCATAAATATAATAAACATAATTCACTTAATATAAACTGTAAATTTACAATTAATAAAAATATTCTCTTAAATTTAAAAATATTATAAAAATTGAATAAATTTATAATTTTGTATTTTTTTTCCGATAATTTTATAAAAAATCGAAATTTTTTATCTATCCGGTGAACCGGTCCTTATCTTATCAGTATCACATCTGAATTATAAAAGGATAATATAGAAATTTGAAGAAAGGTGAGGTCTATTTTAGTAAATTAATAATTGCACGAAAAATCACATTCTAATATCACCGCCTTGCGTTTAATCTTTTTGTACTATAAATACTCAGCGCCTCAACCTCTCTAAGTTCCCTCGGGCTCTCTCGATTTTTTTTCACCTTTTCTGGTTTAATAATTATTAGTTTTAATTAATCATAAAAATTGCGTTTCTTTTGGCCGATAAACTGGTCAAGTTCTTTTCATAGAGCCGTAACCAAAACCAGAGATTTTTTTTCTTGTAAACTATAATCATGCTCGTTTATCAGGATCTTCTTACAGGTATAATCTACTTTTTTTTTTTTTTTATGGTTTTTGATTTTGATTTTGGTTTTGAGTTTGTGGGTTTCTATTGTTTTTTTGTTTACTGCGGTTTAGTTTTTTTTTTTAATTGGTTTAGTATGCAAATATTGAGTTTTGAAGGTCGAATTCAGGTTTTGCTTGTGCTTATGCTTTCTGGGAAAGTTGTTTCTTTTAGCTTAGATGAAAATTGTTCCCTTTTTCCTGTTAAAAAATCTCCCAGAATTGCATGTAAATAGAGCACAGAATTGACTATAAGATAGGATGAGTTGGGGATATTATTGTGTAGTAAATTCTGTGTTCTGTTTCCATGTAATTTTGGGATTTTTTTTTTAACAGAAAAGGGGCTGATTATGTTATAATTATAAATAGTTTATTTCATGAGCCACTATCAAAGGGGTTGATTCTTATATAATTATAAATATTTCAGGGGAGAGTACAATTTTCTTTTGAAATTGAGATTTGTTTTCATTGTGAAAGGTTTTGATTAATTGGTGGTCTTTTAAATTTGTCAATTTAATTTGTGCTGTGATGCTTATTTTGGTTGATTAATTTCAGGTGATGAGCTTCTGTCTGACTCTTTCCCATACAAGGAAATTGAGAATGGGATGTTGTGGGAAGTTGAGGGAAAGGTTGGAACTTTCTTCTATAATTGATGGAACTATTTGTATCTAAAACAATTTAGATTTAGTTCCAATCTTTTGGATATAATATTGATACCCTGTATTCAGTTTATTGAAACAAAGTAACAAGTTAACATAGTTTGGTTTGACATATTTTACAGTGGGTTGTTCGTGGGGGAGTTGATGTAGATATTGGTGCTAATCCCTCAGCTGAGGGTGCCGGTGAAGATGAAGGTGTTGATGATCAAGCTGTCAAAGTTGTGGACATAGTTGACACATTCAGGCTTCAGGTTAATGATCTGTTTCTGTCCTTTTTACGTATTTAATGTGATGTCTACTACCTTTCACTCAGTGTATGAAATTATTGTTTAATGTTATGCACAGGAGCAACCAGCATTTGACAAGAAGCAGTTTGTTACTTTCATGAAGAGATATATTAAGTTGTTGACGCCCAAATTGGAGCCAGAGAAGCAGGAGTTGTTCAAGAAGCATATTGAAGCAGCTACCAAGTTCCTGCTTTTGAAGCTCAGTGACCTCCAATTGTACGTTCACCTTTACATACCTCTGAAAATATTTAGTCGATTAGTTTTGGTGGGAATTTTTTGTATGAGATTTAATTTAATTGAATGGATATTATGAGTATTATTTGACTTGTTGTTGCAGCTTTGTGGGTGAGAGCATGCATGATGATGGCTGCTTGGTGTTTGCATACTACAAGGAAGGTGCAACTGAACCAACCTTTCTGTACTTTGCCTATGGACTTAATGAAGTCAAGTGTTAAGGGGGTTTGGCATTATGGCATCCTTGAAAATGGATTGTGCTATCCATACTATATTATTAGAGTTTTTAGCATAAGTTAATTAGATTTTATAATTACATTTGGAGTATGTGGTTTAAGGAGAGAGCTTTTGGATTATATGACTATATTAATGAGCTTATTTTATCACATACTTTTGACTTGGCTAAGAAATAATGTACTTGTTTAATATGCTTGTTTGGTCGAAATTTGATGCTTAAGAATTACCATGAGGTTGTTGCACGTATCATATTAGTTTGGTTAAAATATTTCTATAGGTCGAATACATCGTCCTTTAATTTGACAATTTTAATTATTTTTTCTTTGTATTTATGTATTTATTAGATTACTTACTGTATATATTTATTTTGTTTTAATAGATGTTTTTATAATTATATATTGGTTATTTTATTTTATATTCAATAAATTCTTAGATAAAAATAATATTATAGTTGTAGATATTTAGATAAATAGTGTTATGGTTATAGATATTTAGATAAAAATAATATTATAGTTGTATGTAATTATAATGGGCAATGTGACTAATATATAAAAATATAGGTGTTTATTAAAATAAAATAGATAAATACAGAGAATAATATAATAAATATATAGATACAGGAAGTAAAATGATCAAAAATATTAAATTGTTTTTAGACGATAATTGATGTATTAAATCTGTTTCTGTATGCATATGACAATGTTTTCTAACTCGTTGAGGAATGAAAGGAGCATAACGTTGATATTTTTTACAAGTTTGAATTTATAAATAATTATTATTAATTTTAATCTTATGACAACTTTAATACGAGTCAAGTTCATTATTTTTACGTTATGATTAAAAAGAATGAAAATAAAAGTTAAACATGTTAATGGATTAAATTTTAGTTGAAGTAAATAAAAACATAAAAATACAATGATAGAGTTTATAAGAAGCTAATAAAAAGGTCCTCTGAATAGTTTTTTTTTTAATTTTTAGAAGTTTTATGTTTCAAATTTTTTTTTGACCATAGTAAAACGACATAAAATCCGAAGAATACAATTAATTTTTTACTCAAATGTAAATTACTGTTCCATAAAATTTAGAGTTCCGTATAAAATAATTAATTTAACCTTGCCACAGTACAGAAGGCATCGGATCGGAGGTAACATTATTTTTTTTTTGGATACCATTCACTGAAGACGTTGAATAGAAATAAATGTACAAAAACCAAACTTAAAATAATTTCTTCCACACTTCAGTTGCTTTTACATTAAGGTTCTACAAAAGATGCACAGAACGCATTGAAAGAGTACTAAAAAGTTTCATTCTCACGTGAAAGATTCTGATTTAAAGCTTCTTTTATCCTTGGCTTCAGCTCCAACACCTCAAGCATAATAATTCAAGCTTGCCTTCTTCTTTGCTTGTACCTGGATTATACCTTCATTGAAATCTTCATGATTCACCTGATTTCAGATCCAATCAATGCATTAGATCAAAGTATCTAATACTCTGCTCAAAGCTCTTTTAAATAAAGCAAAGTTGACACTCCCTATAACTTCAGATACTAAATGCTGCATGTAGAGAAAAAGTGAAACTGTATTTGATGGGTAGCCAATACAAGCCTGAATTGGCCAACAAGGCTCATTGTATGGATGGACTCTTGAGACGATGAAGCAAGGAACTAGAGTACCGAGATATGAATGCACCGTGGATTTTGTAATTAATACAATTGGAACCTATTTAAGGGAAAAGAAAGTGTCTCATGGCCAGTCACATTGGTAATGGCAGCAATGCTGCTCCCATTGGCAATGGAATATGAGACCACATGTGATGGAGGACCTTTCCAAGAGAGAAGGCCATCAATGTCAATGAGCATTTGAATGTAACATCTACTAGAGATTTATAAACATCAACTGGTTTACACCAAACAAGTATAAGATTTCATTATGAAATCATGTCACATAGAACAATAAAATAAACAAGAAAACAATAAAATAACATGAATTAAATGCACTTCTACTCCGTTACTGTCCAGATAATCTTTCATAAAAAAAGAATTTAATTGGAATCTTTTAAAAATATGCATGTCAACTTTCAACGAAGCATGATACTACCCACCAATAGAGACTACAAAGCATGGACTGTCAATACCATTGCACATTTACTTGGGCACTTAAAATGTATGCAGGCATGCATGAGTGTGATGGTGACACTGAAACACAGAGAGAGGGAGGAGGGGGGTGGCACCTCAGTTGCATCCCGCCGAAGAGCTAGCATCCCAGCCTCTACACAAACAGCTTTTAGCTGTGCCCCATTAAAATCATCAGTAGATCGAGCCAATTCTTCAAAATTGACATCAGCATGAACATTCATCTTCCTCGAATGGATCTATAACATCCGCATATAACTAGTACATAAAAAAAATTCTCCGGTGCAATGAAAATGCATCAGACAGCAAAGATAGAAAATTTAATTTGGCAAACCTGCAAAATGCGAGCTCTTGCTTCTTCGCTTGGATGCGGAAACTCAATTTTGCGATCCAATCTTCCGGAGCGCATGAGAGCAGGATCCAAGATATCAGCCCGATTTGTTGCTGCTATCACCTGAAATTTGTATAAGGATTTCGGTTCAATCATTCTGAAGTAACAAAGAATAACAACTTAGATTGCCACGATGCGATAGCCGCTAGAAACCATGCAAAATTTCTCAAGGCAAAGTATTCATCCCTGAGAAATTGAATCTAATTCATATATTAAAAAATTCAACTCCTCCATCCTTATTACTTGTGGACATAATTGTAAACAATCATTAACCAACCAACCTTAATCCTCTCATCGCTGCTAAACCCGTCAAGCTGATTAAGCAATTCCAGCATGGTCCTCTGCACTTCCCTATCTCCACTCACTTCACTGTAATCAATGACAAAGATCATAAAACCAGCTATAATATATCAATTTAGCACTCACAATATCATAAAAAACTATGCAAATATAGATTAAGTCTGCTCAAGAAGTGGAGATGTGCTATACCTGTCGAACCGCTTCGTTCCAATTGCATCAATTTCATCTATAAATATAATGCAAGGTGATTTCTCTTTTGCAAGCTGAAAGGCATCACGAACAAGCTTGGCACCATCACCAATGAACATCTGCACAGAATAGCAATTTAATTGTTAATTTATAGGGACTACTTAAGAAGAATATTTTTGAACAAAATAATAGCTGCAAGGCATAAGAAATCCAAGAAAAGTCTTCTTTAAAGCAAGCACCTTTACACCCTAACTTAAAAAGAAACAGACCCTTATATAATTTACTGGCCAAATACCCCTATACACATCCAAAACGATCATAAAGGAAAAAATATATTAAACCAAATGTGGTACCTGAACAAGCTGTGGGCCTGCCAACTTTAGAAATGTGGCATTTGTCTGTGCAGCACAAGCACGAGCCATCAGTGTCTTCCCTGTCCCAGGAGGTCCATACAAGAGAACACCTTTGGGAGGCCGAATACCCAACTTCTGAAATCGCTCCTTGTGAGTCATGGGCAATACAATTGCCTCAACTAGTTCTTGGATCTGTTGCATTAATTTAAAATGAGTTTTTTTTTTCTTCGAAGATAACAAGAATTAAAAGTTATTGCAGCTATTAAATGTTCTCTTTAAAGTCAAAAGCTACCTGTTTCTCCAAGCCCCCTATGTCGTTGTAATCCTCGGTTGGTTTTTCATCAACCTCCATGGCCTTCACTCTTGAATCATACTCAGATGGAAGAGTATCCAAGATCAAATAGCTATCTTTGTTAACTCCAACCAAATCACCAGGCTTCAACTTATCAGGGTCAACAAGACCAACCACAGGAAGAAAAATAGTCTGCAAGAGAGGTTACTTATAAGTTTCTAAATTTAAGGTATTCACTTCCCTACTCTGACCTGACATCTCCACGGTCCAAACATTAAACCCCAATAAAAAATATGAAAGAAACCACCAAAGTGAAAATCCTTGATAATCTAGTGACCCTTACAGGAAGGGTAGTACCAGGATTACCATCATGTTACAGCCATGAGCACAATTGCTTAATCCATATATTATGACTGAAACTACCATATAAAATGTGTGATGAAATAACAAGTTCATTCCAGAGTATCACCGTTCTAATAATTCCTTCCTTTTTCTACTGTAGAAGTAAAATAGAAAAAAATCGAATATGGTTCACCTGACGAGTAGATGTTTTCAGCACAACACATTTACCCTTCCTTTGAGAGTCAAGGTCAACATTTGCGCCATCTTCCTCAGCCTCATCTTCAGGGTTCATTTCCAAAATCTACACACATACAGAAGGGAAAACAAGGAATTAGAACATCTCCATTTACCATTCATCCGCCATTAACATTATAAATAAATTTACAAAATTTACCTCAACAATGTTGCCAACTAAGTAAGGCAACTGCTTGTTGAGCTTAATCTTCTCCTGATTCTCTTTTATCTTCTCTTTAAACGAATCCAGCTCTAAATTCGTTCTCTGCAACTCTTCCTTTATTTCCCAAAAGCACAAGTCAAAATCCAACAAATCAAAGCATAATAATTGCATTACTGCACATATAATGAGATCAGCACTCTTCTCCAATAAAAATATACATACCTGTATACCAAGAAAAAGAAACCCCAACCACGACACATATACACAAATTCGTGTAGATAACGAGCAAAAACTGAAAAAGATCTAACCTTGAGGATGCGAATCTCATTATCAAGAAGGCGAGAGGCTCTAAGAATGTCGTCAGTGTTCATAGACGCAAGCTGGTCGTCTTCGAAGTTTGAATCCTCAACCATCGCAGTGGCCATCGTTGAATTTAATCGTTACCCTAAATCACGATTTAAAGAAAGGCGCCGATAAAGCTAAAAGAAAATTACAATCGGAAAATCTAATGAGACCGCCGTTGAACTTTCGTTCACAGGGTGCAATTGAATCTGCAAAAACAACTTCTGTTTATAAAATTGGCTTTTTCTCTGCTAGACTTGTCGCCGAAGACAGTGTGTTTCTAAAATAAAATATTTTTTCAGTTTAATTTGGAAAATAAAAAATACTCAATTTTAATTGAAATTTAGTTTAATTTTAAAACTATTTTAAAAATGTTATAAAAATTAAAAATATTTATATTTTTTTAAAAAATTATATAAAATTTTAAAAATAATTTTTTTAAATTATCTCTTTATTCGGTATAATTAATATTTTATTTTAAATTTGTATTTTTTTAAAATTTACTATTAAATAAAATATTTTAATAAAATAATAAAAATTAATATTTTAATTTAATTTTAATTATAAAAATAAATAAAATTCAAAAAATTAAAAAAAATAAAATATATAAAAATATATTAATAAAAATTATTAAATTTATTTTTAAATAAATTTTATATATTATATAATACAAAAAATAATAATAATATATATAATTTTATTATATAGATATTACATAGATATATTATAAATATTATAAATGTGTTGTAGATGTTGTATGTATATTATATTTTTATTATTTAAGTTGTGTGAATATTATGTGCATATTGTATATATATTATGAAAATAAATAAATAAATAAATAAATTAAATAAATATTAAAAATATTATATAAATTTATTATAGATATATTATAGATGTTGTAGATATATTTTATATAGTTGAGTGTGTATTTTATATATGTTGTGTATATATTATATATATATTTATTTTTTATGTATATTAAAAATATTACATTAAAAAATTAAATAAATAAATATAAATTAATTAAAATAAAATAAAAAGAAATTACAAAAATCTGAAAAAAATTAACTTTAAAAACGTAATTTAAAAAAAAAACCCACATCTGTTTTTATGTAAACAAAACAGTGTTTTTGAAAATGTAAAATTTTTAACGTGTACAGTATAATTTTTCCATTTTAAAAACTAAAGTATATATTTTCAATTGATTTTGTATTATTTTATTTATTAATTCTATTAATAATTTTCAAAAATTTATAATATAATTTTCACCCATATTGAACCAAAACTCTTTATTAAATAAATAATATAAAATTATTTAAATTTAGATTTGAGAATTAAATTGATGATGAAATAAAATAAATTTAAAAGTGAATTGGATTTTATTAATTAATGAGAAAGTAATAGGAAATTTGTATGGTTATGGATAAATCTTTTATAAATAGAAAAATGAAATAGTTAATAGGCATATGATGATAAAATAAAAGAATAGTATCTTTTCTCATTTATATGGCAATGAAAATGAAAAAGAAAAAAATTATGTTTCTTATTAAAATTTTAAAAAAATTATTAAAAAATTATAATTATTTTATAAAAATATAAAATAAACTTATAATAATTTAATAATAAATTTAATACAATTATCATATATATTATAAACTCACAAAATTTATATATGTTATATGAAATTGATAAATTTATAAATTAATAAAATAATTTTAATAAATATAATAATATTTTTTTAAACTGATAAATTTATAATATTATAATTTTTTTTTTAATTTTGTAAAAAATTCAATTTATTTCAATGCAAATAATTAGTATATGCCAACAATCCAACTCAAAAATTTGAGTCAGGCTTTGGACAGGATTGCAAATGTGTAGTCCTACAAGTTAGATTCTTGAGGGTTAATTCAATCTACTTGAAAAAATATATATGATATTATATAATTGGTTTAATTTTTTTAATTAGTCTTACAAAATTTCTCACTGATTTTTCTTTATTCAATTTAATTAATTCTCATTTTATAAATATTAAATATCAAAAAATAAAAAAAAATTATTAGAAAATTTTAAAAAAATAAAATTTTCATTTTTTTTGTTCTCATTTATTTTTATCCCCAAATAAAATTTGGGGTTATACCCCCTGTGAACAAGTCCTTGGAAAAAGATGAACAGATTACAATGTAAACAGAAAAATTTGTATTTGTAGAAGGAAACATAACAAACGTAAATTGTATTAAGATATAATATTACAGGAAAAGATACATAAGAGTACCAGTATTACTAAGTGTTAAATCATACACAAATGCACCAAACTTGTCACCAGACTCACCACTTGAACAAGATATATATATATATACACACACACACACACACACACACACACACATTCTATGAGTAGTTAAAGCTTCCAATAAACTCCTTGGCTATGCAAGAAGCCAGCAACAATACCCCAGAAGAGGATCTCTGCAAAGATAACATAGAGTAGGACTCCTACTGGTTGAGAATGCCAAACTCCAATAAAAACATGCTTTTTAATCCAATATATCTGTAAAAGGTGGATTGAAATTACTAAATTGCAATATAAAATTAAGCTAAAATGAAAAGAATAATGAGAATGATCTTGTTTTTTGTTATATAGAAGGGTTTTTTTTTGTTTGAATAAAGAACGCAAAAGAACACAAACACACTGGGAATAGTGATTAGATACATTTCACAATAAAATCACGGCAATTTTATTATATATACTAATCAACATATTCCCCAAATACATACACTTTTTGACCAATGTGGGAGGCCGAAGCTGTAAAATCAAGGCAAAATTGTGTGTAACTTACCAGTGTGTTATGAGGGTCATCATAGTACCAACCATTCATAAAGCCAGCAAAGATGCCTTCAGCAGCCATAACATAAACAAGCATGGCATTCATGCCAATCCATTCAAATGGCTTAAAAATGAATCTCAAACACCATATGTCAACCTGGATTATATAAAACTAGTCTTTAGCTCAAGTCATAATTTATAACAAGTCAAAACAAAAACTCCACAGACCACAACTCGGAACACCAAAACAAAATTGCGTCGATTTGAGTTCATGCCTAAACCAAGTAACTAAATTCATGAAATTCATCATCAGATTGCGACATTAGAGGGTGGTTCACAATAGTTACATGCAATTCTAAGTACCATAAAAAGCAAAATGATGGGCTTGACATAGTCTAATCATCTCCTCAAATGCATATGTAATAAAGTCCACTCTGTGGAATGCTTTATATAGTGTCCTACAAATCATATGCAAATCCCTGCCTTTTATAGATTACTAACTTTCTGGTTCAACTACTTTGGCTCCAACTTATAAATCCTTATCAAATGTTACAAAATTGTATGTGGATAAATCATTAGGCACTAATTATTGATTAATACAAGCAAATCCATTATGGGATTTCACAAGAATAGCATACCAGAACATAGATGATCGAGAACACCAATGCAGCAGCTCCAGATGTTACACAAACATAGCTAAAAGTGTACAATTGTTTATTTAAAGGAATCACTGCAAAGAAAAAGAATGACATGAAAATATAATATATAAAATACAACAAGACTCGGTGTGCTTCGAAATCCTTTTCTTACCGTTCGTGAAATGAAGAACAAATCCTATGATGAGAAGTACAAATCCCATAGGAACCCAATGCTTCAGCCTACTTGTATTATCCTGGATTCAGAAATTCATCAAAGCAGTGAAGCAGGATTTGGATCCTAATTAAAGCCACACAGACATAAGCACATATAGAATCATAAACCGAACCTTCAAGTGTACAAGCACATGTCCAAAATGAATTCCTATGATAGTAGAAAGAATGGCAGATATAGAGCTGCAATGATATTGAATCCACAAATGGAAGACATTATTTCAAGGTATATAAATGAATTAAAACTAAACTTTTATGACCATTATGTCACAATCCACATAACGAAAAGGAGTTTAAAACAGAATTTGAAAATGGATTCTGCAATCTTGTGATTGCAAAGAATAGAATAAACACCTCTAAAGCACAAAGCACCCTTTCTCAAGCAACTATAAGCTCACAGTAAAATTCACAAAATTTTATTTCTCACATCTTATATTCACCTATCACATAACCGTACAGCGTAAAAGAAAAGACATTCTTTTTAAAGGCTTCCAAGAATAAGAAAAAGAAACATAATAATGCGACTCTTGAACCATGAATTCTGCCTCACTAAAGTACCTACAAGCTGGAAAATAATGGCCATGGTACCTCAGGATTCCTTCAGGCTCAAAAGGTGCACGGCACCATGATGGAGCATCAGGTTGGAAAGGCCCCTCATATGGGGAATTCTGTGTGCAAGCCTGCAAAACTTTGGAGAAACTTATAAACTTTTAATTGCCATTAATTGACTATTAAATAATGATATCAAAATCTAAATAAATGATGATTAGTAGCAAAAGTAAATTTTTATGCACCTTAGATCTCCTCCAAGCTGGGTGCTGATACATGTGGGCAATTCCTAGGATTGTTCTATCAATATAGCCGACAGCATTACAAGGAGGATCTAACTTTCCTCTGACACCACAGGTTACCTGAAATCAACAGAGCATAACTACCAAGTAGAAGACAAAGCACTTTTGACTCCATAAAATCATATTACTCGCCTCAAATGCACAGCAAGGGATACAAAGTCAGGCAGAAAAACAAGTTAGAGCAAGATTTCTTATAAAGCCATAATCCTTAAAATCAATGATTTAAAATCTATACTTCTATTGGTAACTAGCCAACATAGCGTAATTCTGAAGTCAATGTAAAAGGTTAGCTAAATTTTCAAGAGGCTTACATTGAAAACCGTCCCAAAATCAGCACTGTCTTTATTAAGGATGGTGAACTGCCAATCAGGAACATAAGTCCCATGACTTGCAGCCAAGTAAATAGCAAGTATACATGCTCCCACCAACCTGTAAATTTTAAAACAAAACATTCACCGAAAATTGCTCAACAAATAATGATGAAATCCTATTTAACTATGGCAATATAAACTTACCAATGCCAGCAATATAACTTGAACATAGAGAAGCTCCCAGGTGGGAAATCCATAGGTTTCGAATATTTTGTAAAGATTTCCACCATTGCCATTATTAGATATGCGAAAGCAATTCTCTAGAAAGGAAAAAAAAAAGATCACTACATAAAAACATTTTTTTTGGTGTGCCAAAGCATAGCTTAGCAACAAGTGCACCATTGCACCATTCCATGTTGATCGATTCTCCCCCTCTACATTGTAATACTAAAAAAAAAAATTCTTTCAAACTAAAAATAATGTGATCATATCAAGAAATCAACAATTACCTGAAGAATGCCACACCACCTTATTTCCTTCATATCAACACCATAAGTCAATTCATCAGGAGCATGAGAGAAGCCTCCTATATAACAAACAATGAGATGAAATCAAATCACCATCAAAGCAAAGAGATCAGAAATGGTGTTTCTTTGTGTTTATTAAATGAATAGAATTAATGCAAAATACAACTAACCTTGTAACAGCAGACCCCAAAAGATGAGTTTAAAAGTTCTGAAAATAACTTTTTTCACAGCTTGACTACGCCTCATTATTCTCTGCATAGAACAGTAAGATTTTTATAAGAAAAACAAATGAAAATTTTAAAATTTTGATATGAAAAAACAAATAAAAATGGTAGATAAACCTTGAAAGCAAGAGGAATGGCCACCCCAACTATAAACAGAAAGAATGGCATAACAAAATCAGCTAGATTGCAACCATTCCATGGTGCATGTCCAATCATTGGCCATTCTCCGCCAGCATCATCAACTAATATCATTAACTGCACTTCACAACACAAAAATCAATTAACCTCTGAGATTAAATAATAAATTTTAATAAATTTTTTTAGGGGAAAAAAATAAATAGAAGGGCCCAACCGGGTTCGAACCGGTGACCTCTTGATCTGCAGTCAAATGCTCTACCACTGAGCTATGGACCCAATTGGTGCAATTCATCAAAAATAAATTATATCATTTTTCAAGAGTTTTCTTTACGATTCATAATCAAAACTACAAAGATAAATGAACAAAAACAATAATAAGAGGGTAGAGATATACCGCCACTGTAAGGCCTCTGAAAATGTCAAGTGAAGCTACACGCCCTGACGGCGGCGGCGGCGGCGGCTTTAGGTCTGAAATATCGGATTCGGCTACTACCAAATGGTGCTCGTAAGTAGTATTATCGGCCTTAATTTCGGCCATTTTTTTTTTTAAATTTTCAGTACTGAGTGACTGCGAGTAAAAGAAAGAAAATAAAGAAACGAACTTGGACACTAAAACTGCTGATAATGGTTGAAATTTATATAAAGCTCATGGGATAACGATGGAGAAGTCCATAGGAATCTTTTCAATATTAAAAATTTATAATTTTTATTTGTCTGGAACAATTATTTTCATGTCGCCATTTGAATCTTATGTCTCTCTCGATAAAGACAAAAAATCCAACAGGAACAACGTATGTTAATAATGCATAAACTACAATCACAGACGGTGGGGAATTAAGACATTAAGAATGTTCAAACAACCAGATATTTTTAAGATAAAAAAAATTATTACAGGGAGTAAATTTAGTAGAATGATCATATCTTATTAATAATTAATTAAATTTTATATATACATTTAACATATAATTTAATGATAAATATATATAATTATATGATAAATATATATTTTCTTTGATAATAAATTTAATATCAATAAATTCATATTTTCTTAATTAAATATATTTTTAAAATAATAGATTTAGAATATATTCCCAATATTACATAAATATAATCTTTATTAATGAATTTCATATATTTAGATTTTTCATTAACCTAATCTAAAATAAAATTTATAACAAAAGATATTACTTTATATTTCGTGATAAAATTAGGATAAAAAACTGAGTTTCCAAAAATCAGCACTTGAATCCATTTAAGCTTGTCCAAGCGTTAAATTGCAGTAATACGCATACATAAAACAATATGAATCAATTGAAACCGCTGCTTAGCCTAATAGTAAATACACTCTCATGGATAATTTAGAATCTAGAATTGATTCTCGTCTCCCTAATTGTAATATTAAAAAAAAAAAAACCAGCGTAAAACAAATCCTTCCCTTGAAAGTATATATTTTACATCATTAAACCACTGAAAATCAACAAAGATTCTCAATATGTTTTTGGACCTTTTCCTTCACAGTGCTCGTCAACTACAGAAATGGTAGGATCTTCCCCCTAGCACTGCTTCAGAACATACACCTAGTATTCATCAGAGAAATAATGTGACTAAAAACTGGTATATCTGCCCCCAATCAATCATATATGCTGCTAATTTGGATTAACCATGACCCTGTCCCTCACCTGTTCCACCAAAACAGAGGGAAAAAAAAAGAAAAAGAAAAAGGTTAATGCTCATTATAGAGTCTAGACAAAAACAAAAGAAGTGAAACTTCCTCCATGGCTGATATTTCTAATTTTGTATGTACTGCAGAGTTTGTTTTGAAGTAACAAAGGCTTCTTATGATAGAAGCTTTATAGGAAACTGCAACCCAGCAAAAAGTATGCATTATATATCAAAAGCACCATCCCATCACGAAACTAGCTCTTTTGCTGGAAATTGGAATATATGAGGTGTTGACAATGTCGGTTATGTAGAATACTAAAGCAAGTCGTGCAATTAAAATCACAAGACAACCAAGCATTTGTCATGAAACATTAATTATCATTTATTCACTTCTCCATGAATGCAATTCCATGGTTTTTTATTCCTCATCGGCAATAGAGATGACAAGTACAAAGAGCCTACTTTTGTTGGCAACAAACTTGCCTGCAAAGCCTCCGTTGCAGCCACTACCTGTGCTTTTGGTAAATCCATCATCCACGCCACACCCTATACCTTTTGACTGCCTCCCATCAGCACCTTCCTCCCAACCTCTTCCCCTTCCCCCGACCTACCCACAACAGGTGGCTTTCAATCTGAAAAAGTAAAAGACTCATCAATTTATGAGGAATGTCATCCAAAGGCATTCTATGCCCGATGAATCTGTGCTCATACATATGTTAGTTTCCTGTAAAAGCTTTATTATATTTAGTTTCACAAGAAGTTAAATGGCTAATTTGTTTTTCCATAAAACCCAAAATCCCAGTGTTGGACACAGCATTTTATAGAGCAGACAATATAAGCAGCATTCTGGGTTCTCAGCCAAAGCACATTATCATCTAGGACAATTTTAACAATTGGGTGGAGGTGAAAAGGCTGGAGGAGTCATCCTCCAAATGCCACTTTTTTCACCTAAGATCTTTTTTTCAAATATATTTTAATTTGAAAACAAGAAAAATCCACCTCAGCTGTAATAAGATAAGGCAGAAACCATACCTGAGTGGCTCTTGGTCTCCTGTCCATCATCAATCACCTGTAACATAATGCTTATATTAGAATGCAGATTTCAAAAGTTAAAACAGCAAGGAAAAACATGTTCAATTATCCATCGAAGCCAAATGTAAGTGTCAACAAAAGCAAACCACCTCAAAATAAGTAAAACTTCTCACTCAAGACTTGTGAGAGACAGCAGGTGCAGATATTCAAAATGCACAATAATATAGTTCCAAGAAGATTAACTACTAAAGATATTATTAAAGAAGCGAAAGCAGTACTCTAATGTCTTTTGATCACTTCATCCAGGGCAGAAAAGAAGCAACAAGGCACCTCCTCATCAAATAATGATAGTTTGCACATAATAAACACAGGCAATAATACAATTAAAGTACATGGTACATGGAACGAAAAAGCAAAAAGCATAGAAACAATGTCATAAACATTCCTTCACAATGAGAACTGGAACACAAATGGAATTGCAAAGCCTAATAAAATCCTGTTTTAATTATTTTTTTGCTTCAATTGTTTTCTGTACATCTGAGCGCATAAACAACATATATTAGCCGTTTGAACTCAAGTGAGTTCATTTCTTTTTTGCTCTCAACTGAGTTTAAATCTAACCTCCATCAGTCTGCTTTTTCTTAGTGATAAAACAACAAAGATGTGGTGATGTCTATCCACTTGTCAGCAAGCACATTCACATTTTGTTCTATACAAAGTACAATTAAACACCGTGGCCACCAATAATAACTCTCACTCTGGTCAGCCAGCAACCGATCTCTGAAGTTATCATCAGAGAATGCACTTCAACGCAAGGCATCTTATATAATAATTGCTTGGTCTAGGTTACATGAAGCAATCAACATGCCTCTATAAGAACAATTAACACAAGCTTTGAACAAATTGCCTTACGGAGTACATCTATGTCTGATTTGGCTAATAAACACCATTCCAGAGAGGAAGTGAAATCAAAGCTGAAGAAATATATGCAGAAGAAAAATCAATCCAATTATATTGATTGGGCAAAACAGGCGAATAAATGAAAAATACATCATCTGCGACTTGAAGAAAAGCAATATGTAAAACAACTTGTTTGGATGCTGAGAAAATCTAAGGAAAATAGAAAAAACGATAATACCTTTTCAAAGCTTCCGGAGAAAACAAAACAAATCTGCTCTGCAACTCAACAATACCTAATTTGATAAACTGAAGTCGTAGTTCAGTGACGCGTCCGACGAGATGGTTCATTTAGCCGCTTGACATTTAAAAAAAAGAAAAGAAAAAAAACCTTTTGTCTGCGAAGTCATTTTTTAATTTGAGATTTTTTTTGAAGAGTTTTAATTTGAGATTTTTAAAATACTCTTTTTTGCTCTTTACTAATTTTCATTGCATATAATTAATGTTGTTATTGGGTCTGAACCGGCTCTAGTTTTAAGCTGATTCAATTTCAACGAACTTGAGTTCTTAAGTTGTGTAATATAAAACGGAATTTGAGTATTTCGCACTATCCATAACCTAAATTTGAGTTAATTTTTTTTTTAGTTCATTTGATTTTAAATTTTAATTTTGAAGGTCTAGAATATGAGATGATTTTTATATAAATAAATTTAATTTTTAAAGAATATAAAATTAACTTTCAAGTGAATGAACTACTTGACAAAAAAAAAATCCTATTTTTTTTAATCCAATTAAATTTGTTAAATATTGAAGAATAATTTTGTAAAATGCGAGTAATTTAATTAATTAGCAAAAAGTATATTAATACGAAAAAAAGTCTCATCAACATAATTTTATAGCTGAGCTTCTAAATCAGTTGATTTATAACTGAGTATAAGTAACAGACAATTCAAAATAAACGCATTAAACTTAGTATAAGAATCAAATACAGAAATTAAAATGAAATCAAGAAAGAAAAGCTTTACTTCTCCGCTTTCTATCAGGAAATTCAAGGCAAATCATATGAGATTTGTCATAGATTTGCCACCTCTCAGCATGTCGACCAGGTACCGTTTCAGCTTTCGCCCAGCAAATTTTTTTCAAAGAATCTTGGTCTTTTCAAAGAGCCCATTTCTTCTTCTTGTCTTGTCCACCTGTTGCTATAATTCTCAATCAAAATGATAAATAATTAGATAATTACCATTAGTTCAGTCATCGTCAATCTACAGCCTTTTTTCCCTATAAATATTTTTTTTAAATAAGAAACAAAATTACTTATCATTAACCATATAGCAGTAGACTGTATTGCATGATTACTTATAAAAGAGAAAATTTAAACAATTCTCTGTATGTCAATCTTTTCTTTTGGAGTTAGCTTTGATTATTTGGAAAACCAACAAATAATAATAATAATTCCCAGAAATCCAGACATTTGATTCCCACATTGACAAGATTAGTTTTAACAAATTCTAACACTTTCCGAGCAAGTATCCGCTGTTTGGTAGCATACTGAGGACAGTATCAATGAGCTTTCTTGCTGTATTAGGCACAACACTGGAACCATCTCCAAACTCCTTGATTTCCCCTTGTGTTTTTGGAACAAAGAAAGGATCCTCAGCAAGTGCTTCCCAATGGCTAAGGACAAGTAGAATGCTTGCAGCTCCTGAAGTCCATCTCCTAAGCTCATTAGCAAAATCAAAGCTCTCAGAAACTGGGACATATGCATCAACTATGAAAACTGGACATCCTTCCTGCATCTCCTCCTTTATTACCCGAGCCCTTCTACGATTAAGCATAGCATACATAGGTCTCAATTATTTAGCTGGGGTGTTCAACTCGCAGAAATACATTGCTTCAACAAGCCGGGGTTTGTTCTCAAGTACAACTGCTCTACATGCATCCTTTACTGCTGTCATAACCTGTCCTGCGAAAATGCCGTACTGCTCAGACTCATCAGACTGCTCAACCAAGGGAGATGCATAAGCCTCAGCCACAAAAGACACTCCCCATAATGGTTCATCACATAAAGGTCCAGCAGCTGTTGCAAGTTGGAATCCAGACACTACGTTGTTCTCAAGACTATCTGCTTCCTTGCGGAATGCTTGATTTTCTTCAGAGGAAGCATCAGCACCATCATCAGAATTATTAACTAAGCCCAATCTTTCATATACATGAGGAGAACCACGAATAAGAATAGAGAAATCATCACCCTTGCCTTTTGGGGCGGGAGTGAAGAGGGTGTTAGAGCCAACATGCATTGGTCCAAAGGCCCAAATCCTCCTAAGAAATTTTTGCCGCTTCAGTTTGTCATTCTCATTCTCACTACATGCTACTGAATCCATTATACGTGTTTTGAGTGCCTGAATTGGATTCTCATCTTGTACAGTGCTTGATCCTGTTGGTGTTTCCACATCTCTATTTGCCGCCTGCCCCAACTTGCCATCTACAATAGCTCCAAGTATATTTTCACTTTCATCAAGTACCTTGGTTAGTGCATATGGAAGTTTCATGACATGTACACGAAAAACACATCTTCCATTTGGTGTCATCCTCTCTTTCAGATTGCATAAAGCATTGACTGTGTGACCTTCTTCAATGGTCTCCTTATAAGACACAAGTGGTGGGGAAACATCCACTCTCACCTTTGCAATTCTGTCCTTTAAATCCTTGATGCACCTTTCTAAGTGAACTTCTCCAGCAGCAGGAAGTATATGTTCTCCTCTTAAAGAAAGAGTGACCTATTCACAGGGGGTGGAACTACGGGGGTCGTGGGGGCGGACGATCCCCCTTTACCAGCGGCTAGAAGCTCTTTATAGTGGAGTATGGTCGCCGGTTTCGTCCTTGCCATTTGAAGTTGCAGAGAAGAAAGAGGGGGCTAGCTCGGTCGAGAGGTAGAAGAAGATGAGAAGAGCTTCTGCAACAGTATAAAAGCAAATAATAGAGGCGGCGATGGAAACGGCAGACAGCAACACACCAACCGGTCACCGGCCGACCACCATTTTGCCCTCCTTCAATGAACCACCGTGTCCACCACTGCCTATACAAATGGGTAGGCTCAGTTTAGAAGCCTCAAACCTTTCCTCAAACAGCCATATCTGCTGCATCGGATGGCTCGTTTGCAACTTTTGAGTTGAGGCCACCTGGAATGCCATGCTGGATAAAGGCCAACAATTCTTGTGGATGAAAGAGTTGTACTTTTTAAAATATGTTGGCCGAGGCCTCGGATTGCCACAACATTCCCTGCCTTAGCAGAGGCCACTGGCTTCAAGGCTTGACCCATCATGAGATACAAAGAGTGCAACTTAGCCTCGTGTACATGTTTTTGCATTGTCTCTCCCTTCAATGGGTCATATAATGCTGAAAGCACAAAGATTCTTTGTCCAGAATGAACAACTCCACTAAAAATTTTAGCAAATGCAAGGAAACACTCTTCTCCATTTTCATCACTGTGATTGTTCAACATCTCCCCTTTTGGACCCCTTCGAGGTAGCCATTTTGTTGGTATAGCAAAAAACATCTTGGATACAAAGGTAACAAATGGTGCTTCAGGACTGGTATCACAAATCTAGACTGACTTCCTCACAAGTTCTGCCTCGGCAACAATACTGGAGTCAACTACATCCTGCAAAATGTTACTCTTGGGAAGCAAACGTGAAATCCGAAAACATTGGGCAACAATTGGGTCCGGCATACACTTAACAATCATTAACAAAATTGCATCTGCCAAGGGAAGCCAGCGGTTCATAACAGCTTCAAGCACAACCTTTGGATCCTTATTCCCAAGTTCACGAAGTTGTACATTCAAATTAAAGGACCTAATGACTTTCTCTAGTAAACCTTTATTTCCATCAGGCTCCAAGGAAGCCTAATAAACCTTCCACAGTGGTTCAAGCACAAATTGCACAAACATAGGCGAAGCCTTGCTTCCTTCTGCTGCTGCTTTCTGCCCCACAATCATTTTAGTCTTAGGATTGAAATACCTAAGACCCCACAGAGCCTTCTACAATGCAGACGGATTCACTCCGAGCTTTGAAGGATAAAATTCTGCAAATTCACTAATACAAAAACCCCATCCATCCAATGCACAAACAAATGCCACATTCATTTTTTAGGGTTGAAAAGTATCCTCCTCGCCATCCTCTATAAACTCACCAATTATTGAATCAACATCAGAAAAATATACTACAGTGTAACTCTGGTTGTTTTCTCCCTTAAAAAAAACAGCAGAAAAATATTATATATATTTAGACAATTTTAAATATTTAGAAAATTTTAATTTTAATAAATAATATATTTAACTAAATTTGTAAAGCTATTTAATTTCGTGACTTCTCTAAATTCTTCTAAATTTAAATTTCAAAAATTAATAATATTAATTAAAATAGATTGATCATCTATTTATTTTAAGTAAATTCATCAAAATAGATTAATTTATCTATTAGAATAAGTAATCATGGATGCGATTCTCTGTAAATCATGGTCCAAATCATGAACTAAATGTCCATTTTATTGATCTGAACTAGAATTGAAAGATTCGAATCATAATTAAAATAAAGATCGATGTATAAGGATTCAGTTTAAATTCTTAATTTTATAAATTAAAACTGGCAGTTTCAGACATAAATCGTAAAAAATAAAAAAATAATATTTATTCTAAATATATATATATATATTAATATTATATAATATTAATACATTGTGTAAATTTTTAATATACATATATATATTAAAAATTATATATAATTTTTAGTTCAAAAATTAAAATCTTAGAATAATATATATATTAAAAATTTTATATAATTCTTAGTTCAAAAATTAAAATCTTAGAATAATATATATATTAAAAATTGTATAAAATTTTTAGTTCAAAGATTACAATCTTAGAATTAAAACTTAGATTAATAAGAATGTTTAAGATTAACATTTCAAATTTTTTAATTAGAAATTTATGATTTTAATTTATTTTACAATTTATTTAAAGGATTTTAATTTGAAAATCGAAATCGAAATATTTTTAATTTAGAGGTCTAGAATAATTCTTATGTAATTCAATTTAATGAAATGATTTTATTTAAATTTATTTTTTAATGAATATTTTTATTACAATTTTATTATAAAATATGTCAGATTACTATTTCTTATATGCGAATATTCTTTCAATAAAAAAAATTCCAAGTAAATAAACTACCTAACATAAAAAACTTTCTAAGCAATAATTATATAATTTCATTTAAATCAAACTGGTGAAATGAAATGAAAAATCATAATGTATACTAATTTTAGTTTATCTTTATTATCATTTTTGTTAATCCAGTTAAATTCGTTCAATATTGAAGAATAATTTTGTAAAAGGTGAGGAATGTAACTAATTAGCAAAAAAGTATGTGTTCTCCTTAATTGCGAGTAATTTACTTAATCATCAAAATTGTGGTTTTTCTCGTACTTTTAATCAGGCTGCTTACCCACGAAGAATTTTCTTTTACAACGCCAGGTACAAACTCTCATACTTGGTGATGAATCTGCTACCCATGTTTTGCTTCTGTCGCTTTGCTGTGGAGGTGTTGAATAGGGCAGATGTGGGAGTTGTTGTAGGCACTGCCATTTCCTTGAGGGAATGGATGGTTGAATGGTGGTGTTCAACTATAACACACATCACCAGGACTGAGGCGGCCATGATATTGTCCGCGTTGCAGTACAATCGCAATTATGTTGAATGGAAGCAAAAATATAACTCAGAACAAATGCGGGTTTATCTATTGCTTCCTCTGTTACAACAGTTGAAGCAGGCACAACTGGTTCATTATGGAATTCGTCGGTCCCTGGTGGAAGCAAAATGGAGTAAACCTCCTGCTGCTTGGTTTAAATGTAATGTTGATGCTGCAATTTTCATCAAGACAGGAAGTTTGGATCTGGTTATGTGGTGCGGGATTCACAAGACATTTTCGAGCAGCTGGTGCTTCGTCGCATTATGGCTCTCAACTTCCTGTAATGCCAGAGGCACTGGAGTTCAGAGGCTCTAAGCTGGTTAAAGGCAAGTGGCTGGTCTCATATGGTTATTGAACTGGAATGTCTTCCAAGTGGTCCAAACAATGTTAATCCTCTACCGTAGATAATTCTAGGCTTGGTTTAATACTTCAATTATTTCAGACTGTAAGTCCCTAATGCATGATTTGATTGAGACTAAAGTTCAATTTGTCAAACGCTCTGCAAATCACGTGCCTCATGGTTCTTTGTCTTTGCAAATTACGCGGGTAGATGTTCCGCCTGGTGTAATTGTGGATGCTTTGATTTCAGATTTGCAGTAATGCATTTTCCTTTGGTGTTCAAAAAATTTTTTTAAAAAAAGACATATCTACTTAACAACATAGCGATACATAAATTTAAAATCAAGTACAGGGCTACACCAAACAAACCAAAACTGAGAGTTAACTCTTGACTGACGAGAAAAATTGGCACAAGCAAATGGCAAAATGACTATAATCAAAGGAAAGAAAGCAAATAACTTTGAGAAGTCCTAGACTCAAAAGACACAGGCAGACCAGTATGTCAGGGTTGTTTGTCTCACCACCTCTTACAAATCAGACAATGCAGTGTATACACTTTTGGACATGCTATTACTTTCTTTCCAATTTCAAGTGCTTTATGAACTGATGTATTGGGATCTCAAGCCATTCTACAAGGTCATAAGATGTATACTTTTGGTGTTTGTCTTACTTATTTTTCAATTCCAAGTTCCTTCTGGATATCTCTCGTCAGACTGAATTGTAAAGTGTTATGCCATGGGAATAGGGTGCGAGTAACCGGAAGTTTCCTGCGTAGATCCTGCAACATGCAAACCATTTGAGGCCACAGGAATGAAAAGTCAAACAGAAGAAAAATGAGGGGATCAAATTTCGTCCAGTGATTATATTTTATAAAGACCTGTAAATATTTATGGTGATTAATTCGCAAAATGAAACAGAAGCACTATGCAAATGAACAATAAATCATTGAAATACTCTTCACTAATACTAGGTTTCTGTTCACAAAGTTTTGTAAAATATCATCTATCAAGCTTACCTTAAAAGTAGTATCTGGTAGATTTGAATAGGATGCCTGTCAAAAATAATTGTTGGTATAAGAGCCCTGAGAATTCAAATATCTAACTGTACAGAGATGTAATGAGAACCTCAAGAGATGCTAGGTATTCTGCTTCATGGTGGCGAATAATGTTGGATACGGAAAATGCACAATCATCGGGGGCCTGAGCACAAATATGACAAGAGATCAACCAACTTTTCATTTCTCTCATCCATCACCACAAAGATCAATCCACTCAAATATAAAAAATAAAAAATAAAAATAAAAATAAAAATAAAAACAGGACAATACACCACACCAAAATGATGCTTGAAGTGCTTCACCAGGATATTAAAATTGAGAGAACAATTCTTTGGTACAAAGTTAGGGATGCCAGTAATGAGAAATGCAGAGCGAGCAAGCCAACAGAAGTGCAGCATTTAGTAGCTGCTCAATGAATTCTATTCAGTATTTTTCTATAAAAACACAACACGCGAAACATAAAAATAAAAAATAACACATCCAAGTGCAAATATGGATTGAAATCCTAGGATTCTGAGACCAAGCTTTGATCTTATCCACGAACATTTGTGATGAGATACTAGACAGTGAGTCACCAGCATTACTATAAAAGGTCAGTCACCACACATAACTAGATTGGACACACTAAAAAACCTACATTGTGCACTTTCTTCACTAGCAACACTGAGATACACCATTTCCACACCAATATTATGAACTTTCACAACTGTATGGATTAAGAAATCCTACCGTGTATTAAGATAATCATATCTTACTATCTTGTCAACAAATGTCTGATTAATAATGATACCGGGCAGATGTATGATACTTCAAAGAACAGATTCCATTTTCAATAAATAAATTAAATTTGGTTAGAAAGGGAGAAGAAGGCTAAAGGAATCGTGAAAGTTGTAACAACCTGAAGTATTGTTTCATCTTTACATTCATGTTTTGCATCCAACTGAACATTTCCCTCTTCAAAGTAATGAGCAGCTACCTGCAAAAGAAGCAGTAGCATAGGAAAACAAATAGCTTACTATTATAAGGTAGTTCAAACTAACAAAAAACAAAGAAGCCAAAATTTGTTCATGATGAATTATCATTACCTGTATATTGCCTTTTATTCCCAGCATTTGCATATCATCCTTGAACTCAATGTTCCATACTGAACGCCAACTCCCGTTGCTATTCAGAATGCAATAGAATGTTATTAGAAGATGCACCCAAATAAATGTGCACATTTTGTGTATACAATAACAAGCATGCAACGGCACAATATGAATGTCCCAACTGAAAATAATGCCAAACAGAGTGCAAAACAGTAGTTACAACTAAGTATTTGACTAATTCTACACACCAGAAATTCTTTGGGCTGTTTTTAACTGCAGAGATCACGACCACAAGCTCAAAATTAGATCCCGGCCCCTCTACATCTTTTCCATTAACACAGTACACAGAACATATACCCTTTGGATAAGCTTCACCAACATATTTGAGTATTTCTGCATCAAGAATACAACTGTCACAGAAAATGTGGTCAGTAACAATGATGGGTAAAATAAGCATATGTAATTAACTGCTGACAATATGTTCTGTGCCTTAATGATTGCCAGAAATTACATATTACTGATATATGTTTGTTGCATCTAGCCTTGCGATACAAAATACACTTATATAAAATTGCATTCCACATACATTCAGGCGGGGGAGAATCAACAAACATATATCTAAAAACACACTTGTAACGTGCACCTCAAAAAATGGCAAAAGTTGAACATGCAACTAAAAGAATAATGCATGATCAATAATAACCAAGAGAGCAAGAAGCATACCGGTATTCCTCAACATAAGGTGACGGAAGTTCCTCATCAGCTGCAGGTCTTACTTCTGTACAAACCTGAATCAATTTAGCACATTACAATACAAAGATGGACAACAAGACATATAAAACAATGTATTGATTCATTTACATAGGGATAAGTTAGCTAGATAATCTAAATGCAGTTCAACTTACTTGCTTAACATGGTTAATTACAGCAACCTGGGTAGTCCTAGGATCAAGATACTCATTCTTATCAAGCTCATTATAAGATGTAACTAGTAGCTGCATTACAAAAATTGGAAGACAATAAAATATTAATCAGAATCAAGGGTCATAGAAAACATAATTATATAGCAGAGGCTCTAAATCTATAGATCTATAACTGATTACAAGTAACAGGCAATTCAAAACACAGAAAATCAAAATGAAATCATGAAATAAAAGCTTTACATCCCCGCTTCTGTCAGGAAACTCAAGGCAAATCATATGAGATTTGTTATAGAAAGGGAATGCCTCTTGCGCCGCTTCATTATAAACTGTATCATCATTCAAAACCGATTTCAAATCTGCAAGAAACGCTTCACAATATTAACAAAATTGCTATGAAAAAAGAAGAATCGATTGATCCATTGAAAGCAAATGAAATGAGACCTTTAGCGATGTATTGGATTTCGCCGGCGGGAGAGTTGAGAAAAAACCATTTGGCGATCTCCTTCTTTTGCTTGTCACTGAGCTCCACATCAGCATATTCCTCTCCTTCTGCCATAATTGTCTGTCTCAACACATTGAAGAAGAAGAAGAAGAAATTTGGGTAATATTATGGATTTTGACAAGGAATAACTGAGGGAGGGAGGTTGTGTTATTGTGTCTGATTTGTAAAGCCAAATGTTGGATAGGTGGGGTCACCGCTTTATAGTTTATCATGACCGTTCATTTGTAAAATCAGATTGTGACATTTTTTACGACGCCGTTTTAATAGATTCGGCAACTTATCCTGCGTTTTGAGACTTGAGAGGGTTAAAGGAATGGAAAACCCTAGTTATTTGTTGAAATGACCAAAACACCATTGCAAGATGTTTTAAACGATACCGTTTAAACTGAGAGAAAAATGCCCGACATGTAATTTTGATTTACTATATATATGGACTTTGTTCGCTTGCAACTTCGTTGTCCGCTGGTTTCTGGATCAAAAAGCTACTCCGATTCTTACACTCGGTAAGTTTGATCTACGTTTTACAACCATTTCTTAAAATTCTGCATATAAATTTACTAACTAGGTAGCCTTTGTAATGATCTTAATTCAATTTTATGAGTTTTTATGATCTGGGTATGTGAGGTTTTGAGTTTTAATTCTTGTACATTGGAATGCCTTGTGATTAGAAATGGCTGAAGAAACTAAGGCAGCAGCTTTTGTCCCTGAATCTGTGTTAAAGAAAAGGAAGAGAAGTGATGAATGGGCTTTGGCTAAGAGTCAAGAACTAAAGATTAGGAAGCAGAAAATTGCTGAAAATAGATTGGTTATCTTCAAGAGGGCTGAGAAATATGCCAAGGAATATAGAGAACAGGTAATCCACATAAGTTTATGTATAATTAATGTAGTTTTCTTCTTGAAATTTCCCCCCTAGTCTGACTTTTTTCTTTTTGTTGCATATCACAGGAAAGAGAGTTGATAGATTTGAAGAGAGAGGCTAAACTGAAAGGTGGTTTTTATGTTGAACCAGAGGCCAAACTGTTATTCATCATCCGAATCCGTGGGTAAGATTAGTAAGCTAGTTTTTGCATTTGATACGCATAGAGTTGTGGAAGTACTCCTCTTGTTAACATTTCATTCGTGATGACATCTGTAGTTGTGTTAAAAGGAGTCTAAATTCTTATTAATTCTTAACAGTATCAATGCGATGGCCCCAAAGACGAGAACAATCTTGCAACTGCTGCGTCTGAGACAGGTAATTTTTACTTAAGCATTTGATTTTTAAAATAGATTAGCAAATAATGGATTGTTTATTCACTTATCAACCAGAGGTGAGTGCCTGATATTTAATGGTTTCTTTGGCAGATATTTAATGGTGTTTTTCTCAAAGTGAACAAAGCAACAATGAATATGCTGCATAGGGTTGAGCCATATGTGACTTATGGGTAAGACAGATTGATCGATCGCTGATAAAGCATTTGACGTATGGGACGTAATTGATTGATATGCTAAGTTTATTGATCATATTTGTTAATTTTTATCTTGCAGTTATCCTAATCTGAAAAGCGTGAGGGAGTTGATGTATAAGAGGGGTTACGGAAAGCTGAACAAGCAAAGAATTGCTCTGACTGATAATACCATCATTGAACAGGTAGAATGATATTCCATCAGTTGGTTTATATCCCCATTTGTTGTTGGCCTTCATATTGATGCATGGATTTATATATTTGCAGGCGCTGGGAAGTTATGGAATTATATGCATGGAAGATTTGATTCATGAGATCATGACTGTAGGGCCTCATTTCAAAGAGGCAAATAACTTTCTCTGGCCTTTTAAGTTGAGTGCACCATCTGGTGGTTTGAAGAAGAAGAGAAACCATTATGTGGAGGGTGGCGATGCTGGAAATCGCGAGGAGTACATCAATGAGCTCATTAGGAGGATGAATTAGATCTTTATTCTTGTTGTGTTATTTTGGATTTTATTTCTGAAAAATCTAGACAGGAATTTTGCAAGCATTATCAATTCTGAGCTATTTCAAATTTAAATTTTCATTACTTTTCTTAAGTTGCTCAATTTTGCTAAAAACCCTCTAAATATTCTATTTTTCATTCAGTTAAATGCTTTAAATTTTGTATTCTTGTGGCGCTAAAGCTGTTTATTTTTTGTTTCCTGTGTAATGTTCGACCATTTGTCTTGATAATATAGTGTTCATTTTGAAAAAAAAATCATTTTTCTTTTACTTTATTCATAGTTCTACCGAAGTCTAAATTTATATAATATATATACAGATACAGCATCATTTTTTATCAATGGTGATGGTTGATATGCTTATATAAATAATTAAAATTCAATTTCTCGATCTGTGTTGGGCGAATTAGCTTGTCAATCACTTCCACAAATTCAGAAAACGAGGATGGGATAAATTACTTTTATCATTCATGTGACCTAAAAGACTACCTTATTTAATCTGTGTCAAAATCTGTCTACTTACACTAGGATCAAAATTTGAACTATACCTAATTTTGATGGCATGTATTCCATTGTTGTAGCAGGTTTGCTTCCAAATATTGGTTCCATGCCCTCAATGGACTTATTTCTCCAACACGGAGAGTATTTTTCCCTTTCCTAAGTCTCATAAATAATCCTCTGGCCGCAAAACCAAGTAGCTCAGTTGAGTCCATATTACCATGTACCCTCGAAATGATTCCACCTTCGTGAGAGTATCTCATTCTTAAATACTTTTCAGAAGAATTGGGCACCTCATGAGAGATTGCGCTTGGCTTTGGTTGGATCTTAGATTCCGATTTATCGTTTTCAGTAGATACATGGCTTCCCATGCCGAAGGAATCCCAATCAAAGTATCGTAACATGTCAGCTACGCTCTCCGTGCTTCCCATATTAGGGTTTTGCTGCTTGATCAACTGTTCACTTGCTAACTTTTCAACTTGAATTTTCAGTTCAAGTAATCGACTGCCTATTCTAGAAGCTACTGCATCATATAATTTTCCTCTTGATATGTCTTCCATTCCCTCCGCATTAAGCAAATCATCAAAATGGATGGGATCGCCGATAAGCACCGTCACCTGTATGAAGCATGCATGATAACCAGTAAGGTGCCACAGTGAGGACAAATAAATAAATAAAAACGGCAAGGGAATGTTGGAAAATGACAATCAGGAAAAATGATAGCACACGGTAACAAGGAGGTCATGAATGTCACTGACCATTCATTCCCTTGCTCCCCTCAAAATCCAATGTAAGAACAAATCTAAAGAAAAAGTACTAGTACAAAGTTCAGGTGCCAAACAAGGAAGCTTGCGGAGTGATTTCATAGAGAGACAAAAGTGACTGAACCAATATACGGGTGGTATGTAAAACATGCAAGGCATGATCAAGGGTTGCTACCTAAATAGATTAAAAAAAAAGGATTTCCTTTCTTAAAGAACGTATCCTTAACAACTCTAGAATATTATAATTTTTGAAGGAGACAGCACAAGCTCAGACCATGAAGGCTCTGGTCAGCCAATCCAAAAATTGATCAGAAGAGAAGTAGCAGCTGGATTGGACATACTTCGACCAAGTTTACTCCATTTCTTATATTTGAAGAAAAAGCTGATATTTCTCAACTCACATAATTATTGGCCTTACCAAATAAATAACTAGAACATAAAAACAATAACCTATATAGCAAGAAAAAAAAAGAGTAAATACACTACATACCGTCTTGCCAATTCTTGGAAAGTTGGCTCCTATAGGCATGATTTCTTGCATCCCAGTGTGTACAAATGGCATGACCATAGGAACAGTATCAGCATCAAGGACCAACCTAATATAGTATGAAAAAACAATAGTAAATTATAAAATTAGATAAATATAAAGATAGATTTCAAGCACCTTGTGAGATTAAAATTGTATCCTTCCATAGAAAGAAATGAGAATAGCTGCTGCTTCTAAAAAGCTCTTGTAAATTAAAAGTACAAAAGTGGACCCATCATTCCACTGCCTTTCCTGTCCCACTCAAACATAGATATCCTTAAAACTAAATCCTTACCTCCCAACACCTCTCTTTGAAGATCCCATAGTTTTTCCACCATCACGAGAACGACTACCTTCTGGGAAAATATGAACCCAACCACCACTGTTCAACTTTGCAATAGCCATATCCATGCCCTCCAGAAAAGAGAAAAGGTGAATACATTAATAGAATATCCAACAACAGAAACCTTTGTAACTATCACATCATAACATTCAACCATACACACATTCTTTAACAGATGGAATGGGGACTCAACAAAGTACCTTCTGATAAATTCCATCCCCACGAGCAACAGGCAATACTTTGCCAGATCGAAAAAATGCAGAAGTCACAGGATTACGAAAACACCTGTCAGTTGCACAAAGTGTCCACCGTAAGTTCTGAGCATCTAAAAGCACTTTTGAAGGAAGTATTGAAGCAATAACAAATGGATCATCCACTGAAGCAACATGATTGCTCACCTACAAAAGCAGGGAAAATTCAATATTAGTGATCTACTAATGGGAAATAATATAAAGGAAATGGAGATGCAAACATGAGCTAGCATGACCTAATGCAGCACAAAGTGAACAAAATTGAACTAGGAAAAAGAACATGAAATGTTGAGTTAAATCCACTAATGGATGATAGTTTCATACCGTTAAGAGAGGTTTATTCCTGGGCCTATAAAGCAAGGCATCATGTAATTTATCTAACCCGAAGACCTGTGATACCAGAAATCTCATGTCAAATCTTGAAGAACTCAAAGACACATGAGACATCATTTGATTAAAAATGAGGAACTCATCAAGCAAGCAAGCCACATACCTGAACACAATTAAGGCCATTCATAAATACATGACACATATTTCCGATGAGAGGAACTGCAATAGACTGAAGCATGCGAACAATAACAGAATCATCCCCAGCATTGAAGTCCTTACAAACTGCAGTCCCAATAAAATGCTACAAGTCATGATTTAATTCTACCAGTTATTCACCCATAAAAAATACATCATATAGCTTAATGGTATGCTAGTTGAACCCAATTAATTTAGGATTAAGACTTTATTGAGCTGGGTATAGCTTAATGGTATGCCAAATTGGATAATGCAAATGATAACTTCATAATAAGGTACCCCCTCATTCCACAAATAATTGTCACCTTAAGGTTTTTGTATAAAAATTAAGAAAATTATGTGATACCCTACTTTATACAACCATTTTACTAAATTACCTTTCAACTTAATTTATTACTCATTCTATTAGTACTATTTTTTTTAATCATTATATAAATATAAATTTACAATAAAAATATTAAAATAATATTGATTTATATAAAGTGATAATTATTTTCTTATTATTAGTGTGAGTAACATTTACTTCTTCGAAATCAAAATTCCTACAATTTAAAGTTTGTCGTAACACTCAGAACAGATACATCTCACACATTATATCATTAAAGATGAAGGTACGCCAAAACCAAGACATTTTGGATATTGCAGCTACTATACGTGACGGTTGTCAATAGATATAATTATTCATTAGCTATTCACCTCTAAATCCGACCAGAACAGGTTCAATCACATTAGATAGACTAGCTCAGACACGCAAACAGTAGAAAAAGAGACGTAAAAAAACTTCAAAACCAAAAAAGTCATAAATAGAAGATCAAACAACAAAATCCATTCTACTGCAAAAAGTATAAAAGCACCAGCTAAGGAAAACAAGAACGTGTGCAAAATTATCATAAAGAAAGACTGACCAACCTCTTTTACGATAAAAGGCTGAAGAAGATTGCATAGAGCCTTTTCGAATGTCACGGAAGCGAGAGAGCCACAGCTGAACCTTCGATGAGAAGTAAGAATCGGAGAACATCGGCTGACGTCGGCGATGCTTGTCGACGGCCACTCGGAACCGCTCTGTAAGGCGGAGTCGCAATACTCGAGCCTTGCTCTTCCATAGATCTGCTCTTTCGATCCTGTGTACCGCCATTTGTATATATATCAGATTAGATTTCTCTATCAATACATAGAGAGGAGAAGACTGAGGCTTTCGTTTTCAAAGATGCAGGAAATTCAATAAGGAAGCGAGCGTAAAGACGGAGGCAGTGTGAAGTGTTGATCTGTGTGAAGAGAGAGAGAATTGGACAAACTCAGAGGATCCATATCCAATATCGGCTTAAAACGACCAGGGTAAATGGCATACTGCATTATCATCATTTTACTCATTTTATTACTAACTCCATATAAATTTATCATAAACTATATAAAATTTATACTTTTATAATAATTTCATAATAAATTTATTTTAAATTAACAAAAATATAATATTTTAATAAATATTTTATAAATTTTAATATTTTAATAAATAATTTATAAATATAACAAATTTAAAATTGTTTTCACTTTTAATTTGACTACTCTTCTAATGAATTGTTATTGGGTAAGTGTTGTCGTATTAGATTCACGCTTGACTTTAACATTCCATAACATTTTACGGATTAGAAGGGAGTTTGGCATATAATTATTCCCTTTTATTTTCAATTATTTTCATATTAGGGTAAAATATTATAATAACTATGCCATTAGATCCAATTTTTCATGAAAAAATCATCTTAGGCCACAGGCTCAATTAAACTCTAATCCCAAGTTAATCGAATAAAAAGCTTTACATCCCATGTCTAAACAGTAGCTCTAGATCAGTAATCAGCATAATAGATCTTTTTTTTTATCCTAATATCGCCTATCAGACACTCTGATAGCAATGCAGAATATTATCATCTGCATCACTTCCACGCTCTGGCCTTCTCTTTCTCCTGTCTCCAGTGCAGTGCTCATCAAAATGGAACTAGTAATGGAACTTGCTGAAAAGAAACACAATCGACTCCAAGAGAATGTGCCAGTGATTGAAGTTAACATGTCAAATTGGGATCTAACGTTCTATGAGCATTCGGCATAGGGTGGGAGGAGTTGTATTGGGAAAAGAGTTAACCTCCGACCCTCTATTAGCTCGAAATGAAGCACCTAAAAGGAATGGGGAAATAAAATGAGAAAAATTGCACCTGTAGACTACTAGTTTCTAACAGTTCATAAGTATCGATACTGACCTAAAGAAGGATTCAACATATGAAGATTTGGTAATCTGGAACTCTCTCCAACATTCAAGTAATTGACATCAACCACCACATCTCCAAAATCATCTGCCAGACCAATAATATCTTGTCGATAAAGCCTAGCAAACCAAATTTAAGCTGAAGTAGTTTGTATTATTTGATGTTGCAAGCCAAATGGTATAAGAAAGACAAATGGAGTCCCAAACCTTCGTATATTGTCCTACCGAAATTTGCATATTCGGGTATGAGATCCCGATATATGATTCCACTTGCATGGGCATCCAACACAACTAGGACTCCTATCAGATCATATGTCAAGCTGCATTAATGTGAGTTACATAAGGAATACTGACACCTAATGCCAGTTTCATTGACAATGTTGGCTTAAAAACTTCATAAAAAATACAAATCAGAAAATTCCACCCAAAAAGGCAAAATAAAGGACTGCGCGAGGCAATTGTTCTTCTAGCACTAATAATATCTATGATATATTTGATTCAAGAAATGAAAATCATATTATGTTCTCTTGTTACATATGTTCCATGCAACTACGACTCAATATCATAGAAAATGTACTACTTTTCTTGTGATCCAGATACAGACGCATTAAATTCAGCTTTCAGGAACTTCACTCTTTGGCATCCGAATATCAGAATGATCATAAATAAAAGTGCGTCTGAGATATGGGATTGACATTTAACCTACAATGTTTTTATCCAGGCAGAGCTAGAAACAATTTTGTAACAATTACACAAAAAGAATAACTTGGCAGAATTTGACTTGAATGTACCTGATGCCTCCCATACTTTAGAGGAATTGCTTGAAAATGGTGCCTGTTGGGAATGTGTCCCACATATGCAAGGAATGAATGACTTCAGTTAAATATAAGGCTGGACAATTCTCTTCCTGTCAACTCAAATTTTCAGGATGAGTTAGGCCTAGTTCTAATACGGTATCAGAGCAATTAAAGTTTAAACGGGCTAAATCCTAGACTAAACCTCTCAAGACTGAAGCTGATGGAGAGATGTCAGCCGGTCCGCCCAACGTATTAAATGGGCTTGTTTTAGCAAGTGTCAACCGGGTCGGTTGTACTTGAGGAGGATATTGGGAATGCGTCGCACATCGATAAGGAATGAATGACTTCAGTTAAAACATGGATCAAAGATGTTATGATTTGATTTTTACCTGTTTGGCAATATCCCATATTGTATGGAAATACATCTTTATTGTATGCTGGGTATTCTTTACCTGAAAAAGTAACGTATGCGAACGTTAAATAAATCAATAAACGGCCATAACCCATAAGATATTTACTAAGTAAGAGTAATGCTTTATGAAGTATGCTTTCCTTAATACTCCAAAGAAAACTCCCATTTAACATAGTACAGAGCCATCACATCTTTAAGAGAGCACCCGATAACATGATATCTATGATATAAAATTTTAAATCTAATTATAACTAAAAATATAACATTTTTTAAGATAATTAAATTTATATTATCAATTTAAAAATTAAATAATATAAAAATAAAAAATAAAATTTTAAAATCACTATTTTAAAATTATGACTCATCAAATTTATTAAAAATTAAAATAAAAATAAAAAATAAAAAAGTAAAAAGTCAATCTTATTAAAATAACAACTTTTAAAGGATGTGTATTTATATGTAAAATATATTTTTTGTATATTAATTATATTAGTGTATAAATTATTTTTGACATAAAATAAAATAAAATTTTTTAAACAGCAACACACAATGAACAATGAGGGTATAACATCTAAATATGAATATTTCTAATATATTAATTAAAATTTTTAATAAGAAAAAAATACAAACATCAATTTAAATTGAAAAAAATATTAAAATAAAATAAAATTCTCAATTAATCGGGAAAAAACAATTTGGATCTGTATTCTTTTATTCAATTAAACTCTTCTTCCATCAAAATTAGATCAATTAAGATACCATCGTCACGACAGCTTGAGCGCCATCCAGTCACTATTTGGGAGCAAATTTTGGACAAAAGGAACAATTTATATGCGCTCCAATAAAATTTGGAGAGCTGATCTTCTGAATCAGTGGAAAAATAGCTTAAGTGCCCAAGAAAATACAAAACATTTCTTTAGTATATGCTGAAAAATGGAAATAAAACGTAAACTGGTTTACAATCAGACCATAAGATGGTCGGTAAAATCGTAACATCTTTGCTCACAACAAGTAAATTTACTGTTCCTACAAGGCTTTCCATCCCTTTAATACATTCATCTTCGACCAAGACTTGAAGCAGCAGCTACTTTTGATATAAACCCTTTTTTTTTTTCACCACCACCAGCATTACAACCCATTCTAAATAGCCTATTAGATGTTTTCAACTTTCACTACACCATCAGAAAAAGGGAAAACACCATAGTGCATCTGCAACTTTAATGGCATAAATCATGTGCTAGTCCTGTGATGCAGCTTTACAACCAGTTCTGAAGTATCTCTAGAATGGATCTGCAATTTTAACGCCAGCCATCTTGTCCCATTCTTCTGGGGTGGAAACCTCGGCCATTATCTTTTCCTGACCACGCCAAAGAATCTGGATACAATATTTGCACCTCAGACGTTGTTAGCATGCACAAACATCACAATAAATAGAAAGCACAAATGCATGGAAGGAAACAAATGAGCAGTATACGTGAACTTACTTTGTCAATGACCCCAAATTCTTTGGCTCTTCTAGAATCCATATAAAATGGTCTTTTCATTACATTAGCTACCGACTCTACAGACTGATGAAAAAATCAAGTTACTAATGTGTTACCAAATCCAATTCATTGTTTATTAAATGATCAAAGAAAGCTAAAAAATTACGCTCACATTTTCTGTGTGCTTGGCCAGAAGTTCAACAAGGGTGTCCCTGTTAGTTATTGCCTGCAATGACAACAAAGGAGTTGGAAGGTGTGTAAAAGTATGAAAATCCAATATGATTTATAGATGCGACTTTGCAAGGCTCTCAATCATGCATCTGAAAAGATAAGAATTTCTTGTACTCATATCCATAGCATAAATGCCAAAAGAAAGCAATCAAAATCAAGTATATATTCTATCTCATCAGATATTACAAGTCTTTAGAAGCCTTCATCTTTTGGTTGCTTCAGACTATGTGTAGACGACTCAATGATGATCCTATATTGGGGTCTAAATGCAAAAAATGAAAATACAAACAAAATTTTCTGGCAACGATTTCATTCAAGCAGCAAAATGAACTTAAATAACCTCTTTTGCACGGATGAGAACATCACTTGCAGGCATCAATCCTGAAGATGGGACTTTAGGTTGTTGGATCATGGCTGAAAAATAATTTAAAAGAACTCTTAGTATTGATAAAACAAAAATATCATAAAAGCATAAAAAGGATATAATTGCAAATTTGGCAAGCAATTGATTCTAACCTTTTGCATGTGGCATCATAAACCGGTTCCCTTTTGTTCCTGCTGCAAGTAGTAGACAAGCCTGGCCAATAGCAGCTCCAACAGCAACTGTATGTACCTGTATGAGCAACAATCCAGTCACAAAGCAAAAACATAGAGCTGAGAACACATAAGCTAACATTCATATTCATAAGTTAAAGATCATATTAATCAATTCCATCAACAGCACAAGTTAGACAACAAAATTCAAGAAGCATACACTGGATAAATTGTGAAGCATCTGCTTACATAAAATCAGCAAGAATTAAAGTTAAAGAAACAAATGATAACAATGACCACCATCCTTAGCCACATCTACCAGCAACAACATCACCAAGAAACTCAATAATATACACTGTGTTGGCATTCCTAGCACTGAATTAATGAAATAAAGAAGAATTATGCAAAAGACAACTCACTTCATTTTTCAACTGCATCATTGAGTCATAGATAGCAAAACCTTCTGTTTCCATCCCCACCTGAAAGTATACATTTTTTAATTCATTAAGTGAGACCACTGAGAAGGAAATTTTTGCAAATTGTTGCCTGTTGAATCAATGCACAAGTCAAAAGAGAAACATAAATGACTATCTCATTATGTTGATTCCAATGAATGATTAAAATTTTTGCACATAAATAACTATGTTACAATATCAAGCAGCCAATCTTCCATAACACACAGGTGCTTTCTAAGGTAACCCAGTTTTTAATTAAATTTCCATCATTATGAGTTTGTTTGTTTTTAATTAGATACATAGGATGATATATAACAAGAAAAAATAGATATCTTACTGTTTCACCATCATCACGAGTTGTTCCCGTGGAATTTATGTACAGATATATTGGTTCTTTGGGATCCATCCACTGCAAGTACATCAATTCTGCAACAACAAGCTCTGTGACAGCAGGCACCAACTGAAAAAAAAAAAACAAATGTTAACAATTAACAGGCTGAATGGATTGCGCCAAACAAAGTAACAGGAAAGATTATAAACCATCTTCTTAGCATTAAATAAATCCGAGAAAGCCTGGACAGACATTTGCATCTATCATTAAGCAAGTACATAGTTACAGACCATCAATATTAATACATAACCAAATGAGGATTTCTATTTTTCATATTAATATCTAACAACCAAATGAACTTACAGGCATGCCAATGTAAACTATTCTCCCATGGAGAAGCAATGAAGGCAAGTCCGGTGGTGGCTTCCTTGGCCTGTGCTCATTGTATGAAACTGATCGTTCCACCTAATTCAACAGATAAAATCATTTCAAAATCAATACTATAAAACCATAATAAAAATAAATAAACTAAATAAAGAATCAATTTTAGGAAGAGGATATTACTTGAGCGGGAGTGGCCATGAGCTGAGGAGAGTCGAAGAGGTCGAGAAACGGCGGCGTATCGGAACTCACAGGTCGGTCAAGAAGCGATTCCGATGAATTAGCAGCGACAGAAGCGAGCTTCGATAGAAAAGGATCTTTAGGGTTTATTGGGGGCATTGAAATTTTAGCTGAATTTCTTGCACCAATTGAAGAGCAATTGATTCTCAGATTTCTTCTTTTGAGAGACTGAGAGTTAGAAGATGAAGATGGTATTGAATAGGTTATTGGTAGTGCTCGCAAACAAGTAGCCATTGGTGGATTCTGTTACAGCCTGAGACTCGGAAGGCTTCTGTTTATGATGTGAAGCTATGGAACTGGCTGAGAATGAGGGTGAAGGCGGTGGGCCGGACTGTGAATTTGGAGATTAGAAATGTTGCATGGGCTCATTTCATTGACACTCGGTGCATGGAAACGGTGTCGTAGTAACTTGATTAATTCTTGACAAATTTGAATTTGACCCTTGTTTTTTTCTCGTAACTTTGATTTCTTCATCCATTGCCATCATTTCATAACTTTATGATATGATCCAATTTTTATTTTTTTATTTTTATGGCATAATTTTATAATTTAAAAATTATAAATTTTAATCCATCAAAAAAAATTATAAATTTTAATAAATATTTAAAATCATTAGTGATTCCATATTTTTAAAATTTTAACTTTTAAATTTATTATCAATATTTTTTTAAATATTAAATATATACTTATAAATTGTTTTTCACTTTCAAAACTTATTAAATTTTTTTAAAATATTATTAAATTAAATAAAAATAATTTATTTAATTATATTATAATAATATTTTTTCAATTAGGATAAATAATATGTATAATAATAACTGTCACTAAATAATATTTTATCATAGTATAGCAATGGCTGCTAAATTTAACTTTTATTTTGAAAAATATAATAGCAACTAAGTGATAGTTGTTATATTTTATTAATGAACATTTTGCAACAGATATAGAACTGCCTCAATTTTAGTATAATGTATATAGTTATTTTTTGCATCGGTCAGTAACTGTCACCAAATTAATTTTATTTTTTATTATTTTTGAAGTCTCACAAAATTTTATATAATTTATATTATTACTTTTTGCAACGATTTATTTATCACCATTGCAAGAATTATTTTATAATTTAAATTATTACTTTTGCAACTATCTATAACCATTATAAAAATTAATTATATTTTAATATTAATAATTGCAATAATTTTTAATTTGTATCCATATTAAAAAATTTATATCCAATAAAATTTCTTAATAAAATTTCAAAAAAAATACACTTCAATAATTGTATTTAAAACAATAAAATATTTAAATTAAGTTTTCAACATTAAAAAAAGCATTAAAAATTATTTTAAAACACTTAACTCTCCAAATAACAAACAATATACAATTCTACTTTCAATATAAATAGAAAATTATCAACATATCAATTATCATATCCAACTAAGTAATGAATAATACTAAAGGATATCAAGTCCATTAACATCTTCATAATTATTTTAGCTAGCATATGATGATGGTTTTGTAATTATTGATGAGCATTGTCTACTTCTTTCATAGCATGCCTAAATACAGAAAATCAAAATTATTACTTTAAATTTCAAACACTTAATAAGTAATTAACTTGTAGATAATAATTAAATAAAATAATTCAAATAATATATATACAAAGAATATATCATCCTAGAAAACAGATATGTAAACTCAGCATGCACATCTCTATCGACCTTTTGTAACAAATAAGTTAATACTTCTTGAAGCTCCGTCGCATAACCATTTATACTTTCAATTGAGACTCCAACTTATGCATTATTTCTTGCACTTGAGTAACGACAATTGATTATTGTGAGGATAATGTCCCACCAAAAGTATGACTCATGTTGTCTAAGACTTGAGAAGAAAATGTCAAATTCTAATTCTCAAATTCAACCCGAATGCTCCTTTTCTAACACTATAATAAGAGAATTTTTATGTGAAAGGAATTGAGACGAAACATCTTGGACTCAATTTGTTAAATTTTCTCTTATATCAATAAAAAACAACCAATCCAAATTTTAATATAATTATACGAAAAATAATATATTCATAATAAAATTTTAAAATATCAACCAATATTATATAAAAATAATTATAAAAAAAAACAATTAAGAATGTTCCATAAAACTTATTTTTTTAGAGGAAAGATAGGTAATTTATTTATCAAACCTTCATATAAATTGGATTTTTTATTGAGTGATAATTTTAAATCTAATAACAAAGATTTAAAGGCTGTTAATCTAATTAAAAAAGAAACCACTTGGTATATATATTTCTTAATTTATTAAGTGGTTAATTATTTTAACATGATAAAATATTATAGTTTACTTGTGAGGTGGCAGTAGTATCTGCCCACCACCCAAATGTCGATGGTGAAAACAGTGCTATGAATTAGATTCAACAAACAAATTTCATCAGTTCTTTATATTTGGGCAAGGACAACTATGTTTCTTGATCTGTTTCATTCATTATTCTATTTTTTTTTCTCCCTTTAATCCCTTCATCTTTAAATTTTTCTTGCGTGATTTTATTTTTAGACTAGAACTTTAAAGTTTTCATTTTTCTGTAATTATAACAAAAGCTTTCATCCTTCTTGAATTATATTAAATTCCATCTAATCCCACTGAATATGCTCTTAAATTAGAACAAAAGCTTTCGTCCTCATTGTGAATTATCACAATAATAAAATTGACACAGACAAACTATATGGTAATTTTTTCTTTCAAAAAAATATGATCACTTATTATATTAACACACTGGTAATTGAAATTTGAAACCTTGGCAGAAAAAGGGCAAAAAAATAATACAACAATGTGATTATCCTCCATGTAGAAATAAAGAGTTAAGACAGTCTCATCTGATAATTTCAATAATTAAAACTACAATACATAGCATCTGCAAATAATATTGTAGCAGTGTCGGTATTTACACATAATATCAAAATGACAAAACCTAACTAATCAAATAACGCCCAACTATCATATTAAGAATTTATAAAAAATGCAGGGCATATCATTCTTGAAAACCAAAAACTAAAATAAAAATGGCACCAAAAAAAAGGACATGTTGGTACCTTATGTCCATCGAACTCTAGCTTAATTGATCCCCCAATAAAGATTAAACAAAGAGTAGAGAGCAAAGCGAAGATGTAACAGAGAAGAGCATTGAAAATTTGAAATTGAAGATGAAATTTAAAGGGATGTGAAATTGAAGAGAATGAGAGTTACAGAACAGCAGGAGATATGTGAGATTGAAGAGAAGAAAGAAATTGAAGGTGTAAAAATCTGTTAAACTAAATAGTGAAAACAGGGAAAAGTACAAAGTCAAAACAACATGGTTTTTATTTAATAGTTTGTGATGGTTTTAAGTATTATCGCAATATAATATCAACCATCGTCGCTAAATAAATTTATTTTGTGATAATTACTAAACTTGTCACAATAATAAAAATTTAGCAATGATTATTGCTAATCACCGTTAAAAACTATCACTATTTACTATATTTTTTGTAGTAGCCGTAACAAAAGTAAAAGACTCACCTTGCGATATGCAAACTTGAGGACCTCATTGGGAACATTATGGTACTTGTTATGAGCAAGTCCAACAACACTCTTTACTGTACTCTCAACAGTATCAACACCAAGCTTCAGGGGACCAAACTGATCCTTAGTATAGAGGCAGAATTGGCCGGAGTTGTCCCCAGAATAAGCTGCAGTCACTTGCTTAAATCCAAAAATCTTTAGCCTCGCCCTCTCCTTATTCTGTACCCGACCATAAATAAATAAATATTCAACATTTCAATACAATAGTGATGGTCATTTGTATATTCAATTGTGGAATCAGATAATTAATTTATATACTAATGATTATATAAAATAATTCATAAATTATAGAGATTGAGATCTCGAAATAATAAAATGAGCAATCACACTATAGTAATAAGGGGTAAAGATATGAGTATTAAAAGGCTAACTCTTCTTTTTTTTTAATTTTATATATATATATATATATGTAAAAATTTTAAAATATTTAATTACTCTTTTTAAATTTTTTAAAAAATATATAATATTTTTATTTTATTTTTTTATTAAAAATTTTGACTTTTAAAAAAATATATAATATTTTTATTTTATTTTATTTTATTGAAAAGTTTGAATTCGCCTCGGTTTAGACAAAAACATAATAACTTTTCCTTTCATTTTAAAATTTTTTAATCAACCAAACACCACCTTCAAGATCGATAGAAGGAAAATTCATGATAACAACAGATAAAATCATAAAATTGCTATTAATCAATCACCGAGAAAACGAAATATATATATATAATAATAATAATAATAATAATAATAATAATAATAATAATAATGGTTGAATTGTTCAGCTAAAGAGAACTTACCACAGGCTGCTGACTATCTTCTCCTTTAATGATTATTGAAGATTTTGAGAAAAAACTAAGAAATTCACGTTGCAAGAAAGATCGATGAAGAGTTGACAATGAATTGGGGAAAAACTATTGGAAATGCCTCTATTGATAGTGGAAGAAAGGACGGATATCAATGCGAATTGACAGCTGTGATGAAATGGCGTGTGTACACGTGTTGTTTTATTGCTTCGTTGAGTTATTCCACTATATACCATGTGCTAATCTACTCAACCCACATGCGCCGCGCTGATTTCTAAGTTGGAGGGTGCTTTATTGGTGGTCTCAGTCTCACTTTAGGATAGATAGAGACAATAGAATAAGTTCCACGTCCCTTTAAAGAAAGACCGTCTTCTTTTGAAAAAACTCTAATAAAATAGCAGCCTTTTTTTAAAAATATATATATATATATAATTTTATAATTTTAAATAAATAATTTTAATTTTTTAAATAATAATAATAATTTTTAATAAAATAACATTTTTTATATATAAGTAATAATTTTTTAAATGATACATTTTTAATAAAAATAAAAATTTTTAGTAAGAATAATAAAATTTTAAATAAAATAATATTTTTTATAAATAAATTATTTAAATAAATTGTTCGCACAATTAAATAATTTTATTATTTATTATAAAATAAATTAATATTTAAAATTTAATTATTAAAAATAAAATAATAAATAAAATAAATATAAAAATAAGATTCATTAAAGTGATATTTGACTGTCTTTATTAAAGGACTAAATTCCATTTTAGCTCTTTCTAATGTGGATGTTCTAAGCTTCTGCCTTAATATAATTTTTCTGTTCGAATTAAAAAAATATTTTAAAGTATTCTCTATAATATAAAACATATTTAAAATCATATAGAACATTAAACATTGAATTAGACTTAGAAATCAATTATAATATAAAATATATTTAAAATTATATAAAACATTAAACTTTGAATTAGACTTAGAAATCAATCCAACTAAATATTCTGATAATTAAATTTAATTCCACTTTGCTCAACTTGCTATTAAAATTTAAATATATTACTTAATTATTTTAAGGCAACACACTTGACTTTTTTTTTCTCGAAACTATAATATATTTTTTAAAATCTTTTCGAAATATATCTATTTTAAAGTTTTATATTTCAAATTTTCAAAAATATTTTACATTGGTAATATATAATAAGCAAAAGGAAGAGAGAGAGAAAGAGAGAGTAATTACCTGAAATAGAGGATAAGTAATTATGTTTTATTTTGTATGTATGTATATATTACATCTCAAAAATGAGGCAGGATATATGGATAAAATAAATTTAAAAAAATGAAATTTAAGAGTTATATATAATTTTTTTTATTGTATAATAAGCATTTTCATACTATTTTTAATTAAAATAAATCACTATATTAAAATTTAAATTTCCATAAAATTACTTTATCAAATTTTTTACATTATTATATTTTATGGTTTTCAATTAATAAAAAATCTATACAGATAAATATATAATATATATTTTTGAGATGAATCACATTTAATAAATTTAGTCCACATATATTTTATTGATGATGTCTATGTATTTGATCAGTTCAGCAGCTGAGATTTTTGTAAGAATCTTTTTTATTAATATATGCAATACTTAAACACTTGCTATAGTGTGTGATTGTTTGGTTCAATCCCAGTGTGGACATACTAGACTGGACAAAATTAAGAATGTTCATATTCGACAAAAAGTCTAAGTAGCGGACGTCGGAGATAAGGTGAGGGAAGGAAGACTTAGATGGTATGGGCATGTTTTAAGAAGACCTCCTAATGCTGCGGTTCGTAAGTGTGGGAATTTGTTGATTGAGGGGGCTAGAGGTCGTAGCAGACCTAGAACTGTGTGGAAGGAGGTGATAGCAAGAGACTTACGTGCCTTAGATCTTGATGCGGATTTGATTAATGACAGACTTGAATGGAGACGTAAAATCCGTGTCTTGGAAGGGGCCTAAGACTGGAGTATCTTTTTTGGTGTTTTTTGAGCTTATTTTGTTGAGAATCCATACAGCCGACCCCAACTTATTTGGGATTAAGGCTTAGTTGTTGTAGTTGTTGTTGTTATTTTTTTTTTATTTCTTTTTGGTACATATATTTATCCTTCATTTTTAGTTATTATCCTAAAAATTTTCAATTATCAAGTTCTAAATATTTACTACTTGGTTCAATTGATTTGATGTATCTTTTGTTAGTGTTAAATTTATTTATATAGTCATCTCATTATTTTTCGTAAATCATTAAATTCATCTCTTAATTGCCATTATGGTTAAATATATTTCTTTCTATATAAGTGACTAGAAAATCATTCAACCAAGCATCCCTTAGTGTTTTTTAAATTTAGCTAGCTTAACAATTTGCTTTTTAGATAAAAATATTTGCATTAAAACGAGAGGATATTTCTAACATTAATAATTTATTCTGGATATTTAGCGGCTGTCTAATTATGAAAAATATATTTTTTTTATTTTTATTTTTTAGCCATCTTTTTCTATTTTCTATTTTTTAAAAATTTTGTTCTCTAATTATTTTCCTTCCTGGTGGGCTGCAATGCGAATTGGAGCTTAGAAACGGGCTCATTTCATTGAAACTTATAGCAGGAAACGGTGTCGTAGTGACTCGATTAATTGACAAATTTGAATTTGACCCACGTTTTTTCCCCTAATGGTATATGTTTCTCATCAATAATATAAATAAATGAAAAAAGTATGAATTTCATATGTAAATTAACTTTTTTATTAATTTAATTTTAATAATTAGTAGTTCAAATTTCTCATCTAGTTTAAAATTTATTTATTGTTATAAAACATTAAATTTTAAAATTAAAAATTTTTATATTTTAAATTAATTTTCATATTTATCAAAATCTAATAATTACATACTGTCTCAAATTCGAATATCTTTAATTAGATTTTCATAAATATAATTTATAAAAAATAATTATATGCTTCATAAATAAATTTTATAAATAAATAATTCATAAATAAATTTTATAAAAAATTTATTAAATTCATTCAGCTTTTAATTAAAGTTTTGATAATAAAGAGATAAAGAGAATGGTTTATATTTTTTATTAACTTCCAAAATTATTGTTTTATTATTATTCATTTTTTTTTCTCTCCAAATAAAATTTTCATCCTTTTCTTGAAAAGAAAAGTACAAATTTCTATTATTTCCTTTTCCACGTGATCTCTCGTCTTCAACAGATTTCATCACAATTTCTATAGTCCAATCCGTTTTAGTGCTGCACAGAGATCGAAGAATTTTAAGTCAAGTTTGACAGCTAAATGTAACATATAACTAAATACATTTTTACCATCTGTGAAACGCATTGTTAGTACGTTCAACAACCAAGCAACTAGTCAATATTATCATATTTAAGAATCCGAAAACATCCATGTGAACCTTCAAAACAGTGTCACAAATCCAAACTGTATACACAAACTACAAAATCACAGAAAAGATATTATAATCCACATTGGCATTGCATTCATGGATACATGAGATTAGAATGTTGCTCAGCCTGAAACCAGTGGTGTGTACAAAGGCTCCTCGTTCCCAAACATCTTAGCAATTCTTTCCGTGGGCACTAAAGGCAAGTAGGAGGACACCCTGTATCCCTTCTCAGCGGTGCCAAGTACTTTCTGGTTATACTTCTCAGAGCAATAAGCTGCAGTTGGCACCACCACCTGAGCCACGTGAGGGAAGAGCGGGAGCTGATTGAGTTTGCGCCAGGCACTGACAGCACATTGCTCTGCTTTTGGTTCATACTTGGTGTATAGTTCCTTGGCTTTGGGCTCATACTTGGAGTACAGTTCCTTGGCTTTGGGCTCGCATTTCGTGTACAATTTTTTTGCTAATCCAGAAGCAGTTTCCTTGACACCAGCACGTTGCACTTCAGAAGCCACTACTCCGGCAGCCACTGGAGCCTCTCTTGCTACCGAGAGTGCCTGAGCAGACACCTGCTTAACAACTGGGGGCACACGGCGATCAAGACCATTGACAGATTCACCAACCTGCAATCATGTGAATATATATATATATATATATATATATATATGTATACTAAATTTACATTCCGTGCCAGCATTGTAAATGAAAAATGTAAAGAGTATTCAATAATTCTGTTACAATAGTTTGTAAATAGCGACCCAAACACAGTTGGGACATAACAGAACGTAACATGTATCAATTGATTATGGCACCTTTCAGAATGTGAAAGACATGCTTCTATTGGTCGAGGTAGGACTTACAAGGACTTGACAATCTGAATGTTCTCTAATCTAATGTGATTAAACTAAGAACATCCCCACTTGACAATCTACAAAATTTGGTTTCAGAATTGTAACTCAACAAAAATTTCACCAACACCAACCCAAAATTTGATAGGAGAATCCTTTCCTCTCCATAGAATTAGCAACAAAAAAAATCCTTTCAATCCTCTGCTAACATCCTTTCATCCTAAGATATGCTTCAGAAGAAGCACAGGACACAAAGCAGTTACAAAAAGATAGAGAAAAAAGAAAAAAACTCACCTTACGATCTACAAATTTTAGGACCTCAATGGGAACATCATGATACTTGTCATAAACAGGTCCAACAACACTCTTAACCGTACCCTCAACGGTCTCAACACCAGGCTTCAATGGACCCGACCTTTCCTTGGCAAAGAGGTAGAGGTTTGTGAAGGTCACAACAGCATGAATTGCAGCCACTTGCACAAATTCCAAATACTTCAACCTCTCCTGCTCCTCCTCCTTTGTCTAACCATAAATTATAAATTAATATTCAATATTCAACAGATGGAATCAAATAATAAATAATAATAATAATTGTACAAAATTATCCATAAATTATAGAGTTTAGGGTTTCGAATTGACAAAATGAGGAACAACAGTGATTTCTCTACAAGATTAATTAGGAAAAAAATAATAATAAGATTCGCAGCAATAAGTCATGGTATTTTCTTTAGTTTTACAATTTTCTAATCAACCAAACACCACCTTCAAGATTTGCAAAAGGAAAATTCACAGTAACAACATAAAATCACAAAAATAGCAATTGAATTATCGATCATAAAAAAATAATTGAAGAAAAATAAATTGATCAGAGAGAATAACTTACCATCTGCTGTTGCAAATTCATGTCTCCTTCAGCCATTATTGAAGATCCTTGAGCAAAACGCAGTCGTATAGGTTTGAAAAAAAGAGAACCGACTTCCTTGATAGATTCAAGTAACAAACGCAGAAATAGAGAGAGCGAGCAATACGAAGTCGAAAAAGAAATTATAAAAAATTAATAGGAAACATCTGCATTTATAGTAGCAGGAGATAGGACGGTTGTTGATGGGAGTTGACGGTTGTGATAAAATGGCGTGTGAACACGTGTTTCTGTTTTATTGGTTTGTTTGAGTTGTCGCGGACCGTTTTGATTCTTATGGGCTAAGTTTTGCAGCATGGGCTAAGAAACAGATTGTTCTAGAAGATTGGCGAAGAATGTGCGTCTATAAATAAATTCATTTATATTAAATTTTGAACCATGAAATGGCAAATATAGAATTTATTTATTTTCAATCATAATTCATTTATAAATAATTTTTATATTCAAATATCTAGTTTAACATGTAAATAATAATTAAATTTTCTATTAATTTATGTTTAAAATAAATCTAAAATTGAGCTATTATTTTTATATATTGTAATAAATACAATTAAAATAATTGAATATAATTATGTTTGTATCCATAATTATTTATATTTGTGTTATCTGTTGGGTTGGTCTTAGTACCAATAATGTGACAAATTTTTTGCCTAGATATAGTCTTGTTTCTATAATCAAAAGAGGAAATTAAATAAAATTTACCTTTTTATTTATTTTTTTATTATTTTTTTATAAGGATATTTTTTCATATATTAAAAATATACTCAATATATATCCAAATATATAGTATTTTTATAGATTATATAGTATATAAATAGTATTTTTTATAAACTATTTTTGTAATTTTTTATTTTTAAATTATTTTTTGTAAATTTTCCAAAGTAGCATGATAAAAAGAAAGGATGGAGATAGAACATGGATAATAATATTTTATATTATTTTTTAAAATTCATTTTAGAAATTTTATCTATTTTAATGAAATTTAGTTCAATTATATTTAATTATTATGAATTGAAATTTAATTTAATTATATTTAATTATACATAATTGAATTTAAAAAATTATAATATTATTATTTTTAAATATTTCAACCAACTTTTTTTTAATACAAATTTAAAATAAAATTTCATAAGAGATTTTTGGCCAATACAATAAGAGTTGATTACTTATGTTATAATATGAGATAAAAATTATAAATCAACTTATATAATAAAGTTAATCATCTCAAGTATTGACCTGTAGTGTAGCATTAAATTTTAAAGATCACAAGTCTTTCTTATAAGGAAAAATCTTTTTCAAATATTCTATATATATTTAGATATAAAACATATAAAATAATAATTTTGATTTTGGTCCAAAGGGTTTAAAGTAGTTAAAAGTTTTGATAATATATCTAATTTTATTCCTTTTTGGTTAAATTAATTGAAAGAAATTGCTACGGCACTAATAAGCAAAGTAAATAATATCAAAATAAACATAAAAAATAAAATAGTATTTTTTGATTCATGAAAACAAAAATAAAATATTTTAATAGTAATAAAAGGTCATATCATATTATTCATATATGAAATTTTTTAATTGAGAAGATCTACCGGCATGAAATGAAAAGAAGGAAGTTATATTATTTTTAATAGTTCAAAGATTAAAATCTTTGTAATATTATGAACAATTCATCAATATCACGGTAAATATAATTAAAACATTCATAGCTGCTAAAAAAAAAATTATTTATTTATAATACAAACTAAATATGCTAGTTCAATTTTAAAATATTAAGTTGCATTATAAAAACATTTTTATTTGTTAAATTTAATTAAATTATTTAAATATTTATGATTTAAATCACTCCGAACTTACAATACACATATTATTATATATGTGTGTATATATATATTTTGAAAAATATATATGTGTAATTTGATTTTAAAAACTTTTAAAACGTTTAATTTCATATTTTATTGCCTCCATTCAATTAAAATTTAACTTGTATAAAAAAATTATCATTTTATACAATAAAAAATTAATTATATTTTCTAAATTATATTTTTATTATTAATGAATTAATTAATAAAATAAGAATATAATAATTTTAATATTCATAAATTAATAAAAATATTTTAATTTATTTAAAATAATTTTATATAATATTTAAAAATTTTAATTATTTTTTAATAAATATATATGAATTAAAAATGATTTTACCATCTATCTCGCTCCTTTCAAAAATTGAGTAGTTTTTTTGTACTTTTGTAAAATTAAAAAAATTTTATTGTATTTTTATAAGTTTTATTAAATCGCCGTACTTTTAAAAGTTGACTTATTCTTTCAGTTATTTTTGTAATTATCTCTATTATTTTTCCGTTCATTTGTTTATGGCCACATTATTGCTTGGATTTTTAGCCTATTTATGACTGCTGGTTTGGATTTTATAATTCAAAGTGTTGTTTGTTGTGCGCATATTTTCCCCCCCAGTTTAGATTCATAATTACTTAAAGTTTTAAAAAAGGAAATTTACAAAAAATAAATTAAAAAATAAAAAATATTGTGCAATAAGCATTTTATAAAAATATTGTATATATACTAAAAAATTTCAAATATCCTGATACTAAAAATTTATAAAAATATGATATAGTTGGATATATTTTGAGTATATATTAAATAGATTTTTAGTACATATAGTAAAAATAAAATAAAAAAGAGTATTTTTCAAAACTAAAAATATAGTAAAAATAATTTATTTTTTAAAAAATAATATCTCATGTAATTTTCTCTTTTAAAAATATGAATTTTACATGTATTTGTGAGTCAGATCGGCCAAGCATTTAAATTTGGGCTTTTAATAAAAATATAAGAAAAATTAAAAAAATTTAAAATTTATCATATTTATAAAATATTTATTTAAATATTAAAATTTATAAAATATTTACCAAAATACCATATTTTTATTAGTTTATAAAGAGTTTACAAAGAGTTTATAATGAGTTAATCATAAATTTATAATGAGTTTATAAATTTTACGTAATGAGTTTATAATAAAATAATTAAAATATTTTTAATAATAAAATAAATTTTTTTTAAAATACAATGAAAAGGTGCCATTTTCTATTTAATTTTTCTTGCAGTGCACCCCCGAAAAGGTTTCCGTAGAAATATCTCAATTGGCTCGAGTGTATAAAACAAGTGGTTAGTTTGATAATTTCATTAACTGGAGAGGCATGAGTGTATAATACTCGAACTATCTTTTAAAATTAATGATTAAAAATTAATCAAACAATCAAAATTAATTAATTGTATAAAATATTACTTTTTTTTCTTTAAAAATTTAATTTTACCAAAATTTTTTTCAGTATATACACTAAAAATATACTTAACATGTATCAAAAATATATTCAACATACGTTAAAGAGTGCACCATATTTATATAAATTCTGATATATAAATTTTTTTTTTAATTTTTTAGTTGCACAATATTTTTGTAATCTTTTTAGCTTTTTTTTTAATGTAAAATTTCATTTATCAATAATGTTGAGGTGCCTTACTAAACTATTGGGTCAATGAACAATCTTAATTCATAAATCATTTAGAGAAAATTATATTATATAGCACACTTTCTAACTTTTTTTAAATATTTTATATTTTTTAAATATTTTTTATATATCAAATATATACCTTTAAAAATTAAGTATATTTTTAATATACTAAATATATATCTAAAATATATTTTTAAAAAAATATTTTTGAAATTAAAAATAAAAAAGCTATTTTTAAAATTAAAAAAGAAAAACGGGTATTTTTAAAAATATTTTTATTTTTTTAAAATATTTTTGAAAAAAAACCCAATCATTTAAAATAACCCGGACAGGCCGGATCGAGTTAACCGGGGGCATGTGAAACCATTAGAAACATGTCCATCACCATTCGCTTTTTATTTTCATTTATTTTAACTGTAAAATTTTGAGGATTTCCTTCATTTATCCAATAAAAAATTTTGGCAATTTTTTTAAAATTATTATTCAATAAAAAGGCCTGAAGCACAAACTACAAATGATAATGCAACTAGGACAAGGGGGTAAAATATACTCGTCAATCCTCCACTATAAAATTGATAAATACATTTTGCATTATGAAAATTAGTTATTCTTATTGAAAAAAATAAATTTATATATATTTACTATTTTACTTTTATTTTAGTATAAAATATATTTATCTTTAAAAGTTTAATAAATTAATTAAAAAAATATTTGTATCGTTTGGCACCAAAGGAAAATATATATTTTTATAAAACCAAAAAGAAAAACAAAAATAATTTGGAATGTTGTGGCTATTTGGGTACTTAAAATGCAAATTGATCTGTTTTAGCAACAATAAAAAGTTTGTCACCAATGAACTACCCTTGCTCTTTGGCAAAAGATTCTAAATTCATTCCAGGAGGTATCCCATGAATCTGGACCCAAGCATCCGCATAACACAGCTCTACACTCCTCGGATCTTGATCCTTTCCCACTTTCGATAATAGTAATAGTTGATTATTAAAGGTCCAAGGGCTACCATTCCAGACTTTATTAAAATCCACACGATGGAAAAACTGAAAAAGAAACACCTTATTGTCCACTTCCGAGATATTCACCCCCCTTCCCGGCTACCAGATGCATGCCAATGTTTCTTTCATGGCGGCGTAATTGATCCTCCGATTGGTTAAAAGTCTCCCCACTAAACACAAAGAATAGTTAATCGGTTCAACCTCACCGATCGGAGCATCAATAACAGCATCCTCGTCATCGTCGATAGAAAGTGAACGAAGGTTATTAACAGAAAAATCAGAAGCAGAAGACGAAGCCATAAGTCCCACTCATGCAAAAGCAAGACAAAAACTCATGCGTCTTTCAGAGAGAAAATGCAAGACAATAATCAAAGCTCAGTTAGTTGGGTAGCATAGATTTTTATAAATTATTGGAAGAAAAATGCTAAAATTCTTTATGGGAGTGCATGAATGGCTTTGAATACAATTACAAGATTGAAATGTAATATTACAAAAAGAAAATATATTGGTGAATATATTTCTTATGAAACTCATAATAACCAAGGGGTGAAGAGGTCCTATTTGCGAGTTAGGGTTTGTATGGATGTTCATAAACCCTTGAAACGGTGGAAGAGGATGAGGAAACCAAATGGGGAAGTTTTCACTGTCACTTTTGAGTATGAAAAGCTTTCCACGTTCTGTAACTTATGCGGGAAGTTAGGGCATGCCGAAACAGCTTGTGAGCTTATGTTTTCGGTTGACGATCCTAGTACGCTGGTCAGCGGTTGGGGTCCATGGCTGCGAACTTCCGTCCGGCAAGGTGGGGTGGCGGAGGACAGTAGGTGGTTGCGTGACCGAAAAGGTAACCCTTTGGAAACCAATATTCGAAATCCCATGAAGTTAGGAGTGGATGGCGCTGTTAGGAAAAATAGGGGAAAATATAAGGTTGACTTAGATTTGAATTCCTTAGGCAAGGGGTTGACAGGTTCCATGACTATGGACACTACCAATTTACGTGGGCCAGGTTTTGCTGATGGGCCGAACAATATTGCTTATGGGGTGGAAAATATGGATACTCAAGAAAATATAATGGCCCAGGAGGATGATGAAGAATTAGTTAATCTTGAGGGGAAGAAGAGGGCTCGCACTACTTCTACTCAGGAAACTAATGGTGATGCTAAGTCACTCGCTGAAGGGGAGCGTTCTTCGGTTGCCATGCACGTTGATACTTCAGAGATTGATGATCTTGATCTCGGGGTCATAGGGGTAGTGGCAAAGACCCTATTGGAAGTGGTGGGACCTAGAGGCCAGGCCCACCAGGAGCCATGAGTGCCTTATGTTGGAACTGCCGAGGGCTGGGCAACCCTCGGGCAGTAAATGCTTTGTTTGATTTAGTTCGCAATTTTTGCCCTTGTATTCTTTTTCTTTCTGAAACTTTTGTTAGTAAGAATAAAATTGAGCAATTGTGTTATTCTTTGCGTTTTGATTTTTGTTTTGCCGTTGATGCAGTGGGTCATAGTGGAGGGTTGGCAGTGTTTTGGAATGCCACTATGAGTGTAAATATTGTTCGTTATCATCGGCATTTTATTGATATGGCTGGTTATGATAGGTGGAGGTTTACAGGCTATTATGGAATTGCAGATCGTTATTTGAGACAAGAATCTTGGAACTTGCTTCGGGTTTTAGCTGGAGCATCGACTTTACCATGGCTGATCGGAGGAGATTTTAATGATCTTTTATTTGCCGAGGAAAAGAAGTGTAGAGTCCCCCATCCTACTAACCTTATCGAGGGGTTTAGTAGGTCTATTTCTGATAGTGGGTTGATTGATCTGGGCATGGTTGGATATCCTTTTATGTGGGTGCATGGTTCATGAGAGGATAGGAAGGAGGAGAGGCTGGATCGATTTTTTGGTAATGCTCAATGGCTAAGTCTTTTCCCTTCTCACTCGGTGGTTAACCTGGTTGCTAGAGTGTCTGACCACTCTCCAATCATGGTTCGGATTCTTCCTCCTGTATTTACTCGTAAAACTAAGAGGTATCGGTTTGAGAATGTGTGGCTCGAAGAAGCTGAGGTTGATGAGATTGTGAAGGCAGGCTGGTTGCGTGTGGATGGTTCTCTTTGCTCTAAAATCGAGGCCTGTGGAGAGCATCTAGAGGACTGGGGGAAACGGTTGCGTAAACGATTTAGAGAGGATGCGAAGAGATTAAATGATCGACTTCTACTATTACGTTCGAGAGACGAGGTGGTGGAATTTAGTCGTGTTCAAGATGAGTTGAATGGGGTCCTGTGTAGAGAGGAGCTCTTATGGAAACAGCGATCTAAGGCACATTGGCTCCAGTTTGGTGATAGTAATTCTTCCTATTTCCACGCTACTGCTACAGTTAGAAGGAAAGCTAAAACTATCGTGCATTTGCGTAACGATGCTGGGGATTGGGTGGATAACGATACTGAGGTTTCGGGCCTTATCAATGATTATTTTACCCAGCTTTTTTCTACTACTAGAGTGGATGTTGGCCCGGTTGTTGACCTGTTTGATAGTGTTGTCACGGATGCTGATAATGATGCTCTCTTGCGAAACATTACAGAGGAGGAGGTTAAGGAGGCTGTTTTTTCAATGAAGCCAGATAAAAGCCCGGGTTTGGGTGGTATGAATCCGATGTTCTTCCAAAAATATTGTAGTTTGGTTCGGCTGGATGTGATTAAGGCGTGTCAGGAGTGGTTTAGTGCTGGAGTCTTTCCGGATAACCTCAATGATACTTTGATTGTATTAATCCCGAAAGTGGATAACCCCGAGCAAGTGAAGGATTTTCGTCCTATATCTCTGTGCAATGTTGCGTGTAAAATCTTGGCTAAAGTTTTAGCTAACAGGCTAAAAGTTATTTTGGATAAATTGGTTTCTGACTCACAGTCCGCTTTTATTCCTGGGCGCCTTATTTCGGACAATGTTTTTATTGCTTTTGAACTTCACTCCATGCAATCTAGAATGCATGGGAAGGATGGAATGGTGGCTCTTAAGGTGGATATTTCTAAAGCATATGATCAGGTTGATTGGTTTTATCTCCGCCGTGTTCTTCAGGCTGTTGGTTTTCATGATAGGTGGGTTGAGATGATTGTGCAGTGTGTGACCACGGTTATCTATTATGTGGCCTTTAAAGGGACTGAAATTGGTCCGATTACTCCTCATCGGGGCTTGCCACAAGGCTGTCATCTGTCACCTTATTTATTCATTCTTTGCGCAGAGGGGCTATCCAGACTATTTCAAAAAGCCCAGCTTCAAAGAGATATTCATGGCTGTAAGGTGACTAGGGGAGCGGAAGGTATTTCTTATTTGCTGTTTGCTGATGACAACTTATTTTTCTTCAGAGCTGATTTGAGAGAGGCGGAGGTTGTTCGGAGAATCCTTGAAACATATGAGAGGGCCTCAGGATAATCGGTAAACCTCCAGAAGTCAGGTATTTATTTCAGCTCTAACACGAGGAATGCTATTAAAGAAGATGTGACCAGGCTCCTTGTTGTTTCTGCCCCATTGAACCATGGGAGATATTTGGGGCTGTCATCTTTGATTGGGAGAGATAAGAAGAAGGTTTTTGCTTTCTTGAAGGATAGGGTGCGTAAGGCTATTCATGGATGGAGTCATAGGTCTTTGTCAATGGCTGGGAGAGAAGTCATGTTGAAAGCAGTTCTGCAAGCTATTCCAGTTTATTGTATGAGCTCTTTTCTGTTGCCGATAACGTTGTTGGATGAGCTTCAGAAGATGCTGAACTCGTTTTGGTGGGGTTCGAAGCTTCATTGGTTAAGCTGGGATCGTATGTGTTTGAATAAGGTGGATGGTGGTATGGGCTTTCGCCACCTTCGTAGTTTTAATTTGGCATTTTGGGGAAGCATTTTTGGAGGCTTCTATCCTATACTAATACTCCTCTATTTACAACCTAAAAATCTAAATATTTTCCTAGTGTAAATCTTCTCGGGGTTGAACTTGGAAATAACCCGAGCTTTGCATGGAGAGGGATATGTCAGGCTAGAGAAGCTATTAAAGGTGGTTTTCACTGGAGGATAGGCTCTGGTTCGCATATCAATATTTGGACTGAACCTTGGATCCCCAGAGACTCTTCGTTTTATGTTAGCTCGCCAATTGTTGAGGGTTTTCAGCATTTAAGGGTCAAGGACCTGCTTCTTGAGGGCACAAAGGAATGGAATATTCATCTGTTGTATGGACTTTTTTCTCCAAGCGAAGTTCATGATATTCTGAGTATTCCTATTTCTCACAGAGTAAATGTTGATTCTTGAGTGTGGCATGGTGCTAAGAACTGTTCTTATTCTGTCAAATCAGGCTATAATTATATTGTGGCTCGTTCTTTACCTTTGGAACCACGCTGGAGTTCTTTGTTCTGGAAGAAGTTATGGAGTTTTCATGTGCCAGCAAGAGTTCGCCAGTTTTCTTGGAGAGCTTGTAGGGATATACTGCCAACGAAAGTGGCCCTTCACCAACGAGGGATTGAGGTTCCTGTGTCCTGTGCTTTTTGTGGACGAGAAGAATCCATTGTTCACAGCTTGCTGTTATGTTCTCATGCGACAGATGTTTTGGCAGCTAAAGGCTTTGAGTTGGTCATTGATTCAGATGCTACTTTGCTTGATGTGGTGACTGTATTTGCAAGACAGTGGGTAAAGGAGAAATTTGAGGATTTCTTAATGTTGCTTTGGGGAATTTAGTCTGACAGGAATAAGCAAGTGTGGAATGGTGGTCATGAACCCTTGCAATTTGTTGTCTCTTCTTCTTTGGGGTTTTTAAGTAGCTGGCGCAGGGCTAAAACTAATTTGCGAAGAAGTTCTCAAGATGGTTCTGCTCAAGGTGCTGTTTGGTGTGTTCCTCCTCGGGGTTGTGTTAAAATTAATGTTGACGCTTCTCTTCACTTACAACCAGTGGGAATCTCTTTTGGTTTTGTTATCCGTGATAATAGAGGGGGTTTTGTCTTTGCGGGAGCTGGAACCGAAGTCGGTATTTATCAGCCGGTGGTTGCTGAAGGCCTTGCTCTGCGAGCTGTGTTAAAATGGTTGATGGATTCTGGCTCTTACCCGAGTGTTATTGTGGAGTCGGACTGTCTTAACTTGGTTCGAGCAGTGGAAGGGCGTTCGTTGGATCTGAGTTTGTTGGGAGGTATTGTCGAGGACTGTCGTTTTCTTTTGAACCAGATGCCTTATGTTAATTTGGCTTGGGTTAGAAGGCCAGCAAACATTGCTGCTGATGTTTTAGCAAGAACGGTGGGTATATCTGTTGGTTTTCAATTTTGGGCTACATGCCCACCCTGTATTGCTCCATTTATTTTATCAGTTTAATAAAGAGCAATTCTTGAGGTCGAAAAAAAAATAAAAAATAAATAAAAAGTTTGTCAGAAGAAACTCACAATTTTCTATTAAAATAATATTAAGGTAAAATTACATTCTATATCACATTTTTTTTTATTTTTTTTTCAAAAATAACTTATATTTTTAATATATTTTTGATATACTAAATATATATTCAATATATATTTTTAAAAATTAAATATTTCTTTAATATATTAAATATATACTAAAAATATACCTCTAAAAAGGATATTTTTAAAATTAAACATTAAAATTTTTAAAATCAAAATTAAAAAAGATATTTTTGAAAATATTTTTATTTTTTAGGATATTTTTTTAAAAAAAACCCAAATATCGAAAGTTAAGTCCCAAATCATGAAATGGGCCATTGTAAAGCATAGTCTGACAAAGAGTCATATGGGCCATGCCAGTCAATTATTGAATTGAATTTCTTTAAGGCAATTTTTTTAAAAAAATATTCTCAAACCCACTCAATTTTCTTTCTTTCTTTTTTTCAAAGATACTATTTATTAATTTTGAATTTTAAAAATATTTCACCTTTAAAAATACATATATAGTATGCATTTATTATACCAAAAGTATATATCTTACTTTCAAAGATATTATATTAAATATATACAAAAATTATAAAAATTAAAAAAAAACATATAGTATATTTTTTTCTATAGTATGATTGGATCCATTTCACTTTACATGGAATCTAACTTGTACGGTGCACTAGTTTAAAATTATTATTTATTTTTATTATTATTATTTTCTTATGTATGTGGTGAGAATATATGTTAAACAATAATAAATAATTTAGTTTTTATTGTAAATATTTTCTTTTCATTGAAATTTTTTATATTCATTTTTTAAAGTAATTATAAGAAAATTTCACATATTATAAATTTTATAATGTGATTGCAATAAATTTTAATAAAAATAAATTGCATGCTAATAAAAATTAAAGAATTGTTACTGAAAATCCTTATTTATTTGGACAGGGGGAGGACTCATTAAGAGTGTCTTTCATGGGATTGGTGGGCCTGGACTAGCACCACTAAAAATTAGAGAAAATTATAATGTATAACAATGTTTTTAATTTTTTTTAAAAAAATTTATATTTTTAATATATTAAATGTATATCAATATATATATCTCATAATGTAGCATTCCTTTAATATAATAAATATATACTAAAAATACATTTAGTATTTTTAAAATTTAAAATTGAGTATTTTTAAAAAAGAAAAAGAAAAGTGATTTTTTTTAATAATTTTATTTTTAAGGGTATTTTTTGAAGAGAGATCCTTAAAAAATTTGAAAAAGTTGCAAGTAATCTAAAAAGAGTATGGAAAAGAGGAAAGGGCAGATATTGAAAGGGAAGAAGGGGACCATTTTGATTTAATTTATGTTTTAAATTTTAGGGTAAGATAAAGTTGGACCAATCATTAACAACCCAACATGTCACCTAATTTAATTAAATAAGAAATGGGAAATTAATGTTTTTAATTATTCAATCGTACAGTTTCCCGTGAAAGCTCTTCAATTCATGCCATCGAAATTCAAAAATTAATAACAATAATAATAAAATCAATTTGATTATTATTATTATTATTACTATCCTCATATAATTTAATTTTTCTATTTCCAGTCACACTCCAATATAAAAACAATGATAAAATATATTTCATAATAATTTATGGGTAATATATTAAATTAATATATTTTTTAATTAAATGCACTCATCTACACATTTCAATTTGAATTACACTAACTTTATTTTCCTAATATAGTAGAGATGTAAACATATTTCTTAACAAAGACTTGCTTTCTTTGTTTTTTTTTTTCTTTTACTTTAAATTTTTTTTTATAATTCCTAGCTTTGATGTCAATTCTTCTCTTGCTTTTCTTTCGCCCACTTTTATAACAGAAAGAAAAGAAGCAAAGAATGCTAAAAAAAATCAAAAGTAAAACTGAATTTCCTTCATTTAAATTCCATAACCATAATTATAAATTAAATTAAATTACATATATAGTAGGCAATTAATTTAATTTTTGTAAACTGAATTACTTTAAGTACAGAAAAATTTCCACTGAAAAATTCATTAATTCATTAACCAATAACCACTAATAATTATTTCATAATTCTTAATTCTAGTGATTAATTATGTAATTAATTACATAATCATATAGTAAACAATTAATCACTAAAATCTTCATATCAAATCTCTCTCTTAAATTAACCTAATTGATGTAAAGCACTTGAAAGAAAAACACCGTTGTAAAATAATAATAATAATAATAAAACAGAAAAAAAAATAATATTAATAATCTCTTGCAAAGAAATAATTATGGCAACAGCATTTTCATCAATAGCACAAAAAGACCAATCACCATTAACTCTTCTCTTTCAGAACTCTTTAAAATAAAATGGGTAAAAACTGAAGAAAAAAAATTATAATTAAGATTAAGATTAAAATTAACTCCTGCACCTTGTAATGGTACTGCAGCCACGGTTATAAGGGTTGGCCTGAGCTCCGGCCTGGCAATTGTAGTAAGAGGCTCCACGCCTAGAACAGGGCACCGTGTTCCTCTGCAAAGCACCATAGCTTATGTATTTGCTTGTTGCTAAAATGCGTCTACTGATCTCTGAGTCGAACTCAAACTCCTCCTCCCCTCCACTGGCTAAGCACTCTGCTATGGACCCTTTGCAGGATGATCTGATGGGTACCCATCCAAGGTGGTGCTGGTGGTCTCCACTGGCTTCAATGGTGGACGGTGCATTCATCAAGATCAAGATTAAAATCATAGCACCACACATCAAGAAACAAAAAGAAGTTAATATTTTGGCCATTGTTTAACAAGAAAGAAATTAAAGAAAACAATGTTGAAAGCTTTTTCTTTTCTTGATTTCTTGAATAATGGAGAGTTTCTTGATGTTCTTTCTTAGTTTTCAATCTCTTTTTCTTTGTTTTTCTCTCTCTTTTTCTTGGCTTCGTTTAATGGGAAATGGCAGTGAGCGTTTATGTATCTGTGCTATGGGGTTTTCTTTATTCTTTCTCTTCTCTTATTAGCTTTGAGAGAACAACAGCTAAGCTTTGGTTGGACAGTTATAAGCGGCCAACCATGAACAATTGACTTTCATATTTATCTTATTTACCAAAATGCCATTTTCTTGATTTAATTTAATTTTTATGAAAAGAAAAGTAAATATAGATATAATAAATATTTTTTTAGACAAATAATAGATGATATTATTGAATCAATTTATATTTTTATTAGAATTAAACACAACATAAATAATCACATTTTCTTATTCTTATATTAAGAAATGATATAGTAGACTAAAACATATAATAATAGTTATTGCATATTTGTATAGAAAGGAATGCGTTTGAAAGCCGAAAATAGCAATGGACAAATGAGCAAGATGTCTAATTTGGTGAATAAAATGAAAGTGATGGATAGATACATTCACAAAGTCCATACCTAATACTTGAAAGATCACACACGTGAACTGGTTGACCTCTTTGTCTCTTTCCACTCTAATTTTAGGGTTTTCTGTACATTGAAATTGCTAAGTCTATTAAACAAATATTTGGTACAGTTTTGCACATAATTTAATAGTAAATATTTTTCTTTGAATAATAAGACTCAGAATCAATATTTTTAAAACCAAACTGCATTAATAGGTTAGATCATATTAACTTGAAATTGAAGGGTGGCCCAATTCAAAATATCTAAGAAACATGATTTACAAAAACTAGCTAAAATTGTGAAAATCTACGAATAAGACTAAATTAATTTTCTAAATATTAAGTTATTTTTGAATAAAAATCAGAGAAAAAAATTTAAACAACCTCTAATCTAATATGAATATTTAGATTATAAAAATTTATGATGATTTTTAAAATTTTATAATCATTTAGCAAATTTATTAGATTTAATATATGATATTTTTGGATTGATAAAATATATTTTATTAATTCTAAACTTATAATTTAAAGTTTTTATATTTAAAATTTTTTATTAATATCTAAATATAAAATTCATTATATTATTAAAATCGAGTCTCTCTCGATTTTAAATTAAATTTAACCCAGTTAAAATATAAATCAACCACCAACTCGATTTTGCGTACACTCCGAATATAAAAATACTGCTAAAAATTGATTTTCCCTTCCCATTATAATATTTAAAAAAGATTTTGGTATACTTTCCTGCTTACTCAGCATCCGTTACCGTTAATTAATACCCGTTTGTCTTTTTGGATTTTCCCTTTTTTTATTACTAGTTTAATGATTTCTTTTTTTAAAAAATTCATAAAAAATATTTTTTATAAAATATTAATAAATTTTAGAGTATACTCATTTTAAATAGATATTTTTAAATAATTTTATCCCCTAACCTAAAAAAAATCTCTTACAGTGAATTAAAGTTTAACTTTTTTCTTTTTTTCTTTTTCCTAATCTCTTCTCTCTTTTCTCTTTCTCGATCCTCTTTTTTTCTTTTTTTTTCTAGATCGTCTCTATTTCTTTTCAGTTTTTAAAGCTTCACTCTCTGTATTTTATTGATTGCAAATTTATTTTCTCTTTCTTATTATTGCTATCGGTAGCTATTGGATCTACTTAAAAATTCATTAAAATTGATAAAATTATTTTTTAAAGTTATATGTATATTTTTATTTTGTGAATAAAAATTTAATTTGAGCAAATATGATAAAATTCGAACAATACATATATGTGTTGGGTGCAAATATGATGAAATCCTAATAATTCATTTATGTTTTGGGTTTTGAAAGTTTTATGCTCAAAGAGAACTTTTTTTACTTTGATTTAGTTTGCCGATATTATAATTTTTTTCTTGTGTTTCTCCATTTTTCATTTCTTTCATTATTTTATTTTATTTTAAGGAGGCTTGAAGAGTTTGAATGGTGTATGGTGTATAATACATGTAGATCTATCATGTTTTGTTAAGAAATAATATATATTTTTAAGATATTTTTGAATTTGTTATGAGGTTGTTATAGGGTTGTTATGGGTAATTGTAATTAATGATTGCTTTGTGGGTTGTTAAGATTATTGTGGATAATTATAATTAATAATTTTCAGACTGTAAAAAATACTATTTAATGTGTGCTAAATAATATAAAATTATATATTTATATATTGACATGGATTGTTTTGAGTTAATATAGATAATATGTGTATTAAGAGTTTATATTGAATTGAATAATTTTCTATTCTAAATGGTGAAATACTCTAGAATTGTGTATTTGTATATTGATATGGGTTGATATGAATTGATATGGGTTAATATAGATTGATATGAGTGATATGTGTATTAAAGAATTATATTGGATTGAACTTTTTCTATTCTAAATGATATTTAGGTATACTAAATAGTCTAAAGTTGTGTATTTGTATGTTAATATGGGTTGATATGGATTAATATAGATTGATATGAATTAAAATGAGTGATATGTATGTTAAGGAATTATATTGGATTGAATTATTTTCTGTTTTAAATAGTGTTTAAGTGTACTAAAGGATTTGTATGCTGATGTGTTGATATAAATTGATATAGATTAGTTTGCGCATTAAAGGATTATATTGTATTTAATCTTTTTCTATTTTAAATGATATTTAGATATTCTAAACAGTTTAGAATTGTATATTTGTATATTGATATGGATTGAAATGGATGATATGTGTATTAAGACATTATATTAAATTAAATAATTTTTTGTTCGAAATGATGTTTAGGTATACTAAATACTCTGAAATTATGTATTTGTATGTTGATATGGATAGAAGATAACCCAGGGAAGCATTCTTATGACTGCAACAATTATATGGTATGTTAAAATTTTAATTTTTTTTAAAAGTTATTTGCATTTAGATATTGTATATTTGCATAATTATTACTTAAATAATGAGTTTTGTCATTTGAGCAAACAGACTCGCTGAGAAAAATATAAATTTTTTATTTAGTTGATCTAAAGAATTCTGAACGAGCTGCAAATATCATTAATGATCTATCGAGGAAAGTGAACAGGTTGGGGAAGGAGAAGAGAGAGTTAGAGAAGACAAATGCAATACGTGAGTTGGATAGGATTTTCTTTGTGGGTGTAGTAATAGTTACTGTGAGAATATCTATCTTCTCTTGTATGACTATGAAGAAATAATGATAATAGTTTATTTTTTCTTTGTTAGTATTTTTTCACTAAAAGCTGGTATAATGTATTATTAAAGACAATATATAGATATTATTACTTAAAGCTGGTGTACTAGAAGTTGTTTTATCAATGAATATTATTATTGGCCTATATATTAGTGTAAAAAGTTGTTGATGTTAGGTGTATGTTGATGTTGGGTGTATGGGTTAATATGTGTAAATATATATTGATGTGGGTTGATATATAGTTGATATGTATTGATATGGATATATATAAGTTGAGATAAGTTATTATATATTTGATATAGGTTGATATGAGTTCATATGTGTAGAAATATGTATTGATATGGATTGATATACATTTTATATATATTGATATGGATATATATGGATTGAGATAAGTTATTATATATTTGATATGAGTTAATATAGGTTGATATGTATTAATATGAGTTTATATGAGTTGATATGTGTAGATATGTATTGATATGAGTTGATATATATTTGATATGAGTTTATATGGATATGTATGAGTTGGGATAAGTTATTATACATTTAATATAGGTTGATATGTATAGATATGTATTGATATGAGTTAATATACATTTGATATGAGTTGATATGTATTGATATATATTTGATATGAATTGATATATGTCTTCATTGCAACTATTACATATAAATTGCTCAACAATCACGCGGACATTTCAACTTGTCAAGCATATCAATACACATTCAAAATATACTTTCCTCAACCTGCAAAGTATCCACTACATTTTACATATCTTTATATTCATTCAAAATATATCCATTAAACATATCATTCCACAACTTTCGTCAACCTGCAATACATATATCGATTTGGGATCCCAACAAACACGCATCCAATAAATTTTACACATATATCCATCTAACACATAAATGAATAATAAAATAGTGAGAATTTTAATTTCATCTAATTAAAAATATATACATCTAATTTATCAATAATGGTTGCTATTCACAATATAAATATTCAAAATAAATACAAAAATATTAAATTAGTCACATCCTTATTAGTTTATAAATCACTTGACATCGCCATCGTTGTCATCCTCATCATCCTCGTTATAATAAGCATCTTATCTCTTATTTGAATTATGGACCCAAGTAAACATTGTTGTGTTGTATCTAAATGTCTCCATAAGCTGTTGTGTGCAGTGTTAAAAATTCAGGTTCTTATTTAGCATTTAAAACAACTAAATAATATGTAGAACACAAAATGATTCATGCTTTGACATTTTCATATCAAAACATATCAACCTATATCAAAGCATATCACGACATATCAATACATATCAACACAGATCAATCCATATCAAGACATATCAATACATATCAGTCAACAAAATAATTTTATATATTATATAAAATATCTAAACAACATATAGAACTTAAATGCTATCTATTTTAGAAGTCTCGCATCAACCCATATGAAAACATATCAACTCATATCAAGACATATCATAGCATATCAAAATATATTATAAAATATCAACACATATAAGTCCAAAAAACCATATTTATTTACTGTAAAAAATATCTAAACAATATATAGACATCAAATCTTATGTATTATAGAAGTCGCATATCAAGGCATAGAAAACTATATCAACACATATCACACCATATTAACACATATCAATCAACAAAATAATTTTATATACTATATAAAATATCTAAACAGGATATAAAACTCAAATGCTATCTATTTTAGAAGTTTTACATCAACTCGTATGAAAATATATCAACCCATATCAAGACATATCATCACATATTAATCAATAAAATATTTTTATTTACTATATAAAATATCTAAACAACATATAGAACTCAAATGCTATATATTTTAGAAGTCTCACATTAACCAATATGAAAACATATCAACCCATATCAAGACATATTATCATATATCATAGAATATTAACACGTATAAGTCCAAAAATATCTAAACAATATATAGAAGTCAAATCTTATGTATTATAGAAGTCTCATATCAAAACATATGAAACTATATCAACACATATCAAGACATATCACACCATATCAAGATATATCAATACATATCAGTTAACAAAATAATTTTATATACTATATAAAACATCTAAACAATATATAGAACTCAAATGCTATCTATTTTAGAAGTCTTACATAAATCCATATGAAAATATATCAACTCGTATCAAGACATATCATCACATATCAGTCAATAAAATACTTCTATTTACTATATAAAATATCTAAACATATAGAACTTAAATGCTATATATTTTAGAAGTCTCACATCAACCCATATGAAAACATATCAACTCATATCAAGACATAGCAAACCATATAAGGCATATCAGTCAACAAAATAATTTTATATACTATATAAAATATCTAAACAACATATAGAACTCAAATGCTATCTATTTTAGAAATCTCACATTAACTCATATAAAAACATATTAACCCATATCAAGACATATCATCACATATCAAAATATATCATAGAATATCAACACATATAAGTCCAAAAAACCACATTGAAGTAAAATCTTATGTATTATAGAAGTCTCATATCAAGGCATAAGAAACCATATCAATCCATATCAAGACATATCACACCATATCAACACATATCAATCAACAAAACACTTTTAAGACATCTGAACAACATATAAAACACCAATGTTTGATATTTTAGTATGCTCATATCAACCAATATCAAGACATATCAAGTCATATCATCGTATATCAACCTATATCATAGAAGTGCAATATTGATCAGACAACAAAATCACATTTATTCACTATTTAAGACTTCTAAACATCATATAAAACACCAAAAAAATAAGATTTTAGTAGTCACATATCAAACCATATCAAGCCATATCAAACATATCATAGAATATTAACACAGATAAGTCCACATAACCTCATTTCTTCACTATTTAAGACATGAACAACATATACAACACCGATATCAAACCATACGAACACATATCAATCCAAATTAATATATACCATTCCATATCAGTTGAAAAATCAACATTTGATCCAAATAAATACATAAAATAGTAAAATTTAAATATTATAATGAAATTAAAGACTAAAAATAAATGACAATTAATTAATTAAGCAAAGACTAAGATGAAATCCTTTAAGCCTCCACAAAATAAAATAAAATAATGAAAGAAATGAAAAATAGAGGAACACAAGAAAAAAAACTATAATATCGATAAACTAAATCAAAGTCAAAAAAATTTTCTTTGAGCATAGAACTTTCAAAACCCAAAACATATATATATTATTCAGATTTCATCATATTTGCACCCAAAACATATATGTATTATTCGGATTTCATCGTATTTGCTTAGATCAGATTTTTATTCACAAAATAAAAACATACATATAGCTTAAAAAAATAACTTTACCAGTTTTAATGGATCTTCAAGTAGCTCCAGTAGCTATAGATCGCAAGAATAAAAGAAAAGCAAATTTGCAATCAATAAAACAAAATAGAGAGAGGAACTTCGAGAACTGAAAAGAAAGAGAGACTATCGAGATAGAAAAAGAAAGAGAGAGTATCAGGAAAGAGAAAAAAGAGAAGAGATTGGGAAAAAGAGAGAAAGAAAAAAGTCAAACTTTAATTTACTATAAGAGATTTTTTTAGGTTAGAGGGCAAAATTATACTAAAAGATCTATTTAAAATAAGTATAATCTAAAATTTATTAGTGTTTTATAAAAAGGTATTTTCTTGATTAATTTCCCTTTTTTTCCCTATCTGAATTAGCTTAATGATTTCAGTTAAATGTAATGGAATTTCTTTTTCACCTTTGCTCGGATTTTGTTTATTTATATTTTATAGGATCCTCTCAACAAGTAGGATTTAAATAAAAAAATCAATAAATAAATAATTTGTATTAGATTTTGATTTAATTTTTATATTTTTTTAACTAAGTTTTTACCAAATCATAATCATTAGACTAATGAAATTTCATATCTTAAATACGTTTTTGTATTATCACTTATTATCAATAATATAATGTAATATAATACATAATATAATCCACAAGGAAAAAAGATTAGTTGAAAAAACGAGTGAATTGAATTTGAATGTCTCTTTTTTTTTTTTAACATCTGAAAATGAATTGTCTAACTTTGAATTAGACAAATATTTTTAATATGGCTTACAAGTCAATGAAAATATTACTTTAACACAAAAATAAAATAAAATATATTACTGTTTATCATGCGCTACAATAAATTTTGTAATAATACTCCAAGAAAAAAAATGATATAATCATATAGAAAACAAATCGAGTTATGAACAATTTAAAATGAAATATAATTAAATAATATCAAGAAAAAACTCACAAAAAGAAAGTTTTGAATTGAAATGAAAATAAAAGAATTAAAAAATTAATTTCTAAAATCTGAACTAATATTAATTGTCATTTTTTTATATAATTAAAAATTTGCATGTAAGATGTAACAGGAGAATGCATTATTATGCACTGTAAGACTGTAAGTCGCTGCTTTCTGCTTGCAAATTCTTTGGCTGGAAACAGAGCTATTCTCAATTGTCAGCCGCCTGACAACATTTGAAATGACAACGGCTAGTACTCTTTTTTTTTTTTTTAAAATAAAGCTTTGAAAAACACGCCAAATATTCGCCCTAAAAAAGTTGACGAAATATAAACGGTGTTAAATAAGAAGAAAGGCCGACGGGACCCATTGCAGATCACCCAGACGGTGTTTGCGCGTCCCGGACTAACCCTACCTAAGCCGGCCGTCTCTTCAAATAATTCTTTTTTAAACATTATGACTATTGACCTTCAAAAAAAAAAAACATTATGACTATTGAGATTTTTTAAAAAATTTTGAACTATTTTATCAGAATTATTTTATTATTTTTCAAAAAAATATAATAAATTTTATATATACTATACAAATTTAATAAATTAATAAAAAATTCTAATAAATTTAAAAACATTTTAAATCTAACAAATTTTATAAATTTTATTTTTCCAACAATTTTATAAAAAATCCAATCTTTTTTTATAAAATCTTCTAAATTACATTTTTACCCTTCAAAATTTTTAAAGAAAAAACATTTTTTTTTTCCTAATGGAAGAAATCCCCTCAATTTGCCAAATTGGGGAAAAACAACTTCTGTTCTTATATTTCACTTATTATTATTATAAAATGACCTTATAGATTTGGCCAATAATTTGCTTCGATGGAACTCAAATATTTAAAGGCATTTTCACAAATTTAAAAATCCCATTTGTTGTCAGATAAAGATTTCATGTCCCAACTAACTCTTAAGGTATTCCAAACCAATCAAGAAATCAATTAGAATTGGTAAACATAACCCTAACAACTCTTCCAACCCGTGCAAAAAATAAATAAATTAGGACACAAACAGGTTCCATTACATCCTGGCATGTAAGCAAGTTTCAAGGATCATGAAGTGTGTTCACTATAAAAATAAGAGGAAGATAGATTTTTTAATAAATGGAGAATATTATAATAAATCAAAGTTCAAAGCATCAACTATCGCAACTAAATATCCATTCTTCACATTCTGATTCGGAATGAGGTACCCTGAATAATAAGTGGGCAACTATATTCACAGAACAACACGCAAAAACAATTTGAACAAAAACACATCATATATGTGAGAATAATTTACCACTGTAACAAAATTAATTTACATATGATGTGGTGAATTAGTCTACCTAAAAATTTTTCCATACTAGAGTCACATAAGCATGTTTAAAACAGAAACAACAATATCCAAGGACCCATAAGATTCAAATATCCACCAGAATTTAGGTATAAGACACCAACTTGCTAAAATTTGCATAAAATCAAGTCTAAAGTTAAGAATATTCATCAAGTTCTAAACCCAAGTACCAAACTCTAATTGTTTTAAACTAACCAAAAAATGTTGAGTTGATACATAATTATTTATTGTTAGAAGCAAATAATTTCATAAGATAAATTCATCTTGCATTTATTAAGATTCAAGCTAGTTTCTAAATAAATTCAAAATCGATTTTCTCGTCCATATTAATACTTGAAAAAAAACTAGTGTGTATAGAAAGTAGAATCTTGAAATTTGAAGGAATTTACCAAAATATGCCAAAATCAATCACCAGACTTCTCAAATCAAATATAATTTGATCAACAAGATTAGTATTCTCAAACCATAGAGCTAGGTTGGCATTTGCACAGAGACCTACAATAGCGGTTCTAAATCAGCATGTCCTACTTTCACCACTTCAGCATTTAAACTAGGGCAGGTTCTTCCTGTGATAACTGGAGATTTCTGCCTTGTAGGTGCTTAATAGTCATAAATAGTTGATATGAGAGAACTTATCACCAGTATTGCTAAATCATTCTTATCTAAGTTCTAACAAACTCCAGTTTCTGCCATTTCATCTGAATGATTAAAAATTAGTAAACACAGAAAGAAAGGTTTCGCCCATTTAAAATCTAAGGTCCAAATTAAGAAGGGTATTAATCACTACAAGAGACACCTCATTCACATTAGTACTTGCTTAATAAATATGGAGAACATGTAGAACACCAGGCCATATAATAATAATTAAATGCATAATCGTTGTGGATCATGAACCATGTGTATTAATGAACTATCCAATCCAATAGCCTAACTTGCAGAGATTGGCATTTTCCCATCAAACATCTTTTTACACATGTCCAAGAGGTAACATTGGCACACAGCTTTAAATAGTAGGGCAACATTAATAGAAGCCAATACCACAACTTTCTTGTTAGCTCCAATAATTATGTTAAGTAGAAACCTTAATGCAAAAGGAGAATATGAAAGATCCCTTCTACTGTAACTAATTCTAAAAAATAAGCACCGACTATTTAAGCTTTTTTTAGTATACTTCAAAATTGAAACAAAATTCAATTTTTGAAATAAAATTCTATTTTTTACTTTTATTACACAAGTAATTTAATTTTTTTTCTATTTTTTTATTTTTAAATAACTTTAATTTCTATAATATACAGTTCAAGTATGATTATTAAGCTAATTAATAAATCCTACTTAATTATTTAAAAAATAAATTTTAATATAAACCTCTAAAATTCATCTTATTCCATGAATTTCAACTCTAAAAGGCATTAAACCAATCAATAAGACATTCTTAATATCTTCTATATAGTTACATGACAAATACATGCATCTATGTGAACTTATTTCAATGAAAAACATTCTCTTAATATCTTCTATATAGTTACATGACAAATACATGCATCTATGTGAACTTATTTCAATGAAAAACATTCTCTTTGGAATCAATTTCTGTTAACTAGAAAAATCACACTTCATGTTAATTACTTATTCTATTTAAATGTCAATTTCAAAATGTATCAAAGGAGTATTAACATGAAAAATAGAAATGCATCTACATAGCTCGATTTCGAAAAGATGATTCACAAAAAAAAAGGAATGCGTCTATGTGAAATCATTCCAGTTGAAAAACATTACCTATTTGGGATCCATTTAATACTTCTAACTAGAAAAATCACACTTCATGCTAATGGCTGATTAAGATTGGGGGGCAACTAATTTTGATAAACGGCCTAGTAAGACTGACCCGCCTTTTACTGATTCAAAAGAAAAATAAAATAAAACAAAATAATGAACCTTAGTACGTTTCATGCAGAAGGCAAGAATTACGAGAAAGATGAGGGATACATCCGCATCTATGACCAAACACAAAAGGCTAGTAGTCCTTTATCAAAACAGCCGCTGGTAACGGCTAATAATTCGCAACAACTCACTGGCCGGTACTCGTTAAGTTGCGTCGTTTATCAAACGTCACCACCTACACATCTTAAACAAGCTGCCCATGAAACATGGGCTACCGTTTCGTTTCACAAAAACAACAATCGGTTGAACAATCAAATTCATTCCTGAAGTCCAAAACCGTGCAAACGTTACCTAAAGCCATAAAAAACACATAGGAAATATAAACGCGCAGATGGTAGAAATTAATTTAAGAAATTACTAAAAAATAAAGGCAATTAACCCGTGAAAAAGAAAAGCCAAAACAAATAAGAAATGAGTGACATCATCAAGAAATTGAAATTCATATGAAGAGCAAGAGTAGGTGGCTACTTAAGATAGTACAATAATAAATACTATCAGAAAAAAGGGCATCAGGAAGCGTGTTCACAACGGCTGGGAAATGGAAATGGTAAATTTCAATAACCCAAGGAAGGGGAAGAAAGAAACTATAGAATTCTCGGATCCAAATCAAAAGCCCGGACAGAAACCCAACAACTTGCGACAAATCTTTAGCACAAAACAAATACCCTTCCCAATGAAATGATTTTCCATTTTCTATTTTATGATTGCAGCGGGATTTTTCCTGTTAATTGTACCCCAACCAGGAAAAAGGTTGGAACTTTGCAACCTTTTTAGTTAGAATTATCCCATGCTGCTTTGAGTTGCACAAGGTTGGATTTGTTGGTATTTGAGTTCTATTAAAAAAAGTTTTCCATTATAATATCAATGGAAGTCTCAATTGGTACCTCAGTCACAGAAAATTTATCCAGAATTTTTTTTTTAATTTTTAGTTGAATATTAAAAAATTTATTAATTCACCGTAATTAAAATTTAAATTTTAGTAGCACTTTCTCACATCACAAGCATTTACAATTTGATTTATGTAAAAAAAAACACTTTAAGATAACCCTTTAACAAAAATAACTTGTATCACCACACATTAGGAGCTTAAAATCAAAACATATATTCAAGATAGTGACGATACATTCTACAAACTTTGATATAATAATATATGCAGTATGAACTTTAAAAAAACAAATTTTCATTCTATTCAAATGGATGCATGCAATTAATCATTTGAATGCATGCCATCTAGCTATGCCGCCTAGTTACTAATTACTCTGAAAGGCTGCATCCAAATAAATATTTTTGCAGTGATACAACTTAAAGAATCATAACTTACACCATTTATGTGAAAAGGAAGTTTGAAAGATAGAGGGTGATTAAGCAGAAAATTGTGAAGCTTGGGCATGTAAATAGAAGATGCACATATACTTACAGCAGAAGAAAAGTAGGAAGCAGAAGCAGACTCTGTCTATCATTGAGAAAGAGATCACTCAATGCTACTGTTCTTCATAGTATGGGGGTGTTGATTGAACGCACAGTTCATTTTCATCTGCATCATCCTCATCCTCATCTACATCTACCCAATTACTAGGATGCCGTTGTGAAACACCATGGCCATTAGTTTCCGACCTATCTGAGAGTGAAAAATAGTGAAACATTACTTTACTGCAATTGAGAAATATTTGTAAAAATTGGCCTGACTAGCATGTCCATGCTAACCTCGAGTTTCCTCATTAAGATGCTTCTCCATTGGATGGCAACTAAAATAAACAGACAAGAACATGGAGCTAATATCAATATAAATCTAGAATTAGAATTAATGCCAGCAAAGTTAATGTAAACAACAAAATAGAAGTTTGTGTATGTTGAACTTATTCCAATTGATCAGGATGCAGAAATAATTGCAATTATAAAATCAGTGGAAATGAGAGCATATCATGCTAATATTGAGTAAATATGCAGCACGCCCGCAAGCCAAAATCCTATTTATATTGCATAATAAAGGATTCATAACACTGCTACAGCACTTCTAATATTATATCTAGATTCTAGAATCTACTTTCCCTAATACCTAAAATGTCACTGTGGAATTGTTTCATCAGTTCAATCACTTGCCCTTTATAAGTGAAGTATCCTGCTGGTGACTCATATTTGCCACTGGCAAACATCCACTTTGTGAAGACTGTTAACAGATTCACTTGCATGATTGCCTGGCAGCAGAAACAGGTCATTTACTTCTCTCCAATCATCTGATATATTTTTATCGGATTCAAGACACAGGCCTATAATACATGCTTCTCAAGTATCAGAACTCAATATAGGATCCACATTAACTAGTAACCAACAGAAATGAGGCCCATCTTTTTCCCCTATTTCTTCTTGTCCTTTAACATCACTTACATAATATATATTACATTTTTATGCTACTCTATGACCTTGAGAATTTTTTCATCAATTGTGGGAAACAAATTGAAATGCATGCCCTCAAAGAGAGAGAGAGAGAAAGAGGCAGTATGAAAAAGAATATATTTAAGATTGGTGATACTGAAAAGCAACATACTAAATCACACAATAAGATTTAGAGTACAACCTTGGAACAATAGGAACATTTTCTCTACAAGATGCATCTTTTGATATTTGCATCATGCTAATCCTTTGTATCTCCGCCTGTTCAGTAGCACTCAAATTTCGTTCTCCATGAGCCTGTCTTTCTTCAGCACCGCTACCACTTCTAGCTGCACTTCCTGCATAGAGGCAAAGCATATATAAGTTCTGGCGCATGTAGTTAAATCCATGAAACTTTGAAATTTACCTGAAAGTTCAGACCAAATTCGGGTGTGATCAGAAGGATGCTCAGAAACATTTGCTTTATTCCTCCCTTGTGGTTGAGACCCAGTTTCATAGGCAGCCTGACCACGTGTTGTTGTGGCCACTTGTGGAGGTTCAGATGAATTGCCTTCATGGAGCTGTGATATGAGCATGGTTGCAAGAACAAGTGTGGCATCAAAATTAGAACTGGATCCATCATCAAGACCAAATTTTGGAGCCATTAAGATAGGCCTGTTTCAGCATATGTATATTTCCCATGATCAAAGTCGTGTTCTGGATAGGCCAAAACTTGAATCTAAAATATCATACGCAAGATCAAGCCATTGCAACATATAATACATTTTTCCTTCCACAGTTCATTGTCTTTAAACAAAAGACAACCAAAAGATCTAGAAGCTAGTAAAACCTCCTAGTATTATTACACACCTTCAACCAGAAAAAGATGGAATTGAAATAAGGGCACAGCTACAACTGATTCCTCAAAGCAGGTTAATTACCAGCTCCACACATTCCTGACCCGCAATATAGTACTTTGATGGATAAACTATATCAAATGTGAGCCAACATCATGCAGGGACTAGCACCCATGTGATTTCCCCTGTATTACAACAGGAGCAACAACGGACCTATATGTGTTGGTTGCCACTAATAAGCAATTTAGATATGCAAATACATAAATCCATATCACAATGCAGCATGAGGAAACTTTTGGTAGATCTTTTTGAGGAATCTTAATACATCAATTATATATATTCATATGTTTCAAAAACACATCCAACCAGGCGTTCTGCTGAAATTCATCCAATCTAATGGAAATGAATTCCTTAAGCACACTGTCCAGCAATTGCTGATTAGACAGCAACTTTGTTTCAGCATATATTCATGGATCCAGATACCAAATTCCATTTCAGATACATGATTCTTTATCAGTGTCTTGACATTTTGATTTATGACAAAAAAAAGCTAATGTCATGATCATCATAAAAATGCATTGGACACTAGTGATTATCAAACACTCCCAAAAAGGATTAATTCATCCGGGAGGAGATGAAATGAAAGAGGACAAAAAAACAGGAGATAAATAAAATGGGGGACAAAAGGCGGGGAAAGAAACATCTTACTCTCCAGATTTTTCAAAATATAAATGAATGTCTACTTCACAGCCCTCACAGAAAGCAAGGAATGCCTGTAATTAAAGAAATATTTCAGTCTCAAATCAAATTACAATATTAACTAGATAAATTACAGTATATACCAAAAACAACAGAACAAAAATTGCAAAGATACAACCATTTTGAAGGAGTGGAGACTCATCAGTTCTGAAAGGTTATCCAGTTGAGTATAAAAAAGGTATATCAAATGTAATGGAAAATCAAACTAATATTGTTACAGGACATCTATTAACGTACCTTCAATTCTTTCACACTAAATGTCACATCCACAGGGTCTCCAGTGTGAGTGTAATGAACAAATTCTTCAGCAGGATCTATCCACAGTTGAGTATATAGTGAAGAATCATTGTCTGCAGTGAAAGTGAATCATGAATATGACTCTCCTGACACATCAAGATCACGAACTTTTTGCTTACTCACCTTTGGTTGGATCTATATAACTTCTAAGTTCAACAGCTTTTCCACCTATTTCACTTGCAGCATCTGAAGGTGAGGAAGCAGGTTCCGTTGCAATGACAGTTATCTCCTGGAGTGATGATTGAAAATTAGCAAGCAGTCTGTTGAGATCACGAGGCCTCACCACTAAACTGCTTGGTAATCTTCCCCTATCAAGAGACAAATGTTGTATGTCGAGCTCAAGATTGCAAGTAATCCAATAGGCCTTTCTCACACCTGTATGATGTGGATGATAAATCACAATGGTATAGTATTAGTTCAGCTGTTCATAATGACAAATGAAATTGATTATGACACACACACTTTACCACTGAAGCATTCCAGTGTCCATTGCACTTTCGATGCATCAGGATCTGGCAATTTCACACTCAGATGATCAATGCTTGAAATTGGAGTCCTAAGAACAGAACAAATGGCCTGAATGCACCAATTAGTTAAAGATTATTAACTACAAAATCATATTAATCTATTGATAAAATAAATAAAATAAGATATTACACCTTCAAAAGCACGCTGCATTGAACTAGTGTACCAGAAATTGTATACACATCAAAGAAGCTGGACTTGAAGGTAATGGATTGATAGGCAGATCGTGAAGAATTAAGAGTGTGAAATACGAGCTGTGAAATTTTGTGAAATAACAATAATTAAAAATTTTATCTAATACATATATGTAAATATTATACAATCTAACCATTCTTCCTTTTTTTTTGTTAATAACTAAATTAAATCTCATAACCACGCTTCACTCGATAAATTTTCTCAATCGTCTCCACACGATTCTCATGAAAAAAAAAATCGAATGAAATTAAAATTAAAAAAAAAACAGCAGATGCAGCATTTCTCAGCGAAAATCCCCGTCTCTGCTTATTTAAAACCCTAAATCGAGCGTACTTTGAATATTGAAAACACTGTATTTATAATATCAGTAACAATCCAAAACTGATTCATACACTCAGCAAATGAATAGATCTGATTATAGTTATGTCAGATTTTATTTTATTTTATGGACTATTAATCAGTATCAGTTAAACTGTGACCGAAAAAGCAAGATATATATATATATATATATATATATACGCAATCCATTAGATAACCATCTGGATCTGTTTGGAGAGAGGAAATTCTGAGAAAATAAAAAGGGAAACTGAATAAATGTAGGAAGAAAGAGTACCTGAGAAGGAGATGCTTGAATGGCAAGCTCGTTTCCTACACGAGCGAGGCACGTGATAGAACGAGAGAAGGTCTTGAGCGCATTTCCGCTGAGACTGAACTCCATTTCTAGTTTTTCCTTTCTTCCCCTGCGGAGGGGAGAGGGAAAGAAACAGAATGCCGTCGAATAGTGTCGATCGGGTTGGCGGGAATGCCAAAATATATTTTCTAAGCTGTGATTCTCGCGCGCCCCTGATTGTAATTTTGTTTTTTATGTTTTTCTTTTTCTTTTTCTAAACGAGTAAACTATGACATTTTTTCGATAACACAGGCCTAAAACTTAATTTCATTTGGATTTGAATTTAATAAAAGTTTATTTAGAATCGATTCGTTTGTGGAGTAATCTGAGCTCAATAGGCCAAACTTAATCTAAAATAAATTTGATTCATTAATCTTATGAATTTACTTATTTATTCACTCATAAGTATTTATAAGCTTGCAAATTGATTGGCTTGTTTATAAACTTATCAGGACTCGTCAACATGCTAAAATTTTATTGAACAAACATACTACATATTCTAAAGTATATATTTAAATATACTAATTTATTAACTAATTTAGTTTATATAATTTGTTACCATATAATAAATAATATAAAAAAATATTTTTGTTACATAAAATTATTTCATATATTATATTTTTAAATTAAGAATATAAATATTAATTTAATGGTAAGTGAAGTTTATGTTAATTAAATATTTAAGTGAATGAATTATCAAAAGTTCTAAACGAATAAATTTATTTTTATTTAGATGAATAAATTTTATTCTATAATATTTTTATTCTTTTTTATGATATGAATTGCAAAAAATATTAATCAATCAATGATATAAAAATATAATGGATTAACATATATTTAATGACTAGTAGAATACATGAGCAATGTTAAATAATTCATTAATTTAGTGGTTTATAATAAAATATGAAATTATGAATTAATATTTATCTTGATTAATATAAAGTTGCTATGATTGACTTTATAATTTGTTCGGAGTGAAGAAAATCTAAAAAGATGCAATATATCTGTGGATTTTATGACAAATGAATAAGGGGTCATAATTATTTGAAATAATTTAGAAGACTTATTTTATATAAAAAAAATACTAATTTTTATATTTTACATAATTTTATTATAGGCATTATATTTTATCTCATTTTTCTGCATTTATTGTATAGCATGTATGATATATTTGAGCATCTGTTTAATTATTTTAAAACATATTTTGATTTCAATAAATCTATTTATTTGTATAGCTTCATTTAAATATTTTATATATTACACTGATATTAATATAATAATTTATAATCACAAATTAAATTTTAGTTATTATCACTAATATAAAATTTTAAATTAGTATTTAATAATTTTTTTTGCAATTCATTATCTTAAAGTGGAGTATGATAGAATCATATTCATAACTCAAATTCAAGATATTTTATTAAATTAGAACGGTATTTTTATTAAGTGATCTACGTATTTAGTAGTTATAATAAATACTTATTAGTTATTAAGCAATAAACAGTACTAATAGTACTAATAATATAATGAATTGTGTTTTGTAAATTAAAATAGTAAAACAATTATGTTAATTAATATAATTAATTAATTAATTAATATTTAATAAAATAATAATCTAATAAAATTAATCATATTTATAAAAAATAATTATTTAATTAATAATTATTTAATAAATATATAAAATATTTCACTGATAAATTAAAATATAAAAACAAGATAATGCTAAAATTTCTGGGGATCGTAAAAGGAGATTCTAATTTTAAACTTCTTGGCTGCTTGATTCAAAAGTTGGTAGTGTTATCGAGAATTATTGATTGTACATGGTTGGTCTTTCTACTTTGTCTAAATTAAGTAAATGTGCGACATTCTTGAAACAATGGGATCATAATAAGGCTGAAAATTATAAAATAAGATTATATTATGTGGAGAACCAGATTTGTCAAGCTAGAAATCGAGGTGCAGAGGTTTCTTTTTTTATTGAAAATGTTACTTATGGAGGAAGAATGTTATTGGAAACAGGAGCAAAAATGTTTTGGTTGTAGTATGGGGACAAAAACACAAAGTTTTTTCATGCACGAGCATCAGCTCGTCGTAAAATGAATTTTATTAAGGCTCTTAGAATGAATGATGGGTCTTAGGCACACAATCAATCAAATATGGGTGAGGTTATCATTAAGTAGTTTTCATCATTATTTTCAGCCAGCAATAGAGATTACAGTCTTGTGATTGATGCAGTTGCTAGCAAAGTAAAAGGAGAGGATAATCAAATGCTTACGGAACCATGGAATGAGGATGAATTTCGGGCTGTTATTTTCCAAATGAATCAAGATATATCACTAGGCCCAGATGGTATGAATCATGTCTTTTTCCAAAAGTTTTGGCATGTGATAGGCAAAGATGTGTTTCTCAATTGTGTGCATTTGGCTTGATAATGGTTGTTTTTCTATTTCATTACTTGAGACTATTATTGTTTTGATCCCAAAGAAAAATGACCCAAGTTGCTTGAAAGACTTGAGACCGATATTATTATGCAATGTATTGTATAAAATTATTGCCAAGGTCCTGGCTAATAGGTTGAAGAGAATCTTGCCTTAATTAATATTGAATTTTCAATCAACCTTTGTGCCCGTTAGATTGATCTTTGATAATATATTCATTGCTTTTGAAATTATCCATGCCATGAAAAGAAGGACTTTGGGTAAGGTTGGGGATGTAGCTCTAAAAATTGACATTAGTAAGGCGTATAACAGAGTGGACTGGAGCTTTCTTAAACTGATTTTACTGAAATTGAATTTTTGTCAAAAATAAATTATATGGATATTGCTCTGTGTTAAATCTATTCAGTATCACATTGTTATTAATGGATGTGAGGTAGGACTGATTATACCGCAAAGAGGATTGTGACAAGGTGATCCTCTTTTCTCATATTTATTTATTTTATATGCAGAGGGTTTGTTTGCTTTATTTAAAAAAGCTGAGGTTTCAGGCAATATTCATCGAGTCAAAATTTGTCGAAGAGTGCCTGCTGTATCTCATTTATTATTTACAGATGACTCATTTTTCTTTTTAAGAGTTTCAGAATCTGAGTGCTATAAGATTAAACAATTACTAAATGATTATGAAATGGCATATGGACAGGCTATAAATTATCAAAAATCAGGAATATTCTTTAGTTGTAATGTGGGGATCGAGGTGTGTGGTTTTATAACACACTGTCTTGGGATTTCTAATCCATTAGACACTGGTTATTATTTGGGTTTACCTTCTTTAATAGGTAATGATAAGAAGAGAGTTTTTTTCTTTTTTGAAGGATAAGATGATGAAGATAATTTATGGATGGAAAGAAAAGTTATTGTCGAAGGCAGGTAAGGAGATCCTTATAAAATTTGTGGCTCAAGCTTTATCGTCCCACTGTATGGGATTTTTTAAATTCATGTACCTATCTGTGAGGAGCTACAGCGTATGATGAATTCCTTTTGGTGGGGTTCGAAGAGGGATTCTTCTAGTTCGATTCATTAGACTAACTGGTATCGACTGTGTAGCAGTAAGAGTCAGGGTGGCCTTGGTTTCTATAACCTTCACTTATTTATTTTGACAATGATTGGTAAACAGTGTTGGAGATGTATCTCTAACCCTAATAGTCCTCTTAACTGTATTCTCAAAGCTAAATACTATTCGCATGGGGATTTTTTTGTCAGCTTCGTTGGGTCATAATCCAAGCTACATTTAGAGAGGACTATGGAATTCCAAAAAATTGTTGAAGGAGGGTGTTAAGTGGCGGGTCAGTTCGGGAGTTGATATAAGTATTTGGAATGATCCTTGGTTACCATGCTCGGACAACTTCAAGGTAACCAGTCCTCATGATGAGAATTTAGAGTGTTATGTTGTGAGGGATTTAATGGATGATAATGGTAATTTGTGGAATGAATCTAAAGTGAGGCATCTGTTTACGCCTGTAGAAGTTGAGATTATTTTGTTACTGCCTTTGAGTATGAGATGTAGAGAGGATATTCTTATTTGGCATTTTGGCAAGCATTGGCAGTATAGTGTTAAATCTGCCTATTATAGAGCTTGTAATGTTTTTACGTCAGCAATGGATAATCATTTACGTACTTACAACTTGACCAAGTTATGACACTTGAAGATTCCAAATAAAAAAAAAGCAATTTCTTTGGAGAGCATCTCGTAATATATTGCCTACTAAAGCAAGGTTGATATGTAGGGGTGTTGATTTGAATGAGAATTGTGGGGTGTGCAGTGAAGTTGAGGATACCAATCATGTTCTTTTTCACTGAAGTCTATCAAAGGAGTGTTGGGCAGCATGGGGTCTGGAAACTAGCAATTTTCCTCCTCCTTTTGCAGATTTTGGTGAGTCGTTCAGTTTTTTGGATCAACATAATAATGATCGAATTATGGAGTATTGCTTTATTTTGTGGTGCCTCTGGTTTGCTTGGAATTCTTTTATTTGGAGGGGTATCAATATGAGAGACAGTGATATCTTAGCTTTTATACAATCATTTAAGGAGTCTTGGCTTTTATCATTTGTCGGGTAAGAAAATGCAGAGTCTATAGAACGTAGGGGTGGGATTCTTCGTTGTGAGATAAGATGGGAAGCTCCGCCGATAGATGTGTGGAAATGTAATGTGGATGCTGCTTTTGTTTTCGCGGAGCATGCTGTAAGTGTTGGAGTTGTTACTCGAGACAGCCATGGCTTTTTTACAACTGAAGTTTCTGGCCAATTATAGAGATTTGTGTCTGCTAAGTCTGCTGAGGTTTTAGCATTATGGATGGCATTAGGTTGGGTTTTAGATGTGATGCATGGAGAGGGTATTATTGAGATTGATGCTAAGAAGGTTGTCACTACTATTTATTAACAACGCGATGACTATTCTGAGTTTTGAACTACAGTGCATGACTGTAGGGACATTCTTGCTTCTCACCCAAATATTAAATTACAATGGGTACCAAGATAAGCTAATATAGTAGCCCATAACTTAGTTAGATCAAATATTAACCAAGCTAGCTTAATTTACTGGAATTTTTCACTCAGTGTCATTATTGATATTATTTATAGTGATTTGCAATCATAAATTCGTTTTCTTTAAAAAAAAATAAGATAATGCTAAAAAATTCATAACCTATTAATAGTATAAAATTATATTTTATTATACTAATTTATTATCTAATATTTATTATCATATAAATAATTAAAATATTTTTTAATTTAACTTCAAAATAAAATAAGTATAAATATAGATAATTCTTATTTTTAAGAAATTATATTGTACAATATAGTTTTTATTTTTTTTAAATATTATTTTTTATAAACACTTGATATACCAAATATATAATCTATGTATATTTAAAAATAAAGTATACCTTTAATATATTAAATATATATTTGAAAAAAATGATACTTTTAAAATTAACAAAGAAAATTGAATTCTTTTGCTTTAAAAATGAATATTTTTATTTTTTGGGGTATTTTCGAAGGTTTTTTTTTTTTCCACATGTATCAAAGGTTTTACTGCCCTAACCCAATCTTAGAATCCTGTCTCCTATTTGCGCCGCTCCCTCTCTTCTCCTCTCTGCAGTAACCAACTATCTTCATCTCCGCCCACCATCGTAGCATCGCCATCTTCATCTCAGCCGCCTCTCGCCTTGACAGAGAGGTCACCGCCGTTATCGCCACCGCCATCTTCATCTCAGCCTGCTGGTATGTCCTCCACACACCCCCCCCCCCCACACACACACACACATTTTGAATCATTTGTATTGTTATCTTCCTGTTGGGTTGCTTTATTTAGTGCTTAAATTAGTATATTTGATGTAGTGTGCTGTGCTTGAGTGCTTACTGGCCATAACAATTCTAATTCATTTGGTTGTTATCCGTGTACTGTTCTACTAGATTAACAATTTTTTACTACTTATTGGCATTTATTTTCTTAAACTTTGTACCAATTGATTGTTGGATTAGGTGATTTGAGCTAAGTTTTGTTGAGAGTACCCAATCAGTCATCCAAGATGCAGAACGAAGAGGGTCAGAATATGGATCTTTACATCCCCAGGAAGTTGTAATAATATATATAAGTTGCTGCTATTTGTATTTGCTTTAGATTCTGGAACTTTTTTTAGGGTTTCAGGAAGTAGAAAATCTTACCAAAATTTGCTGTCTTTGCAGTTCTGCCACAAACAAGCTCATCACGTCCAAGGATCACGCATCTGTCCAGATCAACATCGGACATTTGGATGCCAATGGCAACTACACCGGTCAATGTACCACTTTTGCTCTCTGTGGTTTCGTCAGAGCTCAGGTGTTTGTTTTTGCTGTTTCAAGAAATAACTATTTATCTGGGCTTATATTTGTTTGTACAGAAGTTTTGTTCATCTGGGCTTGTGCTTGTTTGCACAGAAGTTTTGTTCGGTCATTGAATACTATCCCGTAGTTATCTCTTTATATGGGATTATTTGTTGTAGCATAATTATACCTATTAGGGGTTTCAAATTTTTGTAGGTTTTTTTTGGCAATACTTCCATGTTAGGCTTCATTAATTTGGATATATTCAAATTGTTTGTAGTTCGATTACAAGGGTCATGTTATGATAGATTTTGTGATGATTGCCACAAGATCAGCCACTGGCTCAAAAGCCAATGCATGAGTTATACCTTTTGTACCCTTTTGAACCTTATATTTTGGGCAGTAGTATGTTAACTGAGGATTCCTTCATAAAGACTTTGGCTACTGGTTATGCAGCATTCACACTTGAATCTTTTGTATTGTTCTGCATTTGATTCATGTGCTGATCATGGTGATCTTCAAATTTGCAGGGAGATGCTGACAGTGCCCTTGATAGGCTTTGGCAAAAGAAGAAGACTGAACTCCGTCAACAGTAATATGGATCTTTACATCCCCAGGAAGTGGTAATAATATATATAAGTTGCTGCTATTTGTATTTGCTTTAGATTCTGGAACTTTTTTTAGGGTTTCAGGAAGTAGAAAATCTTACCAAAATTTGCTGTCTTTGCAGTTCTGCCACAAACAGGCTCATCACGTCCAAGGATCACGCATCTGTCCAGATCAACATCGGACATTTGGATGCCAATGGCAACTACACCGGTCAATGTACCACTTTTGCTCTCTGTGGTTTCGTCAGAGCTCAGGTGTTTGTTTTTGCTGTTTCAAGAAATAACTATTTATCTGGGCTTATATTTGTTTGTACAGAAGTTCTGTTCATCTGGGCTTGTGCTTGTTTGCACAGAAGTTTTGTTCGGTCATTGAATACTATCCCGTAGTTATCTCTTTATATGGGATTATTTGTTGTAGCATAATTATACCTATTAGGGGTTTCAAATTTTTGTAGGTTTTTTTGGCAATACTTCCATGTTAGGCTTCATTAATTTGGATATATTCAAATTGTTTGTTGTTCGATTACAAGAGTCATGTTATGATAGATTTTGTGATGATTGCCACAAGATCAGCCACTGGCTCAAAAGCCAATGCATGAGTTATACCTTTTGTACCCTTTTGAACCTTATATTTTGGGCAGTAGTATGTTAACTGAGGATTCCTTCATAAAGACTTTGGCTACTGGTTATGCAGCATTCACACTTGAATCTTTTGTATTGTTCTGCATTTGATTCATGTGCTGATCATGGTGATCTTCAAATTTGCAGGGAGATGCTGACAGTGCCCTTGATAGGCTTTGGCAAAAGAAGAAGACTGAACTCCGTCAACAGTAATTGTGGTAGTAGAAGTTCTGTTATCTTTTAAATAGTGTATGTTCAAGGAGAGAATGAGATTGCAGTGACATTATCTGTTCTATTTGGTGACTCTTGTGGTTTTAGTTTTATGTAGTTAACATCTAGTTCTTAAAATGATTTTATGTTAAACTTATTGATATGATATATTATTTTGATATTGCGTTTTGAATTTTGAATTTTCTCCATTGTTTGTGTGGCAACATATATTGGCCATATATTTTGTTATAGGCTTATCCCTTCTCAATATTCTTGCTTTTGTTTTATGAATTGGTATACCATTTAAAATGTTAAAGTTGAGCTTAATGTCATCTTGTCATAGATTGTAAATAGTTTTTTTTTTTCTGTCAATAAAAAAGCTCATTAAAAAGTGGGATTTGAAATACAAGCATCCTTCATAGGCTTTGAGGCATTAAGAAGACACAAAAGAGTACAAGTACAATCTCAGTCACGGAAGGCACATAAACTACCTAAGGAGCTATACCCACAAATTAACGGCCATAGAAAACAGATCATTAAGAGAAAACAGAACATTAAGACCTGTATTAAAATTAAGATAGATTTTCGCAAGGCAATTCTGTAAAGACTAAAGGAAAAAATATACTCAAACAAGATTGAATCATGCAACGTGTTTGAACTTTCACTCCCAAATGTCTTCGAATATGGGAACGAACTTTCACTCCCAAATGTCTTCAAATATGTGAACAAAGCTGAGGGAAGAAAAATATGAGTACTCATTCCAACGATCAATGATCATGGAGCTTCAATAACCCATCAAAGATGAGGGGTGCCAACAAAATATCTTTTTTGGATACAAGAAGCCAAAGATGCTTTAAATGAGATGTTTTAGCTACACAGTACGCATAGATTACTATGAAGATATTGACTTATTTTGAAGACCTTAAATAAGCATTGTAGTGCAGAGGAAAACTCAAAAATCTTTTTTTTTCCACTCCAAATAACTATATCCAAAGAACAAAAATTTTCTACCAAAAAGAAGGAGAACAAGAAAAGCCTTATAAAGGCAATATTTGGAATAAAACTATACCAAACTATAAAAAAACACAAACTTAAAAAAAAAAACAAAAATGATAAAAAAAAAGGAGCTAAAATGATGAAAAAGGGATAAAAAAAAGAAGCTGTTATTGGTCAGAAAGTCCACAATAATTCTAAAACCATGGTTGTTGAAAGAACTAAAGAAAGAGAAGTGAGAGAGCTTTGAAAGAAGCCGCGCTAGGGTTTATCCTTTGGTCTGCCAATTTGTTATAAATAGGTTTTTTTCAAATTATAAATTATATGTAATTCAATTAAATTTTATATTCTAAAATAATCATACTAAATATAAGAATTAAATAAATTATAGATTTTAGAGTCACTTGTTCAGTGTAAATGGGCAAGAAAATGGATATGCTAAAGAGTCCATCATTGATGATCCTTTCAAAATCAAGGGTATTAGTCCATTAAAATATGCAAAACATGCTCACCTTCACCATTTTTACATGGCCTAAAAGTTTTTACACTATATCAAGACATAATTTAATAAGACACAACATAACAATAAGTATATATTATTAATAATAAACTCAAAATCTATTATATAAACTTAGAGCTTATTATAAACTTAGGACACAATCTAATAATAAGTATATATATATTTTTTGACAATAAACTCATGATGCATTATATAAACTTAAAGCTTATTATAAACTCAAGCAATTTGAAGTATTTTTCCCATTAGATAAATTAAGACTTCTCTTTTTCTGAAAAATTTAAAAATTGCATTATTCGTTACAATTCATAATTTTGTTCTTGAATCTCTCCTCATGCCCAGTCCACCCAAACCAACGAAAACAAAACAAAACAAAACAAAATAAAATATTTTTGAAATATTAAGAAAACAGAATCGTCGTAAGATGGTGTTGCTTTCCCCAAAAAATCTGTGGCCTGTGGCAATGACAAATCCCTTTCAAAAATTATAATGTCTAGTGTTCAATTATTAGCTATCATTTCCTTTTTTCATGTCTCCCTGTTTCTTATTCACGTCCTTTATTTTATTTTATTTTATTTTTCTGAATTTCCTTTGTGTATCATTTCTTCATCATATATTAATTATTAAGAACAAGAAGCCATTGTTATTATTATGACTCTTTAAATTTTCAATAATTCTCCAATCGAACCAAATTTGTGTAGTTATATTAGTTTCTCAATTAATAATATAAGTAGTAAGCTCTAAATATATATAACCATGCTCATGTCAATAACAATTTTTCAATTACTGAAATTTTCAATTCGTAGAATCTATTATCTAAATAAATATTAAATTAAAAAAAAACTGAAATCAAAAAATGAAAATTCTTCCAAATGCAATTTTAGAATATCTGATGTTTTTGCAATTCTATGAAAAATAAAATAAAACGTTGATCGGGTCAAATCCTATACCACTTATAGTAATCTCTACATTTATATTATTTAATAAAAATTTACCTATATTTTTTGATATATACCCTCATTTAATGGTTTTGTCTGTATTAATTAAAATTTAAATAAATTCAAATGGGTTCAACTTTTCATAATATTACCAATGGGATTGAAAATTGAGATTCAAACATTAAAAAAAAAAATAGGTCTATCTTTTTGGACATTAAACAATGTCAATATTAAAAATCAATTATATTTAATTTGTAAATTAATCGGGCATGTGGCTCGAAACATTTAAATGCAATATTTAAAATGCCCTATAGTTCCCTGTTAGTAGGACATGTAACTTCCAATGCCTGCCCTTTAGTTTAGTAATTCTTTTTACTTAAGAATAATAAAAGTTAGGCAGCTTAATATGCATATTTTTATTATTCCAATTGTAAACATAATTAATTTCTTAGTTTTATTAATCTCAAGATATTAAATTTATGTGTGATTGCATCATTGTATCTGTCTTTATATTGAGGATTAATTATGGCACCACTGCTAATAATCATTACCATATTTGTGATTCTACACAACACTACACCTTTTTGCAAAATTGAATAGCTTTTAATCAATATATTTAATATTAAGTTTTTGTTGTCTCAATGACAATTCCAATAATAATATCAAATTAATAGATTTATATACTTAAGAAATTCATCTAATAAGTATTTCCTTCGTTTAAATTGATAAACACACTCTTTTTTATTTTTTAATTATAATTTATTTATTATAATAATTGATTAATATATTAATTTTTTATTATACCCTTATTAAAAATATTTAATAAATATATTTCATATAAAAGTAAGGATATAATATATATATATGTATTTTCAATAAAAAAAATTAATTTCATTTAATTTTTATAAAATAAAAAATGTATTTATCAATTTATAAAGAAAATAGTGATAAAATTATAAAATTAAAATCATGATATCAATTGATGAGCGGCTTAGGGAAGACGATGGATGAGAATGAGGGAATCAGATTCCTTGCGGATATATAAATAGAAATTTGCTCAGTAAAATGATGGATAAGAATATGCAATTGAGAATCAAAATCATGTTTGTTTTATTGACTGAACACTAACTTGCCATGTAATGTACTATTTGCCCAAAATATATTTTATTATTTTAAATAATCTTATTTTATTTTTTTATATCATTCATAATATTTCGATAGAAACTAAAAAAGCATATTGTATATAGATTTAACTATCAATTTAATAAAACAATTGTTAATTGTAATTGGATTATCTTAATTTTTTCTCAAATATTTATGTGCCTTCGCTAAATTATATTTTAATATACATAAATTTTTATTTTTTATATTTAATACATTTTAAAAATAAAAAATCGATTATAAATTTATTATCTAAAAATATATATATTTAGTATTAAGTTATGTCTTAATTTATAATTTATTAATTATACATAATACTAATTTTCTCCAAAAAAAACCTTTATTTTTCTTTAGAAAGGGTACACCTCAACCAATAATAATAATAATAATAATTGGATTCTCTTCTAATATCATAGACATGGAATGGAATGTCAAATGACCTTTCAAGTGGCCAAGGGAATATTAGAAAACCAAAAGAGAGGTTTCTAGATTTTTTGATAAAAATTATAAAAGGGGTTTATAATTTATTGGTAGTGTTATTGGTTTTCTTTCTGATCAAGGTTATTGTCTTTGTAAGAAAGAAGATGAGTCTGCATATTCTCTTCAAGATTTGATAATCAACAGGAATAACAATAATAACACTATATATATATATATATATATATATATAAGCCAATAAAACAAAGGTTGCTTAAAGATTGGTATTTTATCAAAATTTTAAAACAACTATTTCTCATTTTTTTCCTTTTTTAATTAATTATTATAATCTATATAAAATTTAAAATTTAATAATTAATAAATTATATTTATGACTTTTAATTTTCTATAAATTAATTATATATTAATATAATTTAGTAATATTAATTAATTTATTTATTTTTAAAAATTTTAAAAGTTAAAAAATATGACTTTTAACCTTCATAATAAATTAAATAATTTATTTATAATAATAATAATTTATAGTAATTTCGTCTTATTTTTATAGTCTATTATTTATTTTCACACATATTAATAAAGTATGGTTAATTTAGTTATTTTCAAACTATTTTTAAAGTTATTTATAATTGTGGTGAGAAAATGTATATTAAATGAGGGTATAATAATAAAATAATGACTTTATTTAAGATAAATTGACTATAATTTATGATATCTAAAAATAGTATAATTAACTATAAAAATAGAACAAAGGGAGTATATTTTATAAATTTAAGAAATTAAACAATAAAATATGAATTTTGACATTTAATTATATACTAACAATTTATATAATAATAATAATATAAATTTATAATTTATATATTTTATATGCCAAAGAAAAAAATATTATATGGTGCCACGAAATACATATATGCATAATATAAAAAAATACTTATTACATTTAAAAAAAACTTATTAATATATAAATATAAAAAATATATATTTAATAAAATATTAATAATATTTTAAACTTAAATTATTAATTTATAAAGCTAAAAATAATATATTTAATAAATTATTTATATAAATTTGACAACTGAAAATATTAATATATAAAGATTAAAAGTTATATATTTAATAAACTTAATAATTTATTAATAAATATTTTAATTGAAACTATTAATATATGAAGATAAAAGATTATATATTTAATAAATTAATAATTATTAATAAAATTTTAACTGAAACTATTAATACATGTAAAAATAAAAGATTATATATTTAATAAATTATTAATATATGAAGATCAAATATTTTTTACATAAAAAAATTATTGATTAAAATTAAAAAATAGATTATCATATAATGTATATGTACAATATTTTATAAAAATATAATATGTTATAGTTATTTAACTATTTTTATATTATTTGTATCCTATAATTTATTGATGAAACTATTAATATATAAAAATAAAAAATTATATTATATTATATTTTTATTTTTTATAATTATATTAATGATAGTTAATTATATTAAATATAAAATTTATTAGCTAAAATTATTAATATGTAAAGATAAAATATAATATATTTAATAAATTATTAATATATAAATATAAACTATTATATATATAATAAAATTTTTACAACGTGATAAAAAAATATACCTGTACATCACGCGAATACATAATTAATTACGAAGAATTGAAAAATGCTAATCTGTGTTGTAGGACCCATCAAATTACAAAATTCTTAATTTCATTATTAATTACAAAAACCATTGGTGTAGCAAGCACACATTATTCCACTAAATTTTATTAATTAGCCCACTAATTAAATAAAATCACGAGTAAGGAGATTAAGAGTATGATTCAAATGGATTTGGCCAAGTGCACTAAAAATAAAATAATCACCACATTTATGGAATTGCTATAGAACTGTCTAATTCAAGTCAAATAGAAAAGCATTCTGTTTCTGACTCTATCATGAAAATGCAATATGCATGATTTGCTTTCTTTTGTAGATCCTTACTCTAATTTATGGAGATTTGGGAGAGAGAGAAAAAAATCATATGCAAATGTTATATATTACTATTTTTTATTTTTTAAAAAATATATACAAACATAAAACAGTAATCGGACATGTAAAGACTCGAATAATAATAATTTTACACTCACTTTTTTCACTTAAACATCATAAAAATAGAAAAAAAAAAGTGAAATAAATGTGCTAAAGAAAAACAGAAAATAAAAGTAAATAAAAATAAAAAAAGCAAGCTCTTTAAAGAAGACACAAAGAGCTAGACAGCTTTATAAAAGAAAGTTTAACAGTTTTTTTTTTCAAAACCAAAATTTCACATAATTGAGCATGCATTTGGATTTTCATCACTAAGAATCTCAAATGATTCCAACGGCTGCGATGGGTTCGACTCAAAATCCAACGGCTGGGGTTCGCTTGCCGTACCTGCGTGCACATACACGTGTGAATACGATGGAGGATTGATCGATGCACCGTAGCTGGTAGTAGGGTAAGCTGTATCGTAATTGACGGCGTACATTGTAGGAGGTGCATAGTAATGCGGAGGGCATTGATGCATAGTATAATGTGGCGAGCTGCTATGATTGGCTGATAAAGGATCTGGGCCAAATGGGCCTTGACCATGACCTTGACTTGGTGATCCAGTGCATGGAGGAGCATCACCACAATGTTCACCCTCAGAATCATTATTATTATTCCCTTTATGTCCTTTCTTTTTCTTCTTTTTACCTCCACTACCACTTTTTTCAGCACCACCCTCGTTCTCACTGCCGCCTTTCTGGTCAATCACCGGTGACTCGCTACCGGCCGGTGAGGCCACAGGTTTCACCTCAATTTTCACCTCCTTGACTTGAGCACCACCAGTTTTAGTGCCTGCAGCACCTTCGCTAGCTTTGCCAACGCTAATGGATTCAAAAATTTTGGTGGTTCCATTTTCAGTGGGTTTAGAAGAGTCTTGAACAGTTAATACTTCAGTTTTTACAGTTTCCTTCTGATCTTTTTCACCTCCTTCATCGCCACTTTCTTGACCGCTTTGTTTCTCTTTTTCTTTTTCTTTACTTTTGTTCTTTGATTTTCCTTTCTTTTTCTCTCTGTGTTCAGCTTTTTCAGGCCATAGCTCTGCATGTTTCCCTGCCTTGACCAATTTCTTGATCAAAGTGTCTGCATCTACATTTCCCAATACTGTGACCTTTTGTTGTCTCAAATCAATTTCTGTTGTGTAAACACCTGCAAAATAATAAAAGCAAGAACAAAGAAAGACAATTGTAAAATCAAGAAAAGCGTTTGAGAGACTAATAATTTCGCCTGAAGATGAACTAAATGAGCAAAGAACTGAAACATTAAATAAAATGAACAAAACCCAGATGGCTAAATAGTCATAAAACAAAAAATTAATTATAGATTTGTAGAAAATTTGAAGGAAAATGAAAAACCCATATGAGAAAATTTTAGGCAGCGTTGTGCTAGAACAGAACATAACAGAACAGAAAACAAAAACGCATGAAAAAAATGTTATGTTCTGGTGGGTACGTACCTTCGATGTTTGTTAAAATCTTTTTGACTTTCCTTTTACAGCCCTCACAATGAACCGAGACTTTCAAGACCAATTGCTGATAAACATAAAAATACATTAAAAAAAAACTGAACAATATTACAAACATGTAAAAAAATAAAAAGACGGAAAATTTTTGCTTTAAGAGGTTAAATATGTACCAAGTTTTGTTCTTTACCTTGTACTTGAGTGGTGGTTCTGCGTTTTCTTCTACAACTACTTTACTAGCTTCTGGTTTTTGCTCTGCTTTGGGCTCTGTTTTTCCTTCTGTCGCCATACTTAGAAGAGCTGAGATAGAGAGAAAGATGAAAGAATGCTTAAAAAGAAAGGAAGTGATGACTGAGAAGAAAGCAAAGAAGATGTGAGAGTAGAACTTTAGGGTTGGTGTTTTTGATGGGGTGGCAAATAGTAAATCTTCTGGTGTTGATGGATTGGCTATTGATGTAAAAATTCTATTAAAATTTTTAAACTGGCTTTCCTTATTTCCTTTTCCTTATTTTTTTTTTAAATTGAGTTTGTGCCTATCAAGTTAGCATTTGATGCCTTTTATATTTTTTGGGTATAAACATTATTGTAAATAAATAAATATTTATAAAGTTGAAAAAGAGACTACAAATACTGGTTCTTAACAGCCCATGAAACGAAGGGTACAGTAGTTTTGATACTTTTTGCTTAAAAGCTTTTTAATTAGCTAAAGAAGGATTACAATTTCCATTTTATTTTTTATAATTGCTAATTAAATAATCTAACTTTATAGATATTAAATTATATATATATATGAAGATTATTAATTAATAAAGAGACATATATTTATTTGATTGGTACCATAAGTTATGATTGAAGAAAGGAATGGAAAATGAAGAAGAATATATGTAATTTTCTTTGATCATTTGCTTATAATATTACATATAATATATTGAGAAAATATATTTTTGAATTTTTTATTTTTTTAATGCTCATAATTCTTTCTCCTGCTTCATATTTCTTTAAGAGAATTATTATTTCTTAGGACTCAGAAGTTTTTTTTTCATTTTTTTTCTTTCTAAAATGATTTTTAACTTAAATAATTCAATAAAAAAATGTTAAGAAAGCAATGAAAAGCTGAAAAGAAAAAAAAAAAAGACACAAAGGCTTTGTAAGCTGATGTGGAATCCACATTGCTTATTTGGCGTTGGCAGATTTAGTTGCATGGGTGAAGCTAATGAAGGGGGGCAGAGTTTGGAATTTTTTTTTTACAATTATATATATATATATATATTATTGTTAAAATTTTAAAAATATTTAATTATCTCCCTTCAAAATTTTAAATTATCCCTCATTCTTCAACTTATACAATAAGCTAAAAAAATAAATCTTTATAAATTATTTTTCTTCAAATAAATATATCTTTCTTCTAAAAAATTGACCAAAAATTATTTGACCCTTTTTAAAAATGAATAATAAAAAGAAAGAAAAAATTAGAGAAAGCCATACACTCATTGACAAAGAATATAATATTATAATTTTTTTATTTTTTTAATATATTTTTATTTTCTTAATTTATTCTCTTTAATTTAAATTCTATTATTTTTTCTTCTAATATCTAATACTGTGTTATAATTTTTGTTTTAACTATTTTTTAAAAAATTATATTTATGATTCAATATTTTTTTTAATTTATTTTTTAAGAAATTTAGAAACATATATAAATATTAATAATTTATTTAATTATATAATTGTTATTATTTTTTTAAGTCATAGAGATATTTCAAGAGAAAATTTATAGTTGAATCACTACTTATATCATCCATTCAATAATTAATATATAATAATAAACAACATCATATTTTAAAAAAAGAGTTGTACCAAATTTGATTTGATAAGTTTTTTGACTTACCATGGGCTATAATGGATCGCTTATTATTTGATTAAATATATTGAGAAAATATTTATTTGGTACCATCAATAATATGACCATTATGTATTACTTTTAAGGAATGAAAATACACAAAAAGCTACTATTTTTTTTACTTCTTTAAATATGAAATATATTTATATATTAGTTTATGAATATATAACAAGATTATTTTTTATGTTATTTTTAATATATATATGATATTTTTATTTCGATCTTTTCACTTAAAAGTCTAACTTTGTTTTTATGTCGGTGAGTAACGACTGTAATAAAAAGCAAACAACAACTTTTATAAATAAGTAAAATAAAAATAAAAATTAATCGTTAAGATATAATCTAACGATAAATATATCGCTATATATTATTATTTAATTAATTTATTATTTTAATTAAATAAAATCACAAATATATTATATAATTTCCCTCTCTCTATATATATAGTCCCAAATGCTTAATAAAATAAAATAAAAAAAAAAGTCTCGATGGAACATACATATATTCATTAATTGAGACTTGATAAAGTAGTTAAAAATCAAATATGGAAATAAATTCTCAAAATTATTTTAAAAAAATAATTTCGATAAATATATAAATTAATATGAAAATACTTCCTATGAAATAAAAAACAATGATTATATATGTATATGTATACCATTAGCAAAAAAATATACGTAAAAACAACCTTGACATATATGTTATATTTCAAAAAATATAACATTTGTAAAAAATAATAAAAACAATTTAGAAATTCTCTTTATGGAAATCAAACTTTGTAGTAGTTTTCCTGGAAAAGTCTTGAGCTAGCCGCCTCAATTCTCCAGTCAATCCAGATGCTCCACAGTAAAATACTCCTATATAATTAAAATCATATATACACTTCAATTAATTAGCTTGAGCCAAATTAATAGATTAAATGTTTAATCGAGGTAATTAACAACTTAATTACTTACCAACTCTTTGATTAGGGTAATTAACAGCAACATGTTTAAAAACTTTGTGCCAATTAGGTCTAGCAAAATGAGTCTTAACATGAGTTTCCGAGACTACATCAACACCATTTTTAGCATGTTGAAGAGATTGAAGCATGGTGATTAAGGCAGATCGAGCATCTCCTTCTTCGTAAACGCTCGTGCAATAGTTATGAAGTTCTATAACTCTGTTTTGATCATAATCTGCAACTTCATTCATTACACCTCTAAACCATTCGAACGAGCCTTGTTCGCGAGTGACCCAGTAAAAATAAGCTCGTTTGGTAGCAAAAGATTTTCTCTTTTGACCCTTAATTCCACTCTCTACTATCCCTTCTTCTATTTCTTTTTGTTGCTTAATGTTGTTAAGTACATCCTTAATTATGCTAATTAGAGGAGTAGCACCAATTCCAAGCCCAACAAGAAGAAGTACATCATATTTTTTATAGTCTTGTGCTGGTGCTCCATAGGGGCCATCAATTAAAAGCTTTGGTAATCTGTTAATGCAGATTAATATTAATATTTTCATAATATTATAATATTATATAATCACCAAAATATATATTGAGGGTAAAAAAAAGGAAATTTTTTTTAGAGAATTACCTAGGTCTATTATCATTATTTGATATATCAGCTCTAAGAAGGCCACTTTGATTGCTTGATGCAGGTTGGCATACCTACAAGTATACACAAAAGTTAATATATATTAAGATTTAATTGACAATTTATTATTAGTTAGTCATACATCCATGTTCTAGTAATTTTTTAATTAAATTAATTAGTAAAATTTTATGCTAATTAAGGATGTATTATACATACATTAGAGAAAACAGTTTTAAGCTGTGATGTCCAGTCACCCAAGGTACGAATGTGAATACTCAAATAATCATCTTCAGGAGCGGAAGTAATTGAAAATGGATGCCTGAAATTATTACAAATTCACCATCAAATTTTAACTCTTTTTTTTATTCACTATAACTCAATATAGCACAATAGTTAATTAATTAACTTACCACTGAAATGGGGAAACAGCTGAACAATTCACAAATATATATTGTCCACTAGTGTACCTAAATCCTTGAGGTTTTGACATGTGCAATGCTAACACATTTCCAGGGTAAACTGCTACCTGAAAATTTTTTAGATTATAAAAAAAACACTTCATATTTGATTTCTTAATCAATATAGATAAATTAAATAATTTAATTGAAAAAGGTACACACCTTTAAAATCCTTACTGATTTATACCCAGATCGAAACGCACGAATTAAGCGTTCAATTGCATATAATCCCATTGGAATAGCGAGATACATCCATGTCTAATTTACAACAAATACAAAATTAAAGAAAAATAAGTATTAAATAAAAAAAATTAGTATATAGTTAATTATTAGTTCTTGAAGAATTAATTAAGCTTACCGTTTTCTTGTACCATTTCTTGGAGAGGTAAAGATAGTAACCATGAACGATAAAGAGGGCATAGACAATAACAAACAAGTGATGTGAATACCAAAAGGCATTAAATCCGGTGAGTTTCTTTAGGGTTTTAGGGAGATTTAACCTATTCCGGCGAAACCATGGTTGGGCTAATATATAAGCTATAGCCATTAGCACCACCATCACTACACCAGTCCAACCCTCGGTTCCTTTGACGAACCACCAGTAGTTATCTGGCCGGTCATCCCCAAAGAATGGCTTCATTGGCTCATACTCTTCATCGGTGGCATGTAGCAGCCTAGGGAAGTCGCATGTTAAATGAGCTCCGGCATGTAACCCAACTCCAATAGCTATTCCAAAAGCAATTACCTGTAAAATCAAATAACGATTACAAAGTTGAATACTTGTTTAATTTTTATTTTAAATAATTAAATTAAAATAATATTCTTTCAGTTCACATTGATGTTCATTTAAACAAAAATCATAATTATATATACTATATCATTATTTGATGTAAGATATTTTCTTAAATGCAATAGAGTTTAGTCCGCGTTTCAATATTAACAAGTACTCACAGAGTGAACAGCTCCAAATGGGTAAGTGTTACGAGTAGTTAAAAATTTAGTTGAATTGAGTTAAATATGATCAGAGTGAGAGTCGGTATCCCCATTTCTATTTTGGAGACTATTTACAATGATAAATTTTAAATAATATATATAATTTTGATTTTAAAAACAATGAAAAAGTTAAATATGAGGGTTAAATGACGTAGAATACCTTATGGAAGTTGATATTATCATCAAAAGGAACAATCACTCCTAACTTGGTGTTGCTTCTAAGCCAAGTGATGGTGTTTCTACAAACTGGTAAAAGAATCAAGGCCATATTGAACTTAGTGGTTTCAGCAGCACCCTTAGCAGTGGTAACACAGTACCCCATTACATCAAAAACAGCTCTGTGTTTATATTGAATGAATTTCCATGTGAAGAGACCTGCACAAATTCCAAGCCATAGTGCCATTACCCAAATTCTCTTCCAATTGTCTTCAATAAAATAGGCTATCCTTTTAGAACATCTCTTTATTGGGTTGTGATTTTTGGTTGGCACAAGCTTTTGGCTTAGCATTTGGCTTAAAATTCTACTATCTGTTGCTAGGTTTGTTGATTGGCTTGGAGCTTGAAGAAGTAGCATTTCCAAGTTGTACAACTGCATCATTACAAGCAAAAATAAAATTTTGAAAAATCTGATAAAAAACGTAATTTCTTCATAATTTTTTGATATTAAAAGCCTTTTATAACCCATTTGAAAGAAAATAAATCCTTAAGTGGGTTTGGGTTTAGCCCAAATTGGTCTAAAAATATAAAGTGGTGTTTGGAAGTAGACCTCAATATATCCAAGATTATCTGGATCAAGTTCTTCCATAATCAGAGCAGCATATTCCTCAGCTCGTTCTTGAATCTTTGATAATTTATTAGCTGAAGCACTTAAAGCAATAATCTGAAAACCAAGAAAACAAATATGAGATTTTTTTTTTTCAAAGGACACGGTCACATATATTAATTATGTAATTATTTAAAATATTTCATTAATTTTTTTGTGCAATTATTTTGACATTTAAGATTTCAATTAATAATCTTACTTCTCTCACTTCCTCCTCTGTGATCCTGCCATCTGCATTTTTGTCCACCCTGCATTTTACAAAATTCTTTTATAAATTGGCCCCAAAAAAAAAAAATTCTCCTCGTGAATTTTATTTTATTTTATTGTTACAAAAAAATGGTTGATTTATTTTTTTGAAATTTCTACTTCCATTCATTTGAATTTTTAATTTTTCCATAATTAAATTAAGCTCTTAAAATTTTTCAATTATATCAAATTAATAATATTCTTACTAAACTTTTCAATTATGTATATACATTAATGATAAATATGAGCCAGGTCGTGCACATGCTTGTTTAAGGTAAATGATTAATTAATAATTACAGAAATAATGGTTATGTTTTCACATGATATGTGAATAATATTCAATTTTGGTTCTAATGATGTTAATGAGCTAAGTGACTAAATAATCTCACAATAAAATTATAATATTTTAACTTGAATTTTTCAATCATATTATTTTAACTTTGTTAGCAAAATGTAGAAGGTGATATATCAAATTGAATTAGTGGATAAAACCTTACATGTCAAAGAAGGTTTGAAGCCTAGCATCAAAGCCCTGGTCAGTAATTTGTTCCCAGAATTCACGCAATTCAGTCTTGCTTATTGAAGCTGATATTATCCCTCTTCTTCGAGCCAATGCATCAAACAGTTCCCCAGCAAATTCACTTGATTCATTCATTCCTGCTCACATTTGACTCAAATTCTATCAATTTTCACTACCATTTTTATCAGTTTTTACCAATTATTACATAAGCTCAGTAAAAAAAAGAAATCATATAACTGTCCCAATTAACTTGGAACCAAGGTTTAATTGAGTTAAGTTTAGTATTAACAATTACATACCTATGCATTGGCCAAACCTTGTTTTGGGAAGAGCTCCATCAATGCGTAATTTATCAAACCGAGCTTCAACTTCATGCCAACCTTCAGTTCCCACGCTTTTGGTCATAAACTTAAGCCCTTTCAATGCACGAGCAGCTCCAGACTTGCTCCTATCAACCTTATCAAACATTGCATTATTATTTGATGATGTGATTCTCTTGAGCTCTTGAGAAACTTGCCTTAATCGAAACGAAAGCTGAGACCCAAGTGAATGGTTCCTTTTTTTCTCCAATTGAGTAGCAAGAAATGCTGTTTCTGAATCTCCTCCTCTTATGTTCTGTACTGAAACAGAGTCGTCTCTGACATCCAGAGTGATTTCTACATATTCTTGTTGATTTTCTTTGAATCTTGCACTCTTTTTGCTGCTCTTTTTGTTGCTCAATATTGGTCCGCTCATTGGACCGCTATACGTATACCCAGTTCTTCTGCTGCTGTTATTGCTATCCGTCTCTGAATACCATATTTCTGGTTGATTTTCTTGAACCTCCATTGCTCTGTTTCTTGTTTTTCTTGCGCCCCTTAAGACTCTTCAACTTAATTTTTGCTTGTTCTCCTGAAATGATCAAATATTATTATTCATTTTTATATGAGATAGTAACTAGACAAAAATTATCCTTAATTCTTAATGGGTTATATCCTAGATAAGGGCAAGTTTGACTTCTGGAAGGCCATTTTTGCAGTTGCATAGTCTTATTTGAATTTCTAAGAAATTATTGCGCTGCCATCTCTTAATTAAGTACGAGTAGTGATTAAAATAAAATTTTTTATTCTATTGGGAAAAATATAGAGTATCATGCAAATTATATATAGTTTACTCCTTGTTCTCTCTAGAAGCAATTAAATCTATTTAATTAAGCAATGTAGCTAATATATATATATATATATTTTTGAAGAAGCAGCTAAAATATATATTCAAATATAATATATGTATATATATATTTAATTTATTGCAGAAGAAATGACTCGAATATAACTATTAGATTAAACATATAACTGCTATATATATAGCATATAAAACAATATATTATATATTTCAATAAAATATTTGTTTAAAATAATAAATCTTACCGAAAATTATGTTTCCTTAGTTTTGAAGTACCAGAACAACAACAAAAAAAAGCTAATTATGAAGTTGTAAATGAAAAAGAAGAAGAAAATTATTTGGAAGAATTAAAAGTTACAGAGATGATGAGGAGCTCAAGAAGATTGGGAATGAGTATATATATATTAGGGTGATGGAGCTAGTGGATAATAATATATATAAAAAAGAGAAGTCAAAAACAGAAAATCTATGGGTGCATTTGCTCATTGTTTCAAATTGTTAGTTATTACATATGAGTAGGTAGTATTGATTAGGTCATTTGTTTATTTTCTATCAATCTTTTTCAAACACATGGCCAACCCAATATTATTCAAACAAAGAAACTTTAAATTCCATGAAATTTTGCCAAATTAGTGGAAAAATTATTGCCATATTTTGGCAATGTCAACCATTAATAATTAATTTAGTGAAATTCTTTAAATTACCCATTAAAAAAAACCCCTTTGATGAAGTCATTGTTTTAACTAATTAGACAAGTTTGTTAGACATATAGTATAAATTATGATATATTTATTTACTTGTGTTTTTATTGTATTGATTAGTATTTTCGTAAAATTTATTATAATTGAATTCTCATTATACTTAATATATACATTTGAAAATTATTTTTAATTCCTAATTATATTATTTAAGCTTAAAAAATAACTTAAAAAAGTAAACTTAATTGCCGTTCGAGTTATAATTCAAATTTATATGGTAATTTTTTAAAAAATTATATCTAAAATTTTATGATATTTTCATGTTCGAGTAATTTAATTTTTATTAAAAATTATCATTAAAATTTATAGAATCGGCTCAAAATAAGTTTACAACAAAATATTTTCAACGTTGCATCACACACCAATTCATATTTTATAAAATATTGCAGGGATTCTCCGCGGTGGCTCTCTTGTTATGAGAATTTTATTATTTCATTAAGATGAGTTGAAATTATATAATCCTGAATTGCAGTAGCTATAAAAGTCTTAAAATTCAAAAGTCTTAAAATTCGGCAAAAATATAATTAATTAATAAAAAAGTCTTTGAAAACGCGTCTCTAATGTGAATATTAAAAAAAAAGAAAGAGATCGTAATATTTTCAGATTATGTACAAATGTAAAAAAAAAAGTAGAATAGTATTTCGGTCAAAATAAGTCATCCGAAGCCTCAGGAGCACAGATAATTGGATTAATTACACTGTATACGGAAAAATCTTTACCGTTTTCATAAATATTGTATACGGCTATTTTTTTTTCAAATTTATTTTTATGGCCTTTTTTTTTAATTTTTTCTATTTTATTTTCTATTTAATTTTTTTTAATGTCAGCTTTTTTAATATACAAATATATATATATATATATAATATAAACATAACATATATATAAAATACATGCTCAACCATACAAATTATATCTATAACATCTATAATACATCTAAATAATATTTTTAATATTTATTTAAATTTATTTTTTAATTTTTTATTCTCACAACATCCATACAACATTCATACAACATTTACACAATATTCAATAATTTTTATATAAAAATACACATAATTTAAATAACAAAAACATAATATATACACAAAATCTACAACACATCTACTACACATTTACATAATGAAATTGAATATATTTTTTTATGTGTATAATATGTAAAATTTATTTAAAAATAAATTTAATAATTTTTATTAATATATTTTTATATATTTTACTTTTTATTTTTTTGTGAGTGTTTTTAAAATTAAAATTTTATTTTTTTTATAAAAAATATGCTTTTTATATGATGAAAATAATTTAAAATGTTAATTTTAATTATTTTATTATAATATTTTTATTTAATAGTGAAGTTTGAAAAAAAAAAATAAAATTAAAGTAAAATATTGATTGTAGTGAGAGAAAATGTATGTTTAAAAAAAAATATTTTAGTGAAGAATGAGGTATTTTTAAAATTTTATTTCGATTTTTTTTATAAAAGTGTAAATAATTTTAATTTTTATAGTATTTTTGAAATAAAATTTATTTTTTTGGATAGTTAAGTAAATGGTCCTAGATAATTAGATATGTTATTATCCATAAATTACAAGATTAAATATTGAAAATGTAAATGATAATGCAATTTCCTTTGTTAATGGGTCAGTGGCAATTCCACATTCTAATCTCATATTTCAATTGAGGCAACCTAAACATTTTTTACACATTTATAATTCTATCCTTTTTTTAAGTTTTTTTTTTATTTTAAATTACATTATGTTAGGTTGGTTAATTTCAATTTCAGATAATGAAATGTAATTTTTATTTTTTTATTTGATTCATAAGATTTTTTTTCCAATAATTATCGTTTATATTAATATATATATATTAAACATAATTTTTAGTAACAGATGAAAATATTTATTTAATTAATTTTTTGAAATATAGTTTAAAAATAAAGATGGAATAGAAATTTATTTAATTCATTTAGTTTAGAAATATCGAGTTTTGGCAAGTTGAAATTTAATAATATATGCATATTTTAGTTAAATAAAAATTTAAGTTAGAAAATTTTTCAGTTATAATTTTTAAAAAAAAAAAAAAAGGAAACAGCAAAAAATAAAACAAACATGGTAGTTATCAAAATAAGTTATTTTAATATAATGAAGAATAGACCATGCTGGCCTGGCTTCACTTTCAATTAGATTTTAAAAGGATAGAGACAATTATAAAAAGACAAGTGAAAATGAAAACCAGAGACCAAGTTTGGCTTTGAAAAAATGGCATTTGAAGTTAGAATTTTAGCCTGTTTTTTAAAATCTGCCATTTTCAGCCTGTTGATTTAACCAAAAACCAGTCAATTTTGAAGGCAGACGACACACCCACACACTCACCACACTCCCCACTTGGAGTTTTGACAAATGAAAAATAGATAATTTCTTTATATATAATTCTTCATTTATATATCATTTTCAGAATATAAGAAGAATTCTTCCTCTTAAGCTGCATGTGATTTGTCTGACTACTTCTCTAAATAATACTTCCCAAAATAAAGGAGAAAATTAAATGATTTAATCCCAATCTACGGCTTAAGAATAAAAATATTTGTTGATATTTATCATCAATCCATCTTCATCTTGCATTTACAATTTTTTTAATTATTTATTTAATAAAACTAAGATAAATTTAGATTTATGTAGCATATTTCTTAAAATTATACCATTGTTTCAATTATCTTATAAAATCAAATGTTAGAAATTTCACATTTAATCGATATAAATAAATTATCAAATTAAGATAGGAATGATCCCTCCAACTTTGAAAATTACTTTTTAGAGCTTGGCATTTTTAAATCTATCTTAAAAAAATTAATCCAAATCTATATCATTAAAGGAAAATTTAAATGATGTCATAGTAAACCTGTTCTTAGGTAACAATAACAATATTAACTTATTTATATTAAGAAACAAAAACAAAAATTGTGAATTTCGCACTAATATGAGTACGAATATATTTATACCTATATTTTTAATAATATACTAAATTTATTTATAATTTTCTTCTTAAATAAGGTAAAATAAATGAAATTCCGATAATTCCAATAAAATTTAAATTAAATTTGTTAGTGGAATTGAAATATTGTATAAAAATTTAAAATTAAAGCAAATTCCAAATAAAGGTTGCTAAATGGTGGTGGAAGAAATATAACTAAAAAAATTTCTCTTTCAACTAGCTTAATTACCACCAATTTTTCTGCCTCCAATTTGGAAACAAATAAATGAAAATTTTTAACTTATATTCGTTTTATATTATCAAAATATTTCAAATTTATATGATTCAAAACTTTTCATATATTTATCTATTTTGATCTTTTCTCTATCATTTTCCATCCAAACCCAAGTTATTTTCTTTTCCTCCTTTCAGTTTTAAACTATCGTAAAAATAAATTGTACGTAAAAGCATTTGTAATAATTAAGATATTTTTTTAATGCGTCTCATGTCATAATAATAAATATTCTCTTTTTTATTGGGATACGTATAATTTTTATTATAATTATTTTTTAGAGAGTGATTAATAAAAAAATTACATATATTACAAAGAAAATTAGAAAAATCCTTCATTTATTGTAAGAAATGTGAATAAATCTGTCATAGTTATTTCACACAGTGCATAGAGAGGATATGAAATAAAATCTTAGCTAAATCTTGGAATTTGTAAAAAAAAACATTAATTTTGTGGACAGCCTTTCTTCTTCTTCTTATTCTGTCACCCATATCTTCGTTTAAGTTGTACATTATCATCATGTTGTTGCCTGATTTTTTATTTTTTGATATTTTTTTAATCTCATTAATATTTATTGGGTTTATATATAAAATTAGTATTTTTTTTATTAAATTGATAATGAGCCCAATTACAGTCATGTATGTCTTGTAACAACATAGAATTGGCAGAACAAAGCTGCCCACCTTCATCTTCGTCTTTGTTTGGCTTGTTCTAGTAAATTATTTCCCAAATAATTATTGCAAAATCCAAAATGGTATTGAACTAATATATGGAAAAAATAAGGTGAAATTACATTACCTATTAAATTTTTTTAAAATTTTATTTTTTATTTAGGATTTTAATTATTTTATAAAAATATATTATAAGTTTATAATAATATAACGATAAATTTATAAAAATTATCACGCGCATAATAAATTTATAATAAATTAACATAATTTTTATATGTGCTATGCAAAAATGATAAATTTATAAATTGGTCAAAATTTTTGTTATTCCTAGAAAAGGAAAGGTGAATTTTGATAATATTTTTTGAATTCATAAATTTATAAATTTATAGAATTATGAATTATTTTCTAACAAATTGATAAAAAGTCTAAAAAATTAACAATTAAATATGAATTATTATGAATAAAATGTTATTACATAAGGTGAAATAGACAAAAAGTGCGCCATTCTAGAATAGGAATGTTTTCAAGAACAAGTAGTTATCAGAAGCCCCAAAAACCATAATAAATTAAAATTAGGATTCAGCTACTAAGCACAAGTCAAAGACGCTTGATGGTTGTTTCCTCCTGTACCACTTCCCTGTTTCATCCATGAGATTTGGCTACTGTGCCTTTACGATTGAATAATCTAGGTATTTCTTCAAAATTATTCTAAAAAATAAAATTAATTTTCAAAATATTTTTTTTTTAAAAATATTCACTTCTTTTTATACATTAAAAATAGAGATTTTTATAAAAATGTCAGAAAAAAATTCAAACTTACCATATTTTTAGAAATATGTTGAGATTTATAAAAATTTATGATTAGTTTATAAAAATATTAAATTTACATAGTTTATTATGAGTTTAATATGAGTTTATGAATTTAAATAGCTTATTTTGAGTTTATTTGAATTTAACATAAAATGATTAAAATAACCCTTGTAAAAATAAAAAAATTTCATAAAAAAATGAGAGAGGGTATAATTTTTCCTTAAAAATATACTCTATTTTCATATATATATATATATATGTATTTAATATATATCTAATATATTAAAAATATCACAAAATAATGAGATATTTAAAAAAAAAATTAGAAAATGACATATAATGTAATTTTTTCAACAATATATTGTCGGCAGATGCATCTCTTTCCATTCAGTTATGGAATGAAACTTCATTTACAGTTTTTTTAAATAAAAAAAAAATAATGATTTGTTCGTTTAGTTAATTAAGATTTTAATATTTGTAATGCACTATTAATTGATCGTTCTGCTCCCCCATTTAGTAATAGCAGGTGATTTAGTAGAGTCCATAGAGTATAATTCATTGCTTTGAATTTATGGGAAAAAAACATTAAAGTTGTAAAAATATTCCCATGATTATTAAATTACTAATTAGATTTTTGTAACATGTGACAGGAAAATATGTTAAGCAACAATGTTGATATTGTTGCTTAACATATCAATATTGATATTTAATGCTAAAAAAGAATTTACAATTCTTCTCATTTTTTTTTTCCAACAACAATATAAATTAGTTATAAGCTATTTAGTTGTCTTTCTGCCTTGTACAGCTTCAAAATTTTACCATCCACCAATTCGAACCTAAAGATTATTAATGTCATAAATAGACTTAAACAAGTTTCTTATCAAAAGAATATCTTAAAATCCATTTCAAATAAAGAGTGTTTTACTAAAGCAATTAAGTGCTAATCCTATTTATAGGCCGATAATAGAGTTGGTTAGGTACGAGATTATACAAAAGGCTAGCTGGTTTTCTTCTTAAAAGGAGTCCTGAAATCAACTTTAATTAATACTACCAAATCAAAGATGCTAAATTGTGAACCTGAAAGCGACAATAACCAAACTAATCAAAATGGAACCAAAAAAAGATAGTGAAAAAAGTCTGCTAATCTTAGTAACAATCTCTTACAATCCGATAATTCAACAGCAAGATTCATTGTTTTTAGTTTCTCAGTGGAAGGTTTACATAACATATGAAGAAGTTATGGACCATTTCCTATTTCTTTCTTTTCAATATCAATCTTTCTCAATTCAATAATGGAGGTTGGAGAAAACTTCCACCAACAACACCCTCTTGATAGGTAGGCAAGTCCAACCAAAAATGGGTCCCTCAGAAACTTTTTCATTGTCTGATTCATGGGGCAATTTAGCAACTAAAGCTAATATTCAAATGCAAAACCCATGGCTCAACTTTGAGGTGGGTTCAGTGTCTCTGAAAAAAAATTAAGAAGAAAATGTAAGTTTCATAAAGGGTGAACAGCAAAATAACAAGAATCAAGTTAGTCAGCTTTTCTCTAACAAATAGCATAACAAGAAAAGTAAGGTATAAGACAAGGAATCAAATTAAAACAAATAAAGGACAGTCTCCTAAAGACAAACTGGGATGCATATTAACAGTGTTTTGCAGGAGAATTTATGGAGGTGAAGAGATAAGAGTATATGAATATAGGAGTAAAGAAGGTCCAGCACAACTTCACCTGCCATAGTCAGGGGTTCCTTGGAGTAGCATTAAAGACTCTGAAACACACGTTCCTTCTTTTGCAGTACCTATACCACCCAAAAAATAATAATAATAGTAATTTCTTTTTGGAAAAAGAGTAGCAAAAATGAACCAGATTTATAAGCAGAAAGTTAGATACTTGATGCTTTGATGATTTCTGATTGAAGAATATGGGTTCTTCTTCTCAGATTCCCCACATGAACTTCTTCATCATTATAACCAGTTTCTTGTTTTTATCAGTACAAAGTACCCACGTTTTGTTTGCTGATGCTTCTTTTGTTGAAGCAGAGTACAAAAAAGTTCACAGCCAGCGGAAGTTGGACTTTATGGAGGAAATTGAGAATGATAATGAAAAGAACCAGATTGAGAAAGTTTCAGGAGAAGATGAAAATGAAGACAAAGAAACTTTAATAGTACAAAAGTTCAGAGCTTTACTTGGACTAAGGGGCTCCAAAGCAAGAACTCCACCTAGTGAATTTGGCTCACCAGCACCTTCTCCTTCACCCCCCATAGAAGCTGAAGCTGAAGCTTCAGCTCCTGCTCCTGTTACAGTGTTGCCGATGCTTGTGCATCCCCATTCCCCATCACATCACTCCAATTCAATTACACCTGCAAACAAAATTCTAAAGAAGCACAGAGATACAGGAAGATTTAGAAGAATTCTTGTAGCAGTTCTTGTCGCTGCAGGAGTTGCCTTCATATTTTGTGTTCTTGGGCTTATCTGGGTATCTGGAAAATTCAGAAACAACAAAAGAATATCAGCAAGAACAATGTCGGTATATAGGAAAAAGAGAAAAAACAGAGGTAAATCTAAGTGTGCAAATTCCCAAAAATCAGCAAGCAAGGTGAGCTTAAATCCTGGCCTAGATCTTTTGTATCTTAATTCACTAGAAAGAGATCTAGAGCAACATAGCACTTGTCTTAAACAAACTACTGAAGTATTAAATCCATCACCAATTCATAGCACACCACAATGTGCATTTCTTGAGAGGGACGAATCTAACCAAGAACTGATAGTAAAACCAGAATTTGATAATGCTAGTAGTTCTTCCACGAGGGAAATTATGTCAGTCAATGAGGATTTAGAATCACATAAATATGAATATGATGGTGGAAACCCTTCTCCTGGGGAAAAAAATATTCCCATTGAAGGCCATTCCTCTGATGATGAATCTTTTCATTCTTTTGTTGATTCACCTTCATCTAATCATCGGCTTTCCAATGCTTCAGCCGGTTTTCTTAGTGACATATCAGAAATTTCCCCTTCAAATGTAATTAAGGCATTACCCTCTCCTCTAACTTCCACAAATTCAGACATTGCACAAGCTACGTCAGAGCACATCTCAGCTCCTGCTTCGAATTTACAGCCAAAATTTCCCCAATCTCCACGTCATCCCAGAGATAAAAATGTGACAGTTTCATCTCCTTCAGATTCTGAAGAGAATTTTGCATATCCATCCCCACCCCCGCCACCGCCGCCTCCACCTCCTCTGGCACCAAGAATTAGCTTCTTTCCTTCAAGCAGAATTACATCTAAAGGTACATCTTCTTCTCCAGTGTCAAATTTATCATCTCCTAGGAAGTCAGATACTTCTTTAGGATCACAAAAAACACCTCAGAATGCCATGCCTTTATCACCTCAGAAATCTCCCAAGACTTTACGAGCTCTATCAAGCATCCCTCCTCCACCAAGCCCTCCTCAATCTCAACAAGTAAATAGTAGCTCTGCCAAAGGCCCACCTCCTCCACCATGCCCATGTCCATCATCTCTACAAGAAAATAGCAGCTCTGTCAAAGGCCCAACTCCTCCACCATGTCCACCTCCATTTATACAAGGAAATAGTATCTCTGGCAAAGGCCCACCTCCTCCACCATGTCCACCACCATTTATAAAAGGACATAGTAGCTCTGATAAGGGCCCACCTCCTCCACCATCGCAACTTCCTCAATATGCACCATTGGGTAAAGATGGAGCTCCATTGCCAAAATTGAAGCCACTTCATTGGGACAAAGTTAGAGCTGCACCTGACCGTAATATGGTGTGGGACAAGATAAGATCAAACTCATTCGAGTAAGTCCTTTCTTATTTCTTACACTTCCACTCTCTTGCTTGCAGTTCACTAATCTGTCATTTGCCTAACAGGTTAGACGAGGAGATGATTGAATCACTCTTTGGATACAACATACAAAGTGTGATGAAGAATGATGAAGCAAAGAGCAAAACTCCCTCCCCAAGCAAGCATATCCTAGAGCCTAAGAGATTACAGAACTTAACCATACTCTCAAAAGCTTTGAATTCAACTCCAGAGCAAGTGTGTGAAGCACTGATAAGAGGTATAGCTCAGAAATTTTCACAAAGTGTTATAGGTTGCTTCGACCAATAGGAATAGCGAAGCTTAAACTACTGTTATTTGAATTATGGAAAGCAGGGGATGGATTGTCTTTACAAAAACTAGAGGCATTGGCAAAGATGGTACCTACCAAGGAAGAAGAAGCTAAGCTTGCTGACTACAAGGGAAGCATTAATGAATTGGGTTCTGCTGAACAGTTTGTTAAAATAGCACTGACTATACCTTTTGCTTTTCTGAGAGTTGAAGCAATGCTTTATAGAGAAACTTTTGAAGATGAAGTTGTTCATCTGACAAACTCTTTCTTAATGCTAGAGGTAACCAATCGAACTGCATAGGACACTAGTTCTGTTCTTACGTTTCACCACTCCAACTAATATCTCTATCCTGTTCTTCTCTTTCATTAGGAAGCCTGCAAAGAGCTCAGATCAAGCAGGCTATTCTTGAAGTTACTAGAAGCAGTTCTAAAAACAGGCAATCGTATGAATGTAGGAACAATTAGAGGAGGTGCTAGAGCATTCAAGCTTGATGCCCTCCTTAAGCTTGCTGATGTGAAAGGAACAGATGGGAAAACTACCTTACTCCATTTTGTAGTCCAAGAAATAATTCGGTCAGAAGGTGTTCGAGTAGCAGATAGCATCATGGGAAGAATCAATCAAAGGAACAAAAGCAGAACCAAGGAAGAGCTGGAAGAAGATTATAGAAGAATGGGTTTAGACCTTGTGTCTGGTTTAAGCACAGAACTCTACAATGTCAAGAAAACAGCTACAATTGACCTGGATGTTCTTGCTAGCTCAGTCTCAAACTTAAAAGATGGAGTGGGTAAAGTCCAACATCTAGTAGTCAATGACTTGTCAAAAGATGAAAAAAGTGGAAACTTTGTGCATTCAATGAAAACATTCCTAACTTATGCACAGAGTAATCTGAAGCAATTACAGGAGGATGAAGATAGAGTCCTATTGCATGTTAGATCAATCACAGAGTACTTTCATGGAGACGTAAGCAAAGAAGAAGCCAACCCACTTCGGATATTTGTGATTGTAAGAGATTTTCTGGGGATGTTAGATCATGTTTGTAAAGAGCTTAGGAGCCTAAAAGTTCCTAACAGCCCAAACCCTCTTGCCCCATTTAGGTAAAGATTGGATTGCTTTGTGTGTTTATAGGAGAAGGATATATATCATCCAATCACCAACTAAAAATTTGTACTTTAGTTTTGAACCTTCATGTAGAGTTTTGGTTTGTTCAGATTCATTTACTTAGCAAATATTCCAAGTAGTTGGGATTAAGGATTTGAGGTACATTCTATTGACTGCTTTCAGAATTTGTAATAACACAATTAAAATGACATTATTGATCAGACATACATAAAATAAAATTCTCCTTTATGCACAGAAATCATCCATAACCATAATCTTGTTCGTCAATGCCCTTAGTCAAACATAAAACATGAACTCAATATCCTACGCATTGCTACTTGATCAACATTAGGGTTTTATCTTAATTACATCAGTAAAAAAATTTAAATTAATTAGTAAGTATCCAAATAAGTATTAATAAATTACTCTTGAATTCACCTGTAATCATCCGACGTTCATATCTATCTCCGGTTGGCGATGTACCTACCTCCGGTGACGGTGAGTGATAGGAAATAAGGAAGCTCCGAAACGATGTCGTTTTAATAGTTTATATTCTTTTCTTTTCTTTTTTTTGTTTTTGAATTTTTAAATTTTTTCTTATACCGATTCTAACCCTAGAACTGCCCAACCGTCATCTTTCTCTTCATGAACCAAGAACGTTCAAGACATTATGCGCGACACTGGCTTTCCAATACGTGTCAATTTTCCATTGGCAGTGTAGCTTGTTATGAAGCAAAGTGCATGGGCGACCTGTCACCAAATCGTTGGAACGAACACTCTAGCAAATATAGATGCACAGGTAGAAGCAAAATCCCCTATAAATAGCCAACCCTTTCCTGTTTTCTGTAGTGACCGGCTGACCGTTCTACGAACTGTTATTTTCAAATTTCACAGATCAAAAGGACAATGAGAATCAAGAACAAAGCTTCTGTGCTTTTCCTTTTGTTTGTATCAGGTCAGAAATTTATATTTGTGCTGTGTGTTCTGTTTGTTAACTGTAACTAACATGAGACAGTATTTGAAAATGGAATCAAATGTTTCATCTAAAGCTTAATTACAGTTAGCTATAATTTTTTAGCTGTATTTAAGCTCTTCAGTACTTTTTTTCCCCTTAAATGTGTGGTTTTGAATGAGCTCCATGCTCTGTGTTTTCGAATTTGTAAAATGATGAATTTATATAATAATTTTTTTTTCTCTTTTAAAGAACTTTTGCTAGGACTGGCAGTAGCAGCAGATGATAAACCAAGACTCGGAACAGTAATTGGTATTGATCTTGGGACTACTTACTCTTGTGTGGGTGTTGCTTGACAAAACGGTATTGTAGAGATTATAGCCAATGATCAAGGCAACAGAATAACTCCATCATGGGTAGCATTCACTGACACTGAACGTCTGATAGGAGAGGCTGCAAAGAATCAAGCAGCTTTTAATCCAGAAAACACAGTTTTTGATGTTAAACGTCTTATTGGAAGAAAGTAATAAGCCACTGGATACCTTTTTAAATTCAATTGATAGTTTAAAGACCTTTTTTTTTATTTTGTGTTTTAATCTGGGTTTGTTCTTTTTCTCTTGGTTAATTTCTAGGTTTGATGATCCAGAAGTTCAAAGAGATATAAATTTCTTGCCGTATAAGGTAGTGAATAAAGATGGCAAGCCATATATAAAAGTGAAGGTGAAAGGAGAAAATAAACTGTTTAGCCTTGAGGAGATCAGTAGTATGGTGTTGGGGAAGATGAAGGAGACAGCTGAGGCATACTTGGGGAAGAAGATTAAAGATGCCGTGGTCACTGTTCCAGGTATAATCATTCTGCTGTTCTTGATTTATTGTTTTTCCAAGTCTGAGTTTTGGCTTAGTGCTACTGTAGTCTTTTTGGGAAGATCCCTGATTTGAACCCTATACGAGAGTCTAATTAACCAAAAAGGAAAAGGAATTACTTGTTTATTGTCTAAAGGACTTCTTTTATTTTGTTTCTTGTAGCTTATTTCAATGATGCGCGGAGGCAAGCAACCAAGGATGCAGGAACCATTGCCGGACTCGATGTGGTTCGGATTATCAATGAGCCTACAGCTGCAGCTATTGCCTATGGTTTAGACAAGAAAGGAGGAGAGACAAACATTTTGGTTTATGATCTTGGTGGTGGTACATTTGATGTTAGTATCTTGACTATAGATAAGTGGTGTTTTTGAGGTTCTTTCTACGAGTGGTGACACCCACTTAGGAGGAGAGGATTTTGACCACAGAGTAATGGACTACTTCGTCAAGTTGATCAATAAGAAGTACAAAAAGGATATTAGCAAAGATAAAAAGGCTCTTGGGAAGCTTCGAAGAGAATGTGAGAGAGCTAAGAGAGCATTGAGTAACCAACATCAAGTCTGAGTGGAGATTGAGTCACTTGTTGATGGTATTGATTTTTCAGAACCATTGACAAGGGCAAGATTTGAAGAGTTGAACTTGGACTTGTTTAAGAAGACACTGGGGCCAGTAAAGAAGGCTTTAGAGGATGCAGGTCTGAAGAAATCTGATATCAATGAGATTGTACTTGTGGGAGGAAGTACTCGAATTCCTAAAGTTCAAGAATTGTTGAAAGATATATTTGATGGAAAGGAGCCTAACAAAGGTGTCAATCCAGATGAAGCTGTTGCCTATGGTGCTGCTGTTCAAGGTGGAATTCTTAGTGGCGAAGGTAGGGAGAAAACCAAAGGTAAGTTTGAACTTGTGAATATCAATGAGATTTGACTGTAGTACATGGAGTTATATGAGATGTCGTGAATTTGATCATTAGTTGGTGAGGTAAATATTGAAGATGCTTGATGGTTTAACAGCAAGTCAATGGCAGAGAGGTTTTTTGGTTGTGAAGAACACACACTTCTGTCTTTTATTAGCACAAATACTCAAAAGTTAGGTGCAGCAGCTTCCTTTCTCAATTCTTGGGTTTTCACCTAACTATAGTATGGTTCAAATTCTGAAGTTATGGATCATCAAAAAATCTTTCTTAATTTAAGGATTTCGCCATATTTTGATACTGGGATATAATACAACTGCTATAGTAAAAATATTTGAACACAGAGATTGCATTTAAAATTTTCAAGAACAATCTCAAAATCAACTGTTAATTTGTTGTTTTGTTGGCTGCAGATCTTCTTTTGCTTGATATTACTCCCCTGAGTCTAGGAATTGAAAGAGTAGGTGGTGTCATGACAAAATTGATCCCAAGAAACACTGTGATTCCGGTTAAGAAATCTCAAGTCTTTACCACTTATCAAGACCAGCAATCCACAGTTTCTATAAAGGTAAAGAAAGTACCTAATTTTGTCAGCTATGAACACCTGTACTCGCATCTTGGTGTTGACTTTTAACATTTCAGGTGTATGAAGGTGAAAGAACCTTGACTAAGGACTGTCGCGAACTTGGAAGATTTGATCTATTGGAATTCCACCAGCACCAAGATATGTAGATGTTAATGAGGTACTAAAAAAATTCTATTTTTCATGGTATAATGGCATTAAATCTCTTTTAAATTTTATGGATTTACAGAGGAGTACCCCAAATTGAGGTAACATTTGAAATTGATGCCAATGGCATTCTGCATGTCAAAGCAGAGGATAAAGCTGCAAAGAAGTCTCAATCCATCACCATAACCAATGATAAAGGGCGACTGAGTCAAGAAGAGATTGATATGATGGTAAAGGAGGCAGAGGAAATGGCAGAAGAAGATAAGAAAGTGAAGGAAAAGATTGATGCTAGGAACAAGTTGGAGACTTACATATACAATATGAGAAGTACCATCAGCGAGAATGACAAGCTAGCAAATAAAATTGATTCTGATGATAAAGAGAAGATTGAAGGCACATTGACAGAAGCTCTTGAATGGTTGGATGATAACCAATGCAGAAAGAGATGATTATGAAGAGAAATTGAAGGAGGTTGAAGCAGTTTGTAATCCAGTAATAAAGCAAGTATATGAAAAGACTGGCGGAAGCGGAAGCTCGGCTGATTTTGAAGATGAAGAACCAAATGATGAATAGTAGATAACAGAAAATAGAATACATATTGCTCTCTCTCTCTCACCTTCAGTTTGTGTACATTAAAATTATTAAATTTTATAAATATTATATAAAATTATTTTAAATAGACTAAAATATTATTTATTAATTTATTAATATTATATTTTTATTTTATTAATAAAGTCATTAGTAATAATTTATTAATAAAATCATTAGTAATAAAGATATAATTAAAAAAATTAATTATTTTTTTATTATATAAAATAATAATTTAAGATGATTAAATTTTTATAAAAATAATAATTTTTGCGAGTAGGGAGGGTAGTTATTATTATTATTATTATTTTGCTGTAGTTAAATTCCATAATTGATTTCAGAATTCCAATACCGTTATTGAATTATTATTTGAGTCAATGGTTCATTTTTTCTTCTATTTATAGTAACAAACCTAGGACATTATTTGTTTAGAAATATGACAAAAAAATATGTTATTTAAAAAAAAAAAAACTAGCATTTAAGCTCCATGTGGTCCTTCCAGTCCCTTCCTTAGAAGAATAAACAGGTTCAAAGGCAATGTACTGAGACAAGCACTTATCGTATTGCAAGTTAATGATTTAATGAAATTATATTATATGTTTTACTTTAATTTCTTGTTTGATAATATGTTATAATTCATAAGAAATTTTAAAAATATACCCTTTATTTTAATTTAATATATTATTATATATTTTTAGTATATTATATACTATACAATTTATATTATATGTATATTTTTGGTATATTAATTATTATATATTGTAAGTAAATATTTTTAAAATTGGAAAAATGAAAATGAATATTTTTGAGAGAATGAATAAAAGCAAGTATTTTTAAAAATATTTTTGTTTTTTTTGAAATGTTTCTATCTTAAGGCCATGATTTTTTTCTTTTTTAAACAATAATATTTTTGTTGCATGATGAATTTAATTTCTTTATAGTCAGTTTACATAATAAATTTATAATCATTTATTATTTTTATGTGACATATATTGCGAAAATTTTATATTTATAATATTTAATATAATATGGTTTATCATTTTTAGACGACATTTTGTTTATTGTTAATAGATTTGCATTCATTGAGAACAAAAAAATAAATGTTATACTTTTTAATGCAAACTAAATTCTCATTTAATAAATTTAAAAAATATATTTATAAAATATAAATAAAATTATATAATTTTAAAGTATATATGAGGTATATATTGAAGTTATGTATGAAAAAAGTCATATGTTATTTATAAAAAAAAATTGTCATGTGTAGAAAAATATTGAATTATATTATATACAAGAAAAATAGCTCCATTTGAGAAGATAAATAATTTATATTAAAGAATAATAAAATTTTATTAAATTTTATAATAAAAAATAATAAATTTTAGATTTATATTAATATAAAAATAAAAATAAAATTATTTTAATCTGAAAATTATTTTAGTTATAAACTATAAATAAGAACATACAAAATTAAAAAAAAGGAACTTATAAATTAATACAATAGATGAGAAATAATGATGAAAATATGAACAACATTGTCGTGGATCAATTCGCTCTTATAATTTATTTAAAAAATAATAAAATATGTCAATGACTTTTATTTGGGATGTTTTTTAATTCCCAGTCTTTTTATGGGATTTGCTTCCTTATAGAGCAAATTCTACGTCAATTGATGGTGGGATGATTTCTATATAATATTTTATTTTTTAGAAAAATAAAAAGCTACCAAATTAAAAAAAATAAAAATAAAATTTTTTTGAATAGAATAATTTAATTAAAGTAAGCTTAGTCCCAAGTTTTTCTTACGTAATATTAATGGGATCCAATGCTCCCTCTATTGGTGATACTCTTATGATCCATTAAGATTTTTATTTGAATGTTTTGTCATTTAACTAGTCTTGATTATCCTTTTAATTTTTTTAAATTACTGAGAAAACATTTTCAATCATTAAAAAAAGAAATTGTGGTTCGCTCGTAATGCTTCCCTTGTATCTTTTATATTGTGCATCGTTTGGGCTTTTGATACAATAAAAATTTAGATCGCAGGGAAAAAATGGGGTTTTTTCAAAAATATCCTAAAAAATAAAAAATATTTTTAAAAACACTTTTTTTTAATTTTAATTTTAAAAATATCTTTTTTTTTTCAATTTTTAATTTTAAAAATACTCTTTTTTAGAGATATATTTTTAGTATAAATTTAATATATTAAAGGTATTTTTAATTTTTAAAAATATATATTAAATATATATTAAATATATAGAATATTAAAAAAAAATAAAAAAATATGCTATAAAATGTAATTTTAAAAAAAAGACAAGAAAGTTAACGAACACGATCTCTTTTCATTACCACAATGCTAAATAACCACACACGTGTGAAAATGGTTATTTGCCGTTGCCCATCAGTTGGCTTATCCGCGTCAAACGACCTGCAGTGTGTTGATATATCATCATCGTTCATCCATAAAACGGCATATCCACTTGGCGTTTTACTAGGGATTTATGTTCCATTAACGGAAACAATTGAAAATTTTAAAATTTTATAAATAGCAACACAATCAAATTTAATATTTCAACAATTGAATTCTAACTAAAATAAAATATTTTAGTGCGGTTAATTAATTTTTTTTCTTATATATAACAGTAAAAATTTTTAAATTAATAAATTAATAAATCTTTAAAAAAATAAGTAAATTCATATATAAATATATAAAAACTAGTTGTTTAGTAATATTATTAGAAAATTATGGTTAAATTAATATTAAATATATTAATATTTAATATTAATAAATATTATTATATAAATAAAAATAATATAAAATATATTTTTAATGGACAATATTTTTAAAATAGCCAATAAATTTATAAATTTAATTACATAATAAGAAATTTTAATTTTATATAATAAATAATTCAAAATATTATTAAAAATTAAGATAGAAAATATCATTTTTAAGTTATAAAAAATAAGTATTAATAATTATAATATATATATATATAATTAACAATAATATTTAATTACAACATAAAAAATACAATAAACTCATATATATTTATATATATACTCTACCCGTTTTAATTTAAATATAATTTTAAAAATTTTAATCATATTAAAAAACTAATTAAAATTATCAATTTATTCTTAATTAATATTCTCTTCTCAATATTTACACTATATTAATTTTTTTATTTATTAATAATATTATTAAATATAAATAATAAATTAGTAAATAATATTAAAATTTTATCTTATATTATATAATTTTAAATATTTTAAAATAAAATTAGAATTCTAAAATAATATTTAAATTAAAAATAAAGAGTGTGTATATATATATATATTTAAAGTGATAATTATTATAAATAGTATATAATTTTTATATTATTAATTACCAAACTAAATAAAAAATCGAATCGAAAATCGATTATACATTTACCAAAAAAACCAAAATTTGCAGTTTGTTAGGTTTGGTAATTCGGTTAAAACCGAGCACACCCCTCCGTTTTACGGCAAATTTTGAGGCTCCCACCAAGATTTTTCTATTCAAAGATTTTTGGCGGGTCACATGGCTTCCGTACCGCTTAACCAGAAGTTTTTAGGGTTTTGCTTTTGGGGTTTTCTTCTTCCTCCTGAAATTTCCATTCCATCTCTGTTTTTTCCAATGCCATGGCTGAGAGTAGTTTATTTTCTGATGAAATGATTGCAAAGCTTATTATTGAAATGGGATTTGAGAATATTTCTGCTGTTCAAGCTATAAAAAGAAGTGGGTTTATCATTTAATGATGCTGTGGAGATTGTAGACGTGCACCGAGTAATAGTATTTCTAAACAAAAGGTCTTGTCCTTACATGGAAGGAGCTCGCAAGGAATTTCAAGAAAATAGGCTACAGGTAACAGGCATGTTTGGATTATATATGAAAATACTTAAGATAAAAACTTTCCGTTTATAATTCTATTCGATAATTGTTGGATTTGATTTCCAACTCCGATTTAATTTCGAGTTTGAATCTGTTTAGGATACCAATAAGGCTGGAAACTTATCCGAATTTCTATTGGTCATATGGCGTGTAAATTAGAGTTTATTTGATTTCTATTGGTTGCATGGCGTAATAAGAGTTTATTTGATTTCTATTGGTTGCATGGCGTGTTAAGGAGTTAGGATTTTCCAAGAATTGGAGGGAACCTCAGCTCCTCCGATAGTAACAAAATCACTATAAATAAGCTACCATTACAAGCCCTTTAATTTCAATAAAAAACAGAGAAGCGAAACAGAGAAAGATCTCAAAAAAGAATTTGATTTTACTGATTTCATTAACGACAATGAGGTTCAAGATTGAGAATCAAGCCTTTGTATTTCTCCTTCTATCCCTCTTTTTCTCAGGTAATAAATTTCAGATATTTTGAAGTCTGAGATATTAAATTTGTTGGGTTTGCTTAGCGCTCCAATTGATTAATGATAGTGGAATTAAATTTCTTTATATTTGAGTTGTTCATCTACAACAACTTAAGAATTATAAATTTTACCTTAAGCTTTTTAAGCTGTTGGGTAGTTTTGAAGTTTTGAATTTGCTCAATGGGCTTGCATTAGCAACATATTTTTATTAGCTTTATTAATCATCAATACTTATGTTTCTTCTTCTTCTTTTTTGAAGACTTTTGGCTAAGATTAGCAGTGGCTGCAGATGATTCTCCAGAACTTGGAACTGTGATTGGTATTGATCTTGGAACTACATACTCTTGTGTGGGTGTTGCTCACAGAGACGGTAATGTAGATATTATAGCCAATGATCAAGGCAACAGAATAACTCCATCATGGGTGGCATTCACTGACACTGAGTGTCTAATAGGAGAGGCTGCAAAAAATCAAGCAGCTTTTAATCCGGAAAACACAGTCTTCGATGTTAAACGTCTCATTGGAAGAAAGTAAGCTACTTTCTTTATAAGTTCAATTCATAAATATTGATCAACTGATAACTCAGAAATAATCTTGTTTTTCATCTGGTTTGATTGGTTTTGCTTGGTTTGTAGATTTGATGATCCAGATGTTCAGAGAGATATAAAATTCTTGCCTTATAAGGTAGTGAATAAAGATGGTAAACCTTATATACAAGTGAAGTTGAGAGGGGAGATTAAGTTGTATAGCCCTGAGGAGATAAGTGCAATGGTGTTGACTAAGATGAAGGAGACAGCTGAGGCATACTTGGGGAAAAAGATTAAAGATGCGGTGGTCACTGTTCCAGGTATAATCATTCATCTGCTTCATCTTTCGTTCCCAAATTTAGTTAGTTCATTGTCTAACAGTTATATTTTAAATGCTGTTTCTTGTAGCTTATTTCAATGATGCACAGAGGCAAGCAACGAAGGATGCAGGTGCCATTGCCGGACTCAATGTAGCTCGGATAATCAATGAACCTACAGCTGCAGCTGTTGCCTATGGTCTAGACAAGAAAAAAGAGATGATGAACATTTTGGTTTATGACCTTGGTGGTGGTACATTTGATGTCAGCATCTTGGCTATTGATAATGGTGTTTTTGAGGTTCTTTTGACCAGTAGTGACACCCACTTGGGAGGAGAGGATTTTGACCATAGAGTAATGGACTATTTCATCAAGTTGGTCAAGAAAAAGTACAACAAAGATATCAGCCAAGATAAGAAGGCTCTCGGAAAGCTTCGAAGAGAATGTGAGAGAGCTAAGAGAGCACTGAGCAACCAACACCATGTTCGAGTGGAGATTGAATCATTTTTTGACGGTATTGATTTTTCTGAACCATTGACAAGGGCAAGATTTGAAGAGCTGAACATGGACTTGTTTAAGAAGACATTGGGGCCAGTAAAGAAGGCTTTAGCAGATGCAGGTTTAAAGAAATCTGATATAAATGAGATCGTGCTTGTGGGAGGAAGTACTTGAATGCCTAAAGTTCAAGAATTGTTGAAAGATATGTTTGATGGAAAGGAGCCCAACAAAGGTGTCAATCCAGATGAAGCTGTTGCCTATGGTGCTGCTGTTCAAGGTGGAATTCTTAGCGGCGAAGGCGGCGAAAATACCAAAGGTAAGTCTGAATTTATATATAAGGTGAGTTCAAACTCTAGTAAGATCATTAACTATTGAAGTTGCTTAATGGGGTTGATTTGTTGTCTTTGTTGGCTCAGATGTTCTTTTGCTTGATGCTGCTTCCTCAAGTCTAGGAATTGAAACAGTTGGTGGTGTCATGACAAAACTGATCCCAAGAAACACTCCTATTCCAACTAAGAAAACTCAAGTATTTACCACTTATCAAGACCGGCAAACAACAGTTTCTATTAAGGTAAATAAGTACCAATATCACCTAAAAAAATCTGTTCTTGCATATTGCCATTGAAGTAACATTCTTCAAAAATTCAGGTATATGAAGGTGAAAGAGCCTTGACTAAGGATTCTCACGAACTTGGACAATTTGATCTGTGAGGAATTCTACCAGCTCCAAGGTATGTAATTGTCAATGGGGTACTAAAATAATTTTCTTGTTTTCCATATTATGATCTTAAATTTCTCTTAAATGTTATGGTTTTGCAGGGGAGTGCCACAGATTGAGGTAACATTTGAGGTTGATGTCAACGGAATCCTAAATGTGAAAGCAGAGGACAAGGCGGCAAAGAAGTCTCGATCTATCACCATATCTAAAGACCGACTGAGCAAAGAAGAGATTGAAAGGAAGGTAAAGGAGGCAGAGGAAATGGCTGAAGAAGATAAGAAAGTGAGGGAGAAGATTGATGCTAGGAACAAATTGGAGACTTACATTTATAACATGAGAAGTACTGTTAGAGACAACAAGGAGCTTGCAAACAAGATTGATTCCGATGATAAAGAAAAGATAGATAGTTCATTGGAGGAAGCTCTTGAATGGTTGGATTATAACCAAAGTGCAGACAAGGATGATTATGAAGAGAAGTTGAAGGAAATTGAAGCAGTTATCAACCCAGTGATAAAGAAAGTATATGAAAAAAGTGGTGGAACTGGAAATTCAGATGATTTTGAAAATGAAGAAGCTTATAATGAATTATAGAGGGTGATATAATATAGCATTAGAATTATAGAATATAGAGTTAGTTTTTTAGTTATTTATTTATTCTGGAGTTAAATGTCTTTTTTAATTAAAGTTAATCAATAGTTGATTTCCAAGTTATAAAATACTATGGACAAATTGTTCATTATTATTCAGTTATTTCACAAAAACGACTTGCCGTTTCTGAGACCATGATCTATTTTAAATGTCGCCTACCTTTTAAAGAAAAAAAAAACAAATGCGACGCTGTTCAACCTGTTTATAAATAAAACAAACTGCCGCTTGTCGATCCCTTAAACGACTGGTGAAATGGTACTGACCGTTTTCACATACGCGGCAACTGTTAAAATAAGGGGAAAACAGTGGGACTTGTAGAGATCAATTCCTGTCGTTTTGACATATACGGCAAATCTTAGAACATAAACGAAGAAGATGAACCTGCCGTCAAAAAAATTTTCATATAGGCGAAACGGCTGATACAAAAAACACCTGTCGTTTTTATGGAGATGGCAAACCTGTAAAAGTAAAGAAGAAAAATTCTCTGGTAAAAACTGAAGTTCCTTTTTTATAAAGATTTTTCAATTCAAAGTTGTTGGCGGGTTCTCAAAATTAATTGGCGCGGGGCTCATATTATGCATTTTGAGAAAACAAGAAACCAAAATTGACATCTTCGATCTGCAAAATTCTGGAGTTCCTTTTTGGGTCTTTTTTCCTCTTTTGCTGTTCTGATTCCGTTTAATAGCGTTGGCTTCCGAATTCAGTAGGTCAGATAATTTCCTCATTTTTTTTATAATGTTTGCTTAATTCTGCATTTTGAATTCTCATGTAGGGTTGTTATATGCAATGTTAGCTTATTATTCAATTGTTCCTCTTCTACTTTCGTTTCTGCTGTATTTTGACATTTGGGTTTTCTTCTTCTTCCTCAAATTTTACTCCTTTTGTCCAGTTTTTTTCTAATGCCATGGCTGGCAGTAGTTTATCTTCTGATGAAGTGATTGCAAAGCTAATTGAAATGGGATTTGAGAATTCTTCTGCTGTTCTAGCTGTAAAAGAAGTGGGTCCATCATTTAATGATGCTGTTGATTATATCTTAAATGGTTTTCGTGGAGATTGTAGAGGCGCACCAAGTATTTCTGAATGTTCCACAAACAATATAAAGGCTCCAGGCAAAAGAGCCTTGTCCTCTGCTCTTTTGGGTCAAACACGACAATCTAGTATATTGGACCATTTTCAGTCCATAGGGAGTTGCAAACGAAGCAGAAATAATAATGTGTCTAACATATCAATTTCTAAATCAGAGGTCTTGTCCTGTCCTGTAAATGAAGTTAAGGAGGAATCTTTGACTAAAATGGATTCTGGTAACCTCAAAACCATGCCTGAAGCTTTGCCATCTCACTTCCAAGACGAGGTAGATCCTGGAATAGGTTGGGAACTGAGAGCTAATAGTCTATTGCAAAAGCATTTTGGTTACCGCTCCTTGAAAAATTTCCAGAAGGAAGCCTTGGCTGCTTGGGTAGCCAACCAAGATTGTCTTGTTCTTGCTGCAACAGGATCTGGTACTGGGTTATTGCTTCATTGTTGTATATACTTTTTCTGATTATCATTCATCTGGGCAGTGGAAACTAATATGCATTAATTGTTTTGCTGCAGGGAAATCTCTGTGTTTTCAGATTCCAGCATTATTAACGGGGAAGGTTGTGGTTGTGATTTCACCACTGATAAGCTTGATGCATGATCAGTGCTTGAAGCTATCAAGACATGGGATCTCTGCATGCTTTCTTGGATCTGGGCAACCAGACAGTAGCGTGGAACAGAAAGCAATGAGAGGCATGTATGACATAATATATGTTTGTCCAGAGACGGTTTTAAGGTAATAAATATAATTTTGCTTGTAGAAGATGGAGTTTCAAAAGTTCTTTTGATTTAATGAGTGCACAGTTTTTCTCCAGGCTGATAAAACCACTACAGAAGCTTGCAGAAAGCCGTGGAATTGCTTTATTTGCAATAGATGAAGTGCATTGTGTTTCTAAGTGGGGCCACGACTTTCGGCCGGACTACAGGTTTTAATTCTCTATTCTTCTCTGCTTGGCTTTTTTGGTACTTGTTCACTGCCTTTTGACCTGAACTTTGTACTTTATTCCCCATTTTGGCTTCACTGCATTGTGGCTTTTTTGGGACACTCACATTTTATTATGACCTGAACTTTGTACTTTATTTCTCATTTTGTATACTGTATTAATTGTCTTTGTGATGCTTTAGAGTTATATATGCACCCCTAATGGATGTTTTCTAATATCTCAGGCGTTTGTCTGTTCTGCGGGAGAACTTTAATGCTTGCAATTTGCAATTCTTAAAATTTGATATACCATTAATGGCATTGACTGCAACAGCCACTGTTCAGGTTCAAGAAGACATTCTTAAATCATTGAGCATGTCAAAGGAAACTAAGATTCTAATTACTTCATTTTTTCGTCCAAATCTACGGTTCTCGGTAAACCTCCCCCCTGTATATCTTACACCCTTGTACTTGAATATTATTAGGCTGGTTTTTGGATTCTCTTGTTGCAACATGTGTAAAAAGAAGCTTCAAAATTGTGAAAGCAATGTCATGCATGCAACTATAAAGAAAAAAGAGAGAAGACTGGACATTTTTAACAAAGAAGCTTTCGCAATTCAAGCATAGTGATTGTATATGTAAATCTTGTGAGATCAGTTAAATTTCTATTTGCCTTGAGAATTGAAAATCAATCGACATTTATATCTGGCATATCTTTGTTTGACAATTAACATGTATCTACCACAACCATTGTGTATTCATGATTCGCATGGTTGAATGAACCTGTGGTGTATTCGTGGAAGTATTTTCTTTAGAGATTGGGTATGTTTAGACAGCAGTGGGCCTATCACATGCATGTCCATTGATGACTGCTAATTGCTGCTTTGTTGGAGAGGAAGGACTAAGTCTAAGTGGATATTAATGATATTGAATGGGTGGCTCCTGCTTACTGATGAGTGCTCATTGAACATTGCATTTTCTTAATAATACCATTTATCCTACTGAATGGAGAATGTTGGCTTAGACGATCATATAAATCATGATTACAATAGTGTTCTAATGAAATTCTATTTCCCTTCTTGTATTTAATAATACATGTTGACGCTGTAGTTTGTTATCCCTGGTTGTTGCATCAACTGTTGCAGAGAACTAAAATTTAGTTGCTGCTATTTACAGGTAAAACATAGCAGAACCTCTTCTTCCTCATCATATAAGAAGGATTTTCACCAATTGATAGACATATATGCGAGAAAGATAAAGGCTTGTGACATGAGACAAAGCATGATCTCAAATGCATTAAATGATTGTTCTGATAGCTCCCCTGATAGTAGCATATTGGAGGCAGATGAATGTAGTGATTTGGATGATGATGAAGCAACTTCAACAAAGGGAAATAGATCAATTGCATCAGAGGGACAAGAGCTATCAGCTGAATATTTGGAAAGTGAAGTTGATGTCATTCAGGGCGGGGATGACTTGGATGGTATAATTTCCTATGTTATTCTAAAATCCATATTCCATTGTTGCCTTTTATTGTCTGGCTATTAACATGCACTCTAATGTGCAAGATAGAACTTGAAAATAAAACTTCCATTTTGTCATTTAATTCTATTTCTTCTTCGTCTTCTTTTTATCATTTTGAAGTTGCATGTGGTGAGTTCTGTGGGCAATCTCCTCGTAACAATTGGGATATGCGCTGGTCACCTGAGACAGCTGATGCCTCTAGTGCAGTGGAAGAAAGATCAAAATTTTTGCAAGAGCCTTTAGAAGAGGGACTGACCATCATATATGTCCCTACAAGAAAAGAAACACTGAGCATTGCCAGTTATCTTTGTGATTTTGGTGTCAAGGCTGCTCCTTATAATGCATCAGTATGTTTTCATAGCTACTGTACCAGATACATTTTAATGCCTGCGTCAAGTTTGTTTTAGCTTTGAGATAAAATATCCTTCATTGTCTGATTATATCAAATCAATCCTTCAGTCAAATTAAAGTAATTTTGACTTGATTGTAGTCCCACATTTGCAAGCCCTAACTTTCTTACAAGACAAACATTTGAAAAAATTACAATTTCCAGCTTTTAATAAAATGTGCTGCAAATGATCAATGGATGCACAACCATTGATTATACGACAGTAGGGCCATTGATGGTGCAAAAATTCTAAATTATTGGAAACTTGTGTGGGCATATTCAGTATATACACAAAAAAGAGCTGATCTTTAGTTTTTGAGGCATTTTTACTGCTAATCTTTTGCTATATAATCTATTCTATTCCATCACTCCATGCCACTCTGAAATGTTATTATTTTTTTATTTCATAAGGTACTAATACTCGAGCATTTTCGCTCAGTTGTCAAAATCACATCTGCGACAGGTTCAGAAGGAATTTCATGAGAACAAGCTGGAGGTATGTATTCATGGAAATTAATGAACCTTGGTTTTCCATCATGTGAATCTCTAATTCTCCATGGATCCTTATTTTTTATGTAGCGTCCTCTCTATTTCGTTTACATTTTCTTATCTTTAGTTAAACTTTTTATAAAATGAGTACAGATGCTTTTGTTTCCTGCTTCTCATACTGTTAATATGAATCCAGAATCATGGGAAGGATGTCTATAATTTGAACCATGTTGTGCTATATGGCTTCATGGAAGCTATACTTCTTATGATCATCCCCTTTTAATCTGAACAAAGGCAATATAATTGTTTGAGCTTCCTTTCATTTCCAAGTACATTTATGGTGACGAATGAATATTCGGACTTGACATTTTTCTTCATCCTCACTATAGGTTGTTGTGGCAACAATTGCTTTTGGAATGGGGATTGACAAGTTAAATGTCCGACGAATTATCCACTATGGCTGGCCACAGGTTTACATTTGAGATTGCTTCCATATTTGGTTTGGTTGGGCTTTGCAATCCCTTTGCATATGGACTTATCATAATATCATTCCAAAATCTCCGGTTATATTTGGTCTTTTAGAGCTTATCTTAATGTTAAGTTTTATCACAGAGTTTGGAAGCATACTATCAAGAAGCAGGCCGTGCTGGAAGGGATGGGAAACTAGCAGAATGCAGTATGTCCTAACATCTTGGAGTACATAATTTTGTTTTCACACTTTCTTTTTGGTGTTTTTTCTAATTGATTACACTGAATAATTATGCCATTCAAAACTTGTTTAATACATGCAATATTTATAGTTTCTTCCTAGAGGAAAGATTTCAATTGTGAACTTTTGGATGAAGCACTATGGACCAATTCCAACAGATGTAAATAATATGTGATACAATCAGCTTTGTCGATAATATTCGTAAAGTATAAACTATATCATTTCTGTTTTTATGCTTGAGCAGTTCTATATGTAAACATGTCAAGAGTACCGTCACTTTTGCCAAGTAAAAGAAGTGAAGATCAGACAAAACAAGCATACAAGATGTTGTCTGATTGCTTCAGGTTAACACCAAAAACTCTCTACCTTTCTTTTCTTTTTTTTTAAATGCCCTGTTTACTCTTTTTTTATTTTAACAGTGTGTTATTTACTTGCAGATATGGAATGAATACCTTGCATTGTCGTGCTAAAATACTAGTTGAGTATTTTGGGGAGGATTTCAGTTGCGAGAAGTGTCTACTGTATGCAATGTTTCTTTTATCTTAGATCTGTCTTAATATGTGCTATAAGTTTCATTTTAGATTTTGAATTCTTCAAGAGCTTGTTTGGTACACATTGGAATTGGAATCCAGCTGGAATAGGATTCCAAGATTTTAGACATTTATTTTCAAGTTTATTTTTTTAAATAATCAAATAGAATTTACTGATTAAATTAATATTTGTGCTTAAAAATATATATCATTTAAATAAAAATTAGAGTTATTGGAATTATTCAATGCAAAAAAATTGAAAGACCTTTAGATTATTTGCATAGCAAAGCCAAAAATGGAATCCTATTCTTGAAATAGGATTCTATTTCCAATTTAGGATGTAGCCAACATGCTGTAAGAGAAACAAATTCAAATTGTCTTCTATGGTTAGTGCAAATAATCTAAATAGAAAGACCTTTAGATTATTTGCATATCAAAGCCAAAAATGGAATCCTATTCTTGAAATAGGTTCTATTTCCAATTTAGGATGTAGCCAACATGCTGTAAGAGTAAAACAAATTCAAATTGTCTTCTATGGTTAGTGTATCCCCTGTCTATTATTGTCAATAACCAACTCATTCTTTTTGAAAATGGGCCTCTGTTATATGGTTCTTTAACATTTTTATGGAACTCTTTTGATGCAGATGTGATGTGTGTGTTAATGGACCTCCTGAGAAGCAGGATTTGAAAGAGGAGGCCAATGTCTTAATGCAGATTATTGCTGCTCATCATGTAAGTGCAATGATGAATTCCAATTTTTATTCCAGTTGGCTGTGGCTGGATTTATGTTTTCATTATGTTATGCCATGGATTTTAAAAAACAGAACTCATGTTTTTCTTCGTATTCTTAATGGGAGATGTATGTTGAGTTTCAGGGACAGACCTATTCTCCTGAAGGTTCATATGATAATGCACATAATGACTCCAAATCAGATAGATTAGTGCAGCCAAACCTCAGGATGTTTATCAGTAAGATAAGAGAGCAGGTATTAGATCTGGCTGCTTTCTGTCTTAACATTTGTTGAATCCAGGATCATTAGATACATGATATTTAAATTCTTAGGTGCTGCTTCTGATAATCTTATGCAGTCTCAGAAGTTTTGCGCAAAAGATCAGCTATGGTGGCGAAGTCTTGCACGGGTTTTGGAAGATAAAGGATACATCAGAGAAGGTGATGACAAGGTACATACTCAGAAAGGATTTTCCTTTTGCCTTTTCTGAGTTTCTAGTTGATAATTCACGGTTAAACTATTGCTGCAATAGAACTAGTACTTTGAGGCTAATCCATGACGTTGCAACATATGATAATTGAAACATGGTTGCTGAATTTGAGATATTGTTACCATGTTCAACAAGGCAATTTCTGAGGGAAAATTTTCAACTGTGAATAAGTCTAGAACTTTTACTTTTCATTGAACGAGAATCTACTGTTATCTCAATCATCTGAATTGTGCATGTTTATGACATTGCTTAGTTCCTGGCTGCTTTTCATGGTTTTGACTTTCACTGTTTTTATGCAGATTCAAGTTCAAATAAAATTCCCAGAGCCAACAAAACTAGGATTGGAGTTCCTTGAATTTGGAAGAAATGAACCTTTTAACATTTATCCTGAAGCAGACATGCTGCTCTCAACAAAAAAATCCAAGTCTTACTCTACTTTTGCAGAGTGGGGAAAAGGTTGGGCTGATCCCGAGATTCGTCGTCAGCGCTTAGAAAGAAAGAGATCAAATAGAAAGCCAAGAAAGCCAAGACAACCAAGAAAAAGAAAGTCCAGTAAAGTGAAACCAGATCTGAGAACCGCTAGAGGGAGAATAACAGCAAAACTCTCAAAACTGAAGTGATGAACCAGTGATTACTGAGTATGCATTATTTTGTTGTTGGGTTGCATTTTTCTAGCCAAACTGCATCTTTCAAGCCCCAATGCAGAATTGAAAATCAAAGAGCAAAACTTTTGGTATAAGTTCTTATTAATAGAGTTCAAGGGGTTTGGCTCAAAAAAAAAAGAGAGAGAGAAAGAGAGAGTTCATGGGGGTGATAATTGATGTAACTTATATGGTGACAACCACCACCTAGAATTGATTCAATTGGTACATTTAGGAATCCCATGTAGATTTTGGCTTATAATTTTCCTTAGCAGTTCTGCGAAGTAATATATGTTTTATATTAATATTGATGCAGAATTTTGATTTACTAAGCTTTGCAGCTGAATATAATTGGAAAAATGTTCTTAGCTTAGGGTGGGATACCTTACCGTTCAGCACTATTGTTCTGTCATATTATCCATTTTTAAGTACGATTGTAATGCTAATATAATCAAATACATTTTATTTAATTATTTAACAAAAAAACCTAGCATTCTATTTTTCCTTTCGTTTAGCACCTTATGAGCAACAAAGCGCATTTGGTGTAGTGGTATCATAGCACCCTCCCATGGTACTGACCGGGGTTGGATTCCCCGGTTGTGCAATTTTTCTATTCCCTATTTAATTTTGCTAGCTTCACAAAGCCACAATGCTTTTTTCATTGAAATCCATTTCAAGAAAAGAATACAAATAGAGTATCAGTTACCCTTTTCAAGGTGAAACAAAAACAAGAATGGAATCATTTTCAATAGCACATTACATTTCAATATTATTCCATTTCTCTTCAATTAGCTATAATGGGTTATGGGTGCATTATTTTCACCATAATTGGCTTCTCTGCATCTTTCTTTTTTGGTTTGCCAAATTTAAACAGATGGCAGAAGCAACAAGCTGCAGAAAAGAAACTGAGGATTGTAAATGAAGCATTAGAGCTAGCTGAAGAAAGGGCAGAGAAATTTCAACAAAGGCATGATTTGATATTAATCCAAATAAGCTCACATTACTTATCCCATCAAGACCTTGAGGAGGCATTAGCAGGTGCTAGAGTTGCCATGAATGACGCATTGGAATTTGCTGCTAGATTGAGAGAGATACAAATTAAGATGTTGATCAATTTCCCTTATAAAGCTGATCTTTCTATTTCTGATAGATCGTGACTCATGAAAAATAATATATATTTTCCATTTTCTATACTCATGAGAAATACTATATATTTGTAAAATAAACAAAATTTCTTTATGTTGAATTTCTCTTAAGGACATAATGGTTCAAGTTTTAATTCATTTAATGAAGAGTGGATGATGTTATTGGGAAGAAGAAACGAATTATTTTCTAATTGCTGAAAAAAAATTATAGATAAAATTAATGAATTAATATAATAACTGGACACTAATCAAATTGATGAACTTATAATTGTACATAATGAACAACAGATTGGTAGCTAGACACACGAATAATTCGATTGAGTTGTCTAGCAACATCAATCATTCTTGATCTTTTGCTTCTCTGCAAAAGCAACTAAGGTCAAGTGTTACAAAAGCTTGCAGCTGTTGTTGCTCTATATCATTCACAATCACTAGGTCTACAATCTCAATTAATTTCTGATTCTCGAAGCAGTGGTGCAAAAGATCAAGCATATATCCAGACTTATAGATATAAGGATGTCCAGTTAAAAAGCTCAAGTGGGAGTCCACCTCACTGAAAGACATCAAGCATCTCAGTTGCATAACCTGTTTTCCCACCAACTTCTTTCATGATATGTGACTTAGCATCAGGAAAGTTTATAAGCTTGGCAACATTGCTTTCAGCCAATAAAATAGTTGAGACTTGAGAGTCTGATATCTCCAAAGACAAGAGGCGTGTAGAGTCCGATATCTTCTGGACAAGAGCCTTAATTTTCTTTGTGGACTCGTCATAGCCTTAATTTTCTTCTTTGTTTTCAATTTGCATTTGATTTCAATTTGATATGGTTTGGTATGGCTGTGTGAAACACCAGGAGCAGGGCCAAAGTGTGCCACTGCTTCATAAGCATTCTTTGGACCTCTTAAAAGAACCTGTATTAAACAATATCACATTCATAAGCTACTAGAAATACAATAAAACTGATAATGGTAAAGAAAATCACTCAGTACAAATACACAAGTTATACATGACAAGAATTGCAGGGATAACATCCTGTATCCGTGCTTCTTAGTGGAAGTCGGCGAAGGGGAAATAAAAGGAGCAGGCAGACAAGTAAGCACTAACTTCCAGCCTTCTCAATCCTGGCTCTGGCGGTCTCTGTAAATTTCAAGGCGGTAACTTTAAATGCTGGAACCTCATAAACCCTAATGGTATCAGTGACTGTGCCCACAACCACTGCAATCTTACCCTCTTACAAATGAAGAGCAAACTCAAATACAAACAATGATTTATAAACATAAATTATAAACATAAAGAAAATAGCTAACCTTTCCCTTCATGAAGCTGATGAGACTAGAGAGAGATAGAGGAGGCTTGTTGCCTTGTTGACCTTGCTCATGAGCAGCCTCTTCAACATCACAGCGCAAAGATCTAAAACTCTCATAAACAAGGCTGCCTGTGGATCCATCCTTGCATAAACAAATCATAAAAATCACTACAATTAAAAATGACACATCTTATCTTGGTCTAAGAGCCAGCAATGAGATAGACATAATAAATAGACTGAATGACCAAATGCCTAGATGGAGCTCTCCTGTTTACAACCATAGCCAAGTGTTTGGACCGGCGGATCACATGAAAAAGATAATGGATTGGCTTTTTGGGGCAGCTAAAGGCATATTAGCAATTGGCATTGTTGGTATGGCAGGATTGGGGAAGACCGCAATAGCTTAGAAGGTTTTTAATGAGCGACAATTAGAAAATCACTTTGAAAAGTGAGTGTAGGTATCTCAAAAAATTGATGAAGGAAAAATCATGAGAAGCATGCCGAGGAACTTGGGAGATGCAAGTGTAGGAGATGATTTAGGTGAATTGTTGGAGGAAATGTTGTTATTTTAAAAGAAATAAGCAGAAAAGTTAAAAATTATTAAAATTATTTTATTATCTTTTAATAAATTTATTAATCATAAAGTTTTAAATAGATAATTCAAAAAATAAATTTTACATAAAATTTGCAGAATAATTAACATAAAATTAAAATAAAATCAAATCAAATTATTAAAATTTTAGAAATCTAAATTAAAAAGATTAAATAATTTATTTAAATTCAAAATAATTCTAAACTAAATAATCTTTTGCATCAACTAATGCAATCTTTCAACACTCCTCCTTTGCTTCAGTTGGTGCAGTTTGTGCTTGTGAATTATTTTGACTATCTTTGAACTTACACACTTTTATAACTTAGACCTTTTTGTTTGTAATTTTCACACATTGCATCTGGTCTCCACCAACAAAATGCGTTTTCTTTTTACAGTGTTTGGAAGGAGGATAATTGAACTTCTCCTTTTTTATTTTGTGCATAAAAAGCACATTCAATAATATTATATTGTCTAAATGCTCTTTTTTGTTTTTGTGCTTGAAGAACACTTATCAATTTTGCAAGAGAAATAGTATAAATATCTTTAAACTCTTCTAGGAAGGATATTTTAGATTCAAATCTCTCTGGAATTGTCACTAGAACTTTTTTAACTATTCTGTTATCTGAAAAATTTTCACCAAGCAACCAAATTTTGTTAACAATCAAAGATATTCTCTCAGAATATTTAAAAATACTTTTATCCTTATGTATTCTAAGTGATTCAAAATCTCTTTTCAAGTTTAAAATCTGCATTTATTTGATTCGATCACTTTCTTGATATTCCATTTTTAGCTTTTCTCAAGCTTTCTTCCCCGTCTCACATGTTATGATTTTGAAAAAAATTGAATCCACAATGGAATTTTAAATAATGATTTTGACTTTGTACCTTTTTATTTTCTCTTCAGAATGAACACTAATTTGAGCAAGTGAATAATGTTATAAGTGATTTTTAGAAAGTGAATTCAATGGTCTATTCTCCATTATAACTTCCCATAGGTCATAAGCTTCAAGATAAGATTGTATTTACACTGACCAAATTTGATAATTTTTGTCAATAAAAAATTGTGGGGCATTCAAGGAGAGACTGCTAATTGCCATGGTTAAAAAAATAGAGATTGAAAATGGGTATGATTTTAAAGTGATTTTCAATTGGGTTATAAGTTGTTTTGAGCAAATTCACAGGTCCTGTAAGACCAAAAAAACTCTGATACTACTATTGTAGTTTTAAAAGAAACAAGCAGCAAAGTTGAAAATTGTTAAAAATATTTTATTGTCTCTTAATAATTTTATTAATCACAAAGCTTTAAATAGACAATCTAGAAAATAAATTCTACACAAAATCTACATAATAATTAACATAAAATCAAAATAAAATAAAATCAGATTATTAAAATTCTAAAAATCTAAACTAAAAAGATTGAATAATTTATTTAAATTTAAAATAATTTTAAGCTAAATAATCTTTTGCATCAACTAATGCAATCTTCCAATATGAAATAAATAGACATCTTTTAGAAAAGTGGTTCTTGATTATTATGAATGATGTGTGGAGCTTGGATGTCACTTGGTGAAGTAAAATCTACGAAGACTTGCCCAAGGGAAATGAGAGTTGTATTATTGTCACTATAAGGATTGGGAAAGTTGCAAGAAAGATGGGGAATGAGCGATGTAAGTCTCCACAAGCCTAAGTTCCTTATTGAGCATGATAGTTGGTTGTCATTTCAAAAGGTTGTTTTTACAGTAAATGGAGGTGAGTGCAAGTATCGTGAGCTAGAAATTATTAGACATGAGATTGTACAGAAATATAAAGATCTTCTGTTGACTATTAAGGTGATTAGGGGACTATTGCTTCATAAATCAAGTTATCATGAATGGAAATGAATCGCAGAAAACTTTTGGTAAGAATTGGCAGAATTGGCCAGCTCAAAAAAAACTTGATTTAGCTTTTGACATGGGGTGAGGATATTAATGATAATGTTATGAAATTAATGCATTGGTAAAACTCCAAGAACTTTGAATACTCACCCTCAATTACTTTGGCACCCACAGCACTGACCTTATTAACAAACTTGATACACTTAACTTCATCCCCTTCACCATCGCCAATTGTAATGAAGCTATCAAAAAGTCATCATTTTCTGCCAATTCTTACCAAAACTTTTGCCTCCATTCATGATAATGTGATTTATAAAGCAATGGTCCCCAAATCACCTTTATAGCCAAGGAAAGACCCTCACATTTTTGTACCATCTCACTTCCAACCATTTTTAGCTCAATATACTTGCAGTCACCTCCACTTGCTACAAAAGCAATATTTTGAAATAGCAACCGTCATCCTTACTAAGGAACTTAGGCTTGTGCAGTCTCACATTAGTCACTCCCATCTTTCATGCAACTTACTCAATTTTTTTTTATAGTGATACTAATGTAACTTCTATTTTTCTTAGGCAAGCCTTCGTAGATTCTACGTCATCAGTTGACACTCAAACTCTACGCATCATCCATAACAATCAAGAACCTCTTACCTAAAAGATATTTGTTTATTTTCCTCAACAATTCACCTCATTCACCTCCTATGCTTTCATCTCCCAAGTCCATTAACATGTTTCTCATGATTTGTTCTTCATCAAGTGTCCAAGAGACAAATACCCACATTCAACTTTCAAAAGTGGCCTCCTATTTGTCGTTCATTAAAGACCATTTTAGATATTGCGGTCTTGCTCAATCCTACCATACCAACAACACCTTTTGCCAATATGCCTTGATTTACTTCAAGAAGCCAATATTTGATCTTTTTATGTCACCTTCCAATTCAACCACTTGGATATGGTCGTAAATAAGAGAGCTTCATCTATGTATTTGGTCATTTCAGACATCCATTCTACCCATCTCATCGCTGGCTGAGAGACTAAGATAAGATGTCTTGGTTAAACAAATTATAGAAATTATGGATAAAATTCATGAATTAATAACATAAACAGATTTGCTATAGTTACTGCACACTAATAGTCAAATTCATCTACAGATTGACGAATAATTGGGTTGAGTTTTGTAGCAACATTAATCATTCTTGAACCAGCTGTTTCTGATTTTCTTGGTGCCTACAAATTCATGAACAAAAATAGGAAGTGAAGTCTCCAAGCAGAGTCCTATAAGCTTGAAGACACTGTTCCCAACACTCATTTGTTGACGTATCACGATGCCTTTGATAATTGACGTTTTACTCCTTCCATTCATCTTTATCTCTTGACAAAGATTAGACGGTTTTCCCGAAATCCTTTATACAGAATATAATCAGAATCTTGGAATATTATTTGTTCATGGTGATAGTTGAATGTTGCATGACTAAGCTCTCTCTCATTGAGGCAAGGGATAGTAAATGATCCTACCTCCTCTTTGGCCTTTCTCTGAATTCTTCTTAAACACGAAAACATGATTTTCTTTATTTATTGATTAAAACCTCCCAAAAACTCTATAATTTTAACTTATGAATGCAAGAATGTGGGGTGGGATGGGCCGCGGCTAGTGAACTAGTCGTACTACCAGTGGGCGGAGAAGAAAGTGGCGTTCAAGGGCAGAATATGGGGAGCAGTGGCAATCGGCGGCGAGGGATGGGCTAATGGAGGCTAATAAAGGGATGTTGATGTATTTATAGAGAATGGGATTAAATACAAACGATTATTAAAAGGAATAAGATTAATCCTATAAGGAATAGGATTAAAGACATAAGATTATTAAAAGGAATAGTGATCCTATAAGGAATCTGATTAAGTACTTAAATTATTAAACGGAATAGGATAAAAATCCTAGAGGAATACCTAAATTATTAAATGGAATAAGATAAACATCCTAGAGCAATACTAATCCTATAGGCAATAAGATAAGAAAGAACAAATAAATCAATAAATTGTTTTTCTTTTTTCCCCACTAATCAACGAATGAATTTTCAAATACATTTATAAAATATACATGAAAAGATATTCAAAAGACAAAAAGGAGTTTAAGATTTCTTTCGCTACTAGTTAAATGGGTGCAATAGATTAAAAATTTACGTATAAAATTATAAAAGAACAAATAGTAATGAAATTTTTTCAATTATTACAAATGAGAAGCAATGGAAAAGTAACTTCATAAAATTGAGAAAATTGCCAACTGTGAGTTAGAAAATGAGAGCTACCAAAACATAGTAAAATATGTATACATAAACCTGAAAAACTTAAAGAGAAAGATGCCTTCTAAATTCTACCTAAATGGCAAGAACCAACCAGGTAAATTAGGAGTGTTTACGGGTCGGGTTGGGCCGAGTTTCACCCCAGCCCGAAGCCCGATCCGAAAAAATTTTAGGCTGCAAATTATAGCCCGTGGCCCTGCCCTAAGCCAGATCGGACCAGGCTACTTCGGGCCTGGCCGGACCTGACCTTTTTTTTTTAAATTAAAAAAATTGAAAGGATAATTTAAAAAAAATTCAATAAAATTTATCCATAAATATTACTTTAAAATTTATTATACCAAATTATATCTAATAATATATAAATTATTATATCAATATTTATAATAATTAAATTATATAATTATTTAGTTATTTAATTATTTATTTCATTATTCATGTAAAAAAAAATAAAATATAAAAATTAATTTTCACGGATTAAATTTTTAAAAGTCCCAAATATCATAAAATACATATAATATTTTAAAATTTTAAAATCTTTTTATATGAAATTTAAATTATCAAAATATATATTTTTAAAAAAATATATACAAAAAAAAATTATCTCGAGTTGGGTCGGCCAGTCCGAAAATTTTTAATTTCAACCCAAAACCCGGCCCGAAAATACTTCGGGGTTTAATTTAGAACCAGAAACCCGACCAGAGTATAAATTCGGGCTAGCCCAACCTAGTCCAAACCCTTCGGGCCGGATCGGATTTTTCGGGTCATGAGCTTTTTGAACAGCCCTACTGTAAATTAAAAAAAACTAGCATTTTAATAATTATAATAATATATCTATAAAGAGATACCTGGTTGCCCTAGAAAACTTAATTAAAGTGGACAGTGGACAGTTTTAAACTTTTACTTTGTCCAAACCCCCGGTGGACTTAATCTCTTCAACTGGGAAAGACACCAAACCTGGACACCAACTAGCATTTAAAATCTTCAAAGATGGCATCACTTGTCCATTCCATTCTCAAATTTGACAAGGATTCAATATAAATCAAAGCCCAATATCAAAACAAGCCAAAAAAAATACAATATTATTAATTTAATTAATTTTAAGTATCCTTTTTATTTCAATAATAATATATCAATACATTTTTCTTCTTCTTATCTAACATGTTTTTCTTTGCATACTAGCTATAATGGGATACGGCTGCATTATATTTTACCATAATTGGCTTCTCTGCATCTTTCGCTTCTGGTTTGCCAAATTTAAGCAGATGGCAGAAATCGCAGAAACAACAGACTGTAGAAAAGAAACTGAGCATTGTAAATGAGGCATTAGAGCTAGCCAAAGAAAGGGCTGGGAAATTTCGACAAAGGCATGATTTGATATCAAGCCAAATAAGCTCACATTACCTGTTCCATCAAGACCTTGAGGAGGCATTAGCAGGCGATGCATTTACCATGAATGAGGCAGTGGATTTTGCTGTTATACTGAGAGAAATGCAAATTAAGATGATCAATTTAATTCCCTGATACAGCTTATCTTTCTGTTTTGGATAGATTATGACTCATGAGAAATAATGTACTTTCTTTCTTATAAGTAGGAACTCTATGTTTGATATTTGTAAAAGCGCAATTAGGTAATGATGATTTATTTCAAGAAAGTGATTATTGAACTAACACAATCCAAAGTACCATACAAATTTACCATGATAACTACAAACTAATCAAATTCTGAATGCTGGTGATAAATTATTGAACTGACATAATACAAAGTGATTATTGAACTAACATAATCCAAAGCACCATACAAATTTACTATAATAACATACTAATCAAGCATAAATTATATTGTTGGAAATTGAGACGTTTTCTCAAGAAAAACGTGGTTATTTTGTAGTAACTCCTAGATTATGATAAGTCACCATTAACTTTAATATTTTGTGGCTGTTAAAATTTCAAAATTTATGTATATATACTTTTGGAATATAGAAGTAATAGATAGAAAAATTTTCAGCTCCTCCTCTGTTTTTTTTTCTTTTTGGATTTTCATTTTTTTTTCTTTGTCTTTCTTTCTTACAGTGGTATCAGAGCTCTCAGAGTTCCTAGGGCTGTGAGTTTTCTTCTCATTGTTTTACTAATCTCTTTGTGGAAATTTCTCCTTGTTAATTGCCTTAAAATGTCTTCTAGCTCATCGTCAAACCCTCCTCAGTTTTCAGGGGAAAATTATGACTTCTGGCAAATCAAAATGGAAATTTTCCTTAGATCTCAAAATTTGTGGGAAATTGTTGAGACTGATAAACAACCCACAGCCTTGCCAGCTAATCCAACAATAGCTCAGATGAGGTACCATGAGGAAGATATTTCTAAAAGGTACAGAGCTTTAAATTCTATTTTTGATGCTGTATCAGAAGAAATTTTTCCCAGAATCTGTGGAGCTAAAACTGCAAAGAACGCTTGGGATTTGCTACAGGAACAATTCCAAGGTTCTAAAAGATTAGAGCTGTTAAGCTTCTAACTTTAAAGAGGGAGTTTGAGATGCTCAAGATGAAGGAGGAGGAAACTATCAAAGTTTATTCTGGAAAACTTATGGAGTTGGTGAATCAAATTAGACTTCATGGTGAAAATTTTGAAGATCACAGAGTAGTAGAGAAAATTCTCATCAGTTTACCTGAGAGATTTGAGTCAAAAGTCTCTGCTATTGAAGAAACTTGTGATTTGAATAAACTGACAGTTACAGAACTCATAAGCAAGTTACAAGCTCATGAACAAAGAGTTTCTATTAGGTCTAAAGAAGCTACAGAAGGAGCTTTTCAGGCAAAGCATCGTAGCCAAAAGCATGTTGCAGATGGGAGAAAAACAGCCTCAGACAAAGCTAGTAAAGGTAAGAAAATTGAAAGCTCAACCTCCAAAGATAAAAATAAGGGTAAATTTCCTCCTTGTGGAACTTGTCAAAGAACTAATCACTTAGAGAAGCACTACTGGAAGAATAAAAGATGCAGGTTCTGTAACAAGCTTGGTCATATTGAAAAGTATTGTAAAGCCAAGCAATCTCAGCCTCCAGAGGAAACTCAAAAGGCGAATTTCACATAAGAGGAACAATCAGAAGAGCATGTTTTTATGGCTACTGTTGTCAAGGAATCAGACTGTGATGATGAAATTTGGTTCGTTGACAGCGAATGCACTAAACATATGGCAAAGAAGGAGAATTTGTTCAATTCCCTCGACAAGACAGTCAAGATACGGGTGAAGGTAGGGAACGGTGCAACTGTAAATGCAACAGGAAAAGGATCTATAAAGATTCAAACTCCAAAAGGTACGAAACTCATGAGTGATGTTCTTTATATTCCAGAACTTGAGCAAAATTTGCTTAGTGTTGCTCAATTTTTGAAAAAAAAATATGTGATTCATTTTGAAAATTTCTGCTGCGTTATCTCTGATTCTGAAGGCTTTGAAATAGCAAGAGTTGATATGGTTAATGATAGTTTTCCATTGAATTTGAATTGTATTCAAGATTGTGTGTTTAGTGCAACTGTTGATGAAACTTGGCTGTGGCACAAAAGATTTGGGCATTATAATTTAAATTCTCTCAAATTGTTGCATGATGATGAGATAATTTGGAATATGCCTGAAATCAACTTGAAAATTGGCACTTGTGATTCCTGCCAATTTGGGAAGCAGCATAGACAAGCTTTTCAGACAAATACAACATGGAGGGCAAAAGAAAGGCTTGAATTAATCCATACCGATGTGTATGGACCTATGCAAACACCTTCTCTTAGCCAAAATAAATATTTTATTTTGTTTATTGATGATTTTTCAAGGATGACTTGGGTATATTTTCTTAGCAGCAAAACCCAAGTATTTTCAATTTTCAAGAAATTTAAATTGCTGGTAGAGAACCAATCTGGGTGCAGGATTAAGAAAATCAGATCCGATAATGGGAAGGAGTACACTTCAAATGCTTTCAATGTTTTTTGCCATGATATGGGAATTGATCATCAATTGACTGTGCCATATTCTCCGCAACAAAATGGCGTGTCAGAGCACAAAAACAGAACCGTGATGGAGATGGCAAGGTGTTTGCTTATGGAGAAAAAACTTCCAAAGCGCTTCTGGGCAGAAGCAGTTCACACATCAGTTTATCTCCTGAATAGACTTCCCACGAAATTTGTTAATGGCATGACTCCTATTAAAGCTTGGAGTGGAGTGAAGCCATCAGCAAAGCACTTGAAAGTTTTTGGTTCTATTTGTTACTGCTATGTACCAGAAATCAAAAGAAGCAAGCTAGATGAGAAGGCTTAAGATGCTATCTTGTTGGGTTATGCTCCACAATCTAAAGGGTATAGGGTGTACAACCCTCATACCAAGAAAGTTATGGTTTCTAGAGATGTTAAGGTGGATGAAGAAGCACTTTGGGATTGGAATTTGCAGAAAATTGTACGGGCTGAAGTTGATGAATCTTCTGCTGCACCGAATCTTCTCCAAGACAGCTTGGAAACTTCTAAAACCAGAGAATTTTGTGAAGCCACTGATGATTCAGATTCTCCCATTCTGAAAACAAAATCTCTTGCTGAAATTTATGAAAAATGTAACGTGGTATTTTCTGAACCAGCAACTTATGGTGAAGCTACCCAAAGTGAAGTTTGGATTGAAGCTATGAAATCTGAAATTTTGATGATAGAAAAGAACGAAACTTGGGAGCTTGTTTCAAAACCAGAAAATAGAAGTGTTATTGGTATTAAATGAATTTTCAGGACTAAATTAAATCCTGATGGATCCGTTAATAAACATAAAGCAAGATTAGTTGTGAAGGGTTACTCTCAAGTTGCCAGAATTGATTTCATTGATACATTTGCTCCTGTTGCTCGTCATGATACAATTAGAATGCTGATTGCATTAGTAGCTCAAAAGAAATGGATCATTCATCATTTGGATGTCAAATCAACTTTTCTCAATGGTGTTTTGCAAGAAGAAATTTATGTTGCTCAACCTGAAGGCTTTATAGTTCCTGGATGTGAAGATAAAGTGTACAAGCTGCACAAAGCTCTCTATGGCCTGAAGCAGGCTCCGAGAATGTGGTACAGCCGAATTGACTCTTATCTTTTGAGTCAAGGATTCAGGAGGAGTCCTAGCGAAGAAACTCTTTATGTCAGACTCTCTAAAAATGGTAATTTATTATTGATTTCTCTCTATGTTGATGTCTTGTTGGTGACAGGAAATAATAATGATTTGCTGAAAAAATTTAAATTGGAGATGGAGAAGGAGTTTGAAATGTCAGACTTGGGAAAAATGAATTATTTCTTAGGCATGGAAGTAGAGCAAACCAAGAATGGCATTTTCATTTCACAAAGGAAATATGCCATGGATATTTTAAAAAGGTTTAAAATGGAAGGTTGTAATTCTGTGGCTACACCTTTAGTTACAAATGAAAAATTGTCCAGCAATGATGGTGTAAAGTTAGTTAATCCATCATCTTATAGAAGTCTAGTTGGTAGTATTCTTTATTTGACTGCCACTAGACCCGATTTGATGTTTGCCGGAAGTTTACTTTCTAGATTCATGCAAGCTCCATCTCAAGTTCATTTCGGTTCGGCAAAACGAGTCTTGAGGTACTTGAAAGGTACCGTTAACTTTGGTGTTTGGTATTCTAGCATGGAAGACGGAGAATTGCAGGGATATGTTGACAGTGATTGAGCTGGTTGTATAGATGATATGAAGAACACAAGTGGTTATGCATTTTCTTTTGGTTCAGGAGTTTTTTGCTGGAATTCAAAGAAACAAGAAGTTGTTGCGCAGTCCACTGCAAAAGCAGAATATATTTCTTGTGCAGCTGCAGCAAATCAAGCCATTTGGCTTAGAAACTTATTGAAGGACTTGGGGCAAAAATCAAATGATCCAACTGTTATTTATTGTGACAACAAGTCAGCCATTGCTATTGCTCAAAATCCTGTGCAATATGGCAGGACTAAGCACATTAATGTGAAATTTCATGCTATAAGAGAGGCTGAAAGGAATGGAGAAGTGAAGCTGCTGTATTGCAAATCTGAAGAACAAAATGCTGACATTTTAACAAAAGCTCTTCCTGTTGCTAGATTTGAACTTTTAAGAGCAAAACTTGGAGTTCTTGAGAAAAATCTCAAGGAGGAGATTGTTGGAAATTGAGACGTTTTCTCAAGAAAAACGTGGTTATTTTGTAGTAACTCCTAAATTATGATAAGTCACCAGTAACTTTAATATTTTGTGGCTGTTAAAATTCCAAATTTTATGTATATATACTTTTGGAATATAGAAGTAATAGATAGAAAAAATTTCAGTTCCTCCTCTGTTTTTTTTTTCTTTTTGGATTTTCATTTTTTTTTTCTTTGTCTTTCTTTCTTACATATATTACATAAAGAAAACAAAAACAAAAACTAACCTTTTCGTTCATGAAGTTCATGAACAGCCTCTTCAATGAACTTGCAACCAGTTATCCTCATGAAATGGGATTGAGCCATACAAATTTGTCAATGAGGTCATTTCCATTGGTATAAACAATGATCAAACCTAAATCAAAATATAGAAGCATAAATTATATTACATAAAGAAAAAAATAGCAAACCTTTCCCTGCATGAAGCTCATGAATAGCCTCTTCAATATTACCGCATTGAACTTGCTACCAGTATCCTTATGAGATGGGATTGAGCCAAATAGGTTTGTCAATGATGTCATTTCTATAAGTGGCGTAGTAATTCAGTGTAAGGATTTGAAGTTGTGGGAGTTTTACCAATGCATTAGTCTCATTATCATCAATTTCATCACCGCAAGTCAAATGTAAATCAAGTGTTCTGAATCATGTGAAACTTCTCAGTTTAGCAATCCAACAACCATCTAATTAGCTTGATTCAACAGTGTAAACCCTAACGAATAAAACTTCAAGTTTTGAAAGCCTTTCAAAGCCTTTTTAGCAGATAGCTAAGTGAACCACAATGACTTACATCTAAGACTATGAGCTTTTTAAAGATCACAAGAAAAGGTGAAAACTTTTTGAGATATAGACAACAACTTGCATTCAAAATCTGAAGATCATTAAGTTTCTTAAGCAAAGGAGAGAGCTAAAACAAGGGATGGGTATTCCTTAAATTCAAGTGCATTAAATGCTCAAAGTAAATAATCTGGTACAAAAGGCATGAGGCAAACTTTTACATATTGATCTATAAAGAGCCAAAACTCTTAGATACTTGCATTCCATAATTTTGTTTGTTATATTTGATGTAATGATATTCACATCACTAGCCTTAGTTGTGAATATCAATGCCTGCAACTTTTGATTAGCCGAAAATTTATTCTAATCCATAATATTATTAATCCCTAAATGACGGAAACTTCTGCTATCACTTGATTATCAAATCATGAACCATATCATGAATCTTGAAGATGATGTATTCTTTAGATTTAACGACAGAACCTACGTTGGAGATTAATGACATTGTGGATCATAGCAAACTTTTGGCCAATAAAAAGTTATGGACATTAAGATCTATACAACCAAAATTAGTGATGTGGACATCATTACATCAAACACGATAAACAAGATTATGGAGTATAAGTACCTAAGAATTTTGGATATTCATAGATCAGTATTTGAAAAGTCTGACCCATCTTTCTTGCACTAAATTGGTTATCTTGAGCATTCAACATGCTTGAGCATTAGAAATAACAATCTATTGATTCAGCTTTCATCCTCCCTTAATGAAATCCAAATTTTAGATGTGAGTCATGGTAAAGGTCTGGAAATGCTTCCACCTTTTCTGGTGACCTTCAAGCAGCTCAAAATTTTAGATGTAAGCCATTGTATTAAACTTCAATACTTGCCAAAAAGCTTGGCAAAACTTTTGAAACTTGAAGTTTTGTTGGGATTTAAACCTCTAATAGATTAGGCCAATCAGATGGCTAGGTTCGTTAAACTGAGAAATTTAACCATACTAAAAAAAACTTGGTTTGCGTTTAACTTAAAGTAAGGATATTGATGATAACGATAAGAAATTAATGCATTGGTAAAACTCAAAGAACTTGGCATCCTCGCCCTAAATTGTTTTGGTAGCCACAACACTGGCCTCATTGACGAACTTGATAGATTCAACGTCATTCCCTTCACCATCACCAATAATGAAGCCATTACAGTGTCATCATTTTCTGCCAATTCTTACCAAAAGAATCGCCTCCATCACAGTGTCATCACTTTCTCTCATTTTCTCAGCAACCAAACTAAAAATTGACTGTAGAACTATAGTTGAATGCTTCATTGACTTAACAGAAGAAAAGAAAAGAGCTCCTTGTGTTCGGAAATTCAACAACGACAGGTAGTTTTTGGCTTTGTTTGTAAATGGAGAAAATTACAATGTCATTTTTTAAACTATATTACTTCAACATAATTTTTAATATATTAAATATATATGTATATCACTTAAAAATTTTATTAGATGTATATTTTTAAAATTAAAAATTGAAAAGTGAGTATTTTAAAAAGAAAAAAAATGTGAATATTTTTAAAATAATTTTTTTAGTAATTTTTTGAAGAATTACAATTAAAAACTACAAATATAACTTAATAGTTGTTCGTCGTAAGATAAGCAAATCCAACGGCTCATGGGCCAGAAATAAACACAAATATCCACTGACCAAATTCAAACTTCAAGAATTGCCAACTTGGCAAATCGAACGGTCAAAATTCCAAGTTCTGTTACAACTAGTTACTAACTAAAAAACCACGAAAGAAGGATTGCCAACATGGCAAATAACAGCCGTGGATTACAAACCTAAACGTGCAATCTCATCAGTTGTAAAATAAAATGCGCGGATCCCCAAAGTAACAAATGGTCCGATAAATAGCAAACCTACACTCCCATCAAAATCTCAAATTCGAAAGCGATTTCACTTTCTCTCTAAAGCGTCGACGTTTCGCTCTCATAAAACGAATATTTCAGATCTCTTTTGTTTCTTTCTGATCCGTTAATGGAGTCTACAAAGGAGAAGAAGGGTACCGGAGGAAGGCGAGGAGGAGATAGAAAGAAGGCTGTTTCTAAGTCGATTAGGGCTGGGCTTCAATTCCCTGTTGGTCGGATCACTCGGTTTCTCAAAAAGGGCCGATATGCTCAGAGGTATGGAGCGGGTGCTCCGATCTACCTCGCCGCTGTTCTTGAATATCTCGCTGCGGAGGTATTAATCAGATCCGGTCCATTTTGCTTCTATGTTTTTGTGACCGTAATGGAAAAAATTGGATCAAACTGATAGAAAATCAAATTTTTTTTTTTAAAAAAAAAGTTAATTTGCGTACTTGTTGATAGGTATTGGAATTGGCTGGGAATGCAGCACGTGACAACAAGAAGAATAGGATAAATCCAAGGCATGTGTTACTAGCAGTAAGGAACGATGAAGAGTTGGGTAAATTGCTTCAAGGAGTGACAATTGCTAATGGAGGAGTGCTGCCGAACATTAACCCAGTTCTTTTGCCCAAGAAATCGGCTGCTGCTTCTGAAAAATTTTCAGATCCTAAGTCACTAAATCACCCAAAAGCTCTTAAAGACAATTGCCACTAATGTATTAATTACAATAATGGAATGTAGGATCTAGAAGTGCCTTTTTCCCCTTTTGTGAATTTTATCTTTTTACTAAGCTCTTAGTTGATATTGTAGCATGATGATATTAACTTCTAATGGAAATTTGCTTATTTCTTGCATATTGTTCTTGTGGATTTTTCTTATGTTGATTCTGATATTAGTTTTTTCAACTATGAACAATGGGCCCATGACCAATTTTTTTTCTTAAATTTAAGAAATATTTCTGAAAATTTTATTAGATCTTTATTTAAGATAGCTTTTGAGTATTGTTAATATTGATTGATGGATAGGAAATACGCCTTAATAAAATATTAATAAATTTTAGATTTTAGTATTATCAATTTGTCTCTTCTATATAAAAGTATTTATAAAAATTTAAAAGATTATTCATATTTTTAAAAGTAATTTTTTTCTTTCCTTATTTTTAAATCCTCATTGAGTAGTATTTTTGATTTTTTTTTCTATTTTTTTCATTTTAGCATTTTAAGGTTAAAGATGTTGTTTGCTATCTACCGTAGCTGCTATTTATTTAAAGGTACTTATCTTATTTCTTTCTTGATCTCTCTCTACTAGCTTGTTGTGCTTATTTTGATTGCGAGAATGTAAATTTATTTGTGAAATTTTTTATTTTCAATAAAATTTATAATTTTAATTGGTGATTTTGCTTTACTGTTGTGGTGATACAAACACTTTAGATGAAACAACAAACTGTGCATGTTACAATCTTTTACTAAAATATGTCATACTTTTTTTTTATAGATGTGAACATGCTGTGATTATAATCAGTAGAGATGATTTTTCATATAAGATGTTATCAAGGATGAGTTTCATATTATTTTGATATGAATTCTATGTGAGTAAGTTTGAAAGCTGAAATTAGTTGTTTTAATCTTGATATGAGTTTGTATTATTGATATGAATATGATATGATATGGTATGAGTTTGATATGAGTTAGTATAAATTTTGATATTAGTTAATATTAGTTTTGATATGAGTTGTTATAAGTTAGTTTAATTGGTATAAGTTAATATGAGTTTAAAATTTGTTAGTATGAGTTGATATGAGTTAGTATGAAATTGATATTAGTTTGTATTATTGAAATGAGTTTGTATTATTAATATGTGTTTGTATTATTGATATGAGTTGGTATAAGTTAGTATGAGCTTTGATATGAGTTAGTATAATTGGTATGAGCTGGTATAAGTTTGATATGAGTTAGTATATGTTGATATAAGTTTAAAATTAGTTGATATAAATTTGGTCTGAGTTAGTATTAATTTGATATTAGTTAGTATGTGTTTGTATGAGTTTTGATATGAGTTAGTTTAATTGGTATGAGTTTTACATGAGTTAGTATGAGGTGATATCATTTTGAACTTAGTTGGTATGAGTTGGTATCAGTTTGAAATGAGTTAATATGAATTGGAGTTTGATATGAGTTAGTATAGGTTAGTATGAGTTTCGACATGAGTTGTTATGAGTTAGTTTAATTAGTATAAGTTTGATATGAATTTTCAAAGTACCAATGCTATTATTCATTTACACATATTAAATTAATATATTAATGTATAGAAACTGGCTGTTGTGAAAATAAAAATAACAAATATTAAGGCTGATTCTCTTAATATGAAAGGAATGTACTGAAAAAAAATTCACATACACTCGAAAAAAGAAAAAATTACTGACCCTTAGGTATTACTTGTATTTTATTCTATTTATGATATCATAATGCTTAACAATATTAGAGGTTTTTTATTCTGATTAGTATATCATTTTTTAGAAAACTGGATTTGACAGCAAACTAGTTAGTAAAACTGAAGAAAAAAAGTTCAAAATATTTGATCGCAGGACCAAAAGAAAGGAAGATTCGGGTGTCATGCATCAAAAAAAAATGCAAGTGAATTTAGATATGGAGAAGAATAAAATGGAGTTGCGTATATCGCAACTAGAACATAGATGCAGTGCATTAGAAAGTAAAAACACACTGCATACTCAATTGAATAAAGAGTTGAATACTACCATATCCCGATTAACTAATAGACTCACAACCTTAAAAGCAAAATGAACATAAAATGACAACAAAGAAAAGGAAAACCAAAGAAAAGGAGGCCTCTATAACTCAAAAGGAAAAGGAAGAGGCAAAAGATAAAAGGGAAAAGATTTATAAAGAAAAAGACAGTGAAGATGAAGAAAAAGAAGAGGCTGTAGAAGAAAAGGCAAATGAAAATTAAGTACTGTGATTGGATTATAAAATTTATACACCTCTGGCCGAGTATGACGATTATACTAAATCAAATTTATTTATTATAAAATTTATAAATACACTTATATCTAATCACTTAAAATACGACTACTTGTAGAAAAAATATTTCAATGGCGGCTGAGGACATGCTACAACTCAGCATGTCATTGGTTGAAGTGACGGAGACCATGTAGAACAAAGAAAGAAATGTTTACACATGTCGAACACTAAATACATTGGTGATGAGTGGACTCCTGAAAGAAGAGGTCAGTACAAAAAAAGTAGCAAACGTCTTCAAGTTCTTTGCTAAAAGATGACGGATGAAGTTACATATGCACCTATCTACCCTTGGATCTTTTCTCATCCCCATCTGCTGATCAGTGCCGAAGTTTTGATAACTGGTGGCTTATGCATTTTGATAACTAGAAATAGTAAGCTGCACTTTAATTACAGATTTTCATTTTTACATTAATTATATTTAGATATAAATAAATTATTCTTCCAAGCAAATAAATAAAGTAGTATTTTAATTTATAACAGTGATAATAAAGTGGAACAACCTTTGCGAAGGGTGAGATTTACTATTTCACAATGCATTCCACGAATTATAAGGACTTTTGGTATCGATTACGATTACCCCATGTTTGACTGTCAAATGATGTAAGATTTTTAATATAAATGCATCTTGATGGATATTACATTGGACATCATTGTATTATCAAATTAATATTAATGTGTTTTTATTGAATTATAAGAAATTGATGTTATATTATATTATGTGCAACAAAAATAAAAATATATCTTTTCCCAAAGAAAGACATGTGGGTCTTGCTATGTCAATCAAATTTTTATATCATGTTATGAAGAGTTCAAAAAAAAAAAAACTGGAGGACTCCCAGTTATGTAATAGATTTTCTTGAGGGTAAGCACAAGTTATCATCATTTATCTACTAGTGAACCAAACTGAACATCACTGGTTTCTAATAGAAATAAAACTACCTGAGTGGTCAATAAAGATAAATTATTCATTGTATGCAGATGTCTGCAGAAGCGATATAACAAAATGTGTTAAACCAATTGCGGAGATGTTGCTCCATGCTTTGAATGATGTTAAATTTTTCAACCATAGGCTCGAATTGAAGAATAAAAAGAGTAGGGAGATGATAATAAATTATGAGAAGAATATTTGTCGGGTAAACTATAAAAAATTATCTATTCTCAATCATTATGTAATGATAGTTATTTATCTTTTAAAATTGTTAATATTAATATATTATAACAGTGAAGATTGTGGAATGTTTATTACTAAATTTGTTGAGTTTTTAATGACAGTCGGCCTCAACATATGGGACTGCAATCAGCAAAATATGAAAATATTTAGATACAACATGATAATTCATTTATAGGTGCATGTTATAAACAAAAATAATAATACTTATTATAGCAAATAACATTTTAATATTTTGTACTAATAATGCGTGATACTTATTTTAATATGAATTTGGCATGAGTTGTGGAAGTCTGTTGATACAGGATGTTCCAAAGTTTGCTGACACATGATGTTCAAAATTTTGCTGATTTTGGTATGAGTTTGCTATCAATAATATTATACTCATACCAAAATTATACTAAATCATATGAATAAAAATACGTTCATGTCAAACTCATACTAACTCATATCAATAATATTATATTCATACCAAACTCATACTAACTCGTATCAATATAAATGTATTCATATCAAACTGATACTAACTCATATCAATAAAAATACACTCATGTAAAACTCATACTAACTTATATTAATAAAATACACTCATACCAAACTCATACTAACTCATATCAATAAAAATACAATCATACCAAACTCATATTAACACATATCAATAAAAATACATTCATTCCAAACTCATACTAACTCACATCAATATAAAAACACTCATGCTAAACTTATACTAACTCATATCAATATAAATATACTCATATCAAACTCATACTAACTCATATAAATAAAAATACACCCATACTAAATTTATACTAACTCATATCAATAAAAATACACTCATGCCAAATTCATACTAGCTCATATCAATAAAAAAAATACACTTGTTTCAAACTCATATTAACTCATATCAATAATATCATACTCATACCAAACTCATATCAATAATATTACACTTATACCAAACTCATTCTGACTCATACCAATATAAATACACTCATTCCAAACTCATACTAACTCATATCAATAAAAATACACTCTTTCTAAACTCATACTGACTCATATCAATATAATATTATACTCATACCAAATTTATATTAACTCATATTAATATAAATATACTCATGTCAAACTCATACTAACTCATATTGATAATATTATATTCATACCAAACTCATACTAACTTATATCAATATAATATTACATTTATACCAAACTTAGAGGGTGTTTCTTAAAACTGGAGCTTTTCAGCTTATTGTGAATAAATGATTTTTAGATTATAATCAGATTAAAAATAAACAGTTAAGCGTTTCTGTAAACTAGTTAATAATCAGCTGATAATCAGTTTATAATCAGTTAAGTGTTTCTGTAAAATCAACTTATAATCAGTTTTTAATTGCAGAAACTGTCAAAATTACTAAATTGTCCATGAGTTTATTTATTGTATAAAAATAATTTTTTAAATGTCAATTCAAAATTTATTTTGCAATAATAATAATAATAATAATAATAATAATAATAATAATAAAATTTATTTAAGAAGAAGCGTAAAAAAATTTTGATAGGAACTAAAGTGTATAGGGTGGGCAAATTTGAAATATTGAAGATTAGGTAGGGATAGTATGGTTTTTTACTTGGTCAAAACTGCTTAAAAAATAAGTGCTTAAAAAAAAGTAGCAAAACCCAACTTTTAAAAAACTGATTAAAATCATATTATAATCTACTATTTAAGTTTTCAGAAATACTTAAATAAACAACTTATAATCTAAAAACTACTTATAATCAGTTTTGACCAGCTTTTAAGTTTTGAGAAACACCCCCTTATACTAACTCATATCAATATAAATACACTTATGTCAAACTCATACTAACTTATATCAATATAAATACACTCATACCAAACTCATACTGACTCATATCAATAAAAATACACTCATTTCAAATTCATACTAACTCATATCAATATAATATTACACTCATACTAAACTCATATTAACTCATATTAATATAAATACACTCGTACCAAACTCATTCTAACTTATATTAATAAAAATACACTCATATTAATAATATTATACTCATACTAACTCATATCAATAATATTACAATCATACTAACTCATATCAATAATATTACACTCATACTAACCCATATCAATAATATTACACTCATACTAACCTATATCAATAAAAATATACTCATTTCAAACTCATACTAACTCATATTAATATAATATTACACTCATACTCAGCGGCGAAACTACTATGGGGTCGTGTGGGGTCACACGACCCCTCCTCACCGGCGGCCAGAAGGAGTAAAACCGGTGGAGGCTTGGAGAGCGACCTAAACTCAGCCCCCGTCAACAAGGGCTGAGATGCAGACGATGCAGCGAGGGGTAGACGAACCCCTCACTGCAAATTTGTTTATTTTTTTTTATAAATTAGTCCCTGGTGAAACGGCATCGTTTCACCAGGGACTAATTTTTTTTATAAATTGACCCCTGGCGAAACGGCGCCGTTTTGCCAGGGGTCAATTTATAAAAAAAAATCGGCCCAAGTGAAACAATGCGGGCCGGTTCAAAAATAAAAAGGGCTGCATTTTTCTCCTCTTTTCTTCTCCTTCTTCCCTCTCCCCCTTCCCTCCCCAAGTTCAACCAGCCCAGCCAGCCACTACCAGCAGCCCACCACCGGCCACTGCACTCAAGACCCCCCCCTCTGTAAATTCCTGGTTCCGCCACTGCTCATACTAACTCATATCAATATAAATACACTCATACCAAACTCATATTAAGTCATATCAAAATAATATTACACTCATACTAAACTCATACTAACTCATATCAATATAAATACACTCATAATAACTCATATCAATAAAAATACACTTCTATCAAACTCATATTAACTCATATCAATAATATTAGACTCATACAAAACTCATACTAACTCTTATCAATATAAATGCACTCATATTAAACACATACTAACTCAAATCAATAAAAATACACTCATTCCAAACTCATACTAACTCATATCAATATAAATTTACTCATACCACACTCATACTAACTCATATCAATATAAATACACTCATGTCAAATGCATACTAACTCATATCAATATAAATACACTCATCCCAAACTCATACAAACTCATATCAATATAAATACACTCATGCTAAACTCATACTAACTCATATCAATAAAAATATATTCATGTCAAACTCATACTAACTCATATCACTATAAATACATTCATATCAAACTCATACTAACTCATATCAATATACATATACTTATGCCAAACTCATATCAATAAAAATACACTTGTATCAATAACATAATAAATAAAATTTAATAATTTTTTTCCATAACAATCTCAATATATAATTATTAATCAACTTCTACTAAAGTCTGAAATATTTTGCAACAAATTAATATTACAAATAACAATTTTATTGAACAAATAATTATTGCATGTTGATATGAATATTATTTCTATTCGTTAACCATCGATGCTCCTGAAGAACTGTGTAAACGAATGAAATTTTGGCAAGTAGATCTATTGTGACCACGCACGCGACATCGGCTGTACCTCGGATGAGTTTTATCCTCATATAGTGAAGGAATCCTGCATTTTTTTTGCCTCCCAATTAATGTGCACACATCTAGTGGTAAAAGAGTGACGTTACGAATGTGATATGGGATAAACCAATTACTAATATGAGGAATTAAGTTTATGACTTCTTTGTATGTTTGAAACCAATAATCACACGAGTAATATAGAGAACACAACTTATAAGTGTCATAGCTGATGTTTCTAACAACCACAAGAGCATGCACACATGGGAATTGATCTAATTAAAACTTTCTGCAATAACAAGTCCTCTTATCCATATCAACAATATAATTTTTATCTATTTCCTTAACGTCGTATTTATTGTTGCTAACAGTCTCCATCTGCAAAATATAAATAATGACATGACATGACAATATCATAAATAATGACAGTTGATGAAAACAAATTAAAAACCTTAACACTACAAAAAATAAAGAATTTATATTCATTTTTTGTGCTTTCATCATTCTATTCCTCAATTTTTTTCTACATCCATTGATATTTTATTAGTGGACTGCTTTGCCTTATTTTGACATTTATAAAATCATCTTTGACATATCTTTCTACTTTCATCGATAAAATCAGTAATAGAAAGCTCTCTCACCTTTACAAGTGTTGCGTTGACTAATTCGGATATATTAGTCATCGTGATATTATACCTCCTTCTATGCATATGAGACCGCGTCCACCTATCCAGCATAACAAATTCTAGATATTCTTTCGCACCGAGAATACTAATGCAAAATTCACCAAAAAGTTTAGTGAAATTATTTATTATGTAGGCTTTAGCTATTTTGTAGTAGTGCTTCTCAAGGTCTTTAGTTATATATTTAAATTTGCACTTCAAGTTATTTAACGAGTGATACATGCAAATTTCATGGAATGCATTTAGAAAAACCTCTGTTACAGCCTTCTGAATGCTTAGGGGTCTATCAGATATAATAACATTATTCAGTCTTTCACTGAAAGCTTCCTTCAGTCTCATAAGAAACCATGCCCATTATGCATAATTTTCAGAATCGCCAATCCCGAATGCAAAAGAAAATATATGTTAACTTTCATCATGACAAATAACAGTGAAAAGCACACCTTGATACTTTTCTTCCAAATGAGTACTATCAATAGTAATTACAGGCCTATAATTTTAGAAACCTTTTATAGAAACATCAAAAGCAAAGAAAAGATACTCAAATCGATTATCATCACTGTATTGTAGATGCATAACCGTACCCAGATTAGTTTCACCTAGCATATGTAAATAGGCTGGTAGAATTAAGAAAGATTATTCTGGAGTACCAAGTCCGATATTTCCATACGTATATTCATGTCCCGTCCCCTCCATGCAACAAAATAACTAATCTCAACACCAAATTTATTACGTAGATCTTCGATAATATCTTTGGATTTGAAAATCCTATCAGGATTTATGAATCGCTTCTTAACACACTTTGCAACAACCCAACTAGTTGCTTGTTTGTGTTTACTCTGATCAAAATTGGTCGAACATGAATGTTGAGTGACATATTTTATCACCAACCAATAATCCTTCGAGTCTCCAAGATTTCTTGCTCTCAATCACCATGTACAACTTTTATCAATACAGCGCACAACAAAGAAAAAAGTATTAGACTTGAATACCTTAAATTGAAATTTCTTCCTAATTGCAATGAGTGACACAGTTGTCTTAATATCATCCCTTGACTTATATATTTTTCTCTTCTCAATCATTTCAGATATATAACTTTTGCCTAACCATTTTTTCATTGTCAGTAGCAAGTTTGTCCCCAGTATGTTGAAACTCTGGCTCAGGTTCATTTTCATAATATTCTAGGGCTATATGGATAGATTCAGTAATTGGTGCAACTCTTACATCTGCATCTTTTAGTTCTGAACAAAAACCCGGTGCCTCTACTTGTATAATTTTTTTTTCACCGAGAGGATCATTACTGTCATGTCCATATTTATATGCTCCTTCTTCAACACTAAAAATCAATGGATGCATAAGTCTAACCTCTATTGCAATGCTCATGAATATCCTAAGTGACCTATCATCTACTACATCATAAAGAGGATGTGAGTCATTACCAGTAACAAATTTGAATCCCATATTTGATGTGTTGTCAATATGAAGTGCCTCTTATACTAATTTTTTAAATTTGGTGAAGTCAATCATTCTATTCAGAAAAATATATTCAGCACAACTGCCAACATATTTGTCAATGCTGGCATCAAATGTTCCACCATAATAGATGAGAAAAATTATTTTGTTCATAAATTGGATTAGTCCTCTAATACCTTTCATGTTATCCATCAATACCCTACAGTCAGAACCATTAATATAAAACTTATATCAACCACAGAGAAAATTAATATAAAAAATACAAACTCATATGCAACTAGTACCAACTCATATCCACTCATATCAGACTCATATTAATTACAACAACTAATATCAAATGTATTTCAATTAAAATATTATATATCAAACTCATTCCAATTATACTAACTGATAACAACTAATATCAAAACTCATACTAATATTAAAACTTATATCAAACACATATCAACTCATATCAAACTCATATTAATAATACAAACTCATTTCAATAATAAAAACTCATTTCAAACCATATCAAATTCATACTAACTCATATCAACTCACACCTACTCTTACCAAAGATATATCAACTCATACTAACTCATATCAAACTCATATCAACGCATACCAAGTCATATCAAACTCATGTCAGTAATATTTTAAACTCAAAACAGTTGTACAAACTCATATCAAACTCAAATCAATAATACAAACCCATATCAAACTCATATCAACTCATACTAACCCATATTAAACTCATACCAACTCATAACAGACTCATATCAAATTTATACCAATTATACTAACTCATAACAACTCATATCAAACCTCATATCAATAAAAATATACTCATTTCAATCTCATATCAATAACAGTAACTTATATCAAAATCATATCAATAGTACTAACTCATTTTCAAACTCATATAAAACTAGTACCAGCTCATATCAAACTCATATCGATAAAAATATACTCATATTATACTAAAAATATATTCATTTCAATACTAACTAATATCAAACTAATATCAACTCATATCAAATTCATATCCACACCAAAATAACTCATATATATAAATAACAGAAAAAGAGGAAAAATGAAGGAATGATAAAAACAAAGATCTGTAATAATATCATTTAAAAAATTTTAAAAAATATATTAATGTTTAAGTATAAGTCAACGTCTTTTTCAAAACTCAACCCCTGAATGTTAGTTCAACGTCTTCTCATGTTAGCTCTTATATTTTTTTCATAAAAAAATGAATTAACTCGATTTACCTTTTTACTTAGATGAGACAAAGTAAATTAGTTGCCAATAAATGGAGTCGCAAAGGACAGAAAATATCGGCACAATGAAATATAGAGATTGGCAAAGAGAAAAAGAGAGAAGTGATTGAATAAGATAAAGATGAAAAAAAATTGAAAAACAAAAGAGAAAAAAATAACACAGCATAGGGCGGAGAGAAAGAGAGAGCCCAAAAGAGAGAAAATGTTATTTATGCATTTTTTTTTCTTTTTTTAGGGGATTAAGAGGGGCATTTTTATCTAATAAAATCTAGTTAAGATTATTAATGCTTATAATTTATTAATATATTGCTCAAGGATATTTTTTTTATCAAATTTCTAGATAGGCAGCGTTTCGTATTGGTTTCATATATTTCTCATGGAAATTAATAATATAAGTGAAATTTAAATTTGAGCCCTCTTAACTTGGCCTAGAAACTTACATAATTTTTCAATTCGGCTTTTTACATAATTAACATAAAAATAAATTTAGTTTTCAAATATAATGCACATAAAATTTTTTTTCACATTTACGGCACTTCAATTCTATATTTACAAAAATACGGGGCATGGATTATGCAAGTAGAAATCACAAAATAATATAGATTTGAGTTTGACCATTTTGTATTGCAATTTAGATATTAAAATTGCAATATATTTATACATAGTTTCTATATCAGTGTATATTATAATTAGAATTATAAATATTTCAAAATTAAAAAAAAATTATTTCAAATTGATCCAAAATTAATCATAAAGATAATTATTATAGTTAATATTTAAATTTCATCCTAAATTAATCAAAATTATCTAAATTTTGGCAGAACTTCCAATAAAGTAAATATAATAAAATTTTCCAGCAAAATGTTACAAAATGCAAATAAAAAGTTTTTTTCTATTAATAATGGGTATTTACACTATAATTTTTCATATTATATTCTTTGCTATTATATTAAGTTTTATTTTAGCTTAATTATTATAAGGAGTTTACAATAAGATTTTCTCATATTTTATATAATAAAGCCAATGGTGATTGTACATCTAGATATGTTCAGGCTCATCTTGAGTTTGTCTATAAATTTTTTTGGGAAATTAAAAAAATAATTTAAAAAAATGTTTATTTTCAAAAATACTATAAAAACACTTTTACTCAAAAGTTTTTTTTCTTTCAAAAATATGGTAGATTTGGACTTTCAAAATAGATGAATCATATAAATTACAAAAATACTAGGGATGAGCAAAAAAATTAAAAACTAACCGACCCGACTATCACTCGACCAACCTAACCTACCATATCTGTTTAAACGGCATGATTTGATCGGTTTCGGTTTATATATTTATTGAAAAAAATTATTGAACCCAATAAATTTGATAAAAATCCGACCGAACCTATAATTATTGGTCAGTTTTCAAAAAAAAATTGACCACTATTAAGTGGTCGTGTTAGTCGAGTCCTAAAATTCGATCATCTCGACCGATGCTCATACCTAAAAAATATTATTTTATATGTAATATATATCGACATATATCGACATATATTGTTATTCTTTAGTTAAAGTATATATAACATATAACGATATATACCGATATATACTCACATATACTTATATATATGTAATATATATTATTAATTTTTGCAACATATATCCACATATATCTAGTTATATGTCACATATATCAATATATATTGTTATTATTTTTAGTATATATAGTTATATGTAACATATATCCACATATAAATAAAAATATAAAAATAGTTATATATTGACATATATACACATATACCGAGATATACTCACATATATTATTATTCTTTAGTTAAAGTATATGTAGCATATACTGATATATATTCATATATATTATTCTTTAGTTAAAATATATATAACATATACCTACATGTATCCATATATATAATTTTTTAGTTAAAATATGTAATATACACCCACATATATCTACAAAAGTTATTCTTCAATTAAAGTATGTGTAACATATGCTTACATGTATCTATATATATCATTCTTTAGTTAAAGTATATATACATATACCCACATGTAATTACAAAAACTACTCTTCAATTAAAATATATGTGACATAAATCTACATATATTCACATTTATCATTCTTTAATTACATATATTAGTTAAAGTATATGTAATATGTACTCAAGTATATCTATAAAAATCATTATTTATTTGAAGTATATGTAACATATACTTATATATATAATTTTTTAATTAAAGTATATGCGACATATACCCACATATACTTATAAAAATTATTCTTTAGTTGTAATGCATACTTACATATATCCACATATATTTTTTTAATTACATTATATGTAATATATACCCACATATACCTATAAATATTATTATTCAGTTAAAGCATATATAATGTACATCTACATATATCCATATATATCATTCTTAGTTAAAGTATATGTAATATATATCGATATATAGCTACAAAAATTATTTTTTAATTAAAGTATATGTAACATATGCTCACATATATCATTCTTTAGTTAAAATACAATTAATATATACTCACAAATACTATTCTTCAATTAAAGTATATGTATCATATACTTATATATATCTACATATATCATTCTTTAATTAAAGTATATGTAATATATGTTCACATATATCCACGTATATTTAGTTACTTATATATAACATATAACAACATAAACTCACACATGCTATTATTATTTAGTTAAAGTATACGTGACATATACTGTTATTCATTTGCAACATATACCGATATATAAGTTAAACATATATCATTTTTATACTTTAATTCTTTTAAAATTTAACATGTATATATTATTATATGTAACATATACTGAATTATAACTAAATATCTTTATATATAACATATACTGACTTATAACTAAATATCTATCACTTTATACTCTTATTATTTTAAAGTTCAACATATAATAATATATATTTATATATATCAACATATACCAATATACATACACCGATATATAATACAAAACTGAAAATTTGCAAAAAAAAATATTTCTTTTTATCAAACATGCACAGTATGTTATATTAGAAAAATAAAAAAAAATTTCAATCGTTATAGTCAAATCCAAAAATAAAATCAAAATATAATAATTAAATTAAATTAATAAAAATTAATAAATTGATCAATAAGAATAATTAAAATTTTAATAAATATATTTTTAAATATATTTTTAAACAAATTTATTTAAATAATTTAAATAAATTATTTCTAAATAAAATAATAAATATACTATATAATAATAAAAAAGAATAATAGTAATACTCTATAATAATAATAATATAGAGTATATTAAAAAATAATATATTAAAAAATTTTAATATAAAAAAAGAAACGAAAAAATAAAAAATGCTCTATTAATAATATAAGTCCATAAATACTTATTTTCATTCAACGCAAGTTCAACAAAGGCATAAGTTTAAAGCGGTAATGTATTTTTTAAAAAATATATATATAACAAAGGTTAAAATTGAAAAAATTTAAATTTAAAAGTAAAAAAAATTAAGAATAATAAAATTAAAAATAAAACTTAAAATATATGGGGGTGTAATTTCCTCTTTTTCAATTTCTTATATAACGGAGAACTTGTGATTTTGGTAGGGTTTTTAAACCAATAGTATAGCAGATTCATCAACTGGTAATTTAATCTAGCTTGGCTCGTTAAATCACGCTAATTTTGGGACTGTAATTCTTAAATAATTTTTTATTACCGGAGAAAGGTTTCAACTTCCAATGCCGTGCGGCCGCCGCTCTCTTATTCGGCCCTGGCCGTTGGTGCAGCCGGATCGGGTCTTCTATACGGTAACAGATACTCTGCTCCAAATGAGCAATTCAATCTCTCTGCATTTCTTTCCTTCTTTCCGTTTTCCGCTCTTTTTTTAATTCTTATTTAACTGTAGATGCAAAGATATCGCTTTCAATTGCTGCTCCATTGCGTGAAGAATCTTTATCACACTTGATCTCTTTGCGCCCTCCATTCATTTCTGCAGATCAATGGCACTTTGGTTTTTACTCCGGTACCTTTTTCATTCCCTAAAAAAGTTCTCTAATATGCTGGGTTTGTTCTTTTGTTAGTATTATTTTCTGTTTCAGTTATGAATTGAGTTTAATTCTGTAGGAAATCTTCCATTGTTTTCTTCTAGAGTGGCTCATGTTCCACCCACTGATGACATTAAGAAAGAGAGTTATGGTGGTTTTGGAGACGGTCCAAAACCAAGGTGTGTATGTCTTGGCAGGGACAGTATTGCCAACGCTGCTGCTAGAGTTGGTCCTGCTGTTGTCAATCTATATGTTCTGCAGGGTATGTTTTTGTTTTTTTTTTCTTCTGAATATGTGCAGATATTCTTTATTTATTGTTAATATGGAGGCTTTTATTTATATTTTTTCGTTTGTAGGATTTATTCTTCCTTTTATAAGATCCTATAGGATTACGTATGGAAAGGCCATAGGCACTGAAACTATCATTGATTCAGATGGTACTATTTTAACTTGTGCTCATGTTGTGGATTTTCAAAGCGTGGGAGCTTTATCCAAAGGGAAGGTTAGTTGGCACATACAATTTTGTCTTCCTTAATCACTTATGATTTTATTGATCCATTCAAGCATTAAGAACAACAGTTTGCAGACAGATGTGACTTTGCAAGATGGACGAACATTTGAGGGTACAGTGGTCAATGCTGATCTTCATTCTGATATTGCCATTGTAAAGATAAAATCTAAAACTCCACTGCCTACGGCAAAGCTTGGTTTTTCAAGTAAGCTTCGCCCTGGTGACTGGGTGATAGCTGTGGGCTGCCCACTTTCCCTTCAGAATACTGTGACAGTTGGTATTGTAAGGTATTAAGGATATTTGAAATCATATGAAAAGTTTTTTTTTCCCTTCACTTATTGTTATACATAAAATGATGCAACTGTGTATTTTGGACCCAGTTGCGTTGACCGTAAAAGCAGCGACTTACTTCTTGGAGGCATGTGAAGAGAGTATTTGCAGTTTGATTGTGCAATCTACTCGGTACTGTCTCATTCTATCTCAGCCTAGGAGCACACTTCTTTATATAACAATTGCCAATTTGTATGTTGACTGATACAGGATGTATCTTTGAAGGATTCTTTTCTTGAGGAATACATAGAAAACATGTAATATGTGCATTATTTGTTCCTCCATATGCTAAGAATTGTTGTCTACTTTTATGTCAAAGGGAAATTCTGGTGGACCGCTTGTTAACATTGATGGAGAAGTTGTTGATGTTAATATTATGACGGCAGCAGTGACTGCAGACAGATTGGGTTTTGCTGTACCAATAGATTCGGTGACCAAAATCATAGAGCATTTCAAGAAAAGTAGGTATGTGGTTTTGTTTTTCTTGCAGTAAAGTTCTCATGAGCAGTTGCGGATAAATGAGACCATCTTTCTATTTCACTTTCCTTCAAAAATTAAAATTTTGTTTTTAATTCAATAATGTGTTTTGACACCATTATTTTGAGACATTAAAGTAAATAAGTAGTAGTATCTTGCAGGAGAGTTGTTCGGCCTTGGCTTGGCTTGAAGATGATTGATCTTAATGAGATGATCATAGCGCAACTTAAAGAGAGAGATGCCAGATTCCCCAATGTTGACAAAGGTGTTCTTGTGCCTATGGTGCGTGTCTGAATGTCAGATCCCCAATATTATCTGAGGCAATGTGTATTTATCCCATTGTTGATTTTGTTTTTTCTGGTCTTTTGTCAACGTGCTTGCATGTTAGTGGTGCATTTTACCTATTTTGTTTCAGTAAATTTCTTATTTCCACTCCGGGTGAGTCCAGGCTCCCCTGCAAATCGTGCTGGGTTCCATCTTGGTGATGTTGTCATTGAATTTGACGGGAAGCCCGTTGAAAGCATCAAGGAGGTATTTAACATTGTTTCATTCATTTTTGGTGGAGAGTGATTGTTGTGATTGGGGCTTCCTTGAAGGTAGTTGTGAAGAGAGCAGGCGATGTTTCGGCTACTCTCACCATCATTCTTGAGGAAGCAAATCCTGATGTGTTAAGCTAATGTTCGTTGTTCATAAATACATACTATTAAACTTTGCAGTGAGATTGAAGCCAAGTTCAATTTACTAAATTTTCTTCTTTAATCTTGACTTATAAATTGTCTTTCCTAATTAGTAGTAAAACATTAGCCTATATTTGGTTCTATAGCGGAAATGAAAAGAAATGAAGAGAAAAGAATTTCTATTTGTTTTGTTTTGTTTTGTTGGTAATTTAATTAACATAGGAAAGGAAGTAAAATTTATGAAGTTTTTTACAATTATATTAATATTTTCTCTGTCCTACAAAAGTTAGTCTACTATTTTAGTTTAGGATATTTCAAAATAATTGTCTATTTTTATTTATAAAATGTATTTAAATTTTTTTTTCTATTCTACTCTCTCATTACTTGCACTTTAAATAAGAAACTAATAATAATTTAAATTATTTTTAAGATAAAATAAATATATAAAAAATGGTAAAAAAGATATATAAATTAATGCATTAATTATATTTTTTTAAAATTTATAAAAAAAGAAAAATGACAGACTTTTTGAGACGAAAGAATTATTATTTTAAGTGGATGAATGATAAATGAGTAATTTTATAGTTTGTCTTTTTTATTTTTTCATTTCCTTCATTTTCTTTTTAAATTTGTGGGAAATAAGTTTAATGAAATTGAGAGAATTGTTATTCAAACAATAGTAAAGAGAGATATAATTTTTATTCTCTGTTTTTCATCTATTCCCCCTCAAAACAAACAAAAGCTTAGTTCTCTATGTTTAATAATAAAAACTATTAAACACACAAGAAATTAAATATTAATATAAAAAAGATCTGAAATAATATTTACTTACCATCAAATATTGCTACTATATGTGAAACTATAAATATATTTTAAATATGTTAGTTGCATATCGTTTATATCGGGCATTTATATATTTTAACCAAATAAAAATCCTAGAAAAATGGCAGATGAAAGAGAAAAAGATAAATTAAAATGGTTAAATAATTATAAAGTTTATGAAATTTTGCATATTATACTAGTCAGTCTATATATTTTCAATATATAATTTTTATATTATTCTATTTTTAAAAATTAAACTGTTTAGTTATTCTGTTAATTTTTTCATTCTAAAAATATTAGTCAATTATTTTAATATTTTAAAATAATTTATTTTTTTATATATATTTTTCTTTATTATTTGTTAAATCATGCTTATTTTTAATTTTATTTATATTTCTTACATATAATTTATTTTAATTTTATAAATATTATTAAAAAATAATTTTAAATAATATGAATAATATCTTTTATTATTTTACAGACAATTTATATATATCATTTATTTTAATTTTATAGATATTACTAAAAAATAATTTCAAAAAATATAAATAATATCTTTTATTATTTTAAATACGATTTATATATAGAATAAAATTAAAAATAAAATAAGCTTAATAAATAATAAAAATAAATATATATAAATGAAGAATAAATAAATTATTTTATAATATTAACTATGAGTTGACTAATAATTTTAGAATGAAAATATTGATAAAATGATTAAATAGTTTAATTTTTAAAAATATAAAGATACAAAAATTAAATATTAAAAATACACTAATATAATATATAAAGTTACAAAAATTTCATAATTATTTAGCAAATTAAAAATACAGTATAACTGAAAGTGCAACATTTTCATTTAAAGAAAGTAAATAAAAGATATTGTATTTTTTAAAATAAAAATTTTAAAAATTATAGTTGAAAAGCAAAATAAATTTATAAATAAAAAAACTATGAGCGGTAAAAATAAAAAAATATAAATGGTGTAATTCTCACTAAATAATAACATAAATGAGAAGTCTAGTCTTTGGTTGGAGAAGGGTTTGAATGTTTTGTCGCCGGCACTCTCTGATTCGGGCCCTGGCCTTTGCCGCAACGGGGTCGGGTCTTCTATACGCTAACAGATACTCTGATTCAAGTGAGCTCTACAATCTCTGTGCAACTCTTGGAAATTCTTCAATTTCTGTTGAATAATTAATTGTTACTGATTGGATTTAATTTTATAGATGCTACGATATCGCTTTCTATCGCTGTTCCATTGCGTGAAGAATCTCTATCACACTTGATTTCGTTGCGCCCTCCATTCATTTCTGCAGATCAATGGCAATTTGGTTTGTACTTTTGTGCCTTTTTTTTCCCTAAAAAAAATTTTCTAATATGTTGGGGTTTGTTATTTTGTTAGTAAGATGTTCTGTTTCAGTTATCAATTGAGTTTAATTCTGTAGGAAATCTTCCATTGTTTTCTTCTAGAGTCGCTCCTGTTCCACCCGCTGATGACATTAAGAAAGACAGTTATGGTGCTCTTGGAGATGGTCCAAAACCAAGTTGTGAATGTCTTGGCAGGAACACTATTGCCAATGCTGCTGCTAGAGTTGGTCCTGCTGTTGTCAATCTATCTGTTCCGCAGGGTATGTGTTTGGGTTTTTTTGTGAATATGGTTAGATATTTTTTATTAATTGTTAATGTAAAGGCTTTTATGTAAATTTTTCCTTTTGTAGGATTCAATGGGATTACCACTGGAAAGAGCATAGGCTCTGGAACTATTATTGATTCAGATGGTACTATTTTAACTTGTGCTCATGTTGTTGTGGATTTTCAAGGCATGAGAGCTTCATCCAAAGGGAAGGTTAGTTGTGGAACCTACAATGTTAATCGGCAGCCCTCAATTGCTTATGATTTTATTGATCCACTCATGCGTTAAGAACATTTGCAGGTAGATGTGACTTTGCAAGATGGACGAACATTTGAGGGTACAGTGGTCAATGCTGATCTTCATTCTGATATTGCTATTGTAAAGATAAAATCTAAAACTACACTGCCTACGGCAAAACTTGGTTTTTCAAGTAAGCTTCGCCCTGGGGACTGGGTGATAGCCGTGGGCTGCCCGCTTTCCCTTCAGAATACTGTGACAGCTGGTATTGTAAGGTATTAAGGATATTTGAAAGCATATGAAAGGTTGTTTTTCCCTTCACTTATTACGCATAAAATGATGTAACTGTGTATTTTGGACCCAGTTGCGTTGACCGTAAAAGCAGTGACTTGGGTCTTGGAGGCATGCGACGAGAGTATTTGCAGACTGATTGTGCAATCAACGCGGTAACTCGCTTATTCTCTCTCAGCCTAGGAGCACACTTCTTTGTATAACAATTGCCAATTTGTATGCTTACTGATAGAGGATGTGTTTTTGAAGGAATCTTTTCTTGAGGAATACATAGAAAGCATGTAATATTTGCATTATTTGTTCCTATGCAACTAATTTAGTTCATCCATATGCTAAGAATTGTTGTGTTTACTTTTATGTCATAGGGAAATTCTGGTGGACCACTTGTTAACATTGATGGAGAAGTTGTTGGTGTCAATATTATGAAAGTATTGGCTGCAGATGGATTGGGTTTTTCTGTACCAATAGACTCGGTGACCAAAATCATTGAGCATTTCAAGAAAAGTGGGTATGTGATTTTGTTTTTTGTACAATAAAGTTTTCATGAGGAGTTGTGGCTATACTTCAACAATTAAAGGTCTGTTTTTAATTCTTGAAATAGCAGATATTAATTAGTATTAATAATGTCTTTTGATATGCACCATTTTTTTGAGATATTAAAGTAAATATGTTTAATATCTCTCAGGAGAGTCGTTCGGCCTTGGCTTGGCTTGAAGATGATTGATCTTAATGAGATGATCATAGACCAACTTAAAGAGAGAGATGCCAGATTCCCCAATGTTGACAGAGGTGTTCTTGTGCCTATGGTGTGTCTGAATGCTAGACCCCCAACATTAACTGAGCCAATGTGTATTTGTCTCATAGTTGATATTTTTTTTCTGGTCCTTTGTTGACGCATGTATGTTAGTAGTATATTTTACCCTTTCTGTTGCAGTAAATTTCTTATTTCCATTCCAGGTGACTCCAGGGTCCCCTGCAGATCGTGCTGGATTCCATCCCGGCGATGTTGTCATTGAATTTGACGGGAAGCCCGTTGAAAGTATCAAGGAGGTATTTAACATTTTTTTTCATTCATTTTAGGTGGAGGAGAGTTTATAAAAGGTTGTGAATTTTTGTTGTGATTTTTTTCCTGTTTTCTGATGCTTTGTTTGAATGATTTTGTGGCAGATTGTTGAAATTATGGGGGATAGAGTCGGTACTTCCTTGAAGGTAGTTGTGAAGAGAGCAGGCGATGTTTTGGTGACTCTAACTGTCATTCCCGAGGAAGCAAATCCTGATATGTGAAGCTGATGTTTTGGTGACTCTTAACTGTCATTCCCGAGTAAGCAAATCTTGATATGTGAAGCTAATGTTATTCCTTAATACATACTATTAAACTTTGCAGTCTGCGTTGAGATTGAAGCCAAGTTGAATTGCATTGGAGATTTTTCTTTAACCATTAGCCAGTTTTGAATTAGCAAATTGTCTTAGTTATTCTAGATTTATAAATTGTCTTTCCTCTGAAAATGATACTGTAAGAAAAAAACTTGCAGTTAAGGATTAACAGTAAAACATCATTTCCCAACTACTAATACACAGCAGACTGAAAAAATGGAGACTTGCATACTTTAACACTCGTAGGATTGAAAATAGTTTATTACCATTATTTATAAACATAGTATGTAATGTAACAGCTGATATAATTAGACAGATAATGTAACATGAGTAGTATATTATGTCCCCTAAAAGGATGCACAAACATATTATAAACAATAAACAAAATAGAAAACAATCTTTAAATTAACTATGGAAAAGTTTCTCCAGGCTGCAAGAAATTGTCCGCAGTCAGAAAATTGTGATGCTCGAGCTGAGTCATCTCTCCACCTATTTCTGGGTCGAACATGCATCGGTAGAAGCTGCACATGGCAATACAATTACAAATTCATTAAAACTCAAAGCAATCGACAAAATGAATTAAGGCTATGGAAATAAGGGTAAGAATACAAGAGCAAAGAAATCTGGTAATTGAGCTAATCATGGTTTAGTTAAATAGAGAAGAATATATTAAAAAAACCAAACAAGAATGCCCCGAAATTTCATTACCTTCCATCCATACCAACAATCAAAACTGTGTTTTTCTGATGGCCAAACGCAACAAAATACTTAACTCCTTCAGGTAATCGAAACTGGGCAACGGACCACTCTGAGCTGAAATACTTTGGCAATACACCTGCAAAAAAGGATAGTATAGGATGAGTTGAACTTCCAAAACAGTGAAATGAAATCAAAGCTTCCATGTCTATGAAATCAAAGCTTCCATGTCTATGAAATCAAAGCTTCCAACTTCAGCGCAAACACAGCAACCTTAGCTATTGAGGGCCTAAGCCTTGTTAGATCAGCCCTATACTAAATAAGTGATAGGCAAATCAAATTACAAACTCAATATATCTCTCAGCTAAAAACGGGTTCTGCAAGATAGTTCAATTCTCTGTCACACTCCAATTCCAAAGGAGCGACGGTCCCATGCTCCAAGTCAGTTTAAGGTTGCCGGGCAGCTCGTAAAACCCAGTATTAATATATTCTATTAATATTGTCACCCTGTTGTGAGCCCATATTTTTTTGTTTTCTTGCAGAGTTACACAGCATAAATAAATTACCTTTCAAAATGGAAAGAGAAGAAATGGCTAAACCATTAGTAGAATGATTAGGTTGAGATGCTACATGATCAAGTGGCAACTTTGCCAACGACCCTGAATCAACCTTAAGGCCAAATACATGGACAGTTCCCTTTTCACTTGATACAGCTAACCACTGAGCGTTGAAAGAGAAGGCAAGACTATATATTTCAGCTCTGTCTGTACCTCTCCTAACCTTATATCACCAAATAAAATTGAAAGTTAGCCAATATCATTAAACAATTTGCACTTAACACTCTTTAATTCTACTCTACAATTATAAAAAAGATTGAAGCTTGATAGTAATTTAAGTTAATAAATTCATGTAAAAGCAGAATAATTTGCATACCTCCTGCAACAATGACCCATCCAAGGTATTGAAGACCCTAATCAAAGTTCCTTTACCACTGGCAGTAGCCAATAATCTACCATCTTGAAGCATAGCCATACAAGCGATACTCGAATCATGTGCCATAACAAACTTGGTTCGCTTCGACCCATAATTCTCCAATCTAATTTGGCCCTTTTGAAGGCCAGGGCAAGCCAGCACCATTGGCGACGAAGTTTTTGATACTTCACACAGACCTTTTGGATTCAAGACCGTCTCGATTTGGTGTACCAGCCGCAAGTCCGCGAAATTATACACGAAAATTTTTTGATGCATAACAACGACTATTCTGTCCCGCCGTAACTTCACGTTTTTCACCTCCGACCGGAAAGATAGCTCCGCAATGCATCGCGATTGATGATCGTCCCAGATCATTACCTTGTTTGTTGGGTAGATTGGATTAGGCCCACCGCCCACCAAGCAGAGGATGTTGCTGCGGAAGAGCATAGCCACAAGCCCAACGCCGCCGCGAGAATCGACGTCCCTTCGGAAGAGGGGTTTGAAAGGGTCGGTGTTGTAGATACGAAACCCATTATCGAGGGCCGCGGCGAAGCACCCACAGTCTTGGTTGAAGGAGAGATTGTAGATGGCTGGGTTTTGTGTCAGGTGCGGAGACCGGTCTTGGGTCGGGTTATGATGGGATTTAGAATTGTCAGGTTCAGAATCGGAATCAGGTGGGATGCGGTGGTCGGTGGCGACGGAAGAGGGCTGAGCCATGAAAAAATTAGAATTAGGAATTGGGACAGCGGCGGCGGATAAGGTGGTTGTCGGCAGACCCAATAGAGGACAGATTTAAGGGACAAGTCTTGCAGGGTTTTATATGTAATAGAAACTTGTCAATGAGTTGGTTTTTTAAAATTAATTTAATGAACTTCACATATACGCTGATTTTTTTTTATCAAACATACTTAACCAATTAATTTCCTAATTGGATTCGGATGTAACTTCTAAATTAATTCATTCTATAACTAAATGAATTCACCTTTTATTTTATATTTTGAATTATGAAAATAAAATATAAAAAAGTTTAGTTGTAAATTCTAAATTAATTTTGTTTAAATAATATGTTATGATTCCGCTAAAACTATTAGTTGAAACTACAGTTATATTATATAATTATTAATTGTTATTATTTTGTTTTAATTTTTTAATTTTTGAAATTGAAATTAAATCATAAAAAGAAATTATAAATCTTTAATATCTTGTAAATTAATTTGTCGGCTTTAGTATTTATGAGATTTGTTATAAATAAATTATGCAACTTGTTAATAATGTATTTTTAAATTAGGTGAATTTTTTTATTAGAATAAATGTATAATTAAATTTTAAATTATGATTTAGAATACTTTAAATTACATCCTAAAAAAATTAAAGAAAGGAAGAATAGCTTGAATTGAGATCAATGTAATAATTAGAACTCAGTACAATTTTACAATAAAACTAGAAATATAAAATGGCTATTATTGTTAGTTTGAAGCAGGGGCGGAGGGAGGGGTCATGAAGGGCAATTGACTCCCCTCCCATCCTATATACATATATATATATATATAGTTATATAAATTATATTTATAATTTTAATTTTAATTATATAATTATAATTTATATCTATATATATTATAATTTATATATATATAATTAATATAATTATAATTTATATAAATTATAAATATATATAATTTAAATAGTTATAAGTATATATATAAATTATTAATTTTTTTCACCACATATATATTTTATTTTAATTAGTAGGCATTTAAAATTTTGTGATTGCATATTTAGATTAATATTAAAATTTTATAATTTGATTATAAATTGGATAAAATTAATATTTTCCTTTAAAATAATATTTTTATAAAATTTAATTTAATAAAATTTTTTAAATAAATTAATACATCAAAAAATTAAAATAAAAAAATTAATAAAATTTTAAAATTTAATAAATAATATAATATAAAAAATTAAATTTTACTATTAATTTTAGCTTTAATTTATCCATAATTTTTTTACTTCAGAAAAATTGCTCCCTTTGTTTATTTTATGCTTCCGCCTCTGGTTTGAAGGCATTTTGTGAGGTGGTGTTGTCAATTTTAATGTCTTTTGTTTATTGAAGAAAGCGCAAGGAATTTTACTTTGCTCAATTCAGCTTCACTTTCAATTTCTTTTTTCAATTTTTCAAATTTCACGAATTAAACTCAAATTTAGACATCAATGCAAAACATTTGAGTTTAAAAAAAAAGTTATTTTATTCAAATAAATTGACTGAACTCATTTAGCTAACTTGAAATTATGTCCCCTAAAAGGATTATACAATAAATAAAATAAGCAATAATTTTAGCAGAAAAATATGAACAAATCTTCACACATAGACTTCCAAGAAATTGGGATATTGGAGCTCAGCCATCATCTCTCCACCTGTTTCACATGCATTGAAGAACACGACATTGAATGATAGGATTTATGGGATAGTTTTTTAGGGTTTTACCTTTTTTTTTTTAAATATAAGTGATGATACTATTAATTTACAACTTAAGAAATTAATTTGTTTTTTAATAGTAAGTTCTATATACATAATAAATATAGTTAAATAAAATTCATTTTTTATTTTTCTAATTTTTAAAATTATTTCATTGAAATGGTAAAATCAACTCTAAAATCAAATATTATTTATTTTAGTATAGACACATGAGAAGAAGTAATCAATTTTATACCTATAAATGGATACGAAAAATAATAACTCACGATCAATGACATGAAATGCCAACTTTTTTTCTTTTTGATTTACAAATAAAATCTCCATCATACTCATGATTATGAAAATTTAGCAATGTCTCTCCGCTGTTTTTTTTTTTGTTCAAAATAACAAAAAAGAAATAAAAGGAAAAAAAAACTTAAAAATCAAAGCCATCACCAAAACCAGCATCATAGCCAGCATCATAAGCAGCCGTTTCCCCAACATCAGAAATCATATCTCCAATCAACAGCCCACCCAACAACCCAGCTCCCACTCCCAACGCCATATTTCCACCGCCGCTCTTTTTCGGTGGCTGTTGTACCATCCCCTGATATCCACCATACCCATGTGACGGCGCCCCCGGATAACCCGGATACCCATATCCCGGAGCGTGAGGATACCCACCATACGCTTGTTGTGGAGGCGGTGGATACCCGCCTGGTGCCTGATAAGGATATGGACCATGTGTTCCCATATTTGGCGGATATCCACCGTGTGGTGGATAAGTAGAACTAGTTCCGGCACTGGCATATCCCGCCGGTGGATATGCCATAACTGGGTCATCCAACTTTCTGGCCTTCTCTAATGGAACCTCGAATTTTTCCCCAAATTTGAATGAAAAATTTAGAGTGCCCTTATTTTTTCCTTTGGGTGTCCTGACGGAGTAGCTGACGACAGTATGTTCTTTGTCTGGTTTATCATCGGCGGATTTCTGGTGCAGCAGCTCCTTGATGGGTACACGAACTTCACCGATTTCTCTATCGCCTAAGCTCCGATCAGAGACAAGCTTGAAATGGAGAGTGAGACGGTTTTCCTGGGCAGAAGATTCATGGAGAGTAAATTTCATGGTGAAATTCCATTTGGGGTTAGTGCCACAATCTTTATCGACATGGGTTTTCTGTTTCTGCTTGGAATTGTAAGGATCACCATGGATGGAAACTTCAGCATAAACATCCATCTTGAAGAACATATTGACGTCTTTAATATCCTTGGCTGAGGTCAAAGTGATCTCCAATGGCCTGCACTCCATATTTTGATTATTACAAAAAAAATCCGGCCAAGAAAATCAAGAATTTGAGCAGAAATTAGAAGGGAGAGACGTAAAAGATAATATTTTTAATGGCGATAAGACAGAACAAAAGGTAGAGATTTGGGGAAGAGGAGGAGGGAGGAGCGGGGCTATATAAAGAAAGCGGTTGTGCAGATAGAAGAAATTGAAGTGAAAAAGAAGATTCGATGGCTTGGTAACCGCCCATAGTGGAAGGTTGGAGACGAAGATAGACGTCTTCTTTTCTTGGATTCTTTTTATATTTAACGCTTACGCGCAATCTTGTATTATAATAAGAAATTTAAAATTCAATTTAAGCTTTGATTTTTCTCTACAAAGAAGGATATGAAACATATTTTATTATTATTCTCTAAAATGGTTGGCAAAATAAATAGTAATTAGAAAGGAAATTTAGTTGACAAATAAAAGTCCAAATTAGATTCACCAAGAAGTACTTGTCCATCAATCAAAATCTAAAACTTGTTTTGTTTTTTTGTTAATTATTATTACAATAATTTTTCTAATTAAGTAATACTTAATTTTTAGCAAGAAACCACGCGTATTTTGCGCGTATAAAAAATTTCCTTATTTTTTCTTTCTACCATTATTATACTCCTTTATTCCTTTCTCTTTAAGGAATCAAAATATTGCGAAGTTGTGGGCTAAACCCTACCATCAGCAAAACACGTGTTTTCTCAGTTATTGGAGCCTTCTTCGACCCAATTTTTTAATTTCCATAATATTTCCAAATTGACATATTTAATTTTGTATTTCCGTAATAAACAATCAAAGGCAAAGAGAACAATGTCTTCGGTTCATTGGGAGAAATTCTAAGTAAACGTGATTAATTTTTCGCTCAACCGTTAATTCTTTATCATTAGAGATTATTGCCAAAGTAAAGTAAATAAATTAGTTTTTTAGGCATAACTAATTAACCAAACAAGCAAAATGTATGAGCAAATTTCTCACAACATGCAGAGGCAGAACAAAAATGCCAAGAACAAGCGTAAAGTAAGCTCAAGCAACACATAAAAAAAAGGAAAATAAGTGAGAGAGAGAGAGATAGAGAGTGATGGCACTATCTGTATGGATACATTTGGGATTTTACATAAAACTTAAGACCAAAATGACGGATTTCCTCAATCAGCGTCTATCATTTAACAGCTCTTCGTACCCACAAAACCAAACCCAATTGCTCTGAACAAAAAATTTAGGCATTCTCGTCCTTGCTTCTTTGTGCTTCCAAATCCCACAAGCAACTTATGCAAAAGCCTTTTTGGAGCATTTAGTCCTCTCTTTAGTGATTGAGTGAATGGCCCATGACTTTTGTTGTAATCAAAGAGGATGGTAAGGCACATAGCCTAACAAGCCCGTCACAGAGGATACAACATCGTTGCACCTCGTCAAAAGGGTTAGCATCTGCTGTGAAATATCTATGCTCAGCGTGCTGGTTGGTGGAATGGGAATATTCTGATTATGCATAATATTTCTCAGCGCTACTTCACTATGATGATGCGTGTTATTATGAGAAACTTTTGTATATTGAGCAGTAAGAGGGAGAATAGGTGATGGAGATGAAGATGGAAGAATAACCTTCTGAAAGTTCTTAGTATTAAAATCCATAGGAACAGAAGTAGGTGGAGGACCAGCATCATCAAAACTAGCATTGTTGTTGAAGTTTCTATTACCAATCATCATTTGTTCTCCCCTACTAGTAGTTTCTTCCCCACCCAACATGAATTTTACACGTGCTGTCCCTCTACCACCAGTTACCTGCCCTGCTTCATTACCTGTTGGTTTTTTCAGAATGGACTTCAGCTGGAGGCTTGATTGAGGATGAAGAAGAGGCTGGTGCAGCTGTGGTGGTCTCTCAATTGTTGGATCCTTCATCCTTGGGGCTTCAAGGGGAGTGTCATCTCCTTTGCCCTTGTCAGGTTCTGGTGCTTCAGATGCAGGAGCCCCTACTTCCCGGATACTATACCTTACAGTCATATTCCCAAACAACGAATTGTTCCCAACAGCATATTTATACGCTGCCTGTGCATCAATCTTGTGCCGGAACACAACACGACATGTTGATGACTGCCAAAAGACACGGATAGCTGACTGATCTATGGAGCCAAACCGAGCAAACTTTGCCTTCAGCTGAGCAACAGATGGAAGAGATGTCTGAGGAGGGAACTTCATCACCAGCATCGTGGGCTCCACTGCTCTAGGTCGAGGTTCCATTTTCTTGGCAGAACCTGATTTGACTGGTTTTGGCAGAGCTATATTCACTGGTTCTTTCCCTTCTGTCCGATGGGTTTCCAAAATTCTCTGACCTGCCTTCTTTTCTGCAGCTAATGATTTCAACATACTCATTTTCTTCAACTTCCTTGCTGCAATTTCTTCTTGACGATCCGATGGCAATCGTTTTCGTCCTCCTTTTGTTGGATCATCTTGTCTGACCAAGGACTTTACAGGTTTTAAAGGGGTCATATCTTTGGCATTCTCATTCTCATCAGCAGAGATTTCAGAAACTCCAACAGAAGATGAAGATTTAATAGCATGAACTTCAATGGGCTCAGTCTCAGATGATGCTGATGAAAACAAGCTTTTCTGGAAAAAACGGGACCGGAAAAGCAAAAAGAACTGCATAGTAATTGAAGGACTCCTTTCTGCACCGTGAAAAGGATCAATTGCAAGAACATGCAAACTATTCAATAGATGAGGTAGCTCAAGCTCCATAATTCCCATACTACCCATCGGCAATGTTCCGACGCCACTGAATGAGGCATTACTGGTGCTAACTTTCTTCTGATGGTTTCCCTGAGGATCCTCTTTGGAAGCCGTATCAGTAGAGTTTCCTGCCAATACACCACCAGTGCCCATGGCCAATTGCTTCTTCAGACGATCAGGGCTTGTTTCTGTGCCCAATTGTTTCCTCTTTTTCTTCTTTTTTTCCCTTACAGCAGAGTTCTCAGTGCTCAGGTCCCCCAAAGGCCGCTTAAGAACTTTGGCTTTCTTCAATCCAACACCTTGCTTAACCAAACTGTTGTCTCCTTCTGCACTTGCAGAAAAGCTCTCAGTTTGCATAGAACCTTCTATCAATTTGGAAACTCTGGTAGCCTCTTCATATGTAATGTCAACTTTGGCCTCACCTTCATGATGAAAAGAAGGTGATGTGCCATTTTTCACATCCAAAGATGACCCCTTTGTAGAAATATCAGACCGACCTGTATTTGAGTGGTTCACCATCAGATCTGACGCCATTTTTTCCTTTGTTTCTTGCAGAGCAGCATCACTCTCCTTATCAAGAGACAAATTTGCAGCTACATCAGTGCCTTGGTTATCTTGTGTGCCCAGAAATTCTGGACCATGATCTAAGATTACTGCTTCTTTTCCAAATGCATCTTCACTAGTACCAGCAGCTTCATTGCTGATAATTCCTAACTGTTCATTTTTTGCTGAAATAGGTGTAGAAACTCTTTTCTGGAGAACATAATCACCAGTTATTATTGCTGATGAACCTTCCTCGTATGCTGCTGGGGCTGAGGAACTTGTTAGCCTTTGGTCAAGTTGAAGGGCTCCTGAGTCAACTGGTTCATCTCTTCTCTTGAAGAGGTATCTATCTTTCTTTGAATGGTCCTTCACTTTCACAGGTTTTTTGGAGTTCTTCCCACTACCCAAAGCTTCTGCTATCACGAGTGGACCACTCAAAGGAGCTGGAAAAGGAAACAGGGAATAAGAACAGAAAAATTGCAGTGCTATTTCATGAACTGGAACGTCTAAGCATACAGATAAAGGAAAGTCACTCGAATGAAATGGAAGATGGCAAAGATATCTTCTGTAATACATTGCCTTCTCCTAATAATAAGATATCTTAATGGATAAACATAAACCTTGAAAATATCTTAATAATAAGTTGCCAAATCAATCCTTATTATGACCACTAAAAAGATATTTTCCAAAAATGGAGTGTTGCTCAGCTGAATAACTCCTCAACGAACCCATCATTTCCTAAGGAATAATAGCAATAGAAGAACACAGCAATACCAATTAGTATAGAGACGATTTCCGTGAAACTCATACGAATATAATTCTTTCCAAAATTACTGTGTGCTTTAAACACATATTAGTTATAAATATAAATCAGTTAGTTCGGGCACTCCAACAGTCCAACTAACATGTAAATGATAGTGTCTATGAAGCCATTGGAATACTAAATTATGAAGCCATTAGAATACTAAATTGATATTGCACATAATCTATATTTGAAGCTCAATTAAGTTGTACCAATCCCTAGAAGGGTTTAGTAATATAAAACCCACCTCTTAAGATTCCACTAGGAAAGGGTGAAGTGACATAACATACTATCAAAAAATATTATGCCCTTTAATCTTTTATTCGTTCTTTACAGCTTTCGCATATTACAGAAGATACTTCACATTGTTCTACACACAGAAGTACACCAAGAAATATATAAGCTATTATTCCAACAAGCATGATGAGAAAACATGAAAATCCAACCCTTAAATTCCAAAAGATTTGCCATTAGGTAGGAAGCACAATTGAAAGAGTCACTCATTAATAGAGGAGAATTAAAGCAGTTGAACAGAAGCCAACAAGATAACCACCATGGATATAATACATGAATACACAGATTATATCTTTGGTTAATGATAAAATGACAAAATGTTCCAATGCATAATTCATATAATGTTCGTGTTTAAATAACACCTGTGCAAGAAAGAAAACAAAAATATAGTCAAAATTGAAGAGAAAAAATGATAATAAACAGGATAAGGGAAATAAAATAATACCTCGGGTTGGAGCTTTAGCAGGCTGATCTGCTGCATTAGCAGGATCATTAGCAGGCTGTTTTGGCTGCACTCCAAATGCCTGTGCATATGTCTCATCGAACTCCTCAAACAATGCCTTGCGAAAAGCAAAAACAGTAGCCTTATTCTTAATAAAATTAATAGTACTTCGATCACACTCTTGTGGTGCCACAGCCAACTGCTTCATAAAAGCAAGAGTCTCACCTGGCTTAAACCCATCCCGAGCCTTCTTAATCTGATTTTCTGAATAAACTCCTCTTGGCTCATAATCTGGCACATCAACCTCAAAATACCCTTGCACAGTACCTGGCCTGAAATTATACTTGTTTCTACATCTACAAGCCACACCAAGCCCACACCTTCTGCTTGCCTCATCCACAGCCTCCTCTACAGCTTTCACAAAATTCCTTGAATTTGTTTGCTGGGATTTTTCAGCAAAATGGGGATCAAAAGGAATAAGCTCCGCTGGGTCGAACCATCCATAACTGCTATCCCCAAAGAATGCAACTAACACATAACCCTCCCTCCTAGTGCGCCGCACAGAAGATGACGCAAAGACTTCATTGAAGATATGTCCTGGCCACCACGGGTGTGATTTCACCTTCCCCCACACCATATCACCCACTTCAAACCCATAACTTAATGCCCTAGATGTTCCCACCATAGCTCCATGCTTCTCATTTGCAACAAAATCATCAAACTCGGACAATAAGGAATTATAAACCTCTACCTTTGTATCACCTCTAGATACAGCACCCTCTATCTGATCATTTTTATCATCAAATTCATTGTGTTGAGAGTCAAATCGTTCAGTTTGTACGTCAAATTGAACGAAACTTGGTTTTTTCTCGTTTTGCATTTCAAAAACCCTAGATTCTTCTTTCATTTCCTTGTCTACATTGCTCTCATCACCAACTCTGGCCATAGCTTTAACATCTTTGGAAGATCCATTATCCTCTAAAACCCTACCAATAGCCTCCCTCTCTGGAGTTCTCGAATCAAGCTCAATGCCAGAAACCCTGACTTTCTCTTCCTCAGGGCTATCAGCACCGTCACCTGAAATCCTAGCTTTTCCTGGATTCCCTTCGATTGTATTCGCTTTTTTATCTAATTCATTCTCACTTTTTGCGACAAAGATCATTGCAAGAGCAAGAACTAAAGCTAATTCGAAACCTAGAAATCTGTTGTTTTAAAGACTCGAATATAGATTAAGCATACCTTTATTTCCCCACCTTGTGAGAGCGACTGAGGCTTTTTGTTTCCAATGAAAGTGCGAGAAATGGAGAGATTTTAGATAGAGGTAAATAAGAGAAAGAGGGAGAGGAGTGTTTGGATTGAAAGAAAAATCTGGGGAGAGCTAATTTTCTCTTGGTTTTGAGGTTAGTACGAGGTACACATTTTTTGGTAAAGGATTTTATTTGGTAGGGCGCGGCGTAAATCAAGTGATGGAGAAAACCACTTACATGTTGCCACGTCACAACTTTTTTTTTGACCTTTTTGATTTTGTAAAAAAAATATATATGTCATGCAGTATCAATATGATTAGTTATTGGAGCGCAAATGATTTCGGAAAATTGACAACATTTGCCTTTTTTTTTAATTGTTACTTCTTATTTTTCTGTGTAAAATATTTTATTAATTTTATTATAAATTTATATTAAATTATATAAAATTTATAAACTTATAATAAATTTATAATAACAAATTATTAAAAAAAATAAAAAAATATATAAAAATACAGATCTTTTTAAAAAATATTTTAAATATATAAAATTAAACCAAAAAATTTTAAAAATACAGCAATTTAACGACGCCACTGGCATAAATGTCGTTCTTCATCGTCTTCGTCAAATATTATAAAAAATATATAAAAAAAGTTAGAATAACCAACCAAAACAAAAAAAAAATTAAACAATAAGATATCAACAATAGAAAATTAAATAATAGTATTGAATATCTACAATTTTTTTTCAAAAATATAACTTTAGATATATTGTAGCTAAAGATAATTGAGTAATAGGTTATTAGTAACTAAATTATAGATTTTATATAGATAGATTATAAATACAATGTAAAAAGAGATAAATATATTATATATGTCTTATAGACATTAGACATAAAATATTATTATTTGACTCATATAAAAAAATATCATTCTGAAAATAATTTCAAATTATAAGTGTATTGTTATTGAGTTATAGATGTTATGTAAACGGATTATAAATATAACGTAAAGAGAGAGAATATTTTATAAATATTTTATAGATATTAGATATAAAATATTAAAATTTGACTCATATAAAAAAATATATTTTAAAAATAATTTAAAACTGTAGATTTATTATGTCTTAATTATAAATATTATGCAGATATTAATTAAATCATTAATTTTTAACACATACAAATATTCATACATTACAAATAAAAAAAAGCAAAAAATAAACAAATAAATAAATGAAGTATACATTTAAAAATATAAAATTAAGAAAGAAAAATTAAAAATTTTTAAAAAATAAAAAATATATTCTTTGAAGCATTTTATCGAGCATTGAATATACATTATAATTGATTAATAAAAAATAATAATATAACAATTAAAATAACGCAAAAGATTAAAAAAAAAAAAGAATTCAAATCTCATGCATAAAGAAACGCAATTTCCTAATTGAAAATCTCCTAAAAAAAATTTACCAACTCAACCACCCCTTTATGCAACGTTCAACCACCCCTTTACGCAACGTTTACAAAAACATTTTCAATAAAAATCAAAACTGTAATAAAATAAAATTTCAACTTCTTCGTACAAACCAAACTTCAAAAAAAAAATAATAAGATAAAACAAACGTAAAACTAAAAAAAAAAAAAAAAATAAAGGACAGACAAAGACGAAAGAGGAAGAACAAGAAAATGATGTGAGAAAAAAAAAACGCGAATAGAAGAAAAAAATACTTGAAGAAGGATAAAGAAACGTGAATAATAAAAACGCCGTGAAAAAAACAAATATGAAAAGCGTAAAAATGAAAAAAAAAACATAATTAAAAAAAGATTAGGATAAAGTTGATAAAAAAACTAAAAGATGTAAAGTTGTAAAGTAACTTTTAAATAGGGATATATTATGTAATTTTTTTATAATAAATATATAATAAATTAATAAAAATTTAATAGTTTGATAGTTAATTATAAATTATTGTAAATTTAAACATATTTTAAAAAATGATAAATTTAATTTTCTTTTAAATTTTTTTTGTATTTTTATAAAAGTCCAATGATTTTAGCAAATCAAAAGCTAGGAAAATGAGAGATGTAATTAGTGATATAAAATAAAAGGCTTTTGATAAAAAAAATAAAAAATAAAATAATTTTAAATATATCATATTTATAAAATATTTATTAAAATATCAGAATTTATAAAATATTTACTAAAATACCATATTTTTATTAATTTATAAAAAATTTATAATGAGTTTAAAATGAGTTTATAAATTTTACACAATTTATAATGAGTTTATTATGAGTTTATAATAAAATAATTAAAATATCTCAGGTAAAAAAATAAAAAATTTTAAAAATATAGTGGAGGGTGTTATTTTTTCTAAAATAAATAATTGTAAATTTGTATAACCAAATTAAATATGTTAATATTGTTATCCGAAAAAACTCATAAAAAAGTAAATTAAAAAAAAAAGAAACATAAAAATAGTTTTTCTCTGTTTTTTTTTAAAAGGAAAAGTTGCCAGGGCAAGTTTGATACTTAAAAAAAAAAAGTACAAATCTTTCTAAATTATATATTAAAAAATAACAGTAGTTTATCATTTAAAAAAATATATAAAAATTAATGATTTTTGTTTGACTGGGCTAAAAAAATCAAACTTGTTTTCATTATTTGACTTGAACAATAAATAAAAATTAAAGAAACTAAGCTTTTTCCCAATTATAATTTATTGCACAAATTGCATATATTTTTAGCAATAAAAAAGAAATTTTCAAATTTAAATATTATCATCACATGCACTGGTTCTTAAATTATTCATCTATGTCAGGTTATATCCACTTCTGAATCCAAAGATCATTCCTCAAATTTGATTGGCAAATAATGGAAACCCATACTTCATTCAAATAAATATATTCACTTCAAATACAAATTTTGTTAAAAAACTGAACTCGAAAAATATCGCAGCAATGGCCATATGAAACTATATAACTTAAACGACAGTATATATGCGTATTCCTGCAAAAACTCCATCAGGGTCTCAATCTGACCAACAAAAACTTGATATTTTTATTCCCATCAAAGAAAGAACAGGGCTAAGTATTTGATAGAAAAATTGATCAATGAAAATCAATCTAACAATCACTACTTAATAAGGCTTTTTGACAAAATTCAGGCTTCGTCTTCTCTTTCGCTGCCAGGAGTTCCGGCAAGCCAACCCCAGACACCACTAGAGCCTTGCTTCTGTTTTGCACTTAAGGCTGCTTGTTCAGAAGCAGCCTTTTGCCGCTGAAGAAGTTCTAGTTCTTTTTGTAGTGCCTCCATTATTTGAAGTTTTTGTCTTAGTTCTGCCACATCAACCTGTTGGTTCAAGGAGCAATTAGCATGTGCTGATTCCATCTAACAAGTGAAAGAAGAGTGGTGCTTTTTGAAGCTAATCTTGCATTAAACAACTCTAAATCCATGACAGTCAACCTAGCTGACTTCTTCCTTCTTCATTGTGGGAAAAAAGGCCTTCCATTATTTATCAATCCAATTAAATCCAATTAATGAACTTCTTATTCTGAAATAAAAAAGAGAGGCTGGGGGAGGGGTACCATAACTCATATTTTAGACAATTTTATAATTTTATTCTCTTATTGTTGTTATTGAAATAGCAATCATTTATTAGTGATATCCTTTATTTACAGGTGTGCAAATTAGGGAACTAGACAAGAAGTCAACAGATAATGCACAAATGGTTCTTCGGGGAAATGCTGTACTTAAATAAGATGACAATCTTTTTAATGCTCCCAGCATCACCAAATAAGTCTCCACAGTCAAAATGTCTTACCTCTGACAAGAAAGTTTGCAGACAAAATAGCTAGGACATACCTCTAGTTTGAAACATCTAGACTGCTCAGCAGCAAGTTGACCACGCACAGATTGGAGCTCCTAAAATGTCAAGAAGCATATTTTAGTCATTCAAGAAATAGAAGAATCACTTCTGTGCCATGGTCCATGGACTTTTAGTTAGTGAAGGCATATGTTAGTTGATTAAAAATGACATTACAAAGTCCAGGAACTTCAGGAACTACTAACTAATCAAAATACGTCTCATGATTACCTTGTAAAGGTCAGTGTTACGGGTCTCAGCCTCAGCTAATTCTTGCTTTAATTGGATTGTTTGGAATTTCTCCTTGCTAAGAGATGACTCTAGTTCTTCTTTTTCTGTCTTCAAAGTTTCAATAAGATGTTCACTGGATACATCGCCTTTAGATTTCTGAATGAAACTCAAAATCTTAGGTACCAAAGTGAGAAGGAAAAAGGTTGTAAGGTAGACATGAAAGAAGCAATTTCAATATCTGCAGTAAAAAAAATGAACACATTTTGCAATTTGGCATACCATGGGCTCTGTATCAACATTATCCATAACGATTTCCCTTATTTTGCCTTCTTGAACAAACTTGGATTCGAAATCTCTGGTGGCATTTGTAGCACTATGCACAGCAGAAACACTGTCCGGCACTGAAGTCCCCATCATCTTTGATTGCAAGGTAGACTTGTGGCTTGGTTTAAGAACATTGACCTAACAGGGAACATCAGAATCAGAAAAAGTGTTGAGAAAGAAGCGACACTAAAATAAGTTAATATCATAACTAACATCATTGCTGTAGCGCCCATTGTATCCCCCAAACGATACAAGAATATCTTCACCATTGTAGGAGCTCGCAGCCAAACTCAAGCCCTGCAATTAAAGCCAACAACTCCGTTTAATTTGCTTATCAATTTTCTACACTTCACCTTAATGAATGAATCCAATATATTGATTTGGAACATTGAACAAATACCCAAAGATTAAAACAAATTTCAAAGGGAAAATAACATCTAATATTCAGTAGTGACAACAATAATTGAGGTTAAACTATAATTTCAGACTTTTAGTATAAGCAACTGGAAAATGAAGAATGCAGATGCATTTAAATCATATTACCCCTCAGATGCCTGAAACACGACGTACCATTTCCATATTTTTACTAATTTCCATTTCCATATTTTTACTAATTCAAGTACATATAATCTGAAAACTACAAATAATTGAATGGCTGAGAATGTACAGCGGCATACATTAAAACTGACGTTAGGTTCAATATCCTTCACATAAATTATAGATCTTCAGGATGCAAGTTCATACTCAAGCATTCATGCAGGCTTTCACATTTCTAACAATTTACATGCAGCTGAGCGTTGTACATTTGTACAATTCCATGCAAATAGTGGACATTATCATGAATTACCTCACTGGCAAGAGGAACACGCCCTTCAACAGAAGTTACAACAGACCAAACAAGAGTAGACATGTTGAGAACAACCGTTTCGGAGACCCCTGTAACAAGTTAACCAAAAAAAAGTAGAACATTTATATGATATAGTATAAAGTTTTGATGATTGCAATACAAGCCAAATAAAGCCCAGACAACAACCAATTTTTCTTCTCTACTGGGCAGTTGCAAACAATCAATAATCTTAAACTGACCAGATATGTGAAGATTCTTTCTAACAATTCTTTCTTATCATCAATGTTTAGATTCATGAAACTGAAAATATTACCATTAGGGAATAACCACAGCATAAAAAACTGACTTATGGGTGCTAGGAACATAATTGCATGTCTCTTCTATCAAACATATCAACTCCATTGATGCAGAAACTACTTCTAATTCCTATCACTAATTACTTGAGTTACTTTTTCTACTTATGATGTGACAAGTCCCTTAACTGAGGTTTTTGTTTTTTGAAACTGAAGTTTTTGTTTTTTGAAATTGAAATCCTCTCTACCTAGAAAACAAGGGAATATCACATTCCTCTGCAAAGGGATTTGAGAATAACCATGCATCAATAGGATTTACAAAGACAAGATCCACAAATTAGGCTGATTTTGCAAATCCATTCCAACAGGTTATGTTAAGTTGTTAGCTTTATGCCTTCAATGAAACACCATTAGACCAATATTGGCATAAGTTGGATCAGGATGAGTTTCCTAGAATTTGTCGAAAAGACATTTTTCAAGTGAATTGCCATTTCTTTTTTGGTTTTTTGTTTACCGTTTTTTTTCTTAGACCAAGTATAAAAAGATTTGTAGTTGAATGTTGAAGATGTAATATTCATACCACTCTTGTTGTCGCCACCACCAACAATAAACCAATTCTCCCCAACTGTCACACCTGCATGTCCTGCACGTGGACTTGGTATTTCCCCCTGTTGTGTGGGTCTTGTCCATTCCATCTGAGTATCCATTACATCACAGATATTAATGATAATACTACCACAGACAAATAAAAACATTTAGATAATTTATCTTACAGCTTGTAAATCAAGCACATGCAGATCATTGAAACAGGTAGCATGTGAACCACCGCCAAAAATAAGAAGGTAGCGATCTGCATGAACTGCAGCAGCATGATCAGACCTGGGAGAAGGAGGCCCGCCACTACAAAATAATAAGAGGATAAATTAATCTTCAATAAGAAGATAATCAATCTTTAAGACATTTCTCAACAAAAACAGAAAGAACCTATTAAACCCTCTTTGTTTCACAATAAATGATTGCTTCACAACTAAATCTTAAATGTCAGTTTTGATTTGAATTTGAAACATTATAAATTACACATGTTATAAAATCATAATTGGTTTTGACCTCAGTTAAATAACATTCAAATCACTGATGCTGATGAACAGAACTTGAAATCACCATGGTAAAACGAAATTTACAGGCCATCCTACTAGTAGAAGAATCCAAACATCTCATAACATCATGTCGATGATATTTTATCAGGCACTAGTACTTTGTCAATGTTGTTCTAATATAAGATATGCTGGCTAATTTTCCATTAAAGCATTCCCATAAAACTTAAATCATTCCTCAACCACAATGAACAAACAATATGGTATTTAATATGAAAAACAAAAGAGCACAGCATCTGAAATTGCCAGAATCATCTTACACAGCATCAATTTCATCCCAAGTCATGGTCTCTAGATCAAGAATATGTAAATCATTCAAGAGAGATCTCTTTGCATCTTGTCCCCCAAAAATCACTAAGCTTGTCCCAACAAGGGTTACAGATTGACCTCCACGTGAGACCTGCAATGCAATACGACTAATGATTCCTAAACTTTTGTAAGCAATCTGAACCATTAAAGCAGTATCTGAAAGGGAAGCTACAAAGCTGCAAGCACTCCTATGTTATTTAGTTACATTTTTTTACAAATCAAAAAATAAATCTTATTTAGAGCTCCAAAACTTCCAGCATGTTTTTTGGTTCAAAAGCTTACAGCAAAATCTACAAATTTGGCAAAACAAAAACTGTAAATTTGGTTTTCAGTTTCTTTAGTGTCAAAAGAACAACATAAAACCATGGGCAAGCTGTCCAGGATTAAAGATAAGAGCATAAAGAATAGGATAAACTAATTAATTCCCTTAATTCTGGTTTGTATGAGATGTTTTAGTTCATATAGTGAGTATCATAGAAAGAAAAGATGTTTCAGTTATTTTCCTTTAGTTTGGTTTCTAGAAAATGTTTCAGTTATATACCGGTGCTTTCCCATATGTCTTTACGGTTGACCAGCTGCCAGTTTGTGGATCAAATGCCTTCACTGTCATGGAAAAGTAATACAACATCAAAATGAGAAGTTGCAAATCACAACAAAAGACATTAGTAAGACTTTACACACCCTGGATACTTTCAAAAGGATCCTTGGTATGTCCAGCAATTGATAGAAGTTTATTCTCCCATCGTATCTGCAAAACATAAAGGATATCATAATATTACCTCACTGGATTGGAATATCAAATATCAGGCCAACACTTTTCTCCTGAAGGATATTGTGGAAAAGTCACATATTTGTGAGAATCATGTTTCCATAAGCTCATATTGGAAAACGTTGTTATATACTAACCAAGGAATGACCAGCACAAGGAGTTACTGTGGCAGGAGATTTTGATTCATCTGACTCTGTCTTAACCTTAGCATCAACCTTAGACCAAGTCCAGCTTCTCAAATCCAGAACCTGTATTTTGCTTGAAATTTTGAGATGAGTTCTTTAAGAAGTAATATCATATGGGAAGAAACAAAGAGTTTATTACCCTCTTTAACAGTAAAGATCTAAGCATAACAGATAAATGAAAAAAGAGCATAAAAAATTGTGATGCATATAATAGAACTTACAAGAAGGGAACATGAAATTTTTTACTTGAAGATCCTCTTGGATAGGTGTGCATTTGAAATGATTCGGTGTGGATTTGTGTTAATGTAAAATCATAAAAAAGCTATGTGATCCTAAATCCAAACACTCAATAATTTCATATAACTATCCATCCCAATGGACCCTAAGAGTATTCCAACATCAGTTCAATAGACAGTAGTATTTCAAAAGCAGTTAAATTCCAAGGGTTTCCTTTAAATCCAATAAGTTAGCATTTGATGTTTAATCCGTATACAGCAGTTCCCCAGTCCACGAATCCAACCACAGGCACAAATGCAAAAGTGAAAATAATTTGCTTACCTGAAGATCATTAAGATAACGGCCATTGTGGTTTCCTCCATATATATACATCTTATCTTGAATAACTACTGCTCCATGCTGGCAAATATGAAAAGACATTGATCAGATAACAAAATGGATAGGAAAATAGTAGAAACAAAAACAACAACAATAATAATAATAAAGAAGAAGAAAAAGATACCAATAACAGAACACATCTAAAAGAAATAGAGTAATAGAATCACAAAACCTCATATCGGGATTTTGGGCGTTGGCCAGATATTGGAGGGGCAATCCATTGATCATAAACAGCAACTGGACCAAGGCCTTCTGAGACAACATCTTTATCCTGAGTTTCTATGACAGTCTCATTCTCACTGGAAATGGTCTTTGTCTCCGGAAAATAGTTCCCATTCTCGACTACAGGATCGGCTTTTGGGTTATGCTACAGAAACCAATTTGAAAATATCCATGAATGCAATGTCACTAAGATTCTTGACATATAACTTGAGTATATAATTGCCAATGTACTCACATTCATTTGCATGTCCACACCAGACTCTGAAACAAAGTTAGATGCCCTAGAATACCAACCTGGATCTTCTTCCTACCCAAGAAGAATAAGATGTAATTAGCCAATATTCCAAATAACTCATCAAACATTAACCTGAAAGGGCCATTGCTGTGACCTCCAATATCTTCACAAAGAGACGCATTGCTTCGGTAGAAGCCATGTTCGCAAGCCCATTCCAACTGCACAAGTGCTAACACTTTTAGAAGAGCGCTCTCAACATTGGAGACTAAGTTTTATGAGAATGGAGAAAGAAAATGTGTATATGAAGTGTACATCAAACTTCTAAAGTGTTTGTGATGCACTACTAAACCTTTGTAAACCTTATTGCCCGAGAATTTACAAAGCCAACCAGTTGGAAATATATAACATATACACCACATTCACCTACCACAAGCACACATATAAATATATCACTTTTAGCAACCTAGTGCATTGTTGTGATTTTCATTCTTTGTCCACCACATGCCCAATTCTCTGCTAAAATAAATCGATCTTTTGTTCCAAGGATTGCTTTCATGTTACTTGCTCCAAGTTTCCGGAACATATCTCTCCAGTAACTAATGTTCTATGAGGAGTTACAGGTCTCTCATCCAGTAAAATAACTGGGAAATCATCAAAGGACATGCCTAAAAAAGACATGCTGATTGCACGCATGATCTGTGGATACAAAAAGAATAAAATAAATATAAATAAGAAAGCACAAGCACACAAACCTCTTCCATTTGCTTTGTTCTACAGCATTCCAAGTGCTGGGTTTTGGCGTCTTACAAGGTCCTACAGTAGCCTGCAACACATATATAACTAGCAAATTTAGTATTGGTATGAATTCCCCTTAACATAAAACAATCCCGGTTGAGCTGTCCAGATCCAGTAAACCCACCAAAAACCTGATTAACAACTTGATGCGTGCAAACAGATCAGAAAGCAAAATACCAAACCGACATTGCAAATGAAACTATCAACTAAATCCGACCAAAACAAAGAGTATTTGCAGGGGGAAACAGGTAAAGAAATGAAGAAAAAACCATAGAATTCATTCAGATGCCCTCAATCCCATCGAGGTTTATGTTCCAGACCATGGACAAGCATTCTCAATATCCAAGCGTAATTCTCTAAAACTAGATCCAACCAAAATCACCACGCAAACAGCTCCAGAACAAGCAGCATTTTCCATCATAGGTTAATAGAAGCCAATTACGGTAAAATAACCAGACAAACAATTGCACTAAAGCAGCAAACCTGTACCAAATGACTTCTTAAACACTTTCACAGATTAGAAGTATTCAATGATACGCTAAAAACCAATAATATCTATCAAAATAGCACCTGATAATTCAAAATCTAAGCTCAAAATGAACACGAAACAAAATTTCAAGTAAAACAACCAGGAACACTATTGCATAGAGAACAACGATTAACGCCAATAAGATCGCGCCAAGAAGGCATTGGATAGGCGATAGGAAAATGAAAATGAAAATTGAGAATTGAGGAAGTACCTGCTGGTACAAAGCGTAGAGGAGCAAAGCGGTGTCGTTCTGAAACTTAGAGGAAACAGTATTGGTTGAATTCATAGATCCGTCAAATCCAGCGTAAGCGGCCGCTGCATAGAATCGCTCAGGGTAAGCGAGGCCAGAACTTGCCCTCGCCATAGCCATTTCTCTCTTTCTCCCTCTCTCGCTCAGGTTTATGCTTGGATGTATTCTAAATAAAATTAGTAACAATTTTAAAAATAAAAATTTGTTCTGTATCGGCGTAATTGGGATTTGCTTTCGCAAAGCGCCTATATAGTATTCTTATAATTGGGTCTATATTGGGATGTACAGCAGTTGTATTAGTCGAGTTTTAGCGGTCATTCACTCGGCCATTATTAATTGGCTAAAAAATTTGTCTTCCAAAATAGACTAATACGAATCAGTTTAGTTTAATTTATGGAATTTTTTAAAATTTTATCAAATTTATTAATAAATATATAAATTAAAATTAATTATTTTTAAATTTTATTAAATTTATTAATAAATATACAAATTAAAATCGCTTAACTCAACTGATTTAAATTAATATAATCAATAAAATTAATCAGTCGAATTTGAATAATTTTACTAATCATGGATATAACTCTTAATTTTTGATCAATTATACTTTCTTTTTCTTTTTTTCATTTTTATTTTTATTTTCATTTTTTCTAATATCCAAATTTATGATTAGTTCCACGAATAGTCCTGAATTTATAGTTTTGTAAAATTTTAGTTTTCAAATTTTAAATCATCTTAATAAAATTCTTAAATTTATATTTTTTTTCTCACTAAAATCCCAATTTCATTTTGTATGAGAGACTGCACACATGTAAATTCTATGTGATGTCCACATATTTAATTTAAAATAAATAATTATAGGTCATTTTTTCATTAAGTTTAGAGATTATTTGTAAAATTAATTCTTAATCTAATTTTATAGAATTTTTAGATAGTTATAAATTAATTTATATATAACAAATATTTTAATAATATAATTTCAAGAAATAAGTAAAAAATAAAATATTAAATATATTGGTCAAAAAATATATAAATTAGACATATTAATATTATTTAATATAATATTAAATAATATAAGTTATATTAATAAATAATAATATAATAATTAAATTCATTATTTAACTATTTAATTAAATTTAGTTAAATATTTATTAATTTATTTCTTATTTAATTAAAATTTTAATTATTAAATTAGATGCAAATATTTATTATTTTTTTGTATTTTTATATATTATTTATTATATATATATATTAAAAGTTAATAAATATATTGGTCTATTTAAAATTTTAAAAAAAGTATATTATGTAATCTGTATATGTCCATATATATACTAAATACATAAATATATTTTCATAGTATAAACAATATATACAATATAGATGAGCAAAAATTGGAATACAATGTCAAAAAAAAAATTCAGAGCAGTTTTATTATATAATATATTTTATACTATAAACATTATATAAAATATATATGTAATGAATATAAAATATAAAAAAAACTTATGTGATGAATATATATATCTAATTCAATAATAAAAAATAATAAATATTTGCTTCTAATTCAATAATTAAATTTTTAAATAAATAATCAAATATTGAAATAAATTATTAAATATTTAACTAAATTTAATTAAATAGTTAAATAACGGATTTAATTTTTCTATTATTATTTGTTAGTATAACTTAAATTATATAAAATTATATCAAAAAATATTAATTTATCCAATTTTTATATTTTTTGACCAATATATTTAATATTTTATTTTTTACTTATTTCTTAGAACTATATTAAAATTTTATTAAAATATTTATTATATACAAATTAATCTATAAATATCTAAAAATTTTATAAAATTATATTAAGAGTTTAATTTCACAAATAATTTAAATTTAATGAAAAATGACCTATAATTATTTATTTTTAAATTAAATATGTGGACGCCATGTGGAGTCCACATGTACAGCCCTTTATTAAAAGATGAAATTGGAGATTTTAATAGAAAAAATATAAATTTAAAAATTTTATTGGGACGATTTGAAGTTTGAAAACTACAACTTTACGATACTATAAGTTTAGAGACTATTTATAAAATTAAGCCTCAAATATGATTTCTTTTCCTAAAAAAATAATAATGCACCATGAAAAAAAAAGATTTATATATATATTTCCCCTATTAATATTTATGATAATTATATTGCTTATTGATGCTACTTCTCCTTTTTCCGAGCTCAACACCCGAGTTACTTATATGGTCATCTGTATGGCCGAACTTTTAACAGTATGAAGATCTCAGTTTCAGGCATTACTAGTCCCATCGAGCTCCAGATATTCAGCAGATAACACATTTGCAAATTATGCTGATATGGACCATACCTTGTCCCCCTATAAATAGGAGATTAACCCCCACATTTAGGGGGTTTTGTTCACTCTCTCTTTTTCTTCTCTCTTGATTCAGAGCAATCAAACTAACTTAGACATCGGAGTCTCCCTCAGAAAAACCTAGTCCCCCCTATCTCTCTTGTCTCGCAGGTTATAACCCGAACACAAGCAGCAATTCGAGCCCAAGCTACAGGAGCTAGGACTACCCTAAAGAATTGTCCGTCATCATTAGTGTGGTGAGCATGGACAGATTATTCCCTAACAGAGGCAATACGCCTCAGGTACGTCCCACAGCTCTTGCAAGAAGCACTCTGACTGTGCTTTATTCTATCATTCTGTACAATGAATATTTCATGTGTATATTTTCTATACCTCGCTTTCACAATGAATGTATATAACAATTACGAATAATAAATTCCATCCACAATATTCAATGCAACGAGCTTTAGAGCTCCCAGATCAAGTACTAAGCTCTTAATGTTATCCATCATTTTTTTCGTGCATCAAATTCATTTTATTGAGCTATTTGATGCTTGCTCACGTAATAAATTTCTTATTAATTATTTATATAATGTCCCACTTATACCGAACTATAATAATAAATATGTTTCAGTGCAATCATGCATCAAAAGTTATAACACACTCTTATTCTGAGTTTTTGAAACACACTAATGCATATAAAAACTTAGCATAAATTATACAGCTCAACGTACTTTGTAATCCGAGCTCATCGATGCCCTAGTCGTACAATAATTATAGCTCGTCGTACCTTGTACACCGAGTTCATCAATGTTTCAATCACAATAATTTTCAACATAAATGGTTCACCGTGCCTCGCACACAGAGCCGTACATTGTCTTAGTAGCACAATAATTTTTAGCACTTCAATCGTGCATTTTATAGGACCCTGGTCGCACGCCAAGCTCTCAGTAACCAATCACGTCCTGGTCGCGCACCGAGCTAAAAGCACTAATCGTGCATACTATCTCGCCCTAACCACACATTGAGTTACAAGAACTAATCATGCATACAATCATGCCCTGGTCGTACACCGAGCTTTGAGCACACTAATTGTGTATAACAGCACCTTATCGTGCCCTAAATTCTCAACAAATATCGCAAATATGTCTATTCTATTTTATTTATAATACCAAACTATTTAGTGCCCTTGAACACATCGAATATGTATTTATATCTCATAGTTCCCGCGCGCACACCGAACTTGCATTATTGATTTTGAATATTGTAAATGCCACAACATATACCAAATTCATCAGGAGCAAACAAGTTAATCATAATTATGAATTAAACTTTAAACCGAGCAATCAAAGAAGACTCCTTTCAATTATAATGCCGGACTGTTTAGCATATTTTCACACATTTATCTTATTTTATTTACAATACCGCACTGTTTAATATTTTATCATGCTTGCTTATAGCACCCGCACACACATTTTTTTATAGCCGCTTGTGGAGGGCCGAGCTTCAATGCTCAAAACCTAACATTAATGCTCTCATTTGTATGTTACAATTTGAATTCATCTTTACAATCCTGTAAGTTGAGGGACTTGTGTAACATCACTCTTTATATATGTTCTCGAGCCCTACTTTTATGATTCTTTATTATTGTATAAAAGACGTGTATATTAATGTACATAGCTAGGTGTTTTGATAATCCTCCAATCGCAGGGCCCAAGAGACTGCTTGACATGAATGTCAAGGCAATGGAGGAGGTACTGATATCCTTGATTATCAAGCATAGGCATTACCAAGCATTGGCATCCCGAATAACATATCCCTAAGGGCTAAGCATACACTCAAGCTCATTAAAGAACCGAGCGTAGTCAAGCTCATCACATAGAAAAACTTCTCACTGTTACAAACCAAGCCATGATCAAAGTCAGTAGCATAGACAAACGAGCATCCTAAGCCATATGTTCATTCCCATAAGGCTCTCCCAAGAGCCATACTACAAAATAGGTCTAGCCAATAGACCGTCACAGATGGTACCTCAAAACAGGTCACCCATACTTACTTTACAACTTGATTCATTTTTTATGTTACAAAGTTCTTAAAGTACATGTATGCATAGTTCGGGCTATGTTGATAAGCCAAATTATGATAATTACATGATCGTTCACATACTATGATTGAGTAAGATTAAGCAAAGTCCATAGGTAAATCAACACAACACAGCATAAAAAGCATTTTTGCTATCATATAAAGTTCAATTTTTGACCGAGCCCCAAAATTCATACAAATATTATCACACTAAAGAACACAAAGTGTTGAGTTTTAAAGAAAATATTTTATAGATCAGGAAAAATGCATTATACAAAGTATGCTCGGTCTTTTCACCTACATAAATCGAGCATAAATTTAACCTACAGTATAAAAGTTTATCAATTTTGGTCATCTTGGGCATCGTCCTCCCAATCCAAGCTCTCTTATTCTTCATCCTCATCATTATCTGTCTCATGTTTGGTCACTAGCTAGTAAATATCGATCTCCATCATCCAAGACAAGTCTATGTCTGATTGTCTTTCTTCAACCTATCCAATACAACTTTTTGGTAAGCATAAACACTCTAAGGGTAGCGCCTGTCGATCCTTGCTTGTTCAGCAGCCAACCCTTGTTGTACGGCTTCAAGGGTATCCTCTACCGAGCAAAGTTCATCATTCTTGGTTTTTAGAGCTTCCTTGGCTAAGCGCATCTCTTGGCTCTTGGCCCTTATAGTTTCTTTGACCGAGCTAATCTTCTCTGTTTTCTTCCTCAAAGCTTCATAAACTTGCTTTAGCTCTTCATCTTTGGCCTTCAAAGATTCTTCCAGCTTATTTCTTTTTGCTTTCTCTTCATTGCAGTCTTTGATCGCTCGGTTAAAGTTCGCTATCATACCCATCACCCAGTCCTCAATGGTGTGTGCGAGCTGGGTGACCTATACATTATTATTCAATTAGTTTATTTATTGAACATTGAGTGCAACTTATAATTTAATTTATTCCTTACCATGTGAGACATCGTCATCATCTCTTTTGTCATTTCCTTCGAGCTTTTTAGCACATTCTTGTGCCTCTCTTTTGGGATGACTTTGTATATCTGTTTGAGCACTTTTTGAGGCTCGGGATCTAACAAGGAGTATGTTGTTTGTACGGGCTCACCAATTTCTCATTTACAGCCTCCACTAGCCGAACCATATTGTAACGGAGGGCTAGTGGTTCCTCTATTTCTCTCTATAGCGAGTATGCTCCACTCTACTTTGGTGAGGGGTCTCCTCCATCCTTCTATCAATTGGATTCTCTGATATATTTTTAGTTTCTTTAATTTGTGGTGTTATCTTTGTGGAAAGCGCCAAGTTCAGCATGGGCTCTTCCTCCTGAGCAGAACCAGTTCCAGCAGCTTGCTCGCCCAGTTGCTCACGAGCTGTCCTAGCCTTTTTCTGAGCCTTCTTTCTGGCCTCCCTCTCTGCCAATCTTTTTATCTCCTCGCTAGCCGATATCAAGCCCCTCCCTGTTTCACTGAACTAAAAATTTAATACCTCAATGCTATCAGTAAATAAAATAAAAACTAATTAGACATACATGTTCGGTCTTCCAGTTGAATTTTTTTTAGAGCCCTACCGAGGGAAAAATATTCCCTTATTAAGGCAATGATATTCCCCTTCTCTCTCAGAATGTCTTGCTCAATAGTTATAAATATCGTGAGCTCGTCCTTGTTGAGTTTTGCTCTAGTCACTTGTTTACCACTAGGATTAATATACCAGATATTTTGGCATCCAAGTTTCTCGTGTTTCACAATAAAGAACCGATCTTTTCAGGCTTTGATTGAGTCTGGTTTTCCTTTGAACATAGCCAGCCTAGACCGACCTTGTAAGTATAAAAAATCTTTATGTACTCTCGAGCGTATTCTGAGTACGTTGAAAGCACTTAGCACTTAAGAGGTAGGCACCACCCCGAGCAACCAACATAGAATTTTAAATCCCATGATAGTACACTTAGCTTTAGGGATGAGCTGACCAGGAGTTATCCTATGATATTTCAGGAAAGCCTGAGGGAAGGAGCATAGAGAAAATCTCACTCACGATCTCAAATCCTCTTAAAAAATAATCAGCTGATTTTCTGGTAATGTATCGTAGGCTTGGACATCCTCCCCGAGAATGAGCATCTTATATTCTTCTAGTATTTGATATTTCTTCTGGATCCCCACCAAGTCTATCTCTATCACTGAGGATTGAATGTCCCTTCCCAGAGCCTTCTCCAAGTTTGGATTTATCGATACTTCGACTAAATCCTCTTCCTCCTCCTCATCAATTAGTCTAAGAGGCCTAACATTTTGCTATGTATACCCAGTCATGGCCGATCCAACTTCATCTCAAGCCCCTTCCTCATGGTGAATCCCTTCACCAGCATTTCTAGGAGAGCCCATCTCTCCTACCTCCTCAGACAGAGTTGAACTAATTATCGCTCGCACTATATTTGCCACTAAAAATTTAACTAAACAACTTGAAAACAAAATTTCAAACTAACCTCTATCCCCGAGCTTTCAAGCTTTCACTCAGTAAACTAGATGATATGAGCTTTGCTCTTTCTTGTTATGTGGCAAATGTCGCAGTCAAACTCTCTATTTATAGAGAAGATCTTACCCATGTAAACTGACACCTCTCATTAATGCCACATCTATTACGTCTTTTCTAGTTTTTATTCAACCGTTACCTCAGTTTTTAAAGAGTCGCATCACCTTTCTGTGACATGTGTTCTTTTTGAGATTTTTTCATTTTCTACTTGGCATGAATGCCAAGACTTCTCCGGAGTGACACTACCCACTACTCTTCGAGCTTGAGCCTTTTTTTCCCAAGCTTTCTCTTTTTAATCTAGCTCATCATGTTTTTTTGAATTTTTATATTAAGATTCATTTTAAACATTTCAGTTTCTTTGCAGCTCATACCGAGCTCAACTTCATTACTCTAAAACATTGTTCTTAATATGATATAAATATCATGTTAATAGTTCATCTTTTTCAATCTCAGTAATCAAGCTCTATATGTGACCATTGTATTTATCATAATAGTCTAATTTACAAGATGATTTAACATTTTCACTTGAGCTCACTCGAGCTCCCAGGCATTAGTTAATTTATCGCAATCAAAAGTCTTAGTTTGACATAAATATCAAATGACCAGTGGAGGACTAATGATAATATCCCCAATTTCCGAGCTCCATTTCAAAGCTCTACACCTGAACATTGCATATTGTGATACAACATCTACTTCATGAGTCAGCACATACACTTTCTGCCGAGCTCTTTCGAGCTCCTATACATGACTTTGACATAAATATCAATGACTTGAGGAGGATTATTGATGTGACTCCTCCTTTTTCCGAGCTCGACACCCAAGCTTTTTATCTGATCATCCTTAGGTCCGGGCTCATAACAGTATGAAGATCTCAATTTTGGGCACTACTAGTTTCCACCGAGCTCTAGATGTTCAGCAAACAACACATCCACAAATTATGCTGATATAGGTCATACCTTATCCTCCCGCATCAATTATAAATAGGGGATTAACCCCCATAGGTAGGGGGTTCCACTCACTCTCTCTTTCCCTTCTCTCTTGATTTAGAACGATCGAACTAACTTAAGCATCGAAATCTCTCCCAGGAGAGCTCAGTTTCCCCTTTCTTTCTTATCTTGCAGGGCTGTAACCTGAACATAGACAGTACCCGAGCCCGAGCTACAGGAGCTAGGACTACCCCTAAGGAACAACCCGTCATCACTTATTGTTTGAGGAAAATAAATTTTTATCAATTCTTTTAATCATTTCTCAAATATAAATATGACCTATTTATATATAATTTAATTAATTTTTTTCTTAGATATTTGATAGAAAATTTAATATATATTATATTTTAATAAGAATTTTTCTGATATGTAAACAATATTAAATATTTGTCTAACTGATTAATAAGAAAAAATAAACATTATAAAGAAATCGCAATGAATTTTAATAAAAATAATGTATTTGAATAAAAAATATAATATTTAATGTTGTTTAACATGTGCCCTTGTAACAAATGTTAGAAAAAATTCAATATATTAATATTAAAATTCAATTAATCTGTTTTTTCTTTAAAATTTTTACCAAATGAAAGAAAATAAAAGATAGAAAGGAAACTTAACTAGCCATATTTGTACACTCATGAGCTTACAAACCTTGTTCAAAATCCGGAGCAAATAAGGGAAGAATATTTAATCATAAAATAACATTTAATTCATTTTAACTATTGCAGTATTTAGTGTAGTTATTCCCTAGAAAAATATTGAATAAATCTAAAATGGAAAATTTCATTTAAATTTAAATTGTTAAATACCTGTTTTTTTTCTTTTCCTTATTGTGAATTCATTTGAATGTTCAATATAAAATATAATAGGGTGAGTATCGGTCGAATTTGAGGTATATTTCAACCCGATTAAATTCGAATTCGAAAAATATAAAAAAATTCAAATTAAACTTGACCGAAATTATATATATTTTTTATTGACCCGCAAATTTTTAGTTTCGATCGGGTTGAATCGGATATACATATATATAATACTATAAATAAATTTATGTATTTATAAATTTATGGATCGGGTCGAGTTATACATTATATATTATAAATATATATGTATAATATATATTTGTCAGTCGAGTTCGAGTTCAAACGAAAAAATAAATCTCAACTCGATCATCCAATTGAATTTAAATTTTTTTAAAAATATAAATTCGATTCCACTCAAATATATACTATAAACCGGCCAAAAAATTTGCAAACCCCTAAAATATAGTCAACATATCAATATAATCTCCAAATAAAATAACATGTCATTATAAGTCATAATTTGAATAACCAAACAATTCTATTTAATTGATGGAACACAATAATCCATTGTAATGTATAAACTGAACTGTTGTGTAAATTTGACAATTTTTAGAATAATAAGTATTCAATACCGGTGATGATCATTGTTGTGCCTTTGAATTTTTTAAATAACCATAATAAAAATAATCATCAAGGCATTGATTGATGGCTAGAAACGACTATTACTATTATATATATAAATTTTGAATTTGAACTTCTTGGATGTTCTCATTTCATACATGTAATTTATCAAAATAAATAACGCTAATAAAAATAGAAATTTTAAATAATAAAAATAAAATGATTAAAATAGTGATATTTTATCTCATTATTGACTAACAAAATTAAAATTAAATTTAAAATTTTTAAAAAAGGTGATTGATGAATGATAAATTGATGCTGGATTATAAAAATTAATTAAAAAATAACATAAATAAAAGAGTTGGATATTTAAAAAATTTATAGTATTTGTTTAATATTATGTGGCATTATTTCATGACATAATTTAATTTTTTTTATTTTTTTTATAAATATATTAAAATTTTTATTATAATAGATACTGAGTATATTTAAGTTTTAAGTGAAAAATTTTATGGCATATATTTCTTAATTAAAAATATAAGTAATTTATTAAAAACTTAATATTTTAATTTGATTATATAATTTTTTGGTTAATCATTTTATTGTTTAATATAGATTCATAGTTACATATCATCCAATATATTAAACGAAAATCTTTGAATTTAAATGACATGACAATCTCACTTTTTAGATGAATAAATATTATTACATAGGCTCAACTCGCTTGGCTCATTCTAGTAATAAAAAAATATTTGTTACTTTTTAAAAATTGGATTAAATTTTATATCTAATTAGGAAAAAACTCTCACTTTTCTTTGGTCGTATATTTTTTATATTTTTATTATTGTTATTTTATATTAATAAAATTTTTATCTTATTAATTGGATAATAGAAGATAAGAAATTAATGTAAATGTTAGATTAATTGTGGCTAACCATTTATTTTTTAAAGTCAAATAAGAACTAATAAAATAAAAAGTCTTCACATTAGTATTTATTTAGACTTATAAAATACATAAATATCTTAAAAATAAATAAAAGATCATCACATAATACATACTATTATTTTTTTATTATTAAAAAAAATTAAGAATATGTAGTTTCGTCTCTACATAATATATAAATATATGGTAAACGAACAAAAGATCATCACATCATACATTATTAAAAAACATAACATCAAGTTTTTCAAATTCAAGTTTTATCTTTTTTCATTATACATATATTTATTTATATTTAGGGTTAATACTTATATTACCCTTCGAACTTAGCAATTTTTATCATTTGCTCTTTATACTATTCGAGTAACCATTTTGCTCATTAAATTTGATTTTTTTTTATAATAAATTAACTTTTAATTTCAGAATATGAGACATGATATGGAGCGTGAAGTATAAACTTTTTGACAAAAAATATACATCAGTAACTATTTGACAAATAAATACTATGTATAAAATTTTTTCCCACATCAACAAATATAATAATAATAATGAATTTAAATTAATTGATCTTTAAAAACTTAAAAATTATATTTTAAAAATGGCAATATATTAATTCATACATGTTCAAGCCTTAAACTAATTAAAATTGATTTTAGTTTTGTTAAATTATTCATGAACAAAGCAAAAATTATAGATAAAATGGAAATAAAAATCATGAACAAAATAAGAAACAGAGTTTAAATGGCAATAAAAATCATGAATAAAGCAAAAAACCTATAAATTCCAACAAACACCATTTGTTGACGGTCTCTGCCCCCGATAATCCCACCGCCCTCTCTCTCTCCCAACTTAGAATCATCTCCCACTTCTCTTGCCACGACCACCACGAGAGGCATAATGATATTTGGAGACATTGATTACATCGACAATCTTCGTGGCCTCTTCAAAATCGACCGTCCACTTCTAAATCGATCGTTCTCTCCAAAATCAATAGCAACTCGTACCAGCTCACTTTGGAATAGCAAGCTCAAGCTCCACCATTGCTAGCTGGCTTGAGGGTAAGCTAGCGTCGACTTAATCCATCAAGAGCACCATCACAAAGATAAAGTAAGAGCTCCATCATCGGCGAAAATAGATTCACCGACATTAAGACGAAAGAGGCGATGATGTGCTTGTAGGATTTGAATGGAGGCGATGATGTTGGGTTTGTGATTTTTGGGGTTTGACTGGAGGCGATGATGTTAGAGGCAGTCTTTTTCCTTTGACAATGGCCGAAAAATGAATAATGAGGAGGTTTTTCAGTTGATAATGACTTGAAAATTAATATTGATGAACAGTAAACTTTTTTATTTTATTCAATTAATTTTTAATTTGTAATTTAATATAATATTATAAATAAATTTTAATTTAACTAAATTTTAATAAATAATATAAAAATAATAATTAAACTAATTTAAGGCATTGTTGATATTTTACACTGCATATGAACAAGTTTAATAGCATTCATGCACGATTTAAAAATGGATGCTGCACATCTTGTAATATCAGCGACTAAGAATAAATTTATTATGAAAATAGCAAATCTAAAGGGCAAAGTTGTTACTCGAATAGTGCAGAAAAAAAAAATTAAAGTAACTAAGTTTGAACAACAATATATGTATTAAATCTTCTATTTATAAGTACTCTATTTATATTTATATATTTATTATAATTTATTATTTTAATATCATTGCTATGTTCACTAATAAAGACAACACAAAGTAAAAAATAAAATCTAAAAAAGTTCAAGCTATTTTATGGAGCAAATCAATATAAATAAATAGTATATTTGATATCTTAACGTGGCATAAACAATAATTTTACTTCACTTTTAAATTATAAAATAGATTAATCACAATTTTATTACTCCAAAAAAAAATTATATTATAATAAATTTATAAAATTTGTATAATAAATTCATAATATAATATAATTATATTATATTATGGCATAATTATTATTATGTTCCTGTTAGCCTATTAATCACCAATAAAATTGGTGGCCATTTTCGAAAAAATAAAATAAAATTGGTGGCCAATGGCCATTTAGTTGTTGAAACCAATGCTAAAAATTCACATATGCTTTTCTCACAGGCAGGGTAGTACAAAATTCACCGTTTATATTAACACTGGTACAATTTATTAATTTTTGCTAACAATAAGTATAATTTTTATATTAATAATTAATAATTAATTTTACAATGGCAGAGGTAAGTGAGTTTTCAGTTTACAGTCTTCGGTTCCTGAGAAAGTGAGAAACACAGTTTGTCTGAACCTTAAAAGAGAGAAACAGAAAAACTCTTTTTTTTTTTTTATAAGGAGTAGTTAGGGAGTTTGGACTAGGAGAAGAGAGACAAGGCCAGGCCGGGCCTAAGCCGTACATTAAAATCTGCGATTTTCTGAAAATCCTAAAAGCTGTTCTCAAATCTTACAATGATTCGCACGCAGACGCTTCTCCTTTTATTCACTTTCCCAAACTTTTCTTCCTAATTTACAATTCCAATTCGCTTTTTTTCAAACCCTAGATTCAGGTACTCAATCTCCTTTCTTCTCATATTCTATTTATTCATATATATATTTATTTAATGTGAGCTTTTGAGCTAAATTCATTATTATCGATTTGTTTCTGCTGCATTGTGAGTTTGTCTTGCTTCTTCTTCTTCTTAGATGAAATACCTAATTGTTTGAATTATGTTTGTCGTTTCTGATCTGAAGTGCTCTGTTCTTTTCGAACTGCAGTTGTTTATCCAGTTGTGATTTTTCTGTTTAATCATGTTTATTACTTAGTTTGATTTTACTTCTTTTAAGTTAATTTTTCTTCTTTCTTATTTGTTGTTGAAATTGTTTTGTTAGAGCTTTGTGTGTGTTATAGATTGATCTTCTAATGGCTAGGCTACAGTGTATATAAGAATACTTACCCAGTAGCATTAATTATGTATATGGGAGGGAAAAAAATACTTAATGCTTCTAGGATGCATAGAGAACTTGGAATTTGATTGTTTGCTTCCCCGCAATTGCTTCTTTTAATGTTATTGAGGCTGTGTTTTGTTTGTACTATCAGAATGGTTTGTAATGCACTGTAACTGAGAGTTACTACCGTCCCTTTTTCTTCAGAAACATAAAATTAATTTAGCCTATGGAATAATGAATGAGAAAATGATCACAGCTTCATCAGACCAGTTCAACTTACATTGCTTTGGATCTTGCAGCAATACTCAACGTTTATATCATGTGAATCCATATCATGAACTTTGCATGGTGATCTAATTTTCACTTGTGCATGCTTGAACATGGGCCATATGTTTCAATATTTTTTGCCTTTTGTTTTACTTGTGTATCTAGCAACTTTTAGCTGCCATATGTGTTCATTACTTTGACTTGCAGTGGGGTTGAATGTGCTTTTCAGGTTGGTCTTATGAGCGCAAAACTACATTACTCTCTCTTTTGCACTTTGAAACAAAGTGAAAAATGATGGATAATCCAAGATCAGCCTCTGGGAACGGCGAAGATAATGTTGGGATTCCTGATGATTTGCGATGCAAGAGGTCTGATGGTAAACAATGGAGATGCACTGCCATGTCTATGCCAGATAAAACAGTGTGTGAGAAGCACTACATACAGGCAAAGCGGAGGGCTGCTAATTCTGCTTTAAGAGCTAGTCTAAAAAAAGCTAAAAGGAAATCATTGGGTGAAAGTGATGTATACTTGGAGAGTAAGAATGATGATTTTGATAAACCACTTGTAAACATGAAGGTTGAAGACTATCCTCTTTCAGTCTCTGGAAAGAAGTATAAAGAGAAGTTATCAAAAAAACAGGTTCAGTATTCACCTGAAACACCAATCAAGAGTATTTCTGCACGCAATCCTCTAAAGACAAATGATGATTTGCAAAGAGATGTAGAGTTTGAAGAAAATTTGAGATCCTACAAGACAACACCTCTTTCTGCAATGGATTCATCTAGGAGTAGATCACAGAGAAGCTTTGATGCTAGTGCCATGACGGTTAGCAAAATTGCAATGATTTTGGCACCATAGTTTTATTTTATCCCATATCACTTTTTCCAGTTAATGCCTTCAGTTGATCTGCGGATACTGAGCTGAACAAGTTTCATTCAGGAATACTCTAATGGAAGCGCAGATTCCTCTGAAGATGCCGGTGGGCAAACATGCCATCAGTGTCGAAGGAATGATAGGAACAGGGTAATTTGGTGTCACCGGTGTGATAGGAGAGGCTTTTGTGATAACTGTATTTCTGCACGGTGAGATTGAATTTCTTGGCAGGTGTACATAAATTTCCAAATCATAAGGTTAATGCCTATACTTGCTTTACCTCTAGGTATTCAGACATTTCACTACAAGAAATTGAGAAGGTTTGTCCTGCATGTCGTGGCATCTGTAATTGCAAGGTGTGCTTACGAGGGGATAATATGGTAAAGGTATTTCTTTCATAGATTTAAGAGGGTTTTTGTTTATGACAATATTGTGATATATATATATATATATATAATCTTTTTTCATAGAGGAATAATGTTATTTTCTATGAGTTGCAGGTAAGAATAAGGGAGATACCTGTCCTAGATAAGTTGCAATATCTCTACTGCCTATTATCTTCCGTGCTTCCTGTAGTTAAGCAGATACATCATGAACAATGTGCCGAAGTAGAACTGGAAAAAAAACCCCGTGGTAAGGTGATTCTAATATTCCCGTGGCTTCTGTAATTTTAAGGTTTTATTTGACATTGGGAATTTTTGTTATCAGGAAATGATATAGATCTTGTCCGAGCCAAATTGAATGCAGATGAGCAGATGTGCTGGTATGCTGAGACCACTTATTAGCTGCTTCATTAACTTTTCTTATCTTTGTAGTTTTTCATGTGCTTATTTCATTTATATACAATGAAGTAAGAGGTTGTTGCTCTCTGCCTATATAAACTATCTTGTTTGAATCTGAAGTTCATGAATCACATTTTCCTAGAATTTTCTGTTCATTAGTTCATGAAGTTGATTTTTATCTGACTTCTTTATGATTTTTTTTTGCATGGTTTACAGGTAGCATGTGTGTTTCTTTTCATCAATTTATGTTTTGTTGCAGTAATATATGTAGGATACCCATCATTGATTATCATCGGCATTGTGCAAATTGCTCATATGATCTGTGCCTCCATTGCTGTCAAGATCTTCGGGAAGCATCAACACGTGGTCCAGTAGAAAATCAGATGAGTGGTAGAAGTTGGGGCAAAGAGACTGCTTCAAAGGAAGTCAAAGAACCCAGACTAAGACTCAATTTATCTGATAAGTGCCCTCACTGGAAGGCAAATAGTGATGGCAGCATTCCATGCCCACCAAGGGAGTATGGTGGCTGTAATTATTCATCATTGAATTTAAGTCGCATTTTTAAGATGAATTGGGTTGCCAAACTGGTGAAAAATGTGGAGGAAATGGTCAGTGGCTGTAAGGTCTCTGATAGTGGCACCCTGCCAAAATCTGGGCCAAATGATCCCACACTCCATCAGTATGCTTACAGGGAGGACAGCGATGATAATTTTTTATTTTGTCCATCATGTGAAGATATAAAAGCTGAAGGGGTTTGCAATTTCAGAAAGCATTGGGGTAAGGGTGAGCCTATTATTGTGAAGCAGGTATTTGATAGCTCATCCTTCTCAAGCTGGGATCCAATGGTCATATGGAGAGGGATCCAGGAAACATCAGATGAAAAAATGAAAGATGAGAACAGAATGGTGAAGGCCATAGATTACTTAAACTGGTCCGAGGTATGCTCTCTTCTGTACATTTATTTTTAATGTTTAATATTGGTAAACAAATTGTTGTTGTCTTTAACTACTGTCATGTTGATGTTTTTCATGTGTGGTTTGATGTTGTGAGTAGGTTGATATTGAACTCGATCAGTTTATAAAAGGATACTCAAAAGGGCGAATCCGTGAAGATGGTTCACTACAGATGTTGAAGTTGAAGGATTGGCCTTCCCCCAGTGCTGCTGAAGAGTTCTTATTATACCAAAGACCTGAATTTATTAGTAAACTGCCTCTGCTTGAGTATATCCATTCAAGGCTGGGTCTTCTAAATGTTGCTGCAAAGTTGCCTCATTATTCCTTGCAAAATGATGCTGGGCCCAAGATTTATATATCTTATGGGACCTATGAGGAACTTGGTAGAGGCGATTCAGTGACCAATCTCCATATCAAGATGCGTGACATGGTGAGTGCATGATGCATGTAAGTTGAATACTGCTGTTTGTCCTAGAAATTCAAATGTGCTGGAGGATCAAAACTTTAACTCTTAGCATGGGAAGATATCATTTGCTAATATTTGTAGCATCCAAGCCCTGAGGCAAATATTAGATCTATGTGCGATATAAGTCTTGGAGCTGAATTCTTTTTAATGTTGTTAAGACTTAAGACAGTAGATACAGTTTATAATGGCTTTCTATATAACTAAGACACTGGATTGCCAAAAGCATTGTAAACTTTCTTTGTCCTGCATTAAAGTTCCCCCGGTTATGTTACTCACGCAGCCAAACAAGGAGAAAATTTTTGGTTTCTTATTTTTCCTTATTATTATTTTCAATCTAAGACTGAATATGGTGATAGAAAAATATTTGATTGTGAGTTCTATGCAGGTATATCTATTGGTGCATACACATGAAGTAAAGCTAAATGGTTTTGAGGGGAATGAGTCACTTGACACAGAAACAAGCTTGGGTGAGAGAAGGTTACCTGATCTATCACTTGGCAGGCAAGACTTACAAAATGAAACAAATACGTATGCAGATAAGGATGACAGAATGGTGGAGGATGAAGGAGTTGAAACTGCTACTACAATTGGAGACACTGAGAGAATTGATGAAACTAACACTAGAATTGAACATGTTGAGAGTATGGGGGATAAAAAATTTAGGAAAGATAGCGGAGATTCCTTTGCAGAGACACGTCCTGGAGTTCACTGGGATATCTTTCGTCGGAAGGATGTTTCAAAATTATTCAGTTATTTGCGGGAATACTGTAAGGACTTTGAGAAGTCTGAAAATATTGGAAACCACCTTGTAAGTTTATCCACCTAGTCTTACAAGTTGAATTTGTTATTATGGGTAACATATGGCTTCTGTAAATGAATGCTGCTAACCTTATTATGTGGATGCCAGGTGACACCTTCTCTTTGTGATGGCACAGTTTTCCTAAATGGGCGTCATATGAGAAAATTGAAGGAAGAATTTGGTGAGGAACTTTAGCAATTCTTTCTTTTTCTGAATTAATTTGAATGGATTTGAGAGGATTCAATTCTATGAATATCTTCCTCGAGTAGCATAACTTTAATCTTGATATTTTTTTTTTGGTTATAAGGATATAATTTTTAATCTTGATATTTTTTGTGCTGCACTTACTGCAAAAGCCTAATCCCTAGTATGACGTTAAAAATTATAGAAACCATTTCTTTAGTTGGCTAATAGTATTTTTGAGCAAAGTTGTGTTGAAGCTCTATATTTTGTTGCTAATAATTCTCTGGGCTTGGAGGGACCATTTACATTTTTTACCATCTTCATCCATTCTGCATGTAAGATGATGTGGAATGCTGTTGTGTGGATTAAATCTTTTTTATCCAAGTATGTAAATTCTGTTATGTCACTGATCTGTTGTGGGGGGGTTTTATATTGATATTATTGAATTAAGGACTCATAATGCATTATAATGATACTCCCAATTTGGTTGATAATGCGGAATCATGGATCCATTGTGTAATATAACATATATCCTAAATGGGGACTATTACTGTGTTCTTTCAGGAGTTGATCCATGGTCATTTGAACAGCATTTGGGGCAAGCTGTCTTTGTCCCTGCTGGATGTCCTTTCCAAGTGAGGAATCTTCAGGTGAGTACATCCTGACTAGTTGCCTTCCACATCTGGATTTTCATTTGTTTCTCTATATGTCTTCACAATTTCCTAAATCTAAAAGTAATATTAAAAATCTTGACGTTTGAACAATGAAAAACCAAATATAAATCTCTTATTAGATTTTCAAATGCTTAGATATTGATTGGTATACATTCATTGAATGGTCTAGTAGTGTTCTGTTGTTGGATCACACATCTTATGTGGAAATTGAACATATGCTTTTCTCTTCCTTCCTGCTATGTGATGGAACAGTTATTTGCAACACTGCATTAGAAACTGTGGGCATTGTTAATTAATAGGAAGAGGCATGGTTATGAGATGGAGCCTGCTCAGCAGATGAAAAAGTTTATATAACTAGCCTCATTTACTAAATATAAAAGCAGAGTCCAAATATGGGGAAAAAAAGAAGAAAAAGAAAAATGAAACTTGGTTGAGAAAAAAGAAAAAACTTTGGCTAGTTGTGATTCGATCTAAAGCTTCTGGTGTAGTATATGAGATTTCAAAGATTGTTAATTTTTGGCTGTCTTAATTTGGAATTTCAGTGAAACTCTGTAGCATTATATTTCATTAGTTTTATTTCCTTTCATAAATTTGCAGTCCACAGTTCAGCTGGGTCTTGATTTCTTATCACCTGAAAGTGTTGGGGAGGCTGCCAAATCGGCTGAGGAAATACGCTGTCTTCCAAACGACCATGAAGCAAAACTTCAAGTTTTGGAGGTCAGGCAAAGGGAATTTTCCTTAAAAGTATTGAATGCTTCCTTTTTCTTGAAATTGATTTTTATTTGCTTGTGTGCGGGTGTGTTTTTTTCTTCCAGTTGTTTATTTTTTTATCCTGTTTGTCTCGATGGATTTTCTTAATTTTCTGCTGGATCTTGGTACAGGTAGGAAAGATATCACTGTATGCTGCTAGTTCAGCCATTAAGGAAGTCCAGAAATTGGTGCTTGATCCTAAGTAATCAAATCACACCCAATTTTGCCTAATGTTTTATTATGTTACTGTTTTGAGTTTCAATATTACTGCTTCTCTTAGCAAAGAACGAAAATGAAGTAATGTGTTACCATTGATCTATTAGCCTGGTGGTTGTAGACCTGGCGTCAGCTTAGAAAAGAAGGGACGTGCAACCAGAGTTTGCTTAGGCTTACTTCATTCTCCATATTGTCTCTCCATATTGTTTTTCTTCTGTGGTGCTTATTATATCTATATCCCTCTTCTGTCCTGTGCACTTTTTTTCAGAAATGCTAAAAGATATATTTTTCTGTTTGCAGACTTGGTACAGAGATTGGATTTGACGATCCTAATCTAACTGCGGCAGTTTCTGATAACTTGGAGAAACTTTCTAAGCAAAGAGAGGTCAGTTGTGCTTAAATTAGTGTACAGTAATTGTAATTCAGATATAGGGAAAATGTTAAAAGTATCGACTTTAGTGTTTGATTTCCTTAAAAAGTGTACAAATGTATTTTATTTGTAATATCATGTAACCTTAGGTCCTTTCAGATTTCTAGCTATATTGTTTCTCGATATTGGTGCCTTGTTTTTTTGATGTTGTGGCACTTGTAATTTCATTAAAGATAAATGAAAGATAATAGTTTCAGGATATTTGATTGGTATAAGACCTTCACCGTTACATGTATATTAACTACAAAAATGTGACTTATATAATGAAGCCTGGAAATGATATATTCTTCTATAAAGCAATGAATTCAATTCAGTAATTACATTGAAGCACGCCTTGCTTTTTAATTCTGTGAAACAAAACCTTGAAGACTAGCTGTTCAAAAACATAAAATTTATTGAGAATTAGAAAGCCTGGGGAATGCCTCTGGTAGTATTTTTTTAGTACAAATATGGAGGAAGAATCGATTTTGGAACTATTGCAAGAGGGAATATGCATTTCCCACTGGGAATATGCCTATGTTAGTATTTGATAATCTTGAATCAAGATGTGAGACTGAATGATTCTGCAATTCTGCGGAAATCTGGTTCAACATTTCGCCAAGCCGATTCTGGAGCTTGAGCATTTAAGGTGTACAACCTGCCACCACGAGCACAACAATCAGCAACATTATGTCTCTGAAACGAGGCACTTTCGGCTCTGAATTCGAGCTCATAGTAATTAACATTCCTGATAGGATCCTCTCTCAAACTTGATTTGATCAAAGTTCCTTTTATGTCTGGTCGTCGGCTAGATGCTGTGATTGTCTCCACCGCTGCTTCTCCCACTTCCTTAGCTCCTCCAAAGGCTTCAGTGCTACAAAAAAAGGTTAAATATTTCTCATCACTTTGGCAACAAAAAAGCTTGATTTAATGATATTAGAATTATCACTTAGTAAAGATGAAGAGAACTCACGAGAAATTAAGAGGAACTGGGAGACAATAACACTAACGTTGAACTCGCCACTTGAACCAGGCGGACCAAACGCAACAACTGGTTCATTGACGTTTTTATGCCGCCGATCACCACCGGAGTTCCCAGTATTTAAAGGAGGTGGATCAAGTGATCTCTCAAATTCTGTCTTCTCAGCTGCTCGATACAATAGCCTTTGGTCTCCAACCCAACTTGCTGGATATACAAATTCTGAGCATTCAAACGACGTTGTATAAGATTTTCCTTGTAACCAAACAGAGGCAACTAAAATTTCTTATGAAACAAATGTGACTTGCTAACCAAATCCTTCACTTGTTTGAACACAACGACTATATCCTCCGATTGGATAAAGCATGTCCAGCTTAAGATTCCGACCACTTTCCGGTGATAATCCAAGGAGAAAACTTGTAATTCCACCAAAATTTGGACCAACAGCCACTAAAGAAGCTGAACCAACACCTACTTGCAACCGCCGCCTAAATGTCGACGCCAACGGTGCGAATTGCTCCGCTGGAAGCCTTACAGTCTCTTGGAAACTCTCTTTTCTCTCACCGGACGATTGTGTCATGTAAATCCTGTTGTATTGCAACGCCATGGCCAATGTTAAATTTGGTAGCAGTAGCTTTGAGATTATTGAAGAAATCAGTAGAGAATGGCAGTTAGCGTTGTATGCAAGTAAATTTAAATTTTGGTGGTTCTCAATTTTCAACGTTTCGAAGAAATGATAAGAGCCACACGGCACAAATGCCAAAAACTCATGTGAACATGACCCTTTTTCGGCTGAATTTTGTAGCCCAAAAATCTATCTGGGCGAAGATGGGCCAAGTTATTAATATACAACTAATAAAAAAGAAAAGGCTTAATATATAAATTCATCCATGCATTTGTAAAAATAAACCTATTAATATTTTAAACTTTATAAATATCCTATCACAGATCTGTATATTCAAAAAATGATATTAATAAACACTTGAATTAGCTGTTGAATGCGTGAGCGAAAAGTGTATATTATAGGTGCCTCAATTTTTTTTTTCCATTACATCCTTCTTCTTCTTCTCTCACTTGTTAATGTAATAGCTAAAAAAATCTTCCTATTAATCACATGAATCCTTTATTTTTCATGTTTACGTGTGTTTGATTTTGCTCTCAAAGAGGTTGAAGAAGGTTTTAGGGTGGTCGACTCCACCTGTCTTATTGGTAGCGAAGCTGTTGATTTCTATACTTTCATCTTAGCAACAACCTCTTAGAAGAAGAAAGAGGAAATTTAGATAAAAAATTAAAATTAACACCTCTCTCTCTCTCTTTCTTTGTCTCTCTGAAATTAACAACAATAACAACGAGGTTGTGATGATCAAGGGGGTGTTTGATTTAGCTGTTTGATACAGCTGATAGAGGTTTGAACCCCAAACAGCAGCTGTTTGATAAAATTTGATATTTGGTAAAATTTTAAAACAGCAGCTGATAGCTGTTAGGAACCCCAAACAGCTACTGTTTCAATAAGCTCCTACTCGTAGTTTTTTAATATCAGCTGATAGCTGATTCATATTAAGACTATATTAACCCTATTAAAATAAAATAAAAATTAATATTTATTAGATAATGATGTGCTTATTGGTAATTTTACATTCAAACTGCAACAACTATTGTATTTTTACCAAACACTAACCCGAATCAGCTACCAGCTATCCGCCACCAGCTATCAGCTATCAGCAACCGCTATTAGCTACTAGCTGCTATGAACAGCTAAACCAAACAGGCCCTAAGTAAGAAACACCTGATTCAATGGTGGGGCAACCGTTGAATTCTTGCTAGAAGCTCATTATTGCAGCCATTGCTACCGCAGTGTTTCTTTCTTGTCTGATATAAGGTTTACTGATCTAAGCCAAAATTGCAAACATAACCCCTTTTTGTTTCTTTATATTATCTTTTATTTAAGAAAATGATCTTGGGTTGGCTCTCAAATCAATCGAATTAAACACAACGCTAAGAGTTGAGTTCGTAGGCTTTTTAATTGCATAGGATTTTTGCAATTTCTCTAATTTTGCAGTGTCTTGTATAATAACACCAATAGTGACCACGTGCACACCACCTATTGGATGAAAGGCCTATATGAATTGTGGTTCTTATGTTTCTTTCAACTTCCGCTTGTTTATCCTTGGAATTTGTTTTAAATGGTAGCATTTTTGGGCTACATTGAAGGAAAAAAAAATTGAGAATGAAATTGGTGAAAATTGCATTTTTTCTAAGAGCTAAGATTTTAATTTTTCTCTGAATTAAAGAGTAATGAGGCATGAGTTTGTGCAAAAAATAGGGTAAGAGGTGCGTGTAATATACGTTGATCAGTGAGCTGAGCAGATCCAAATGCTTATTAATATCAATTTTTGAGTATATAGGAGTTTAATAGGATATTTACAAAGTTCAAGATGCTAATAAGTTTTTTTTTTTATAAATATGAGAGTGAATATATGTATTAAGCAAAAAAAATTAGAAAAAATTAAAATCTTAAAGTCAACTTTTTATCTTATCCGTCCAAGAAAAATAACAATTTAAAGCTGTATATTTTTTTAAAAAATTATTGGAAAAAATAAAAAATAATAAATTTATCAAATTTTTTTTATTAATTTATTAAATTTATATAATATACATAAAATTTATTATGAGTTTATTTTACCTATTATATAATGAGTTTATTATATATTTTTATAAAATAATAATTTTTTTTATAAAATATGTAAAAATTTTAAAAAATTTGATAAGGAGCGAATTTTTTTTTTTAAGAAAATAAATAAAATGGTCTTAGTTTAGAATGGTTTGCATCTCTTTAGGATGTGGTGGTAAGATGGGTAGTTCAAATTTTTTTTTTTTGATGAACATGGGTAGTTCAATTTTAAGACCTTCATAAAATTAGTTGTAAAATTAAGTTTTTGATAAGTGAATAAGAAATAATTTCTGTGAGATTAAAAAATAATAATTTGCTGTACATTGAAATTGAAACTATATTTTCATTTTTTTTCCTTCAATGAAAGTTATTAACTTTAGAAGGTATTAGAAAAATTATTTGAATTTTTTTAACTATTTTAAATTTTCTATAATTATAACATGTAAAATTAATTTTAAAAATGAATTTAATAATATTTTACTAATATTTTTAAGATGATTATTTCTTAATCCAATTCAAATAATATGTAATACTAAACATATTCCCTCAACTCTAGAATAAAAAAGATTTATATTTTTATTACTTTAATAAATCCTACTAAATTGCTAACTTTGCGCCAAAAAAATCCTCGTCTTTCTTGCTCTTTAGCAAGAAACTGGAGGTCGATACAAGGCAGAGCAAAGGGATGAAAATAGAACACAGAGCTCATCACAAAGACTATTTAACTAGTTTATTTTTTTCAGACATCCCATATGGGTTTCTCCAGTGCTGTTCCTGCTGCGGAGGCGGCGACGGCTGCTTGCTCAAAATGACCCAATTCCGGACGACCTTGAATTCTTGGATGACCAATGTAATTACTATTAATTTCTCTGCTAAACTCCATTTCTTGTTTCTGGTTTTCATGGAAATAGTTCCTTTTTCTTGAACCTCCAACTCCCAAGAAATCAACAGTCATAACATCCCCACTAAATATTGATGACAACCCGCTTGGATTATTTGAAGTTGCACCAACAAAACAACTCTTGTTATTACTATTATCGCCATTTTCAAGCTCATGATCAGTAATAATATTACTGAATAATGAAAAATTCTTCTGGTCTAGAACTTCATTAAACATACCCAAATCATCATTTGCAGCTGAGTTCTCATTTGCATTGAAAAACTGGTTCACTTTATCATCTCCAAATGTTGAGGGTGCCATAGTAGTAGTAAAGTTACTACTACTACCACTTGTAGTAGTTGCACCCATATGAGCTGCTTTTTGAAGCAATGCAGTAGCTGACATTGAAGCTGGTGATGATGAAGATGGTGAATTGTTTGCAGTTAATTGAAGGGCAGATGAAGAACTTGCAGAAAACATGGGTTTTGATGGCAATGGCATGAGCTCATGGGTCAGTGGCAATGGGATTTTTGTGCCCAAATTGTTAAAATTTGGGGATATTATTGAAGATTGATTTTGATTGTTGTTTATAGGCATAGAAATAAGGTTAATTGGGACCGTTTGGCTTTGCAAGTTTTGTTCAATATTGCTCATTAATCCTTGGTTTGTTTTGCTATTTTCTTCTGTTAAAGCATCACAAAATGCCCTGTGAGTAATAAAGCTATCCCTCCTGCATGATAAATATTGATTGATAATTAACCCAATTGTTGTTATTATTAATAACCTTTTAATAAATAAACAAAAAAATAAAACAATTATATATCAAGATTATGGGAAATTTTAAATATATACTTATTTTAAAATATTATTCTTTGATTATTTTTTAAATTAATGTGATATTATTTTATTTTTTATTATTCTTTCATAAATATATTTAATTTTAAATAAATTAATGTATTTTAATATTAAAAATATATTATATCGTATCAGACAATATATTTATCTTAAAATATTATTCTTTAACTATTTTTCAAACTGATATGATATTATTTTATTTGTCATCGTTCTCTCTTAAAAATATATTTAATTTTATATAAATTAACATATTTTAATGTTATAAATATATAATATCGTATCAAACAATATTATAAATTAAAAATAATACCACTTTCTAAAATTTTAAAATAAAATTAAGTTAAAAGAATAAATTATAGAGCAATGAGAGAGGAAGAATAGAGAAGGGGAAGAGTTCTATATTTAGAAAGAAAAAAGAAAGAGAGAGAAGAGAAATTCCACCGTCCAATCCAATTTTAAGGAACCACAAAAGACTTTGGTACTTGAATTAGTCCTCTTTGATATGATGAATTAATACTATTTAACTATACTAAAATAAAAAAAACAATTCAAGAATTTTAATACAAAATAAAGATGACGATTAGAAATTTTGGTAAAATAATTAATGATTTCATAATTGGCAAAACTTAGTCCAACAAAGACTCCAATATATATACGTATGCATGTATGTATGAATGTGTATATATATATATATATATTAAATCAACGTTCTAATAATAATACCACTATTAATTAATTAATTACTAGTATTATACTCTAAATAACTTGCTATTTAGCAATTAATTAATAACCAAATGAGTTTCATGTCTTATTAATTAATTCTAAGATTAATTAACAGTTTAGTTAGCAAGTAAATTTAAATCTTATTTTTATACATATATTGAATTATGTTTTTGTGACTAATCAATCAAATTAACCATTTTTTTAATCTATATAATCACAATATAAATAATTTACTTCGACTGATGTTCTATGAATAATTAGTTTTAAATTAAATCTCTAATTAGAGAGATATACTTAATAAGATAGATAAAAAAGAATAAATTATATAATATGACCGTACATATATTTTTTCTAAAATATACTATGTGATTTCTATCGATGAATTCTTTATTTTTTCTAAATATTCTATCATTACATAATTAGTTTATCATTTCAAATAAAATATCTAATTAAAATCACAATTATATTATATAATTTATCCATAAAAAAAAAGATGAGAATAAACAAGAACCTGGAGAAGATGGTGCCACAGTCACATTTATACTCTTTAGTACCACAAGTCTTAGAATGAGCTTTCCAATCAGACCGAACTGCATATTTCTTCGAACATTTCTCACATTTCCATTTCTTTTCGCCATGTTTTCGAGAAAAATGCTTCTTAATTCCTGTAAGATCACCCAAAGCTCGAGCTGGGTTATGATGAACACATGAAGCTTCTGGGCATACATAAACTTTTTTCTCAATTTCAGAACTTGTTCTTTGCCTTAGCTTCCATGGAAGATTGTGTCCTCTCCTATGAAGTTGAAGATTTTGATCTCTTTGAAATCCTTTGTTGCAAATTTCACACACAAATCTGTTCGTAGCCAAAAGGGTATTTGGTGATAATGCAATAACTTCTGCACTTGGGTCTGCAATATATTGTATATCAAATAATTTAGTTTATTCACTTAATTTGCATGTAATAATTAAAAATTAATTTTATCTCATCATTTTCACTAATTTTTCAAAATGTGATATCCCAGTATATATTAAACAGCAATATAAATACTTTAATTTTTATTAAAATATGTTTTATTTTTATTAAAATTTATTATAATTAGTAATTGATGATAAAACTATACATATTAGAAATTGATTATAATAAATTATAATAAAGATGAAAATTAACTCATAAAAGTTAAAATTATTTATTATTATTATTATTTAATTTAAAAATCCTTAATTAATAATTACTAATAAGAAAATACAAAATTCAGTACATTATAAAACTGAAGATGTATAGAGTTGAAGAAGGAATATTTATGTTGGACTAATTACCAGAAACAGTTAAAAACAAATTAAAGAAAGAAAAGTGGAGTCAACAGTTGAATTCAATTATTGAGATCATATATAGCAAATAATTGAAGCCCTTTCAACCACTTATATTGTACATAACAAGTATTTACTGTTTTTCTAACCCAACACATTTTAACTTTAAAAAATAATAATAAAATAAAAAATATTAGAAAAAATTTATTTTAAAAAAAAAAAAAAGAGATACCGACAAAAGATTAAAAAAGGAATTCAGAAAAAAAGCTGAAAGTCATTTTTTGAATTGAACTAAATTGAAAGTGAAGTCATCATCTTTTTAATCTGTAATCACATTGGTTTTCCTTTTTCTTATTATATATCCAAACAGATTTTTTTTGGTTAAAAAAAGTACACATGAAGTTCTAAGTTAAGTAATAATTAGCCTAAAATTTTTTTTCCAAGAAGTTTAAATGTTAAAATCAAGCAAACAAAGATCAAAATTCAAAATACATATCATAAATATTACTCTTTAACTATAAATTTGTGGATATAATTATAGTAATACACTTAATTTCAAATTCAAGAATCAAATTCATAATATGCACACACACATATATATATATATATATATATATATACCCTGAAGAACTCATTTTAATTAATTAGCTAAGAAATTATCAAAGAAGAAAGTTTTGTCTTTGAAGGTAATTTAATATTAAAAAGAAGAAAAACATATATAATTAATACATTGAAAATTAAGAAATCATTTGCATAATTTGCGTATACATTACTTAATAATAAATTTATATTTATTCTAATCTCCATCTCCTAATTCTCAACAAAAAAAAATAATTAATTAGTTCAAGAACTCTAATAATTAATAGATAAATATAAGTATAAATACCTGGATTTCCTGGTAAATTTCTCTTCTTCTTAAGTGGTGGTTGTTGTTGATTAGTGGAGCCATCACTATTAGTAGTAACAATAGTAGTTGAAGCTATGGAGTTTAAGTGATTTACTAGTAGCTTTTGATTTTGATTATGAACTTCTGTAATTTCTCCATTAGAGAAACTCCCACCTGCAGCTTCAGTACCTCTGACATTTGACATTGAAAATCAACAAAATAAAATTTTTGTTTTTGTTTGATTTTTATTCTATATTCTAACTTTCACCAAACTCTCTTGTTTGTTTTCTAAAGGAAGATAAATATGTGTATATATATATATATGTATAGTTTAGTGATAAGAAAACAAAAAAAGGGGAATTGAAGAGGAGAAGACAAAAATCATCTGGAAATTCTCATTTTCATTTTCCATTGGAGAGAAGAAGATGAGTTTCTGGCTGTCCCAAACACACCATACACCATAATTAATAACAACACTTCTTGTTTGTTTTGATGTGTATATATATATATATATTTTATTTATTATTATCATTATTATTAATTGTATTATGTATTTTTACAACATACACTACTGTTTTATATCTATACCCTCATTTTTGTTGGATATTTCATCAATTGCCCTTCTTCTCAAGAGTTTCTTCTTTTATTATTATTATTTTTTTTAAGTGAGAGGAAATAGTTAAAGATTCTTGAGAATTTTTTATTTAAAAAATTAATAATAATTTAAATAACGAATTAATTATTTTAATTTTAAGATTTATTTAGTAAATTGTATTAGAATATGTTTTATTGTAACAAATTAAATTCAAATTCAACCTATTTACACAGTGACTTTTGAATAAATAAAAATTTATGACTTCTCAAAATTTTTTAGCCATATATATATCTAACATGAAGAGTAATTGAAAAGTCATTGAGTTACCAAAAATAATACAATCTACACTCATAAATATATAAGATTCATCTGAATTTTATTGAGCAAATCTTATATTTACTCGAATGAGTTTCATATATAGTACTCAATAATTTTCCATCAAACATTATCTAAAATATCAAATTCAAATATATATGAAGATGCTAATATTGTAAGAAAATGTTATTATTGGCGTAATACTTAAATAGTTTGTTAAAGCAGTTGATCAAACCAACCAATTTAAGTATACTTTTATTTTTTATTCTTAAATAAAAACTTTAAGAAAGCTGAAATAATGAATTTTAAAATTTTTTATTTGATTAATTAATTATTTTTTAATTGTAATTAAAAAATAAATGAACAACTCTCGATTAATTTAGAAAACATTGATTTGGACTTTGATATTTCCAAATTTCAGATTAAATAAATAAATAAAAAGTAATTTAGTTCCCAAAATGCCATCGATCAGTGATCAGTCCATCACCAAAATAATTCTCCATCATTTGAAAATTAAAAATCATAGTATTACTGAAATTACCAAAAGAGCCTCCTCCATCACGGGTTCAGAATCCTTCTCGAAACAAAACATTCCCACCACCAAAATGATTTTTATATATATATATAGCAACTTACATGAAAAATATTAATTTATTTATTGTAGAAAGAGAGAGAGAGAGTGTACGTAAGTAATGTAATTTATATGTGCATGGTGATGGGACTTTTGCATGGGTTAAAAAAAATATATTTGGAACTGCAATCAAGAGAACTCCTTTTACTCTTTCTGGGGCATTTTCGTCTTTTTACTCAATCTCTGATTCTGTTTCACACGCTTGTTTTGTCCGATACACGCTTGTCTTTTTACTCAATCTCTGATCCTTAATACAAAATTTTTTTTTTAAAAATTATGATAAAAAAGTAAATTTCTATTAACCATCAAAATGTAGCTTGTAGGGGTGTAACTTGGTTTGGAATATTACCGATTTAAACCGAAATCCAAACCGAAATTGTTATTTGTATTGGAATTTTGGAATGTGGAATATGGAATGGAATGTATTTTCTAAAATTTTGGAATATGGAATATGGAATGGAATGTTATAATGAAATTCTAAATTCCATTTCATATACCGAAATTTTATTATAAGATTTTTAATAATATAATTAATAATACATATTTAAATAAAATCATTAAATATTAATATTAAAATATGTAATTCAATTTTATACAATATTTTATTAACCCTACCCTATTAGGTTTAATATATATTCGTTTAATATATATTCATTGCCTGCTTTGGCAGCTTTGCTTTGTGAATACCGATAACAAACAAAAAACACAGGAAAGCTGCTAGTCTGCTAAAAATCCTAAAGGTTAGAATACTGACTCTTTCTTCTTGGCTTTTCATCCTACCTATTGGCACAATCTATGATAATTATTATTTTATTTGCTTTACAACTAATGGTGGCTCAGGGATTATATTTATATAGGTTAGGGTTCTTGACACAATTATCAACTTTTATTGCTAGCGTCAGTTTATATATGTATAGTATATTATTTAGAATCATTAGATCCATATATATATAGGATTATATTATGTTTTTCCTCCAAAGTTGTAACAACCATTATGATATTGTAATAAAAACTGTTTTTACGTTACTGGTAATAGTTTTTTTTCTTTTATGTTATTAAATGTTTTGTGAGTATTATTGAATATATATATGTATATATATTTTTCAATATCAGATGACTGAAAATAGCGAACCAATTCTCATAGACGGAGAAGGTGCGAACCCTCAACCTACTAATGAAGCAAATGCTCCTTCTAAAGAGATTACTACAAAAAGAAAAAAGATGGCCCCTCTATCTGTAGCTTGGAACCACTTTGTTCGAAAAAATGATCCTAAAAAAGGTATGGTAGCTCAATGCAAACATTATAATTTACAATATGGATATAACACCTCCTTATTAGGCACAAGCGGTTTGTTGGCACATTTAGACAGATGTCCTAAATATCCATATACTAGGCCTAAGGATCGTAAGCAAACCCAACTTAACTTTCCTTGTGTCACAAAAGAAAATGATGGTGTGAGTAATCTAAAGTTTCAAGCATGCTTGGACCCAATTGCTTTGAGAAAGGCTATATCATACATGGTAATTGTGGATGAATTTCCTTTTAAATGTGTTGAGGGACAAGGTTTTAAATATCTTTTTAGTGTTGTGGATCTTTCTTTTCGTGTTCTTTCACGAATAACAGTTGCTAAAGATTGCTACCAAGTTTATTGTGATTCAAGGATAGAACTTAAAAAAGTCTTACCCCAAAGGAGGATATGTCTCACAACTGATACATGGACTTCTATACAACAAATCAATTATATGTGTCTCACAGCACATTATATTGATGAAAATTGGAAATTACAAAAGCGAATTATAAATTTTTGTCCAATTACTAGTCATAAGGGTGAGCAAATTGGAAAAACAATTGAGAGATGCTTATTAGATTGGGGCATTGAAAAAGTTTTTACTATCACAGTTGATAATGCAAGTTCGAATGATACAGCAATCAATTATATGAGAACTAGACTTAATACTTGGGGTGGTAGTGTCTTGAAAGGTGATTTTCTTCACATGAGATGTGTGGCTCATATAATTAATTTAGTGGTTGGGGATGGATTGAATGAGGCAAAAAAATTAATTCTCCGTGTTCGACAAGCTGTAAAATATATGAAACAATCTCCATCTAGATTGGAAAAGTTCAAAAAATGTGCATTAGAGGAGAAAATTCAAAGTAAAAAATTATTGTGTCTTGATGTTTCTACTAGATGGAATTCTACCTATATGATGTTGGATGCTGCTTACAAGTTTAAAAAGGCATTTGATAGGTATGACTTAGAGGATACTCGTTATGAAAGTGAGTTAAAAGATAGAGATGGGGGTGGAAAGCCTTCTGATGATGATTGGGTTAATGTTGGTAGGTTGGTGACTTTCTTAGAAAATTTTTATGAGTTGACTTTGCGTATTTCTGGCTCTTTATATGTCACATCTAATAATTTTTTTCATGAGATGGTTGCTGTAGATGCTCTTTTGAATGAGTTGAATAATAGCTCTGATTTGAACATGAGTTTTATGGCTGAAAAAATGAAAGATAAGTACTACAAGTATTGGGGAAAGCCTGAAAAAATGAACATGATGATTTTTATTTCAGTTGTACTTGATCCTCGCTTCAAAATGAGCTTATTAGAATGGGGTCTTAATCAATTGTTTGATTGTTATACCTCATCTAGTATTCTTAAAAAAGTGGGAGAGACAATTAATTGCATGTTTGAAGAGTATAAGGGTGCTGGTGGTTCACCTACAAATGAGGTTGGGGCACAAGTTACTGAAATAAATCTGCATTCTAATGATATGGTGGATAGTTTTCAACCTTCTCAAAAAATAAGACAAATAATGAAAGAAAAATACAATAAGCATAAATGCAAGAAAAATATAGGGTATATCAAATCTGAGTTAGATAAATATCTTGAAGAAGATTGCATTGAAGATGTAAATGAATTTGATATTTTACTTTGGTGGAAGCACAATGGTTCTAGATTTCCAATAATTGCAGAGATGACACGTGATGTGTTAGCCATTCCTGTTTCTACTGTTGCTTCTGAAGCTGCTTTTAGTGCTGGAGGTCGTATACTTGATAATTTTAGAAGTTCTTTGAGTCCTAAAGTCGTGGAGGCTATTATATGTGCACAAGATTGGCTTCGTGTTTCTCCATTTCCAATCAATTATGAAGAATCACAAGAAGATATTCAACAACTTGAGGAAGGTACATATAATAATTTTCATAATTTTAATTTAAATATTTTATTTAATACAAATTTTAACAACCTTTTATTTATTCTTTTTTTTCAATATTCAGATTTGTCAAGACTACCATGATGCGGTGAAGAAATTTTTTGGAAATATATAGAGGTTCAAAGGATTACTTGAGATGAAAAGCTTTTCTTAAATTATTAAGTGCATTTATTTTTAAAAAGAATATTATTAAGTACTTATTTAGTAATTTAACTTGAATGATATAATTTTATAAATTTATTTAGCTACTTTGAAATTTAAACTTATATAATGTTTCCATTTTCAGATTTATTTTAAATCTATTCTAATTTTAGTTTTGATGGAAAAATTTTGGAATTACCGAATACCATACCGAATTTTAATGGAATGGTATGGAACGAAATTTTTAAGTCCGAATAATATTTGGATTGGTATGGAATAAAATTCTAAATACCGAAATATTTTGGAATGGAATTGGAATAGAGGCGATTTCATTCCATACAGACCGAATTACACCCCTAGTAGCTTGATTATAAAAAAATTTATGTTATTTTCAGTAAAATTTTGAGTTTCAATATTAGATATCTCATCTGAATATGTAATTAGTTTTAAAAAAAAGTTATTATTAGTCCCAAAAATTGGGACTAACTGGCAAGTACTTGCTGATAGCCTATAAGTTGAAGCAACTTTAGCCTTTTATCATGGTCTCTTTTGGCCTCTAATCACTATTGAAAAAGCCAAATCTTAGATTCTGTTATCTCAGAAAGGATGCTTAGGTTAGGATAATGGGTGGTATAATTTTTTTTTTTTTTAAAAAAGAAAGATTTTTCCAACAAATAATTAATTATGGTTTTAAATTAAAGTTAATTATTGCTTTAAAACATCAATCAATATCACAATTATGATCATCCATGATGAGATTAACCAAACTATACCGAAGTTGTAGGTCCAATTTTATATAAAACTACCAATTGATAATGCTTTTTCTTCCTTTCTTTATTTGTTCATAATTTTTTTAAACGTTATTAAATTAATTTCAGACTTTAAAAGTAGATTGCTGATTGGATATTTAGAAAACAATCACATGAACTAAGTCAATTGAACTCATATAGAGTTTTATAAATATATTAAGCCCTTTTTGGTATTATTATTTTAGAATTTAACTAAATTAATATACATATGAGTACTTTATAAGAAAATGTTTCAATTATATATATAATATATTTTCAATAAATTTGCAAAATAAATAATTTAAAAATATTTAAAAAAATAAAAAAAGTGATTTAAGATAATTTATTCTAATGGGACCCCTCTTTGTTTTGTTATTTTTTCTCTGTTCTAAATGAAATTTCGTGGAAATGTAGAAAATTTGAAAGAGTTAGACTTGTTATGGATTTTCATATGAAACGACCCATGAAATTAAATTTCAATACTTCCAATAAATGTTCAAATTTTGGGCTATATTTATAATTTGCCAAACAAGAATAAACTATTTATATCCAAAATTATTTTATTAATTAACTATTAGAAGAATGTTAATTATAATTACTTTAGAGAGTAATTATTTAATAACCTCTAATATTTATAATATTTCTCTTAATAAATGAACTTATAATGAATATTTTATAACCAATAAAAAAAGATTGTTGAATAATCGCTCTAAAAAGTGATTGCAATTAATATATTTCTTGTTTATAATATAATTATTGAAATTTATTGGTTTGTGATTTTTTTTACAAAAAATTATATAAACTAATAATAATAATCATGATAATTGTAACACCCTTTTACCTTATATATATATATATCATACATATATCGTATACATATAATACGCATATAAAATATAAAGATGTTATTTTACAGTATTGTTTAAACCCTTACTTTAGTCAACATCAATTATATTTTTAAATAAAGAACATTTTTCATTATCAAATCTCATTCTTTTAAAAGTAATATTTATAAAACCATTATACTTTTCATTAGATTACATATATATAACTTTACATTATCTTTTTCAAAATTCATTTATATACATATATATTTTTATCAAAATACAATATAATAAAATTATACATGTATGCACCACCTTCTAGTTGGTCTCGAAATACGTTTACACTTCTCGTGGCATAACTGTTTGACTCTCAGATTAACAATCTACTCAGCTGCACAATTTATACAACCGCGCTAAGCTCGAAAGCTTAGTGATACATACAAACAACATATACATACATTACAGAAAATTACACTCACATCACTAACATCATTTATCATCATATTCTTATCATATTTTTCATTTTCAAGGCATTTTTCATAGTTTTCACTAATTTCATAATTTATGTAAATATTTAACATGAGTCATAATTCAATGGCTTATTATAACATTCGTGAAACAACACGCATAATTTTCACAAACATATGCATATTATGCATCAAATTATATTTTTATAATCTCATTTTCAATATCAAGACTTAATTCTGCTCAAGTCTTTCAATAACTTATTTCTCATTATTTAACATATTTTCTTATGTCACATTCATTTTCAGTAATTTCCATATATATTATGATTATATCATTCCATTATCACCATCATATATCCCATTTACCCATTACAAGTTTTATATACAATAGGTACCACAACATCACATATGCAAGCATGGGCTTAAACAACTAATACATCATTCAAATTTCAGAATTACTATTTTGGTCCATAATGACACCATGTGTCTAGTCCTGAAGGCAAAATATCAATGTAATAGTCCAACTAGGCCTGGGCTTACGATCCGGTCTTTTCACCTAGCCCAGCTTTAAGGACCTGTTTCTGAGTCTTACGACGCGGCCTTTTCACCTCAAAAATATTTTCACAGTGAAGCCAAGCGCCTAGCCTCATAGGCAAATATAGGCATGTCGCCAAACACAGAACTCTGAAAATTGAATAACATACTAGGCACACAATTATTTCATATTTTCATTATCAATATCTTTCTCATTTTTTAATGATCAAGCTAGGCACATTTCCTCATTTATCTCATTTATATCAACATCATCATATAATCATAATATATCTCATTTTATACTATCTAGCCGTCACTAATAACTTTAATTAATATCTTTAATGTATACACAACAAACATCCTCATAATAGGATATTTCATAATAAAACCACATTATCCAAATATTTTGGATCATTTTTATATTCTGCACATAATTCACATTTTATTTAATTTAGTCATTAACAATAATTTTTCACAACGCATAATAATGCATACATAGTAATTCACATGTCTTAGCACCATGTTCATGAATACTTAATGTATTAAGTAGCTTAACACATTTTTCATCCAAAATGTGTTAGGGCAAATGTAATGCAATCGCATTCTATTTATCAAGAGTTTATACATACCTTAGTAAACACTCCAAAACAAGCTTTAAAACTTCATCTAACATTCTCTTCCAAGTTGCCCTTCAACATTAGAGTTTGATAAACTACTCTCTCTCAATGCCTATACTAAATGTGATCATAAATAATCATTTAATATCACATTCTAAAGCATTATCAATATCAAATCATTTAAATAGGAATTGCAAATGAAAAATAAAGAAAAGAGTTATTTTCAAGTGACACGCTCAATAACATGGATATTTTAATGACCGTGTCATTAACTCACTCATACAAAAGTATTGACACATCCAATGACATGGGCATGTCACTGCCCGTGTCATTCATTCTACCTCACAGAAAGTTTGACACGCCCAATAACACGGGCGTGTTCATGGTCATGTCAATTATTTTATCTCACAGTAGCTATGACACGCTCAGAGACATGGCTGTATCAATGATCATGTCATTAGTGTTAAACTAGGCACCGTTAATAGGCTCAACGACATGGTCGTATCAGGCAAAGTTTTGCATTTTGAACTCTCAACCATATGAATACAATCATTCAAAACTCAATACTACAATACCCTTAATCATCATCTTAGTTTATATCCATAATTCACCCATCAACTCCACACTTATATAACTCCAACATATCAATACTATCATCTTATTCAATTAATCGTCACTTTTTCTCATAACATATTCAAAGAAGAAAAAAGAAAAAAAATCTCTTCTCTTCCAATCCAACCTTAAAATCATCATTAACTACTCACAATAACTTATACATGCCCAAATAAGCCATTAAAACATGCTAATACACAAATCTCAATTTTTCCAAAACATATTCTTTCATAGTATTCCAAAGAGATTGCAAAATTGATAAAGAACTTATTAATTAATGAAGAATCCTCAAAAACTTCACTTGAATCCTTGAAATTTTTGCAATTCTTAGTGTAAATAAGAAGAGCTCCCTCTTTTCTCATCTCTCTCTCTCTTTATTTCGCGGTAAAGGAACAAGAAGAAGAAGAAAGAAGAAACTTCTCTTCCTTTCCATCCTTATCTATATATATAATTTTTTTTATATGTGTTGTATATGTTTCATACATATATATGTCATATATATAATATGTTTATTTTAAATATATTTCGATTATATATAACATATACATATATATTACATCTATTATATATATTTATCTTATATTTTCTCTATCCACTATACCAATATTCTTTCATAATTACTATTTCAAAGTACATCAAAAATTAAAGTTTTACAATTCTCTCTCCCCTTAATTAATTTCGTCCTCGAAATTATCCAATACGATAATAATTCATCCATAACAAAATATCATCTTAAATTATCATATAAAATTAATCATATCATCAAATTATTATTTCATCAAATTATATAACCTTTACTCTCTCCCTTAGGGTCAATCATCTTCTCTCAATTTCATAACTCATCACTATATATTTTTTTTTATAAACAAAACAATCATGATAAATCATTATATCACCAATCAAATTATCATTAGCCAAAAATTAGTTTATCTTATTAACATATATGCCTCACACCTCTATTATGCTCAAGATATTTTATCACTTCATCATTTTATAAATATTCTCTCTTAACCTTAAATTTAAAGGTTATTGAATTATATCTTAATACTGACTATCCAATCACCACAGTCATTTTTAGAATTGTATCTCTGTTCATCTATCTATTTTTTATTTTTACAAATAGACACTTGTCAAACCTCAATTGATAACAATTCTCTTATTTTTGATATACTTAATTCATTCTTTAAAATATTCTTCTCTTAGCATTAATATTAATACAATGCCTTTAAACTTACTTTACTGATAATCAATTTTTTTTATAATCATTTATAACCGATATACCTTAACTCATTTCATGTCCATACACATATTAGAAAATTATATCATATATATTATCACATATCTCTCACACTCTTAATACAACTATACATATTAAATCTCAATAATGATTCGTAACCTTAGCGCAATTTAGATCAATTGATCTAACTATCACAATACCAACATCATAGCCTCATTCGATTCAAGACAACACTTAACTTATTCAAACTTATCATTATATTTTAACTCATGACCTAACTTTAATAGGTCAAGCTTATATTCAAATTTCGGTTCTCTTCGGATCCATCATTTCAACTTTTCTGAAATTAATGATTATTTATAATAAATCACTTCAAATTTTTTTTTTCAATATTCATATTTTTTTTCTATTATCTCTGTATAATTTCTACATAATTCTCATGATTATCTCATATCATATTCATTACCTATAGGTCATTCACTTAAACATCATTTACATCAACTTATTCACATTATACCATTTTTAAACACATTCAATATAACTCTCAGTCACATTTTATAATTTCTCACATTTATCATCTCCTCATATTTTCATACCATTACTATATTTACATAATTACTTTCCTATCATATTATCCATAACTCATCACATTTTCACAATTCTCTTCTCATTCCACACTTTCTATAATTATAAATAAATTTCTAACATAAAATTATAAAATACAATTATGCAAACCATAAGTCTTTACCATGTTTCTTGAAACATAACTATCAATCTCACCAAAACTATTCTACGATCATGTCATCTCAGGCCTACGCCTGTGGATAACAAAGCTAATATGCCAATATACTAAACAAATCACACGAAGATCACATATTTATTCTCTAAACTTTTGCTATACAAAGAGTTAACATATTTCAACTCTGTTTCAAAACAATTTACTTTTAATCACTTATGTTTCAAAATAATTTACTCTTAATCACTTGATCATCATTAGCCTAACTCATGTTTCAACAATATTATTATTAACAACTCTTGCATATATATATATATATTCATTCATATGCTAATTTTACATAATTTCCATTTATTTCTTCATTTCTAATCTATCTCTTACAAAAATTTTCATTCATTTTTTTTCATTTCCACACTTTCTTCATTATACTTCTTTTTTTTTACAATCTCTTATTTATACACATATATATAGAACATTTCTACACGCATACACTTTGGGCCAAAATACTATACAGTCATCAAGTTCAGTTATTACAATAATAATTTTACAGTCCAACGCTGCTCAGGTCCATTCTCAATCTCATCACATGATCTAACTCTGTTTAGGTCAAGACCTAGTCTCTGTTAGATCTATTAATGCATATAATATCATTCTCAATTTCATTGGACAAATAATTGTATAAGGTAATAAACACACAATAATATTTTTTTTTACATATTTAAGTGATCAGCTCAATTCTTGATCACTCAAAAAATGACATCACATTATCACAATTTTCAGGTGATCAACTTTATCATGATCACCTCCAACTGACTTTCATATTTTTTTTTTCATATTTTTAACATTTTTTTTTAAATTATCCACATACACATTCGTAAGTCACATTCATAATGTGACTTACTTTCCATATTTTCTTACATATCACAATTGCATTAATAATGTGACTTACTTTCCATATTTTCATACATATCATATACATGTATACACATAATCATATAATTATACTCAATTCTTCTTTTACATACAATCTATATAAATTTAATATTTATCACATTTCAGAGAACATTATCATTTCTCATTTTTTTGACATTACTTAGGTTATTCATCAACTCAACATATATATATATATACACTCTAATCACAACATAATTAACATCTTTCTTATTTAATCGCACTTCTCTTAAATAATTTTCTTATTATTTCTTTATAACACTTCATATAAATCTTAGTCACATTTTCAATGTAACATCTCTCTCACATTTTTTATGTATTTATTATACCCTTCATATTCGTTTTCATCATTTTCAATCCAATTACCTAACGTAACTCATTTTCACTTGCTTAACACATTACATAGTACTTTTATAAGCAATATTATTCATTCAAAATCACTCATATGCTTAATATACATTAAATTATCAATATATAATTAATCCTTATTAAAATTCCATTAAAGCTCTAAATTTGCAACTTACTATTTTACTTAAACTTCAATCAATCTCATTTTTAATATTTAACTTTAAAAATATTATTTATATAATAATATAACATCAAAACACATCATTTTTACAATTATGGAAGCCCATTTCAAAAATCTAAATTTTATATATTGCCACCATTAACATGAGCTTCAACAACACTTAAGCATATCACATTTCTAGCCTTAAAATCACAATATTTACATTAAAACAACACTAATATATCTTCTTACATTAACCAACATCATCCATATTCAGAAATCTTAAGTTTACATAACTAAATTCTAAATTTTCACACCTTTTCCATATCAACCAACCAACCAATATTTCACCATACTCTCTTCATTTCAATATCATTTCTATCCATTTTAACAATCAAATAATATTTTCTATCTCTAGCAATCCAAACATAATCTTTATAAGAAAGAGAACCAAACTTTAGAGAAGAGATACTTACTTAAATCTTGATTTTTTTATAACTCATTTCCAACATTATTCTCATATTCATTCCCTTATAACTTATTTCACAAACATATTTCAATAATCAATAATTTCAAAATTAGTTTTACTTAAGTAAAACTCCAATTCTTTAATTTATCAATTAAACTTATATAAATTTTTTCACATCATTTCTTTCTCTAGCTTTACTTTCATGTAGAGCCTCATTCACACACTATCATCCAACTCATATAATTCAAATACATCACATCACAAATTACATAATGCCACATCCGAGACTAACCTAGGTGTTAATGCATATGCATGTATCATAACTCGCTTCACTTTTCTAAAATTTCTATTTCTTTTTCAAAACTCGCTTAGACTGAGAATCTCAAACCTAAGCTCTGATATCAAAATAATTGTAACACCCATATACCATATATACATACCATTCATATACCTTATATGTATAATACGCATATAAAATATAAAGATGTTACTTTACAGTATTGCTTAAACCCTTACTTTAGTCCACATCAATTATATTTTTAAATAAAAAACATTTCTCATTATCAAATCTCATTCTTTTAAAGTAACATTTACAAAACCATTATACTTTCATTACATTACATATATATAAATTTACATTGTCTTTTTTGAAATTCACTTATGTATATATATATATTTTTATCAAAATACAACATAATAAAATTATACATGCATGCAACACCTTCTAGTTGGTCTCGAAACACCTTTACACTTTTCGTGACATAAGTGTTTGACTCCCAGATCAACAATCTACTCACTTGCGCGATTTATACAACCGCGCTAAGCTCGAAAGCTTAGTGATACATATAAACAACATGTACATATATTACAAAAAATTGCACTCACATCACTAACATCATTTATCATTATATTCTTATCATGTTTCTCATTTTTCAATATACTTTTCATAGCTTTTTACTAATTTCATAATTTATGAAAATCTTTAACATAAGCCATAATTCAATGGCTTATCATAATATTCATGAAACAATACCCATAATTTTCACAAACATATACATATTACACATCACATTATATTTCCATAATCTCATTTTCAATATCAAGACTTAGTTATGCTCAAGTCTTTCAACAACTCATTTCTCATCATTTAACATATTTTCTCATGTCACATTCCTTTTCAGTAATTTATATAGGTATTGTGATCATATCATTCCATGATCACCATCATATATCTCATTTAACCATCACAAGTTTTATATACAATAGGTACCGCAACATCACATACGCAAGCATGGGCTCAAACAACTAATATATCATTCAAATATCATAGTTACTGTTTTGGTCCATAATGACACCATATGTCTAGCCCCGAAGGTAAAATATCAATGTAATAGTCCAATTAGGTCTGAGCTTATGACCCGGCCTTTTCATTCAGCCCATCTTTAAGGACATGTTCTTGAGTCTTACGATCCGGTCTTTTCACCTCAAAAATATTTTTACAGTGACGCCAAGCGTTTAGCCCCATAGGCAAATATAAACATGCCGCCAAACACAGAACTTTAAAAATTGAATAAAATACTAGGCACATAATTATTTCATATTTTTATTATCAATCTCTTTCTCATTTTCTTATGATCAAGCTAGACATATTACCTTATTTATCTCATTTATATCAACATCATCATATAATCATAATGTATCCCATTTTATACAATCTAGCAGTCACCAATGGCTGTATATAATATCTTTAATGTATACACAACAAACATCCTTATCATAGGATATTTCATAATGAAACCACATTACCCAAACATTTTGGGTCATTTTTATATTTTCCACATAATTCACATTTCATTCAATTTAGCCATTAATAATGACTTTTTACTATGCATAATAATGCATACATAGCAATTCATGTGTCTTAGCACCATATTCATGAATACTTAATGTATCAAGGAGCTTAATACATTTTTCATTCAAAATGTGTTAGGGCAAATATAATGCATTCACATTTCATTTATCAAGAATTTGTACATACTTTATTAAACACTCCAAAACAAGCTTTAAAACTTCCTCTAACATTCTCTTCCAAGTTTTTCTTCAGCATTAGGGTTGGACAAACTACTCTCTCTCAATGCTTATACCAAATGTGATCATAAACATTCATTTAATATCACATTTTAAGGCATTCTCAACATCAAATCATTTAAATAGGAATTGCAAATGAAAAATAAAGAAAAGAGTTATTCTCAAGTTACATGCCAATAATACGAGCATTTTAATGACCGTAGCATTAACTCACTCATACAGAAGCATTGACACATCCAATGACATAGGTGTGTCATTGCCCGTGTCATTCATTCCGCCTCACAAAAAGTTTGATACGCCCAACAATACGGGCGTATTCATGGCCATGCCAATTATTTTATCTCATAATAGCTACGATACGCTCAAAGATATGGCGTATTAATGGCCGTGTCATCAACATTAAACTCAGCATCGTTGACACGCCCAATGACATGGCCGTGTCAGACAAAGTTTTACATTTCAAACTCTCAACCATATGAACACAATCATTCCAAACTCAATACTATAACACCCTTAATCATCATCTTAGTTTATATCTATAATTCACCCATCAATTCAACACTTATATAACTCCAACATATTAATACTATCATCTTATTCAATCAATCGTCATTTTCTTTCATAACATATTCAAAGAAGAAGAAAGAAAAGAAATCTCTTCTCTTCCAATCCAACCTTAAAATCATCATTAGCTACTCACAAGAACTTCATACATACCCAAATAAGCCATTAAAACATGCTAATACACAAATTCCAATTTTTTCAAATCATATTCTTCCATAGTATTCTAAAGAGATTGCAAAATTGATAAAGAACTTATCAATTAATGAAGAATCCTCAAAAACTTCACTTGAATTCTTAAAATTTCTTCAATTCTTAGTGTAAATAAGAAGAGCTCCCTCTCTTTTCATATCTCTCTCTATTTCACAGTAAAGGAATAAGAAGAAGAAGAAAGAAGAAACTTCTCTTCCTTTCCATCTTTATATATATATATATAATTTTTTTATATGTGTTGTATATGTTTGGTATATGTATATGTCATATATATGACATGTTTATTTCAAATATATTTCAAGAATATATACAACATATACATATATATTACATCTATCATACATATCCATCTTATATTTTCTCTATCCACTACACTAATATATTCTTTCATAATTATTATTTTAAAGTACATCAAAAATTAAGGTATTATAATAATATTTTAAAGAGTTTTAATGTCTTATCAATAATTGATGGAGACAAAAGAAGTAGCCAAAATGAATCACAAGAATGTAGAAAAAAGAAAAGAAAAAGAAAAGAAAAGAAAATGGTTTGGTCAAATTTCTAATAAACTGACTTGTTGTATATTAATGACTTTTCATTTAGCCCATCTACCTCAAGCAGCCTAATGTAAATAGTAAAATTATTCATCAATCATTCATTCGAAACCTTTATTTTAAATTGGGTTTTTTATAAAATTATCAAAAAATAAAAAATAAAAAAATTTATAAATTATCATATTTTTAAAATATTTTTAAATTTATCAGATTTTTTTGATTAATTTATAAATTTATCATGTTCATATAATATATATAATTTATTGTGAATTTATTATATACATTATAATTATAATTTTTATATGTTTAAACATGTAAAAAATTTTAAAAAATCTGTTAACAGACGTAATTTTCCCTGATTTAAGGAAATCTCAGAATTAGTCCACTGAAATAATTAAATTTGATCAACATAAAACTTCTGAAAATCAAAATTGAAATAGGATTTCAGAAATATACTGATTAAGTAATTTTTATGCAATCAATTTAATTAAAAAGGTGTAAGAGCAGAGGAATGCATGTTCTTCAACAATCATTCAAAAGACAAAAAGCAATTAGCTTTCTGTTCAATTTGTCAAAAGATAAGCGACTTTTAACTCTAAGACACTGACACGACTGATAATTTCCCTTGCAAATGAAAATCATAGCATATGAAATTTGCGGAATTGCTAATGCAAGTTTCAGAACTGGTAGAAATTTCAATATTTAGATATTGAAGGAACTTAATCTCATTAGAATATGAATCTCCACTGATGAAATGTTCAGAAATGACAAATTGAATTTTAGATGTTCATATTATCAGCAAATATAGTCTTTGCAATTTGAAAACCTGTGAAAGATTTAAATTTAATATAGTTTTCAAATTTCCATTCCTTAAGGCATCACAATATGCAAAAAAGTAAAGTATCGTTTCCAGTAATCAGAACACTAAAGCAAAATGTAAACTAAGTAATGACATTCCACTCCATTTCTTAGTGAAATGGTATGTGTATTGTGTGGTGGTGCGCTTTGATTTCTGAAGTGAGGAGATGATTTTGCAAGGATTTTGCCTGTAGATAAGCATTTTGTCTATGTTGAAGCAGAGGTACCCTGGTTTCTCTGTTTGCTCGGTGAAAGCAGATCCGAATTCAGAGATGACAGCATCTGTAATGTAGCAAGAGTGTCTCCACAAAGATAGCAGCTGCTTCAGGCAAATCTTCCACATCAACTGAAGGATCCAATTTTCAAGTCAATAGTCAAACCATAACAAATAGCAGCTCACTAGCTAACACTGTTCGACCATCAAATCGAAAAGCATCCATGAACATCTTTACTGACTAGTCAGCAGTTCTCTTCACTTCAGTCAGGAGTTTTGTCAACAAATTCTTTTTTATTAACGCCCTCATTGACATATCCTTCCTTATCTTTTTCAATGCCAGAGCCAACATTACCATGACTTGGTGTTACTTTGACTTTGCTGTGAAGCCATTGAGCAGAAGTGGAAAATGGAATTTCTGATGAATGAACATGCAAGCCCTTTTGCCTCTTTGCTCCAAAGAATCCACATTCGAGAGCTTCCAATGCTCTGATCGTCAAAGGTCGGTTTCTTGTGCTTTGTCTTCTGGGATTCAAATTAGGTTGCTCTACTGCAGGACTAGCATCAATAGAGACACTCAATGTGTTGGAATCAGGCCTGTCTGAATTGGTCGCAAAGCATGTATTATTGGGATTTGCTTCGTGGCTACTTTCCACATCCATCACTACTGGTTCATCATTTCCAGAGTCCAAAGGAACGTGAGGCAGGTTCAGGTCAAGCAAAGACGGGGCTTGATTTTTCACATTTTCCCCATGAGATGTTCCAATTTCAAGGAAAGTGGCACCTATAACACCTTTAGTGCTTTCTTCTATAGCATCTTCAGATAATGAACTGGTTAATGACAACTTCCGAGGGGGATTAACTTGACAAACATTGCTGCCTTCCTCTGGCAAGTTCAAAGCACAACAAGAACCTTCTTGTTCTGACCGCAGGCTAACAGAAAAATTTTCAATGACATGGCTTACCTCACTATTAGAACAAGCAGTTAATCTTCTTCGTTTGACAACAGGAACTAAATTATTGGAATGGCCAGATTTTGATCTTCGACTGAATTTGTGCTTTATAGTCCTTGTTGACTGATTTTTACTTGACACATTCTCATTATCCTCGAGGCTTTCCACCAATTTTTTCTTGATATATTGGTTGACCGCCTTCTGTTCTGAGCCACTGCAATTGATCATAATATGGTTGGATTTGTTGAAATTCTTTTCCCTATTTGACAGTGTACTGGCTGTAACTGGTATATGACCATCCAGTAAATCCTCAGAGGAATCCCCTTCATTTTTTCTAGATGAATCCGTCATTTCAGAAGTAACTATATCAACTGGAGAATATCTCTGTTTTCTCACCTTTGATGATTTTCCTGCATGAATTAAACTGGTATCCACAATCGTGAACTTGGTATGGTTTGCGACACAACCGTCAATTTTTTTTTCACATTTAATGTTTTCATTGTTCTTTTCACCATCCCATGACATGTTAAGAGCATCCAGCTTGTTGTTCAGTGGCTTCTCCAGAAAGATCATTTCAATGCTACTTGAAAGACTTGTAATTAAGGATTTAACTTTCAAATCATCCGGTGCATATCTCATTTCTCTTATCTTGGATAACATTCCTCCATCACCCAAGCTAGAATCAACAACAGTGAACCTCAAAATGTTCTGACTGTAACTAGAAACTCGAGGTTTGAGGTAACGTTGGAGTTTTAGAACTGATGGATCATCCTGGCCTGGTGGTACTTCTCCATCGCACCTGTCCTCTTCATTGAAGCTGTCACCCCTAGCTTCTTCAGTTTCAAGCTCAATAAGTTTTGGTTCAGATGCCACTTTGCTCAAAACATCACTAACAGAATCAAAATAGTGGCTACCTTTGACAAGTTTCCTTCTTGAGAACTTCTTAACACCAGGAATGAGAAACACTAGATAAGAATTGGAACCTGAGTAACCCTGATCCTTTGGTTGCTCAGAGTGCCACCCTTTTGCTAGCAAACAGGGCCAAACAGCTTCCCAGAATATATCATTACAACGAGCTTTGCTCAAACGAAAGCCCCCAGTCAACAGCTTGATTATGTCACTGCAAGTCAGAGAAGAGCACGCTTTGCCAATTGGGCAAACAGTAAACAGTGGATTGCTTTTTGCAGGTTCCATGGCAAGACTTGTCAGATCTTCCTTTCCCTTGCCAATTCCAATAGCATCTACAAGAGCTTGAATACCAACAATGGCTTTTAAATTGGATACATAATCTTCTAGAGAAATTTTTCCCTCAGAAAATGCCGTAGAAACCTGATGACAGATCACCAGAAAATGAAACAAGAAATTTCTGTCGAACACCAAGTATATTTAGAAGCATGTGCAATAATCTATATTTAGTAACCAGACAGAACACTATCCATTAAAAGGTTTCAGATATTTTTATGTGCTCCAATCTGACATTAACATATTTCAAGAACTAAACCACATTGTTAAGAAAGGGAGAGAAAAAGTGGAATTGAACCACCATTATATATTATCAAATCAAGGTGCTTCCATGTACATGTCAAGGATCACCAGATGATTGGCATTGTATATTGATAAAATTTTAGCACCTCTACTAATGTCAATTATAAAGGAAGAAATTTAGGAAATCAATTTTTGCAAAAAGTACTTCATATGATAAGCAAAATTCGGTTAAGAATTAATTTCAAGGTAGAAGAGTAAATTCTGAGTAAGAATACAGTGGAATGATGGCACTCTATGAGGAAGAGATAATATCATGCAGGTAGCAGGAAATGTAAATAATGATCAATATTTTAGGATATGACAAAAAAGTAGCAATATCTCTTCACACTAAATGCAAAAAAAAATAATCATGCATTCCGTTCCAATGACAGACACCTAATCTACATGTTCATCTATGATCACAAAATTTTATACTGGAAACAAATGATATTTCATGTAACATTTAATTTTGGAGCACCTCTAGAAAAGCATTGTGAGAATGCTTGGGCACATGCGGCCGCAAACAAGAGAGCAGTTCATGTTGCCTCCATCCCATAAAAATTTTCTGTCCATAGATGCATTTTTTTCGTCTTGTCTTCTGGCAATCTGACCATCTATGGTATTCATCAGACCTATAAAATTCCCCATAGTAAAAAGACAATATTTCCCCCATCTTTTTGTTCTCCATAAATCTTTCTATCTGAATAAAATTTTTCCCAAATATATATAAACCAACAATGAAACTATCAACTTCAGCATCACTCCAGGGCTCACTTAATGAACCGGGAACAGGAGCATATTGTTTGCTTTTATGCAGCTGAGCCAAGTTAGCCTTCCCTGCAACCTTGTGCCCAAGCTTTGCTGGTTTTGATTCCATTTCATCATCCAATCCAGGATCCAATGGTTCTGTTTTTGGTTTTGGACTTTTATTCTGCATAATATTATTCTTTCTACTAGTTTTAGATATGCTTGATCTATTTGCATGGACTGGATTATCAGTGTCAGTCATCTTGCACCCTTCATCCTCTCTACTGTTTATTTTATTATGGATCCAAGCAATTGGGATGGGCAAGCCCATTAGAAAGGAATAAGAACCATCAATCTTGACTTGTGAGTCAAATGGATTCAGTAAAAGCTGAACACGCTCAAGATCTGATATAATGGGAGGAATTTCTGCCTGATAATCATCACCGACTCGAGGATTCACCTCTGGATCTCCAGAAATGCCAATTATCTTGGGAGAGCTTGGAACAATTAACTGCTCAAAAGATGATTCTTCAATAGAATTGTCATCATTGTTCAAATGAATTGACTCCATCTGAAATAAACATTTGTAATAAGCATCATGAGAGCGATAAACTCAAACTGAATATTATGGAAGGGCAAAATAAATTGAAAGAATTATGGAGTCAGGTATACTTTCGTGAACTCAGAATGCACAAATCCAAAATGTAAAACTGGTAGGAAACAAGCAGACTACATAAATGGTTCAATGCACTCTATATCTCAATCTTTTTGAGATGAGCCAACATTTCATGGTCAACTGCCATCCATTAGCCTCAAGTGTTTGACCAGCAAGCATTAGTGGTTAGGCTAAAAAGGATGTCTCTGGTTGTCTAAATGCTCTTGAAAGTTTTGATTTTATGAACATTTGTTGTCCTTGTTCTGAAAGCAGAATGTGTGCCATATTCTCAAAGTGATTATTGAAGACTAGCAGTTGGTTTTTTAATGGGATGGCATTAATGAATTGATCCTTGTCCATAAGGGGAAATTTGATCATTCAGAGGAGTTTGATTTGCTTAACCAACCATTAATGGGGTTAGAAATAAGCCAGTGCCTAATGAAACAGCTAGCTTTGCACAGCACCTACTTTATACTAAGCAGCAAGGAATAAGGATGAGAAACTATAATTGTCAAAAATCCCATGTTTTAGAAATGAAGAAAATTTTGTAAATGGCTTGAAATGAAAAAGAGAGAGATGAGCTGCTAGGGTACTTGAAATTAGAAGATGCATGCACAACAAATACATAAACAAAGTGAGTTCACATGCTTATCTTCAAATATGTCGACAAGAAAGAAGTTTATGTGGTGCAAATTCATGCAAAGCAAATCAGCAGAAATACCATAATTGTTATTTCCAGATTTTATGTTTGAACTAGCATAGTTCTGACAAGTAAAGGGAAATCCTTAATAATTGCAGCATAAATGAATTGATAAAATATTAAAAATATTTGATCACCCAGAAAGTATAGAATTATTCATGAAAACCTAGAATGAAACAACTATTCTCCCAGAAAATAAGAGAATTTCTCAATCATTAACCATCTATTCTGTGACAAGACAGCATTGGCATCACCCAATGAAACCCACATACCAGATTGTTAGAAATAAGCACAATGATATCCTTTTCAAATAGAAAAATCAATTTCTCACGTATATATTTGCATAAGTACCCAAAAAAAGCATTTATACACTTGATCACCAACAAAACCCATATATGAAATAAAGCAAAAACGGATAAATCATTGAGGTTTAAGTATACCAACCCAAATCAAATTAACCAAATTCAGATCTATTTTCATCAAACATTCAACATCAAAAGCTAATAAACATGTCGAAAACAAAAAGAATCAGCAAAAAAAAAGAACAGTAGAAACTAACGATCCAGAGAAACTAAGGAAGCAATATCCCATAATAACGAACAAAGAACTGCAAATAAGCAGCCAAACTAATATTGTTTAAAGCCAAGCATTGATAAGTTAAAATTTTTCCTCAATGTGATCCCACAAACAATTAACTAGTTTCAATACAAAGCAACCATAAAACAAAGAACAAGAACAACAAAAAAAAAGATATATCACATTCAAATTTTACCAATAAAAGTATGCAAAAAAGAAAGCAGCAACACTAAATATAGATTGAATGTTCACTAACCTCCATGGAAGAGCCTGGAATATTAAACCCGAGACGTGAAATTTACAACCTGCAGAAAATGGGTATTCATAATTCACATCTATTTATCAAACATTGAAGTGAACAAAAACAATAAGAAAAAAGAAAAAACAGTATCAAAAATTTCAAGAAAATAGATAGAGATGGAAAAAGAAGGGTACCTTGTTGAACACAGTTTAAGTTTTCATGGGTGGTTTAAGGGACAATTCAGGGGGCTAAAAACAGAACAAGAGAAGCGAAGTCGTCTCACAGTAAAGAGAGATAGAGGGCTCGAAAGGGATAGAAAAAAAAAAGGAAATTTGCTAATGTTATGTTTTGGACAAATTTATGCAGAAGAGGAAAGAAACGTATGAATTATGAAATTTTTTGGCAGTTGTTAAGTTTTTGAGTGGCAGGACTTTCTGACTTATATATCATTATATACATATATATTCAAAATTGAGTGTTATATTTGAAAAAAAAAACAATAACAAGTATTTTTTGAGTTTTTTTTAAATAAAAATGAATAATAATAATAATAATAATAATAACTAAAATCTCAACTTTATGGTTAAGAGTGAATTTATTCTCATCAAGATTTTAAAGGAAACCTAGACTTACGGGTGTCATGTGACATATGATGATGTACGATAATGAGTACTGAGCTGTAAAAATAATATATATATAAGATGTATATTGCATAGATAAAAATTATAAGATGAATATGTGGATGCAATGTAGTGGATTGAATTTGGAATGAGAATATTAGAGAAAAAGTAAAAGTAGCGATCATTGAGGATAAGCTAAAAGAGTATGAATTGTGATGGTTTGGTCATGTTAAACAAAGACCTAGAGAAGCATCAATTAAAAAAATTGAACTAGTTAAAGTAAAAATATCTAAGAAAACAGAGATAAATCTAAATTAAATTGGATAAAAATAATATAAAATGATCTTATTATTTTAATTTTATCAGAAGAGATAGCCTTAAATTAAACAAAATGAAAAAAAAAATTTATATAGTCGATCCTAATTAACTGGGGATTAAGACTTTGTTGTTGTTGTTATAAGATTTTGAATTCGAACCATAAATTTTTGGTTTAATAGCTAGAAAAATGTGTTGTTCTTATTTTAATTTTGAATTCAAATATTAAATATTTCCTTTCCACTTATAATTAATAAAAAGATAATAATTCTTTGATGATTCATGATTTTAGTTTAATGTATACAATATCATATGCATTTTAGATTGTGATTCTTTTAGACTTATTATTACTTGACATGTGATTTTTTGTGGGATTTATTTTATATCAATTTTCGCATTTTCATATGTAAGCATACAAAATGTAGATAATAATGATAAGATCAGTTGGGAATCAATTCCATTATGATTTTATTGAAATTATATAATTTCCATTATTATAGCATTTTGTATTGAGATGTTAAGTTTGTTTCTAATAAATATTTATGCACAAAATTTCCTTTAGCATAACATCACATAAATCGGCTTGTACCTTAAATATTATTTTTTTTTGTCTAAATAAATTATATATTATGAAAAATAACTAATTTTTTTCTTGAATTTAAAAAATATCATCTCATATATATATTTTTTAATTAAAAATTAATAAATTTTGAATTTTAATGTTTGTTCTTTGCCTAGTTAGAAAATTACGATATTATTTTTCATCATCTAAAAGTAAAGGTATTTTTTTTCACATAGATATAGAAAAATAACATAAAAAATTTTTTATTTTTTATTTTGATTTTGGACATATAGTTACACATGATGCATAATAATATTCGCATTAAAATTTTTTTGACGGAAAATGGAATCAAATATTTTAATAGAAAAAGACTGAAGTTGAGAAATTTTATCAAAATAAATTAAAATAAAGGAATATTAATATTATAAGCGAAATAGTTTAGATATGGTTAGTAAAATTAACCTCAATAATAAGTGATGGTATCTTGAAATTTATAAATACATGTAAATATATTAATAATATAACTAAAGTGAAAATCAATTTTCTTAACTAAAAAAATTATAAATATTAATATTTTTTAAATATTAAAAAATAAAATTTAAATTAAATAAAATTATTACCGATGCAAGCATTAGTATTTAGTGGTTGGTTGACAATTAGAGAATTTGTGCTCTAATTATCACATGAGAATGTGGTTAGTTTGGTGCTTCCTCAAGGGACAAACACATTTACATGGTGTGACTGCCTCGTCCCAAAAATATAGTTGGAACATAGAGTTGGAAATTTTTATTAGGTTACCCACCATTGTGCTTGTGTTATCTCACAGCCAAATTATATTACAAGTTACACTAATTTTGGTTTGATTTCACATCCATAATTTGAAAAAAAAAAGTAAATTAAATCAAATATTTTTATTCTTAAAATCTTAAGAATTAGAAATAAGTTGAAAAATTTTAAAAATTAGTATTAAATAATTAAGAACAAATATATTATGCACGTTAGTAGTACAGTGATAAATATTACCACTTTATGCAAGATATTTCGATTTCGGTTTTCAAATATTGCAATCTATATCTCAATTGTTATTAAATATAAAAGTAAAATATTGACCTGTCATATGAACAATGAATTATTTAGTATAAAATTTTTGCACAAATTTCATAAATAAAGATTTGATTCATATAAAGAAATTGGAAGGTCTATTTATATGGATGATTCCCTTTATAAAAAAAACGTAAAATCCAATATGGATATGAAATCCAACTGAAAATATATATATATATATATATATAATCAATTTACTTGAAACTCAAAATAAATATAAAGAAAAATGAAAAAGTGAAAAACATAAAAACTTCCCCTAAATAAAAATCAATATTTATTAATCTATTTAAAAATGGAATTTAATTGTAAACTACAACTATAATTAAATAATAATTATATTTATTAAATTCGTCTTGCTTTGTTCATGAGGAGAGGTCTTGCCTAGTGCATGAGTTTTGTCTCAATGGCTAATACTGATAGATTTCAGTTTCTTTCATTAGCGGATGAGGAGGATGAAGTGGTAGATGTTCAGGTGGCAGAAAAACTCAAATCGATTATTCTCTGTATTTGGTTGGGCTATTGTTGATGAGTAGGAGGGTGAATTATGCAGCGATGAAGTCGACCTTAGCAGGGTTGTGGCAGCCAGGTAAGGGAGTTAATATTATAGAACCAAAACCGAAGTTTTTCCTCTTTCAATTCTTCCATAAAGTGGACTTTAATAGGGTTTGGAATGACTCTTCATGGGCTTTTAATAACCACCTATTAATGTTGTCAAAATTGAATAACAATGGTGATTTGAAGGAGGTGAGGCTTGTCTTTGCTGATTTTTGGATTCAGATTCATGATTTGCCAAGAGGCATGAGGCTGGAGGCAACAGGTAGGCAGCTGGGTTCATTCATTGGTGAGTTCTTGAGCATGGACGTTGATTTTGGTGTTGTGCATGAGAGACCCTTTATGAGAATTCAAGTTCGTCTTGATATTCAGAAGCTGAAAAGGTGGAAGAAGCTTAGGATGGTATCATTGTCCAGGTTAATTTCCGATATGAGAAGCTCCCCATTTTTTTGTTTTATTTGTGGAAAATTAGGTCATAATGACCAAGTTTGCGGGGTTCTCTTCCATGCTGAGGAATTTGAGATTGTTAGAGGTTGGGGGCCATGGCTCGGTAAGGCAGAATCCGGCAGGGGTGAAGGACACGTGGTGGTTTCGTGATAGAAAAGGGAATCCGTTAACAAACGTGCTGGGTTCGATGTCTGGTTTGAAGGAGAAAGTCTTGCTATCTGATAAGAGTTGTTCTCTAAATAGTGGAAAATTGAATTTAAAAGTTAATGATGTTGCGCAAAATGGTGCGTATAGGGATAATATGGTGGCTGCTCTAAGTGGTGCGAATATGTCTCTTAAGGTAGCAGTTAACAATGAATCAGGTGGGCTAGGCTTGGACACGGAAGAGGATACCGCTTTGGTTTTAATTGAAGCGGGCCAGGCTAGATAATGAGGGTGGCAGTATGGGCTTGTTGAAGGCAAATAGGCAGCAGCCCATTATGGATATATGGACACAGACAAAGATGTGTCTTTGATTAACGCCATGCACGTGGATTTTGCAGATATAGAGGAGGAAGGCATGGAAGTTGTGGCTGAGGCCATATTTCAAACGGTGAGTCCTAGAGCTCAGGACCGCCGAGAGCAATGAGTTACATTAGTTGGAACTGTCGAGGGCTTGGCAATCCTCGGCCTGTTACTGCTCTTAAGGAGCTAGTTCCCACGAATAAGCTTGTTTTGATTTTCCTTATGGAGACCAAAGTTTCTCTTTCTAGAATTCAATTTCTCTGTGTTAAGTTAGGTTTTAATTCTTGCTTTTCTGTTGACTCTATTGGAAGAAGCGGCGACTTGGCCGTGTTTTGGAATAATAAAATTAGTTTTAATATTTTTTTAGTATTCTTTGAATCATATTGATATCGAAGTTATTAATAACAATTTGACTTGGCGTTTAACGGGGTTATATGGCTTTTCTACTTTGGGACATAAAGCTGATACTTGGCAGCTTATTCATAATCTTTTTGTACGCTCTAATCTCCCTTGGGCTATTATTGGGGATTTTAACAATTTGATGTCTAATGAAGAAAAGATAGGCGGCCAAGGGTACCCTGAGGATTTGTTGAATGGGTTTTGTGAAACATTGGGTAATTATGGTCTTCAGGATCTCGGTTTGGTTGGATATCCTTTTACGTGGCGTCATGGCCGTAGAGTTGGGAAGATTGAAGAAAAACTTGACAGGGCAGTAGCTTCTTCGGATTGGACATTATTATTTCCTCTGTCTTCAGTGCATAATCTATTGTCATCATACTCGGACCATTCGCTAATTATGCTTAAGCTTGATATGGGTTCATATGTTAGGAGCAGGTATCGGTTCTGGTTTGAGAATATTTGGGCAGAAGAGTTGGATTGCTACACTGTGATTTCGGACAGTTGGGTAGGTTCAGATTCAGACGTGTTAGACAAGCTCCAGTGTTGTAGGGAAAATCTAATGAAGTAGGGCAAGTTGCAGAGAGATCGGTTTAAAGGTGAAATCCAAATGTTGCAACGTAGATTGCATGAAGCTAGAAGTAGTAATGATCCATTTGATGTCTCTACTTATGATCAAATCTGTAAGCAGCTAGGTGATGTTCTGTATAACGAGGAATACTACTGGCGTCAACGCTCCAAGGTTTACTGGTTAGCTTTCAGCGATCGAAATTTGAAATATTTTCATACATGTGCTTCGCGTTGAGCTAAAGTAAACTTTATCTCTGGCATTAATGATGAGAATGGGGTTAGGCAAGAGGATTTAAATGTTATTAAAGGTATTGTGGCTAATTACTTTAATGATTTGTATGCGTCAACATTGGTTAGCTATAGGCCTATTGTAGAGGGTATTGTCCCATCTATTTCGGATCATGATAATAATTGTTTGTTAGCTCCTTTTACGGATGAAGAATTTAGGAGGGCAATGTTTCAAATGCACCTGGATAAGAGCCCAGGTCCAGATGGTTTTAACCCCTTTTTTTATAAAAAATATTGGGATTTAATTGGTAATGAAGTTGTGAGTAGCTGCAGGAACTGATTGCAATCTGGTGAATCTGCATTCTTTGAATGAGATCAATATAGTGTTGATCCCGAAGAAAGATTTTCCTAAATTGATGAAGGATCTTCGCCCAATTTTGCTTTGCAATGTGTTATATAAGTTGATTGCAAGGGTCTTAGCGAACAGGTTGAAGGGTTGTATGGATAAAGTTGTCTCTCTTTCTCAGTTGGCTTTTGTGCCAGGGAGGCTAATCACGGACAATGTTGTTCTTCCTTTTGAGCTTATTCACTCAATGAAAAATCGGCCTAATACAATGGAGAAGACAGTTGCTTTGAAAATAGATATTAGCAAAGCCTATGTTCTAGTTGATTGGCCTTTTTTGGAAACTATGATGAGAAGAATGGAGTTTGCGGAGGATTTTGTGAGATTGATTATGCTTTGTGTGACTTCTGTTAAGTATCGAGTGCTAGTTAATGGTGAGGAAGCGAGACCAATTAATCCGACAAGGGGTTTTCGATAAGGGTATCCCTTATCTCCTTATTTGTTCATACTTTGCTCTGAAGGTTTATCCTCATTGTTTCGACAGGCTGAGGCACAAGGATAGGTTCATGGGTGTCATATCTCTAGATCGAGTCCTCGAGTTTCGCATTTGCTTTTTGCTTATGATAACTTTCTATTTTTTGGTTCTTCAGACCAAGAAGTAGAACATGTCTAGCAGATTCTTCAGGTTTATGAGGAGGCTTCTGGACAGGGAATTAATTTCCAGAAGTCAGGTATTTTCTTTAACACTAATACAAGCGAGGCTAAGAGAAATGTAATCTCGAGAGATTTAAATGTCACTGCCCCTATTAATCATGGTCGCTATTTGGGACTTCCTTCCCTTATTGGTCGTAGCAGAAAAGCTGTGTTTAGGTTTTTACAGGATAGAATGCGCAAAGTGGTTTTAAATTGGAGCCAGAAGTTTTTATCGAAAGCTAGTAAGGAAGTTATGTTGAAGGCGGTTGCTTAAGCAATTCCATCCTACTGCATGAGTGTGTTTTTGTTACCAATGTCGTTGTTGGATGAGCTTCAAATATGAATTCATTCTGGTGGGGTTCGGGCAGTGATAGTAGGAAAGGCATTCACTGGCTTAGTTGGGACAAATTGTGTATCCGAAAGGAAAATGGTGATTTAGGGTTCCATCATTTGTATAGTTTTAATCTTCCTCTTATGGGGAAACAAGTGTGGCATTTAATTTCGGCGCCAAATACTCTTCTTAGCAAAGTACTCAAAGCAAAATATTTTCCTTTTGGGGGTTTTTTGGATGTGGAATTAGGCCATAATCCCAATCAAGTTTGGAGGAGTATTGTTTCTGCGGTTGAAGTACTTAAAGTCGGTTTCTAATGGAGGATTGGTAGTGGGAGTTCGATGAATTTGTGGTTATCTCCGTGGATTTCTAGTGATGAATCGTTCTTTGTTGAAACGGATCCTTTAGGGGGTTTGGAGGATGCAACGGTGAGTGTACTAAGGGATGAGATGCCGTTTCGTTGGAATGTAAATTTGATAGAAGGTTTGTTTCCACCCTTGATAGCTGGCCGTATATTAGCCACTCCACTTGGTAATGAGAATGATTTAGACGCTTGGGTATGACATTGTTCTAAGTCGGGTTTATATACGGTAAAGTCTGGATATTGGTTTGTGTCAAATAATTTGCTCAAGGATGATAATGTGATTGTCTCTCCATTTTGGGATAAGCTGTGGAAGTTAGAAGTTCCTGCAAAGCTCAAACATTTTGTTTGGACAGTAGCCCGTAATGTACTTCGACAAAACACAGGCTTTTTGTGAAAGGTGTG